>OY720118.1:0-625000 GCA_963082685.1 Cyclophora albipunctata
CTAACCTAACCTAACCTAACCTAACCTAACCTACCTAACCTAACCTAACCTAACCTAACCAACCTACCTAACCTAACCTAACCTAACCTAACCTAACCTAACCTAACCTAACCTAACCTAACCTAACCTAACCTAACCTAACCTAACCTAACCTAACCTAACCTAACCTAACCTAACCTAACCTAACCTAACCTAACCTAACCTAACCTAACCTAACCTAACCTAACCTAACCTAACCTAACCTAACCTAACCTAACCTAACCTAACCTAACCTAACCTAACCTAACCTAACCTAACCTAACCTAACCTAACCTAACCTAACCTAACCTAACCTAACCTAACCTAACCTAACCTAACCTAACCTAACCTAACCTAACCTAACCTAACCTAACCTAACCTAACCTAACCTAACCTAACCTAACCTAACCTAACCTAACCTAACCTAACCTAACCTAACCTAACCTAACCTAACCTAACCTAACCTAACCTAACCTAACCTAACCTAACCTAACCTAACCTAACCTAACCTAACCTAACCTAACCTAACCTAACCTAACCTAACCTAACCTAACCTAACCTAACCTAACCTAACCTAACCTAACCTAACCTAACCTAACCTAACCTAACCTAACCTAACCTAACCTAACCTAACCTAACCTAACCTAACCTAACCTAACCTAACCTAACCTAACCTAACCTAACCTAACCTAACCTAACCTAACCTAACCTAACCTAACCTAACCTAACCTAACCTAACCTAACCTAACCTAACCTAACCTAACCTAACCTAACCTAACCTAACCTAACCTAACCTAACCTAACCTAACCTAACCTAACCTAACCTAACCTAACCTAACCTAACCTAACCTAACCTAACCTAACCTAACCTAACCTAACCTAACCTAACCTAACCTAACCTAACCTAACCTAACCTAACCTAACCTAACCTAACCTAACCTAACCTAACCTAACCTAACCTAACCTAACCTAACCTAACCTAACCTAACCTAACCTAACCTAACCTAACCTAACCTAACCTAACCTAACCTAACCTAACCTAACCTAACCTAACCTAACCTAACCTAACCTAACCTAACCTAACCTAACCTAACCTAACCTAACCTAACCTAACCTAACCTAACCTAACCTAACCTAACCTAACCTAACCTAACCTAACCTAACCTAACCTAACCTAACCTAACCTAACCTAACCTAACCTAACCTAACCTAACCTAACCTAACCTAACCTAACCTAACCTAACCTAACCTAACCTAACCTAACCTAACCTAACCTAACCTAACCTAACCTAACCTAACCTAACCTAACCTAACCTAACCTAACCTAACCTAACCTAACCTAACCTAACCTAACCTAACCTAACCTAACCTAACCTAACCTAACCTAACCTAACCTAACCTAACCTAACCTAACCTAACCTAACCTAACCTAACCTAACCTAACCTAACCTAACCTAACCTAACCTAACCTAACCTAACCTAACCTAACCTAACCTAACCTAACCTAACCTAACCTAACCTAACCTAACCTAACCTAACCTAACCTAACCTAACCTAACCTAACCTAACCTAACCTAACCTAACCTAACCTAACCTAACCTAACCTAACCTAACCTAACCTAACCTAACCTAACCTAACCTAACCTAACCTAACCTAACCTAACCTAACCTAACCTAACCTAACCTAACCTAACCTAACCTAACCTAACCTAACCTAACCTAACCTAACCTAACCTAACCTAACCTAACCTAACCTAACCTAACCTAACCTAACCTAACCTAACCTAACCTAACCTAACCTAACCTAACCTAACCTAACCTAACCTAACCTAACCTAACCTAACCTAACCTAACCTAACCTAACCTAACCTAACCTAACCTAACCTAACCTAACCTAACCTAACCTAACCTAACCTAACCTAACCTAACCTAACCTAACCTAACCTAACCTAACCTAACCTAACCTAACCTAACCTAACCTAACCTAACCTAACCTAACCTAACCTAACCTAACCTAACCTAACCTAACCTAACCTAACCTAACCTAACCTAACCTAACCTAACCTAACCTAACCTAACCTAACCTAACCTAACCTAACCTAACCTAACCTAACCTAACCTAACCTAACCTAACCTAACCTAACCTAACCTAACCTAACCTAACCTAACCTAACCTAACCTAACCTAACCTAACCTAACCTAACCTAACCTAACCTAACCTAACCTAACCTAACCTAACCTAACCTAACCTAACCTAACCTAACCTAACCTAACCTAACCTAACCTAACCTAACCTAACCTAACCTAACCTAACCTAACCTAACCTAACCTAACCTAACCTAACCTAACCTAACCTAACCTAACCTAACCTAACCTAACCTAACCTAACCTAACCTAACCTAACCTAACCTAACCTAACCTAACCTAACCTAACCTAACCTAACCTAACCTAACCTAACCTAACCTAACCTAACCTAACCTAACCTAACCTAACCTAACCTAACCTAACCTAACCTAACCTAACCTAACCTAACCTAACCTAACCTAACCTAACCTAACCTAACCTAACCTAACCTAACCTAACCTAACCTAACCTAACCTAACCTAACCTAACCTAACCTAACCTAACCTAACCTAACCTAACCTAACCTAACCTAACCTAACCTAACCTAACCTAACCTAACCTAACCTAACCTAACCTAACCTAACCTAACCTAACCTAACCTAACCTAACCTAACCTAACCTAACCTAACCTAACCTAACCTAACCTAACCTAACCTAACCTAACCTAACCTAACCTAACCTAACCTAACCTAACCTAACCTAACCTAACCTAACCTAACCTAACCTAACCTAACCTAACCTAACCTAACCTAACCTAACCTAACCTAACCTAACCTAACCTAACCTAACCTAACCTAACCTAACCTAACCTAACCTAACCTAACCTAACCTAACCTAACCTAACCTAACCTAACCTAACCTAACCTAACCTAACCTAACCTAACCTAACCTAACCTAACCTAACCTAACCAGTTGCACTCGAACCGCGTCCGAGAACGCCAAGTTTTCAACTCGCTCCGCACGAAAAAATTCGGGAAAAATCCATTTGTGCTCGGAAATTTATATATTATATATATATATTAATATCTCTGGTTAATATTATATATATTAATATCTCTGGATCTGCAGTGACGACCCCCTGTTTTTAAACAGTGGTCAGGAAGCCCTAGTGTGCCCCTACACACCTGCACGCCACGTTTTTGGAAATCACTCATAGTTTCGTGGCTTAGGCCAAAAAAACAAAAACCACGTGGCCTTTGAGCCACGAAACTACAATACCTAGGCGCAAACAGAGGACACCACCAGTAAGCGGCCAGCGAGCAGATAACGGAGGCAGTTTTTGCAGACCGAAAAGATAAGTGTTCGACGAGAAAACGCAATCTGAAAAAATTAGAGATTTCAAAATTGAATAACTTCTCAACGAAATCTATGACACCCTGTTTTTATACAGTCAATAGATAGACAAGGGGGTTATCTTCAAATTTCAAAAAATTCGGCTGAAGGCGCGCGAAACTAGAGACTTTTTAATATTGCGGGTAGTCAAATACCCACTATTAGTAGAGTGTGACCATTTATAATATAAGTTATAGAATTAAGACTACTTTCTCGACTATTTGACCCTATTTTAAAACCTTAATTGTGAATACTTTTTATTTTATTGTATTTTTTCATATTTTTTCTGTGTTTATTTGTATTTAAAAATCGGGGGTAGTTGTGAGAGGCTCAACACGTACACCATTGGATAGGGTTTCTCATTCCGCTTATTTAGAGCCCAAACTCGACCAGTCTACCTTCAAAAATTAGAAAGTAGGTAAAATTTTGGCCGCCATTTTGAAATTTTGTCTGGTAAATATCTTCGGCCCTAAGGGTCATATCGTGTCGGGGTTTTCAGGGTTAGCGTAGCCGTGTTGAGGGCTACCAGATCCCGTGGCGGACAAAATTTTTTTCAGGCCTGAAAAAAAAAAAAAAAAAAAAAAAAAAAAAAAAAAAAAATTTCAGGTTCTCCGCGGGACCGACGGTCCTGTTGCTCCTGCGCCCCCCCAAGGAAGTCCCGTCTCGATAGGACCAATAATACCGGAGTAACCGAGGTTCCAATTTTACAGGCCGTACAGGACGAAATTTCAAAATCGTCATAACTCCGGCAATTTTGAACCTACGGTGACGTGGTTTTCATATTTGTAACCAGCTTAAAGAGCCCTTCACAACTGACCTGTAAAAATAATTTATAGTCGGAGAGCCTATAGCAAAAACTTTTTGCATTAAAACTAGTTTCCACGCTTTCAAAAGTGTAATTTATTTCATTTGCAATTTTCTGACGATACTGGACTACTGTTATATAGTAATAAGTAACATAATAATATTAGAGGGTTACGAGCCAATATTGACCCCCCTGACGTGGAAGAAACCTGAGTTGCTAGCATACGTTTTACATACTAACTGAATACCCATTTAATACTTACTTATACTTACCTTAACACTGGAACAAACACCCGCCACCATGTTTCACACACCTACCAAACGGACCATTTCTAGTCCTGACATCCCCCCAGCACCACCTTCCCCGACGCTCGAGGCAAGCACCTCTACAGCTCCTGAACAGCTGTCGCAGGAGCCGCGCAGCATTAGAGAGTCGGAGGCTGGAACACAGCAACCGCCAACAGGAACCCTGAAACAGAAAAGTACATTAATTAAAGCGAAGAAAACCACGGACCCCACCACGACCAAGAGCCCGTCCGCGTATCCCAACAGGATTGTCGAGGCGAAATCTTGCCTTATGAAGGCAAAGATTCAGCTCGGTAACTCCCGAAATACTAAGACGGAGATCAAGGATGGAGTCGTAGCGGCAGTAGAGCGGCTGTACCAACTAGTGAAGGAGTCCGAGGAGGAAAACAAGAAGCTGAAAAAGGAGGAAGGAAAAGATAAAGAGCGGCAGGTGTTGGAGACGGAAGAACTAAATGTCCTGCTGCCCCCAACATCAACCGACATTGGGAAAGAAGAGATCTCTCTATTGCTCTCCACCCTAGCAGAACACACTAGACTGGTGCAGGAGAACAATGTGAAAATGGAGAACCTGAAAAAGAGCCTGGAAACTCATGCAGAAAACTCGTCGAGGGCAACATATGCGGGAGTGCTAACCGGAGCGCCTAGAGTGAAACATCCCGCTCAAACAGCATTGCACTCCATAGTAGTGTCCGCCAAAAACGATCAGGAGACGGGAGAACAGGTTCTCGAAAGAATAAGGGAGACCATTGATGCTAAGGAAGGATGGGTACGAGTGGAAAAAGTAAGGAAGGCAAAGGATCGGAAGGTAATAGTTGGATGTAGGACAGAAGAAGAAAGAGAAAAAGTAAAAGAAAGACTAAAACTAGCAGAAGCGCACCTAAATGTTGAAGAGGTCAAAAATAAAGACCCATTGGTACTTCTCAGAGACGTACTAATATCACACACAAATGAAGATGTGATAAAGGCTCTGAAAAACCAGAATAAGGACATCTTTAGAGGCCTGAAAAGCGAAGAGCAGACGATTGCTATCAAGTATAGGAAAAAGGCGAGAAACCCCCACCAGTGTCACATCGTCTTGCAAGTACCACCGAAATTGTGGCAAAGAATTCTGTATGCAGAAACGGTTGGCATAGACCTACAGAGGATTCACGTAGCTGACCAATCGCCACTCGTACAGTGCTCGATGTGTCTAGGATACGGCCACGGCAGAAGACTCTGCAAGGAAACTACTCCAAAATGCAGCCACTGTGGAGGTCCGCATATGAAAACAGCATGCGCTGACTGGATGGCTGATGTAGTCCCCAAATGCCCCAATTGTGTAAACGCAAAAATGGATAGGGTGGATCACAATGCGTTCAACTCAGAATGCGCAGTGAGGCAAAAGTGGGATGCATTGGCCCGAGCAACCGTAGCGTATTGCTAAAGTTGTCCCTACGGAAAATTCGTCGCCAAACAGGGAGAAGCCATACCTCGCCGTCCAAGCAAACCTGCAACGGAAGGCTCTAGCCACACAGGAACTACTACTCGAGTCAAGCAACAAGGGGGTGGCCTTCGCCCTGGTTCAGGAGCCATATATCGGGGCTCTAGGTAGAATGAGACACTACTCCGGTACGAGGATATTCCAGCATATTGGTCAAGAAGAAGGCGTTGTCAAGGCGGCAGTAGTCGTCTTTGACGATGACATAGACGCAGTCATATGCCCAGCATACACCACGCATAACATAGTTGTGGTGAAAATTCGGACCAAAGTGTGGGAAATAGTAGTCGTCTCGTTCTACTTTGAGCCAGATGTACTGGACCTGAGCGAGTATCTGGAACAAATTAAAAGGATAAAGCGAGAAATAGGATCTACAAAAATCATCTTTGGGGGCGATGCTAACGCCAAGAACACCTGGTGGGGAGGTGATAAAATAGACAGGAAGGGTGAAGATCTAGCAGGAATGTTTGATGAACTTGATCTTCAAATCCTAAACAATAGCGATATACCTACGTTTGCGACTGTTAGAGGTAATCAGACCTTCAGCAGCTTTGTGGACGTGACGGTGTGCACAGCGGAACTTCTCAACCTAATAGATGAGTGGAAAGTCGACGAGAGCATGACAAGCTCGGACCACAATACAATAGTATTTAAGATAAGACTTACCAAATCCAGAGGCATTGATATCCAAACATCCACCAGAATCTATAACACTAAAAAAGCCAATTGGAACAAATTTAGTAAGAAATTGTCAAAATTACTAACGGAAAACACAATTAACACGTCTATCATAGCAAACATAAACAGTACAATAGCCCTAGAACAAGCAATAGAAAACTACACAACACAAATAACCCAAGCAACAATAAACACAATACCTAAAAGAAGAATAAAAAATATACTTACCTTACCATGGTGGTCCGAGAAGCTCACCGACTTGAAGAAAGAGGTTGCCACAAAGAAGCGTAGAGTCCACTGCGCCGCAAAAGTCCGTAAAGCCAAAGTTATTGAAGAGTACCTGAAACAAAAAGAGCAATATGAGTTAGAAGCAATAAACGCACAAACACTCAGCTGGAAGGAATTTTGCGGGAAACAGGACAAAGAAGGAGTATGGGAAGGAATATACCGGGTGATAGGAAGGACTACAGAAAGGCTTCCCGATATTCCGCTAAAGAAGGACGGAATGGTTCTGGATCCTCTAGAATCGGCAAAACTTCTCGCGGAGACATTCTACCCGGAAGATGCAGAAGAAGAGGACAACGATGATCACCGCGAAATCAGACGAAAGGCAAGATGCGCAATCGAGATGAGTCATATAGCAGAGGACCCACCGTTTACTATGCAAGAGCTCAAATTTGCAGTGACCAGCTTCAATCCCAAAAAAGCCCCGGGCGGAGATGGTCTGACCGCAGACATCTGTGAACAAGCAATCCGAGTGGACCCAGAGCTATTTCTCACAATTGTAAACAAATGCTTGGAATTGAGATTTTTCCCAGCAATCTGGAAGCGAGCCACAGTGGTCATACTCCGAAAACCAGGAAAAGATGACTACTGCAATCCAAAGTCATACAGGCCTATAGGCCTGCTCCCGGTGCTGGGGAAAATCTTTGAAAAAATGTTAGTCGCAAGATTGAAACACCATCTTATACCAAGGATGAGTCCCCGCCAGTATGGATTCATGCCCCAGAGGAGTACCGAGGACTCCCTCTATGATCTTATGGCACACGTGCGCAATAAACTAGATCAAAAGCGCTTGGTGTTAGTGGTGTCGCTAGATATTGAGGGAGCCTTCGACAGCGCTTGGTGGCCGATGATCACGATTCGACTGGTCGAGGAAGACTGCCCACCGAACACTGGGGGAACTATGGAAAGCTGCCTCTCCGATAGAACAGTAACAGTGCGGTATGCAGGACAAACATACTCAAAGCCAACCAACAAAGGGTGTGTCCAGGGATCAATTAGTGGTCCAATCCTTTGGAACCTTATTATTGACCCACTGCTCCAGGAACTTGCAATGCGCGGTATTTACCTCCAGGCTTTCGCGGACGACGTTACGATAGTTTTCGATGCGGAAACGGCCTTAGAGGTGCAGCAAGAGGCTAATGTCGTTCTCGAATATGTTAGGGAGTGGGGTGTCCGGAATAAACTGAAGTTTGCACCGCAAAAAACAAGTGCTATGGTTATCACGCGGAAACTAAAGTATGACACACCAGTTCTGACCATGGGCGGGATCGACATCCAAATGGTCAAGGAGATGAAGCTCCTGGGACTCTTGATAGACGACAAGATAACTTTCAACAGCCACATAACATCTGTGTGCCAAAGAGCCATCAAATTGTATAAACGTCTATCAAGAGCCGCAAGAGTCAGTTGGGGTTTGCATCCCGAAGTTATCCGCACCATTTATACCGCAGTCATAGAACCGACCATAATGTACGCCGCAAGTGCATGGGCACTGTCAACAACGAAGCTCAAGACTGTAAAGCAGCTAAATGTCGTCCAACGTGGTTTTGCCCAAAAGCTTACAAAAGCGTATAAAACGGTATCTCTCAACTCAGCCCTGGTGCTGGCTGGGATACTCCCTCTTGACCTCCGAATAAGAGAAGCAGCCGCTCTCTATGAGATCAAGAGAGGGGTGAACCGGCAAGTGCTAGGGGACAGAGAGACCGAGGCTAGAACCCCATTTGCCCAAGCTCCCCATCCCGCAGCAAATATTGACCTGGAGTTCGTGAGCATTGTAGACCAGCAATCCGTTGACGAAAATAACACCCAATCAGTCCGGATATTTACAGACGGGAGCAAGATAGAGGGTAAAGTCGGTGCCGCATTATCCATATGGAATCGCGAAGAAGAGATAAAATCCCTCAAACTCAAACTTGCTTCACATTGCACGGTATATCAGGCGGAACTTTTGGCAATATGGAAGGCGACTGGGGAAATACTGAAGAGGCCAGAGACGAAATTTGGTATATACAGTGACTCAAGGTCCGCCTTGCAGTCACTGATAAACCAGGGTTCCACACATTGCTTGGCAACCCAAGCTCGGCAAAACCTTAGGGAAATAAGAAAACAACACAAGACTGTCGACCTATGTTGGATTAAGGCTCACGCGGGGTTCGAGGGAAACGAAAGAGCCGACCAGCTGGCTAAGGAGGCGGCCTTAAGAACAAAGACTGCACCGAACTATGACCTATGTCCGACCTCATTTGTCAAGCGAACGATCCGGCAGGAAACGCTTGACGAATGGAATCGGAGATATAAGGAGCAAACCACTGCCAGCACCACCAAACTATTCTTCCCGGATGCGATCACAGCACACAAAGTCGTCCGTAAATTGGAAATAAGTAACATCACCACTCAAATACTGACAGGCCACGGTGGGTTCGCCGAGTACTTGAACAGATTCAAGTGCTCGGAGAATCCAGCGTGCGCCTGCGACGCAAACATAAAAGAAACAGTAGAACATATACTTTTCGAGTGTCCAATTTACGGGCGACTGAAATACGAGACAGAACACCAAATACAAACAAAAATCACACGTGAAAATGCCCCAACACTAATTTCAAACAAAAACACCCGAGACACCTTTATTAAGTATGCACAAGACATTGCAAAGAAAGTAAACGCAAAAAACAAAACATAACTAACAGATAGCAACAATATGTAATAAAACAATATATGCTCGACAAAGACTCTGATCACGTCAGAGGGGTTAAGCATCCTGTATTCCCAATTCAAGAAATTGTAAAGAATAATAATTGTAAAAATTTGGAAAATGTAAACTAGTTAATAAGAAAACATGTAAAATAAAATATAAGTAGCATAAGAACACTAATGTAAAACAAATAAAGAATGCCTGTGTAATAATTTAATTAGCTCGCGGGCCGGGCCAGAAAGCGCCCGGACAGGAAAAAAAAAAAAAAAAAAAAAAAAAAAAAAAAAAACCTAACCTAACCTAACCTAACCTAACCTAACCTAACCTAACCTAACCTAACCTAACCTAACCTAACCTAACCAGTCGCACTCAAACCGCGCCCGAGAACGCCAAGTTTTTAAGTCGCTCCGCACTAAAAAATTAACCAAAATTACATTTGTGAACCGAAAAATCAAAGTGATACCTCAAAACACGCGTAACCGCGAGGCGCACCCGCCGCACGCATCCGCGCGAAAATCGGTTATAAATTGAGAAAAATATCAGTGAAAAAGTGATTTTTAAAAATAAAAAGTGTTAAATCTCAGGATTTACAGTGACGACCCCCTGATATTTCACAAGGGTCAGGAAGCCCTGGACTGCCCCAACACCCCTGCACACCACGTTTGTGCAAATCGCCCATAGTTTCGTGGCTCAGGCCAAAAAAACAAAAACCACGTGGCCTTTGAGCCACGCAACTACGACACCTAGGCGCAAACGGACAACGGCATCAGAAAGCGGCAGTCACGCAGACCCTGGAGGCAGTTTTTCCGGACCGAAAAGATAAGTGCACGACGAGATACGCGATTTTGAAAATTTCGGAACTTTGACAGATCGATAACTTTCTTAGACGATCTATGACATATTGTTTTTATTTGACTAAAAGGAAGACCAAAGGGACCTTTAGCCCCCTACCAATTTTCAAAATTTTCCGCCGACGGCGCTCAGAATTAGAGACATTAAAAAAAATTTGAGGGTAGTCAAAACCCCCTTTTCAGACGAGTGTGATATATAATAACTGTGATATTAGATTTAAGACCCCGATTAAGATAACTGACCAAATTTTTAGACCTAAGTTAGCTTTAAAATTTGAAGTATTGCAGTTTTACTGAATTTATTTGTGTTTTTTCTGTTTTAAAAATCGGGGGTAGTTGCGAAGGGCTCAACACGTACACCATTGGATAGGATTTCTCATTCCGCTTATTTAGAGCCCAAACTTGACCAGTTTACGTTAAAAAATAAGAAAGTAGGTCAAATTGTCGGCCATTTTGGACGCCATTTTGAAATTTTGTCTTGTAAATATCTTCGGCCCTAGAAGTCATATCGTGTCGGGGCTTTCGGGGTTGGCGTAGCAGTGTTGGGGGCTACCGGATCCCGTGGCGGACAGAATTTTTTTCAGGCCTGAAAAAATTTTCAGGTTCTCCGCGGGGCCGACGGTCCTGGTGCTCCTGCGCCCCCCCAAGGTGGTCCCGACTCGATAGGACTAAAAATACCGGAGGAACCGAGGTTCAAACTTTACAGGCCGTACAGGACGAAATTTCAAAAACGTCATAACTCCGGCAATTTTGGACCTACGGTGACGTGGTTTCCATATTTGTAACCAGCTCAAAGAGCCCTTCACATCTGACTAGCAAAAATAATTTATAGTCGGAGAGCCAACCCCAAAAATTTTTCGTCCATATTAAATTTATTCATTTTAGGCTAAGCTTGACTATAATTATTATTTTATTGACCCTTGTTGTTTTTGTTTAGTTTATATATTTTATTGTTACTTATTGTCTATTGACCATTTGAAATTTTTAATTCAATTTCTATTTTTGAATTATTTTTACATTTTATTACATTGATTAATCTTTGACGCTCTATACACGTTGTATTAGAAAATTATATAATATAAGTAACAAATCTCGCCAAGCGAGGTCCATTTTTAGTCTGACACGTCCCTACCCTGTACATAGGGACAAAAATTCTTTAAATCTTAGCCTAAATTGTTAATTACTCTATATTTATTTTTGTTTTAATTTATTTATTAAGCTATAATTTTCGTGTATATTGTATTAGATTTTGACATCCCTGACATTACTTGACAATTTGTTCTAATTATTACTATTACTGCATTATTAATTAATTAATTATTGGTTACCTGCCGGAGTTGACCCATATACACAGTATATCAGCAACAAGGCATAACCCGAATTGCATGTCAAAATTCTAATACTGCACAACCCCGCGAGTTTTAAATAATATTCCCCCTCTGACGTGAAAAGACTTACCTTTCCATACTTACCTTCATAACACCTTGCACACAATGTTTCACACACCAGTGAAGAAATCCGGCTCCAGCCCCGCGAACTCACCAGCATCACCAACGGCCCCCATACCCTCACAAGTGAGGCGCAGCATCGGTGAGTGGGAGGCTGGAAAGCAGCAACCGCCAACAACCACCAACATCCTGAAACAGAAAGCAATATTAAAAACAAAGAAAACCTCGGACCCCATCACGCAATCCCGGGGGGCCGCTCCCACCGAGACGACATTCACCAAGTCCCCGTCTAAGTATCCGAACAGAGTTGCCGAGGCGAAAGCCTGCCTGATGAAGGCAAAATTTCATCTTGGCAACTCCCGAAATACGAAGACGGAGATTAAGGAGGGTGTCGTCGCGGCGGTAGAGCGGCTGTACCGACTCGTGATGGAGTCCGAGGAAGACAGAAAAACGACAAGAAAAGATGAGGAAAGGGAAGAGAAACCAAAGAGAGGACAACCTGAAGAGCCTAAAGCTCCCCAGCCACCCTTGATTGCCCCTGTTGAAATAAAGGAGATTTCTCATCTACTCTCCACACTAGCTGAACACAGTCGACTGGTGAAGGAGAGCAATGAGAAACTGGATAATTTGAATTTGAATTTGGACAGCAAATTGGACGCGCTGTCAAGGTCGACCTATGCGAGTGTGGCAGCGGGTGCCTCGCCGCTGCAACATGTGGCTCCGAAGGCGCTGCACTCCGTAGTGGTGACTTCGAAGGACGAAATGGACACGGGCGATCAAGTCCTGGAAAAAGTCCGGGAAGCCGTGGATGCAAAGGAGGGCTGGGTCAAGGTAGAGAGGGTCAGGAAAGCCAAAGACCAGAAAGTCATCATAGCTTGCGGATCTACAGATGAAAGGGAAAAACTGAAGAAGAGGCTACAGGGGACGGAGACCCTAAATGTCGAAGACATTAAGAATAAACGTCCCCTTGTGACACTGAAAGACGTCTTTTCGTATAACACCAACGAAGACATAATGAAAGCCCTTAAAAACCAGAACCCCGACATCTGTAGAGACGTAAAGCTGGAAGACGAATTTGAAATCCGCTACAGGAAAACAGGTCGAAACCCCCACCAGTGTAGCATATCGGCAAAAGTCTCACCCCGCTTGTGGAGTCGCCTAACTACAGCCGCACAGCTGCGTATAGACCTGCAGCCTAGCGTCAGCGTGGTCGATCAAACACCGCTTGTCCAATGCTCGCTCTGTCTTGGGTACGGACATAGCCGGCGTTTCTGCACGGAGACCACGCTGAAGTGCTGTCACTGCGGCGGACCACATATGCGGACCGAGTGCGCCGACTGGAGAGCTGGAGCGTCCCCAACCTGTAGCAACTGCATCACCGCCAAACTGGACAGGGCCGACCATAATGCGTTCAGCCGAGACTGTCCGGTGAGGCGGAAATGGGATGCGTTAGCCCGGCAGACAGTGGCGTACTGCTAAAATTGCACCAGGCGACACCACAAGCCCAAAATCAGCCGGAACAGCACAAAACACAAGCATAGAGTCAATCGAAAACACTAGCAAGCACTACACACAAACTGCAAATTGGGATCGCTCTCATGAGAAAGTGACCCAATTACCTAAACAGCACTACACAAACAGTAACACAACACACATTACAGACAGTACACAACCAGACATAAACACAACACATGCAGTACACACTACACCGATTGACTCTATCCCTAACGAACCTAATAAAGTGAATTGGCAACAGTTTCGTAATCGAAAAAGGTACCAATTTGTACCCATAGCAAAGTCGAATCTACAACGGACAGAATCACAGGCAGCAAGCACCATAAACACGCAGCAACATAATACAAGCTATGATCCGCCGTTTATGGTAAAAGCGCCATGGTCCGTTGTGGACTGGAAATAGCCACCAAAAACATCAATGTAATTCTCCGATAAACCTATAACTAAAAACTAAATAAACACACGCACAAAACACGAACAGAAAACATGGACTCTGATCACGTCAGAGGGACACTAGGAATCCTATACCCTGAAATATCACGGTTATATAATCAAAAACTGTAAACTGTTAATAAATAAATGGAAATATGTAAAACCTGTATAAAAAATAAAAATATATTTGCGAGTAAGTGTATGAAAAACGCTGCCATAGCAAACGGGTCCACCGCCTACACCACCACCACCGCCACCGCCACAACTCCCACAACCACCGCAATCATCTCTCACACAACTGCCAACACACCTGATACAACCACAACACCCAACACGAACACGAACACGCAAATGGGGTCCGCAATGGACCAACTCCTAGCACACGCCACACCAACAACATCACCAGGATTAAGGATAAGAGGCATCGCACTCTTTATGGACCAGGACGAAGAGACTCTCGGAATCTGTTTCTGTGGCGCTGCCGACTTTGCTCGTATCGAACTATCGCCGGGGTTGTCGACACTACTGGGAAAAAACACCATCAAGCGCACTACCATCGAAGCGCTACCCAGGGCGGAAGTGGCCGGTGAGCCCTATCGAATGTTGAGACTGGGAAGCAAAACAGTCGCGGTATTCGAGTGGGAGTCCGGGCCCCCTTTCGCTAGAGTAAACAAGGTGCTATCAACACTGCGAGAGAACGCCCTGTTAACGGGAGCCTCGCCCAGCATCATCAGTGTCGACGCCATGGCGGTGGGACTCGAGAAAGGTAGTGTGGCAGACAGGTATGGCTGCATAATATCAGCAGAAAGCCATTTAATTGTCGTTTATGAGAACCGCGGCGAAAACCTCGAGTTCCTCAAAACACATACCAAAAACGACAAACCTGTCGCCGCCCTACTAGGAAGCGAGCAAAGCGACGCGGAGCGCCTGCAGGGGAGAATTCATGCGTCTCAGCAAAAGGTATCGAAACCGAGGGGAGAAATAGGAGAGTCACTACCACAGCTTGTTAGCGTGCTAGCAAGGCATGCGTTACCGAGAAGTACAAGCAGCCCACTCGACATCTTGGGCAAAGCAGTGAAAAACCTCCTCCGCACCTCTCCAAGGGAGAAGCCAGCCCCCGCCAAACACCGAACAAAAGCCGACCGAGGGATAGTCGACTCACCGGACCTGGAACAGGCCATAACCGAACAACAACACGCGCAAAACGCCCTTGTCGAGTTCATTTCCATCACACGAGAGACTCTCAAAATCTGCCAAAGAACCTGCAGCAGGATAATAGAGTACTACGTCAGAGCGAAAGCAGGTAGTACCCTCTCAGAGTCTCTCCTTCAGACAGAACTTGAACAGGCAAAGGCAGCCATTTTTGACAACAGTGTCCCCCAAGTCATCGTAGGGAGCATTATGTCAACCACTCACCAAATGGCATACAGCGCAAAATATGGCTTTGTACCACTGGACCGGAAGGAGACAGAACGGATTGGTAGGCCGAAATATCGGGCGCCCCCTGATGATCCGATATTGGTTATCGCCAAGTGCACGAAGGTAATGCTGGAAGAACCGATCTTATCCAGATCGGAGTCTATACTGGCGCCCGAGCACTGGGTGGTACCCAAGTTCACCTGGATCGACGGGGTACCCGGAATGGGTAAAACCACGTGGGTGGCGTCAAATCTGGAACCCGAGAGCGAGGTAGTAATAACATCGACAATCGAAGCGGCTGAGGACTTAAGGGAGAAGCTCGCCCGTCGCATAGGCGCAGACGCCAAGCACAAGGTGCGGACCATGGCGTCGGTCCTCGTCAACGGATTCTGGGGGCAGCCTCGCATAAACCGTTTATTGGTGGATGAGGCCCTCATGAATCACTTCGGCGCCATCATCATGGCCGCGAGATTGTCACAGGTTAAGGAGGTCCTTCTCATAGGGGACACCAATCAACTGCCCTACATCGATAGGAATGACCTATTCGTCATGTACTACCGTCGTCCAGATTCCATCGCCACCATCAACCGAGTCTTCCACGCTACCCACAGGAGCCCCATGGACGTAGCATTGGCGCTTAAAGAGGTATACCCACATATGTACACGACCAGATCGACCATCAGATCGCTCGCGCTTAAGGGATACCGTGACGCCAACATCCAGAAATCCGCCCCGCGTACCCTCTACTTGGCTTACACCCAGGAGGAGAAGGAATCCCTCATAAAACAGGGATACGGGACAGGATCTGGATCAAAAGTCCTGACCATCCACGAGGCTCAGGGGAAGCAGGCAGACTCGGTCGTCATCATCCGTGAAAACCCAACTAAGTCCTCCATCCATGACAGAGTTCAACACGCGGTGGTTGCGCTGTCGAGGCACACCGTTAGCTGCGTGTATCACACTGACGTCATCGATGACGCTGTCGCTAGGTTTTTGTTGGGGGCGATGTCAGCGTCAGAAGTGGAAATTGTGGAGCACAACATGAGATCTGCACTTAAGAGCCGAGACCATCAAGTCGTCAAAACCTTGATTGATATTTACAACGGCCTTGTGCCTGTGCGAGCACCACCACCACCACAAAGTCCCTTCCATTCCCAATCCACAAACCGGTAGACTAGTAATGCCTCAAATAATTGTAACATCTTTGTAGTAGTTTATAACATAGTTTAAGAAATATTTGTCATCATATTTGTAAAAAAAAAAAAAAAAAGAAGTGGTATAAAAGAGCACAGAACAGCAAAAAGAAAAGAGTTGAAAAGCAAACCATAAAAATAAAAACATTAAAAAAAAAAAAAAAAAAAAAAAACATTGTATATGTATTATAAATGTAAGCGTAAGTTTAAGTATATAGTAAAATTTATATAATATATCTAAATAATAAGTATAATATATTATATAGGATGGACTATTGTAACATAAAGATATTAAGAGCGAATGAATGTATAAAAAATGAATTTAAAATGAAAAATGTAAATTGAAAAGAGTACGGACTTGAGTCTGTAGACAATAACAAAACAAAACAAAAAAAAAAAAAAACCTAACCTAACCTAACCTAACCTAACCCCAACCTAACCTTTTTTTTTTTTTTTTTATAGAGGGGAATGCTTTTAGGCATTCAACCGTCCATCCGGGGGGAGTGGACGGGATATGTGGGACTCCACCTGGCGCGTACACCCGACTGGGATATGGGCGCCGGTAATACCCACTAAACCCCTCTGTGCCACCAACTGCACATTCAGTGGTTGAGCCACGGGAATCCTTGTGGCGTCCGCGACTCTCCCTGTGCCAACCCGATTGGGTTTCACCACTGTCCTATGGTCATTGACCTGTGGACATAAACCTAATTGGAGAGGCGCACACAGTGGCACTGCATGCGCGCCGTCTCGAGGCCTTGAGGCGGCTAGAGAGCTCCCCCGAGCTCACAGCCGCAGCCTATTTAGGGCGGTTGTATGGGGACATCCCGCCTTCTCCTGCCCGTTCTCCGCCTTCTTATTGGGTCGAGAGAAGTAGCTTCTCTCTCCCGTTCAGCCGACTCCTTAATTGTGAGAACTTCCTCGCAAAAGGATTCCACTGCCCTCCATTTATTCTCTCCTTCCAGTATAGACTGAATGAGTGCGGGAAGGGAGAGGTTATTGCCAATTATACCGACAAGGGCATTTCTTTGCGTTGACCAGGCTGAGCATTCAGCCATGGTATGATGCGCATTGTCGGTATTTTCGCCACAGTGGTGACACGAGGGATCCGCTTCGCGTCCTATACGGTGCAGGTACCCCCCAAAACACCCGTGTCCTGTGAGGACCTGCACAAGACGGAACGTTAGTCCTCCATGTTGCCTTGCCAACCAATCACCAAAGTGAGGACGGATGGCCTCTATGAAGGTGAGACTAGCCTTGGGGTGAGCCAATCGCATGCTCCAGGTTTGCACCATTTGAGCTTGTGCTAGCTGTCTTCTCCTCTCTATCTCTTGGTACGCAGGACGTTGCCCCCGGAGACGCTGTTCTCTGACCCAGCAGTGGACAGACGCCAGAACCTCGGCTTCCAGGTCCCACGGGGGGGTCCCTGCCAACACACAAGCTGCCTCAAAGGACACCGTTCTGTACCCTCGAATCGCCCTTATGGTTACTGTTCTCTGGGGACTCTTCAGTAGGGTGATTGTTTTCCCCGTCAGAACTTCTGCCCATACAGGGGCCCCGTATAGAGCCATGGACTTAACCACACCTACATAAAGACGGCGGCTGCTGTTTCGTAGCCCTCCAATGTTGGGCAACAATTGGTTGAGAGCGGCAGCAGTCCCCGTCAATCGGGGAGCTAATTGTGCAAAGTGCTCCCTGAATGTCCACCTGCTGTCGAGGATCAGCCCTAAATATTTAATGGTGGGCTTGATCTCGATTCTTTGACCCCCGACCACGATATGAGTTCCTGGGGGTGGCGCCCTTCTAGGACCATGGAAGCAGATTGCTTCAGTCTTATGGAGTGCCACTTCCAGGCCCAGCTTTCTTATCCTCTCGACTATTTGGGACACACTAGCAGTGGCGAGTATGCACGCCTCCCGAACTGTTTTCCCCCTTGCTAGCACGAACGTGTCATCCGCAAAACACACCGCTTCCGAGCCGTATAGGAGAACTGCCAGCAGGACCCAGTTGTATGCGAAGTTCCACAGAATCGGTCCGAGGACCGATCCCTGTGGGACCCCGCAGAACATGGGCCACGCACCGATTCCGTACCTTGTCAAGAACTCCACAACGCGCTCCCATAAATAGGCCTTCAGCGCTCTGCGGATGTACCGAGGCACCTTGAAATACTTCAAGGCCGCGTTGATGCACTCCCAGGGTAGGGAGTTGAACGCGTTGGCAATGTCAATAGACACGCCGACGACCACCCCACCCTGGCTCACCTCACTCTGTACAAAGCCCTTCACTTTCATTATGGCGTCTATTGTAGAACGCTCGCGTCTGAACCCAAACTGATTTTGGGCAAAGTTTGGCCCAACTGTCTCCAGGTGATGTTGGAGGCGGGCAGCAATAATGCGCTCGAACGTCTTGCCTACTTCGTCTAGTAAAACGATCGGCCGGTAGGCAGACGGTGACTCCGCTGGTCTGCCCTCCTTTTTTATGAGGACCAATTTGCCTCGTTTCCACGAAGTGGGGAAATGCCCTTGTTCCAGGCAAGCACTAAATAGGGACCGCAGGCGACCAGCTAGGTCGTCTATTTTAAGGGCCAATTTGAGTACTTGGCCTGGAACTCCGTCTGGTCCAGGGGCAGTATTGGTGCGGATTTTACTTACTGCCGCTTTAAACTCCGCCTCCGTGACAGGCGGCACTTCTTCGGCTTCCGGTGCTGTATCTGGCGGCACTGCAAATGGTGGAGTGTGACTGCCTCTATTCGGAAATAGGGCTGTCAGCACTCCTTCCAGCACCTGGGGCTGGAGACTTACGGTGATCGGAGGCGTCCAGGGACGGAGCAGTTTCCGTACCATCCGATAGGGGCGTCCCCACGGGTCGTTGTTTAACGTCTCCAGCATCTCAGAACGTGATTGCGATCTAGCCGTCTCGATCGCATAGAAAAGAGTCTCCTTGGCGGCCGTATACTCGGCATAGAGGGCCCTCTCCCGGTCGCTGTGGTCGGGGGGTCTTATCCGCCGTCTTCTATGTCGTTGGTATGCACGACGCGCTGCAACACAGGTCGAACGGAGCAAGCCTATTTCGGGCCGCCACCAATAGACCGCATTCCTGGGTTGGAGGTTACGCACGCGAGGCATTGCATAATCGCATATGCTTGTCAGTGCCTCCCCAAACCAGGAAGCTTCCTCTTCTGGGTCGATAGCGCCTTCCGGAGCTGGCAGCCAAGACTGAAAGATGGCAGCCTCTTCGACTAGGTTGCGATCCAGCCTTTTAAGGGCCCACCGCGGTCCCGTCGATCCGGAGGCCAACGCTTGAGCTGGGCTCAGGGCGGAGGCCGAAACGCTGAAACGGATATATAGGTGATCCGACAGCGTCTCCACCCCCTCCTCAACCCTCCAGCCTCGGATACGGCGTGCAATGCTAGGGCTTGCAAAGGTAAGATCAACGATTGATCCGCCCATTTGCCGCACGCACGTATTTGCTGACCCTCGATTGGCAATACAGAGACCTTCTGTGATCAGCCATTCCTCTAGTACCGCGCCCCTAGCATCGGTTCTCGGTGACCCCCACGCGGAAGACTTCGCGTTGAAGTCACCGAGAACTATCGTGTGGTGGGGGTGACCTCGGTTTTTGAGCGCCGTCACATCATCCAAGAATCGTTCAAACTGAGCGAGAGTCCTATTCGGGGAGAAGTAAACGGCAACCACGTAAATATCTCCCAGAAGGGCCGCGACGCATCCCGTACCCTTTGCTACACGTTCAAAGGGCGGGGAGCCAGCAGCTGTCCGGGTTATAATACCCACGTCGCCGGCCTCATCCTCGACCCAGTTGTCTCGCGGATATGTGACGCGATTAGGCTCCGCTACAACCGCTATATGCACTGACCACTCCGCCAGGCTCTGATACAAGAGATCGAGAGCTCTGGCAGAGCGGTTTATGTTGGTCTGAAGAAATTGTATGTCCATTATTTTTGGGACGGATCTCTCACCTCTTCCATTGCTTCTGGAGCTGGCTGCTCGGGAGTCGGTGGAGTTCTACTCCACTGGCTGCTCAGCATCCTCTTCTTAGGGTTATGGGGGGTGCAAGATTTGCTCCCAACACGATGACCATTTGGTCTTCCAGCTGCCGTACATAAGCTGCAACACGGGGCAGCAGTGCAGGTGGCTGCTTTATGGCCATCAACACCACATCTGTAGCACTGGTCGTAGCGGTCGACCTGTGAGCAGCACTTCCGTCTCACATGTCCTCGTTCGAGACATTTGTAGCACCTCATGGGTCTTGGTTCGAGCAGCTTTACTGCTGCCGAGACGCACCCAACGAGGAGCTTGCGACCATCTGTTAGTTTTTTGGCCTCTGCCACAGGACATTTGGCCAGTACCGTTCCCATGCCGTTTGGAGCTTGACGCACTTCCCCTACTCTGATCGCTGAGATTGGACAGCCAGTTGCATCGGCAATAGCTTTCGCAACTTCAGCGGGAACGATGGAGTCGTCAAGGTCGGAGACTCGTATGTCACAAGTCTTTACGGGCCGTGAGACCTTGACGTCTCCCTCATTGAACGCCTGCCGGATCTTGTCCGCCATCGTGTCGGCCTGACTTGCACTGCTGGCTCCGGGGATCTCAAATATTGTGGCCCCTGTAGCCGCTTTACGCATGCGGACACCTCCAGTTAGTCCGAGGCTCTGGATGTCAATCCTTGCCTTTGCTTGGGCGATCACCTCAGCATACGTAAGACCCCGCTGTTCCGCATCAGGCTGGATGGTTAAGACCACTGCTGAAGAGCGAGGGGGACGCAGTTTTAGCTGTTTCCGAGTTGCTTTGATGTTTCTTTTCCTCCTCTGCCTACCAACCGTTTGCCATTCACCCTCAGGGCTTTGGGTTTTTGCCGGTTGACGGGGTTTTCTTATTCCCTCCTGTGATTGCCGGGGCGCCTCTCGTGGTCCACTAGGTTGGACTGGTGGCGGAAGAGCCGTCGGCGGTGGTGGTGGCTGAGCACTTCTCTTCGCCTTTTCCTTCTTCTTCGACTCCATCTTTTTTTCCTGTCTCTTCTTCTCTTGAGTTCCAGGCCCTTTGGAAGTCCCAGGAGTCAGCTGTGCCTCTCGAATTTGACTCTTGGTCGAGTCATGTACTAGTGGTGGTCTTAGGCGTGGCGCTGGAGGAAGGCGATCCTCAATCTCCGACAGCCTGGCGCTCACCATCGTCCCAACGGAAACCATGACCCGACGCAGCAACTCTTCCGAGATGTCCGGTGTGGCGGGTTTGGCCTTTGCTGCCTGTCGAGGACTGTCCACTTTACTACTGAGCCGAGAGAGTTCGGCCCGGACTCCTTCGAATTCCTTTCGGAGACCGTCCATTTCGGACCGGAGCCGGGCATTCTCGGCCCGTAGTCGCTTCTCTTCTTCGGAGGAGTTTTTTGTGACCGCCCTCTCAAATTTGTTGGTGATGGAGGCTGCGGCAAGCTTTAGGGCGCGGACATATCCGCCCTTTAAGTTGCCCGATTTTGTGGCGATCGTTTTGATCATTGCCACCTCCTCCTCCACCCGCAGATCCACATCACCCTCGGACAAGTCCATCTCGGATCCCGAGACAGAGAAAAGCCGGGAGCTCCGAGCATTTTCTCGGGTCCACGCTTCTACCTGCTTCTCCATCTCTAGATCTTTGGCGATTTTCTGAGCGGCGTGTTCAGCCGCCTCAGCAGCACGCTGGGCCTCCCCCAATTCTTGCTTTGCCTTGGCAAGGCCGACATACTTCCCGTGGGACGGGGGTCGGCCGCGGCCACGGTGGGACGTGGGCATTTTGCGCGGTGCGCGGACCATCTCTTCGGTGTCCGTAGACTCCGGGGTGTGCACATCTTCGTCATGCCTTCTTTTGCGGCCAACCTCAACGTCAGCGTCGCTAAAGCGACCAAAAGACATAGGAGTCGGCATCCTTTCTAACACCACCCTGAGACTCCGTTCCGAGTCAGAGGACAGCGTTGTCACACTTCCGTCTCTTGTCTTTTTCCCTCTCTCTTTGCCAGGACCCTTTGCCTGTTCTTGGTTGGCCCATGGTGGTAGAGGCCAATCCTCCTTTGTTTTCTTTTTCTGGGGATCGCTCATGCGTCCCTTCTCTTCCGCACTTTTGCCTTCTCGGCCACTTCCTCCACTTCTACCTTCTTTCTCACTTCCGCTTCCTCTCTTACTCTCATCACTCCCAAAACGGCAATTGCCCCCCACGTATACAACGGGGCAGCAGGGTGCCGGAGCACCCTGGTGGGATTCCCCGCCTGAGGCGGGACCCACCCGTGGACTATCTTTAATTGGCGTTTTATTCATGATGTTTTTTACTTCTCCCTTCGTAACATCGGTGTGTATGTGACTATGTGTGTATCTGTGTGTACGAATTGATGTAGTGCTTGAGCGTAATGTGTGGTGTTGTACGTGTGGTGTAGAGTGTGTGTGAATGTGTAAACTCCCTGTCCCCCCCGTTTTCCAAAAACTTCCCCCACTGTTCCCCCAGCCATCACATCCCCAATACTTTCACTTTTCCCTCCCTCCCCTGTCAGACTATTTGCCGTCAACTCTCGAGTCTCCGCTAAAATCGCAGAGACTCGAGGGTTCACGTTGCCCAGGGCGCACCACGAGGAGGTTGTCTGACCCGCGCCCCAACCCCAACCTAACCTAACCTAACCTAACCTAACCTAACCTAACCTAACCTAACCTAACCAATCGAGATGAGTCATATAGCAGAGGACCCACCGTTTACTATGCAAGAGCTCAAATTTGCAGTGACCAGCTTCAATCCCAAAAAAGCCCCGGGCGGAGATGGTCTGACCGCAGACATCTGTGAACAAGCAATCCGAGTGGACCCAGAGCTATTTCTCACAATTGTAAACAAATGCTTGGAATTGAGATTTTTCCCAGCAATCTGGAAGCGAGCCACAGTGGTCATACTCCGAAAACCAGGAAAAGATGACTACTGCAATCCAAAGTCATACAGGCCTATAGGCCTGCTCCCGGTGCTGGGGAAAATCTTTGAAAAAAAAATGTTAGTCGCAAGATTGAAACACCATCTTATACCAAGGATGAGTCCCCGCCAGTATGGATTCATGCCCCAGAGGAGTACCGAGGACTCCCTCTATGATCTTATGGCACACGTGCGCAATAAACTAGATCAAAAGCGCTTGGTGTTAGTGGTGTCGCTAGATATTGAGGGAGCCTTCGACAGCGCTTGGTGGCCGATGATCACGATTCGACTGGTCGAGGAAGACTGCCCACCGAACACTGGGGGAACTATGGAAAGCTGCCTCTCCGATAGAACAGTAACAGTGCGGTATGCAGGACAAACATACTCAAAGGCAACCAACAAAGGGTGTGTCCAGGGATCAATTAGTGTTTCAATCCTTTGGAACCTTATTATTGACCCACTGCTCCAGGAACTTGCAATGCGCGGTATTTACCTCCAGGCTTTCGCGGACGACGTTACGATAGTTTTCGATGCGGAAACGGCCTTAGAAGTGCAGCAAGAGGCTAATGTCGTTCTCGAATATGTTAGGGAGTGGGGTGTCCGGAATAAACTGAAGTTTGCACCGCAAAAAACAAGTGCTATGGTTATCACGCGGAAACTAAAGTATGACACACCAGTTCTGACCATGGGCGGGATCGACATCCAAATGGTCAAGGAGATGAAGCTCCTGGGACTCTTGATAGACGACAAGCTAACTTTCAACAGCCACATAACATCTGTGTGCCAAAGAGCCATCAAATTGTATAAACGTCTATCAAGAGCCGCAAGAGTCAGTTGGGGTTTGCATCCCGAAGTTATCCGCACCATTTATACCGCAGTCATAGAACCGACCATAGTGTACGCCGCAAGTGCATGGGCACCGTCAACAACGAAGCTCAAGACTGTAAAGTAGCTAAATGTCGTCCAACGTGGTTTTGCCCAAAAGCTTACAAAAGCGTATAAAACGGTATCTCTCAACTCAGCCCTGGTGCTGGCTGGGATACTCCCTCTTGACCTCCGAATAAGAGAAGCAGCCGCTCTCTATGAGATCAAGAGAGGTGTGAACCGGCAAGTGCTAGGGGACAGAGAGACCGAGGCTAGAACCCCATTTGCCCAAGCTCCCCATCCCGCAGCAAATATTGACCTGGAGTTCGTGAGCATTGTAGACCAGCAATCCGTTGACGAAAATAACACCCAATCAGTCCGGATATTTACAGACGGGAGCAAGATAGAGGGTAAAGTCGGTGCCGCATTATCCATATGGAATCGCGAAGAAGAGATAAAATCCCTCAAACTCAAACTTGCTTCACATTGCACGGTATATCAGGCGGAACTTTTGGCAATATGGAAGGCGACTGGGGAAATACTGAAGAGGCCAGAGACGAAATTTGGTATATACAGTGACTCAAGGTCCGCCTTGCAGTCACTGATAACCCAGGGTTCCACACATTGCTTGGCAACCCAAGCTCGGCAAAACCTTAGGGAAATAAGAAAACAACACAAGACTGTCGACCTATGTTGGATTAAGGCTCACGCGGGGTTCGAGGGAAACGAAAGAGCCGACCAGCTGGCTAAGGAGGCGGCCTTAAGAACAAAGACTGCACCGAACTATGACCTATGTCCGACCTCATTTGTCAAGCGAACGATCCGGCAGGAAACGCTTGACGAATGGAATCGGAGATATAAGGAGCAAACCACTGCCAGCACCACCAAACTATTCTTCCCGGATGCGATCACAGCACACAAAGTCGTCCGTAAATTGGAAATAAGTAACATCACCACTCAAATACTGACAGGCCACGGTGGGTTCGCCGAGTACTTGAACAGATTCAAGTGCTCGGAGAATCCAGCGTGCGCCTGCGACGCAAACATAAAAGAAACAGTAGAACATATACTTTTCGAGTGTCCAATTTACGGGCGACTGAAATACGAGACAGAACACCAAATACAAACAAAAATCACACGTGAAAATGCCCCAACACTAATTTCAAACAAAAACACCCGAGACACCTTTATTAAGTATGCACAAGACATTGCAAAGAAAGTAAACGCAAAAAACAAAACATAACTAACAGATAGCAACAATATGTAATAAAACAATATATGCTCGACAAAGACTCTGATCACGTCAGAGGTGTTAAGCATCCTGTATCCCCAATTCAAGAAATTGTAAAGAATAATAATTGTAAAAATTTGGAAAATGTAAACTAGATAATAAGAAAACATGTAAAATAAAATATAAGTAGCATAAGAACACTAATGTAAAACAAATAAAGAATGCCTGTGTAATAATTTAATTAGCTCGCGGGCCGGGCCAGAAAGCGCCCGGACAGGAAAAAAAAAAAAAAAACCTAACCTAACCTAACCTACGGGCATAATTCGACGGAGAGCCGACGAAACCTTCAACAACCGCGGCGCAAGGGCTGCGAAGTGCGGTTTGAAGTTCCACCTGCTGTCCAACACCAATCCCAGGTATTTGAGGGTCGGCTGGAGGTCGATCCCCACGCCACCGACTATGATGTGAGCCCCAGGTGGGGGTCCTCTACGAGGGCCGTGGAACAACATAGCCTGGGTCTTGTGCAGAGCCACCTCCAGACCGAGCCTCCGGATCCGAGACACAATACTCCGGGAAGAGTGGACCCCCGGAGTACCCATCCAAACTCAAAGTTCCACAGGATTGGCCCTAGGACCGAACCCTGTGGAACTCCTCGCGACATCGGATGACATCGCGTACCGTTCCAGACCGAGAATGTCACAACCCGTGGCAGGTATTGGGCAATGAGTCGAATGAGGTACTCGGGCACCCCGTGGTAACGGAGCGCACTCCCAGGGCAAGGTGTTGAAGGCATTGGAAATGTCCACGGACACCACCAATGCAACCTCGCCCCGGTGTACAGCGCCCTCAGTCAGTTCTCTCAGCCTCAGTATGGCTTCTATGGTTGAAAGACCAAGTCTGAAGCCATATTGGTTATCCGTGAAGTCAGGCCCCACAGTACGAAGGTGTTTCGTAAGGCGGGCGGTGATGATTCGTTCGAATAGTTTCACCACCTCGTCAATAAGGACGATGGGACGGTAGGATGACGGAACATCCGCCGGCCGTCCTTCCTTTTTCAACAGCACAAGCCTCCCGTTTCTCCACCTAAGGGGGAATTGGCCGCGCTCCAGGTACGCCGAGTAGAGGCTCTTAAGTCGTGACGCGAAGTCGTCGGACTCCAGGGCCTCCACCCAGACGCGACCCGGGATGCCGTCAAGCCCAGGGGCCGTGTTTTTCGACCGAAGTCTGATCACGGCCCCCTTCAGCTCCTCTCTGGTGACTTCCGGGATGGAGGTATCGGCAGGTCCTGTGCCGGGAGATGGGGACATCTCCGGCGGCGTGTATGCGCCTCTGTCCGGGAACAGAGTCGACAGCACGCCTTCCAGGAACTGCGGCTCCAGACTTTGGGTGAGGGGCGGCGCCGACTGGCGCAATTTACCTCGTACCATAAGGTAGGGCCTACCCCAGGGATCGTCATCCAAAGTGCGAAGCATTTCCTCCTTCGCTTGTGCTCTTGCTTCCGCAATCGCCTTTTGCAGGACCTCCTTTGCTTGTCGGTGCTCGTTGAGAAGGGCTTCTTCTACTTCCTCATCAGTTTCACGGTGGTGGCGTCGGTACCGGCGTCGGTGACGCGTGTAACAGCGGCCTGCCGCGATGCACGCAGCGCGGAGCGCCGCAATCTCAGCGGACCACCAGTAGACGCATCGTCTTTGTCGGTATGGGGGTACGCGGGGCATTGATGCGTCGCAGATGGACGTCATCGCAGCCCCGAACCACTCCGCCTCTGCGTCGACGCATTCCGGACGTACTGGCGCCGTCTCCCACGTCGCAACTAGGAGCGCCTCTTCGAGATGTTCTCGATTGAGACTCTTCAGTGACCAGCGCGGTCCCTCACGTGAAGTGGGGGCCGGCTGACTGGGGTTCAAGGCGGTGGCGGAGGTGTCAAATCGGATGTACCGATGATCGGACAACGACTCCGCCTCCACCAAGACTCTCCAGCCTCGAACACGGCGCGCCAAGGCGGGGCATGCGAACGTGATGTCCACTATGGATCCGCCCTGTTGCCGCACGCACGTGTATTCCGATCCCTGGTTGAGGATCTCCAGTCCAGTCGAAGTTGCCCACTCCAAGAGACAGTCACCGCGGGCATCAGTCGTCGGGGATCCCCACGCTGAGGATTTGGCGTTGAAGTCCCCGAGGACGAGCACCTGGCGGGACCGCCTCATGCTCTCTAGAAGAGCGGATAGTTCTCCCAGGAATCCCTCGAATTCGACGAGAGGCCTGTTCGGAGAGAAATACACCCCCGCAATCACTAAGCCACCTATGGTGACCGCTACGCATCCCCTACCCTTTGCTACATGGTCAAGTGGAGGGGAGCCAGCGGAGGGTCGAGTGACAATAGCGACTAGAGAGTCGCGATCCGCAGCCCAATGTTCCGATTCTGGAACAAAATAAGGTTCCGCGACGACGGCTATGTTGATCAGCCACTCTGCCATGCTTCAGTCAGTCAAGAGATCCTGAGCACGGGCGGAGTGGTTGATATTGCACTGGAGGAAGCGGGTAAGGGTGTAATCCATTATCCGCTTCTACTTGGAACCCCCTCGTCCATGGCCTCTGATGAAGCTTGGGGACGCGTCATATGGACACTCTGAGTGCCTCTTTTCCGGGACCTCTTCTTTGCAGCGGCGACGCATGCCCTGCCCCGCACTCTGTGCGACGTCGGCAAATTTGCGGCCGCGCACAGGCTGCAGTGGGGATCCGCTGAGCAGGTCGCTGCTTTGTGGCCCTCCTTGCCACATCTGTAGCAGAGCGCGCTCCGATCAACCTCGGAGTCGCACTTGCCGCAGACGTGCCCCAGCTCCATGCAGCGGAAGCAGGTGAGCGGGCGTGGTTCCAGTAACCAGTTCCAGTGACCCTCGCTGGAATCCACCCCACCAATATGGTCCGCTTTTCGACAAGGGCCTTTGCCGCCGTTGTCGGGCACCGCACCCACAGGGTGAACCCTCTACGACCGCGAGCTTCGCGGCGGATATCACCCGTCCTGAGGGACTCCCTGTTGCATCCCGACTCTGCTACGACGGCAGCGGCTACTTCCTCCGCCGTGATGGACTCGTCGAGGTCCGTAATGCGCAGCTCGCTGCACTTCACGGGCCTCGTGACCCAGACATCGTCTCCAAGGATCTCCCGGATCTTCGCCGCTAGCTGATCAGCCAGGGCGTCACTGCCAGATCCGGGGATCTCAATCAATTTGGCGCCTGTCTGTGCCTCTTTGATTTTGACGCCTCCAGTGATGCCCACGCTGGAAAGAGATATGCTGGTCTTCATTCTGACCAGCACCTCTTTGTATGTCAGTCCTCTTATCGTGGCCTCTGGACGTAGTGTCAGGACGATGGCTGAGGTCTTAGGACCCTGATGTTCAGCTTTATAGATATTTGGAAAATAATAAGCTTCTTCCGTCTCTTCAGTCAGGGTTTCGCAAGGGTGTTGGTACAACCACGGCACTTCTTGATGTTGTCGATAATATTCTAGCCGACATGGATAGGGGCTTTGGGAGTATTTTGGTATTATTCAAATTCATTTATTCCTTTAAAATGTAATTACATTATATTTTGCTCAGTTATCGAGACATCACCTCCCATACTAGTGTAAACTGTGTCACGGAAAGGTGATACCTCTCAAACCGAGCAACAATAAAATATAGCTTACATTCTACTTTACATACATACCTTACAAACTAACATATATACATTTATACTTATAATTATGCCTAATATATTAGCCAGGGATTTTTTTTCGTAAATGCTTCCCTGAAGCGACGATATACCACTCCTGCGGGCCAAAAGTCGGGAGAGAAGAACATTGCCTTGTGCTTCACAGGCACTTGAAGCACATACGACTTGAATGTCGTACCCTCGTTGACTCCAGGTGCCGCAGGGTGAGCCGTATAGATTCCCTTGTCCAAAAACAGACTCTCTGCTGCAAATATTCCAAGACTTCTTCGCCTGTGGTGTTAGAGTCTAATCTTGATACGTACAGCGAAACGGTAGGCTCCACAACACGGAGAGTGACCTCTGTTGCTGTAGCGGCGGCGGTATTATTGGACTTCTCCCGTGCCTTTGACAGCATTAATATTGATCTGCTTCTGTCAAAGTTGAGTTTTTACGGTGCGAGCACAGGTGCGTTAAAATGGTTTGACAGCTATCTCCGAGGACGTTCCCAAATAGTAAAGAAGCAGAAACTTGACGGCTCTTATGAATTTTCTGTGCCACGACCAATCAGCCATGGAGTACCACAGGGCTCAATACTGGGTCCATTGTTATTTATTTTATATTTGGCTGATCTGGTTAATGCTATAGAGAACAGCAATTATTATTATCATTTTTATGCTGATGATGGCCAGCTTTATATTGCTAGTAATCCGAATAGGACTGATGTGTTTGATGCTACTGTTAGGATTAATGATGATTTGCGTAGAATTTCGGTGTGGTCAAAGAATAATTCTTTACTGCTTAATCGAGTCTTCACAGCGCCAACATTGCGAGTGGACGTGCACATTTCGTATTAGTAAGGGTCAGTGACCCCGGTCGCGCGTCATGGAGCAGAACATTTTAAAGTGTAACCGGTGCCATTTGGTAATTAATGAATTACTATCGTTCATTCAAAATAAAATGGACGTTATGGATGAAGTGAGTCTGGTGCAGATATGTAGGAGCTCCTTCAAGGAAGAAGAAATTCAATCTGCCAAAAATTTACTATCGCAGGCGATACCTAACAGCAAGAAAATGAAGGTACGAAAAAGTAAGGGAAAATCTATTTGAGACCTAGAAGATATAATAGAATTATTAAAGGTTACAGATCCTGAATTGGTACCAATTTTTGTAGCGAGGGATTTGCAAAAACTACCTCCAGTAACTTTTGATCACGTGGATGTAACGACCCTATTGAAAAATCTACTGTTGCTACAATCAGAAGTTAAGTACTTAAAAGAAAATTGTACAACGATCAAACAAGTTGAGGAATTAATATACCGAACTCAGTTTAAATACCAAAATATTGGAGATATTCATCACTCGCCCATAGATAATGTAAACATGAGTAGAGGTGGATATAACCTGGATGAAAGCTCCTATCTAGATGTGATTGAGACTAATTGCAATGGAAAAATACAAAACAACAAAACATGCGAACGGTCAGTGACCGATGCATCGGCAACAGCTGTGCCTAGTGTCGTTCAAGGTCGAGTCCACGCGAGGTCATCGTCGCCGATAATGCATCCCGCAAAAAATCAGTGCGTCTCGCTTCCGCATGCAACTACTGAGGTGAGCAATACGCAGCGCGTGGAGGCCTCGATTGGGAAGAACTTGGTTACGACGCAGCCGCAAGCGCAGTTTTTGAAACCACGGTGTGAGGGACCGTGTGACGTCAAAGTAGATAAGCCGGTTGACGGATTAACTCAGCGTAGCTCCGAGAGCGTTACAACAAAAACATTCGCTGGTATTGTGAAGGACTGTGAGTGGACAGAGGTGACTCGCAAGAAAAACAAGACAAATCGATTTACAGGGATTAAAGGGAAAGCGCAGTTGGATCCTGAGTGTCGGTTTAAAGCGGCAGACATACGTATACCATTTTATATTTATAACGTTGATAGTGGTGCCTCAGAGAAAGACATAGCCGAGTACATTTTTAAGAAAACAGACGTTATTATTGTTCCGGAGAAAATTCTAATGAAACAATCAAAAGGATATGAAGCATATAAGTTTTTAATTCCGAAACTTAAGCTATCTGTTTTCTTAAATGAGGATCTTTGGCCTGAAGGCGTTTCGTTTAGGCAATTCATTACTTTTCGTAACAAACAGCCGACGACTAATGAAAGAAGTATGGAAAGTAAAAAGTTAAAAATTAATGAACATGATTAGTACAGTTAAACTAGTTACTTTCAACTGTAAAAATGTAAAGCGATCACAAGAGTGTATAAGAAGACTATGTCAAACTGCAGACGTGATAGCACTTCAGGACGTTCAGGAGACGTGGTTATTGCCGCATGACCTGGGAGTGCTTGGCGAGGTACATGCGGATTTCGCGTTCACGGGCAGCTCGGCTGTCGACACCTCGGCGGGGATGCTGCGGGGCCGGCCGCACGGCGGCGTCGCCCTACTGTGGCGAAAGGATCTGTTCCCGACTGTACAAGTGATAAAATGTGCTAGTGCGCGGCTAGTCGCTATAGTGATTAATACTGGTGATCGAAAATTAATGATATTTTCTGTGTATATGCCGACGGAGGCAGCTGACCATCTAGTCGAGTTTACTCAATGCTTAAGTGAAATAAGTGCAATAGTTGAGAGTAATAATGTAGAGAATGTGTTTATACTTGGGGACTTTAATGCTAACCCTGGTGAGTCTTTCTTTAATGAATTAAGAGATTATTGTGAAGAACAGTCATGGATATGTATAGATACCGTTTTATTGCCCACTGACTCATATACGTTTGTAAGTGATGTACACGGAACCAAAAGCTGGCTAGACCACTGTTTAGTAACAGAGGCGTCACAAAAAACTGTTACGAATTCAAACATTTTGTACGATACCTACTGGTCAGATCATATGCCCTTACAAATAATATGTGATATTACATTACTTCAACCTAAATATGTAAATGTATTACCTAGATATAACAGAGCCATTTGGGGTGAGAGAGATGCACAACAAATAAAAATGTATAAAGATATATGTAACAATAAGTTAAAAGAAATTAATCTTCCAAGTGAGTTTAATGCATGTGCGGATAGCATTACTTGTTCAAATATAAGTCATAGAAGTAAGTTAGATGAATTGTATAAACACATAACGGGAGTACTTACAGAGGCTGCCATTAGAAGTAGTACTCATAACCCCCGTAGATACACTAAGGTATGCGGATGGAATAAATACGTTAGTGAAGCTCATGGGAAGGCTCGGCTAGATTTTCTAGAGTGGGTTTCAATGGGTAAACCGACTTGCGGTTATTATTACACTACAATGCAAGAGTCCCGTAAAGAATTTAAAAAGAAATTAAAATGGGTTCAAAATAATCAAGAGTTGATAAAAATGAATATTTTAGCAAATAGTCATAGTCATAGAGTATAAAAATACACGATGCTCAGTTCGGATTCAAGCGAGGATTATCCACTGAAGCGGCAGGTTTGTCTCTCAAGCATACCGTCCAGTACTATGGTAAACGTAAAACGCCGATATACGCCTGTTTCTTGGACTTATCTAGTGCTTTTGATCTGGTCTTGTACAATATAATGTGGCGAAAGCTAGAACAGGACTCTAATACATCATATGAAGCCATAAGATTACTGAAATTCTGGTATCGAAATCAAAGCAACGTTTGTAAATGGGCGGGAGCTTTTTCAGAGATATATAACTTGGAATGTGGGGTAAGACAGGGCGGGCTGACCTCCCCTTGTCTCTTTAACCTTTATATCAATCAGTTGATTGAGGAGCTTAGTAATACTAATATTGGATGTTTTATTAACGGTGTGTGCATGAATAACATAAGTTATGCTGATGATATGGTGTTGCTGAGCCCCTCGATCGCAGCACTGAGAAAATTGTTGAAAATTTGTGAAAGATTCGCGGAGGCTCATGGACTCAGGTACAACTCTATGAAAAGTGAGCTGATGGTTTTCAAAGCCGGTACCAAAACATACCAAACTATACCAGAAGTAAAACTCGCAGGCACTCCTTTGAAAGTAGTATCGAAGTTTAAATACCTGGGTCATTGGGTCACTGAGAATCTCAGTGACAATATGGATATTGAAAGGGAGCGGAGAGCGTTGTCTGTACGCTGTAATATGCTGGCTCGCAGGTTTGCACGGTGCACTGATGCAGTTAAATTGACACTGTTCAAAGCATACTGCCAATCTTTTATACGTGCAGTCTGTGGACCAGTTATACGAAGGCCGCATACAGCGCTCTTCGAGTCCAGTATAATAACGGCTTCAGGGTGCTGTTTGGTTTGCCGCGCCACTGCAGTGCCTCAACAATGTTTGCCGAAGCGCGTACAGACGATTTTTACGCAATTATACGCAAAAGATGCGCATCATTGCTACAACGTGTGCAACGCAGTCCAAACAGCATCCTGCACACGATTGCTGACAGCTGGGATAGTCCATTACTCAGTCATTGGGTGCAAGTCCATTTAAAATTTAATATATGATTCGTTCTAACATAGTATTTAAGGTGCCACTGTACTAACAAAACTTATGGTAAATTTTTATTTGCTGAAATAAACGTTATATTATTATTGTGTTTTTATACAATGTATATCTCTCCCAAGGGAGGTTATGTAGAGAGCACGGGCCGAAGCCAAGTGCCATAATTATAGATTGAGAAACTTGCGGACAAGTCTGCAAGTATTGAGGATAGATTGAGAAACTTGCGGACAAGTCTGCAAGTATTGAGGATTATTATTATTAATCCCAATAAGTCAAAGTTTATGGTTATTGGTACGGACACTCAAATATCTAAAATTTTGGCTGCTAAACCCATAATATCAATTGATGGAGTTGTGCTTGAGCGCGTTGATGAGGCGCGCAACTTGGGAGTAGTATTTGATAGCAAATTAAGATTTGAGACGCATGTGTTGAACATTACTCGTGGTTGTTTTAGCAGACTTAAAGTCCTTTATAAGATTAGACATTTGCTCAAAGTTGATGTGCGGTTGGCACTCTGTGAAAAGTGTATGCTCGTTTTGATTTGCCTACTTTGTATACGTACCAACCTTATTGTTTACCTACTTCAATTTAATTCTAAATTATATACTCATACTAGCTGCGCCCCGCGGTTTCACTCGCGTTGTACCCGTTCCCGCGGGAATTTCGGGATGAAAAATAGATGTTGGCCGATTCTCAGACCTACTCAATATGCTCACAAAATTTCATGAGAATCGGTCGAGCCGTTTCGGAGGAGTACGCGAACGAACACTGTGACACGAGAATTTTATATATAAGAAGAAGATATATAAGAAAATGCGATGCTTTATTAATTTAATGAACTTCTCTCGCGCGTCCCGTCCGTGAAGTCACATTTGTGGGCAAGGCAGAAGTGTTCTGTTCTTTGAACAGATGCTTCACTGAGCCGAACCCTTTTGTCTTGTTTAGGCACACTGCTCACTTTTTTTATTTGTTAATCATTTTCATTTTATTGTGCTGGTGTGTATGTTGGTTTTAAATTTATGTACTTACCATTATGTTTGTGTGTGTGTCTTTTCAAGCAATAAAGTGTTAATATCTATCTATCTATCTAAACGGTTGAATAATCACGACCCACACATATTTTTATACCAGTGCCAAGGTAACCAAAGAGGGGAGTGTACCTGTATTTCAGATGGTGTCTGCTGATCAAAGATCGTTTGTCATAGGGCAGTTTTTAAAAACCATTTTGACCAAAGGTGTTCCCCGGCCGCCTACTGTCGTGTGTGATTTTGGGCGCGCTTTGGTTAATGCCGTTGCTCAAGAATTTGGAAAATGCAACGATTTGCAAGAATATCTGCAGAAATGTTACGATTGTGTTGCGCGAGGTATTTCTGCAGTTCCAGCAACATATATATAAGGCTTGATGTGAGCCACTTCGTTGCAATGGTGGCCCGATGGAAATGTCTCGACACAACAGTGATTGCAGCACGCAGATTTTACATGCGTTGTGTTTGCCAAATTTATCAAACGGATGATTTTGACACCGTGATGTCTCTCATTGAATCTGTCCTTGCTGTAGCTTTGAGTGAATCGACTGGTTTTACGGCCGAAGAAGAAGCGGTACCATCTGAAATGCGGATGCAAACCCTCACCAATGCTATCAAAGAAGTTACCTCGAACGAAAATCGGAATTATGACCTAAAGACTGACGATTCTGAGGTAAGCCAAGATAGCGATGCAGAAAATGACGCAATCGATACGGACTGGAACGCTTGGGCAAATTCGAGATATCTTAATGCAGAAGCCATCGCAAACAGATCGAAAGAAGGCAGCGTCATCAATGCGTGTTTCAATATTGACTTCGCCCAACGCTTGAAAAAACAGTTGCTTCCTTTTTTACCGCTTTGGACCAACATCATGCGAAAGCATTTCGGCAGAGGTGAAACAATTGCCACGTCTTCCTCAGTAGAATCCGAGTTTGCTGACATCAAAAAGCGTGCATCCAAAGGCGTGCGTTGTGCGCATTTCGTAGAAACAGATGCTGGTTATCATCTCGAACCGTTTTCTGAACCGGAACTCTCGACAGTAGGCTGGCATCTCACTATTTTCGGGATTTTTAAGGAAAAAAAATCGATATAGAAATAGGAAAAGTCTTAGAGGCCGGAACTCTTTTGCATTTCGTAGAAACAGATGCTGGTTATCATCTCGAACCGTTTTCTGAACCGGAACTCTCGACAGTAGGCTGGCATCTCACTATTTTCGGGATTTTTAAGGAAAAAAATCGATATAGGAATAGGAAAAAGTCTTAGAGGCCGGAACTCTTCTGCATTTCGCAGGAACAGATGCTGGTTATCATCTAGAACCGTTTTCTAAACCAGAACTCCCAAAAGTAGGCTAGCATCTCACTAATTACGAGATTTTTAAGGGAAAAAAATCGATATAGGAATAGGAAAAAGTCTTACAGGCCGGAACTCTTTTGCATTTCGTAGAAACAGATGCTGGTGATCATCTAGAACCGTTTTCTGAACCAGAACTCCCAACAGTACACGACAGTACAGTAAGTCAAGTATTGGAAACATAAGTAGAATGTTACAACATTAGTGTAGATAAATAAATAAATAATGGTTACGTTTTCTTATCAGAACACTGAATTCTGATGATATTGAACTGTTCTACTACTTACTACTAGATGGCGCTGCAATTGAACTTTTTTCTTAAATTATTCGTAATAGTCGCGACTCGCGGTTTTACTCATTCCCGCGGGAATCCCGCATATGTATAATGTTTCCCATGTCTCATGAGATTTATATTACTGTTAAGTCTTCGATTCGAATCTATTCAGCAGTTTTTGACTGAAAGAGTACCAAACATTCATACCTACATACAATCTCACCAACTTGCGCAATTATATTAGTATTTCATTGCTATGAAATTTTTGACAGGCGCTTACTTTGTTCACTTACCTAAAATAATTGGAACGAAGTTCCTAATCGCGCGTTGCGAAAGGGGGCTAGACGGAAAAAATGGTAACGACATTTTTTAGGCCAGAGAGGGACAGACAGAGAAACATGCGCACACCAGAGAGAGACAGACAGAGAAAAATGCGCGAGAGATGCGCGAGAGAGACAGACAGAGAAACTTGCGCACGCCAGAGAGAGACAGACAGAGAAACATGCGCGAGAGAGACAGACAGAGAAACATGTGCACGCCAGAGAAAGACAGACAGAGAAACATGCGCGCCGCGCATTTTTGTCTGTCTCTCTCTCTTATAGAAAGCAAGCTAGATATTTTCGTTTCGTCTTTATATTTCGCATTGAACAGGGTGGTGTCGACTCGCGACGATAATTTTTGTTGATAATAAACTTCGTTCCATCCGGGTGTCCCTTGTCACCTCTCAAGTTTTTATTTTATTTACGAGAGGTATACCGTATAATGATGTGGACATATTATGTGGCTGATTTTCCAGCCGCGACCGTACTTTCGGTTTTGACTTAGTTTCGGTCTTCCCGAAACATAGGTTTACCATATTTTTAATGAAATTTAATGGGTTTTCTTTCACACATTTATTTGTTTGTGCAAACAGATAACATTTAAGATTTTAAAGTTGTTAAATAGAATAAGCAATAGGTTATTAATTAGGTTAAGTCTAAGGAGTTAGGTAGTCCAACTCTAGTCGTCAATTTATATAAAGGTTGAGTAAGTTTAATATTATTCTAGGTAGGTATACATACATATTTACACAATTTAAAAAAACATATACCTATGTATATCATTAGATTAAACAAATCATGGCACCAATAGATGCCTAGTTCAGTGACAACTCGGCGTTAGAGTGTTTAGCGAGCTTATGACGAGTCCGACGCAGCCGAGCGGGTCAGTGCGGGTAGAGCGCGAGCGCCTCGGTGCCGGTGTAGTTGTAAGAGAGGTAGTCGTGCACCGACAGGTACTTGGCGCCGCCGAACCAGTCGATCATCGCGATCTGAGCGATCCGCAGCTTCGCCACGAACCAATCGTGGTCTGGAACATAACGACACACCCGTCAATACAACGCACCACAAGCGACCCGCTGGCTACAGGCCGGCCCCGGCGCACGGGGCGCGGCCGCTCTACACTCACCGGCGGGGTAGTGCGCCATGGCGGGGTGGCGCTCGAACAGCGCCGCGCGCGCCCACTCGAACTCCGCCGTGTCGTTCCGGACCTGCACACACTCACACACACATGACACACGGCACACCCCGCAGAGCTGAGTATTCCCATTCGTCCCAGGCGGGACAAATGGGAATACCCTTAGTGATAATGCACCGAGCAAAGCGCTACCTTCTTCATCTTGCCGGAGAGGATGAGGCGCGTGCAGCGCGGGTCCTCGGGATCGTAGTCCATCTGCTCACAGTACTTGGTCTCCTGTAGCGACACTAGTACCGTCGCGCGGCTGTTTTTCTGAAACGAGACGTGCGGCGCGAGCAGTGAGAATGGTCCTCTGCGTGTGTGACGTCATGTCGCGGGCGGTGGAGTAGTACCATGAGGTCCTTGGCGGAGAAGTCGAGCGGGGACATGTAGAAGTAGGGCACGCCGGTGGAGTTGGCGACGGTGCCGTCCACGATGGACTTCACGTTGGAGAAAGGGAAGCCGGCGATGGCCGGCACTGTCGAGATGGTGGCGATGGACGCCCACACTGGAAGTATCAGTTACATTCCATAATGCAGCCTTAGAGCGTGGTTTGGTCTAAATAACCATGTGTGAATGTGCCTTGTAAATATTTATTTATTCATTTATATTTTAGAAGGATGTTAATTTAAAACTTTTGTAAAGAAGCGAGTCTTTATTTTGTGACCTACCTATGTGTGTGCCAGTAGTTATTTAAATGTAGCGAGTTGGCGCGTAATAGGATTGATATGTGTGAGCATTGTGTAGCGTACTGTGTAAGTATGTATGTCATGTACCGGAGTTGTGTAGCACGTAGCGCGCCATGGGCACGAGCTGGGTGTGGGGCGGGGGCGCGGGCGGGGCGGGCGCGGGGGCTGCGCGGGGCAGCTCGTTGGCGCGCTCCAGGCGGCCCGCCGCCGCGGCCGCGCACAGCGCCACCATCAGGACTGCGCTCGAGGATAACATCTGACATAACACAACTCGTTACGTTACTCGTTATAATCACTGAGCCTACTTCCAGCTACGTCCTTCCTACCTAACCTGTATGGCTCACAAAAAACGCCTTAACCGGTGTCTGAACCAGATAAATTCTATATACATAGTTATATAAATCAATGCCACTTTTTGTTGTAATTTTATTATTTCTCAAGAACGGGTTTACCTATCCAAACCAAATGTTCTGCTTTGTTCGGACTATTTAGTAGATGGTTTATGTGAAGTTTGCACAAAATCGGTCGAGGGCGGTTCTTAAATTCTCACGGGAGCGGGCACAACGCGCGCGGGGCGCAGCTAGGCACTCATAATAATCTTGAACATGTTGCGCGGAACCTACAAAATCTAATGCGTACACTTCATTTGATAAGTACCTACCTTCAGATCCAGATGTTATGTTTGTTTGACTAACTGACTATATCGTTAACCTCTTATGTACGTTTGTACCAAATACGAACTTACTTTCTCTTATTGTATTTAATTAAGAATAATATACTAATAACATTTATTAGCGCTATCACCAATTCACTAAAAGCAATCACCTTGTTGTATCACTCGCCAAACAAAACAAACAAATGAATGCAGCTCGCCCCACGCTCGTCACTCGACATACGCTGTCTATTCGAGTCCGATGCATATTCGGCCGTCATCCGATCGACATTAGGTCGATATTAGATCGTGTCTAGTTTGACAGAGGCATGATATCAGCAGTTTCGTATTATTTTCGTAGCGCGACGGAGGCACATAGTTAGTGTTAATGAATCTGTGGCGCGTGCGTGGCTGTGAGGGATTCAGAAGGGTCTCCTACGTAACTACACTATTATTATAAATGAATATTGAAAATCCTCACAATAGATCATTTATTAGGTATCCCCAGAAAATAGGTTCGAGCAGGGCTCTATAATACGTCTAATACGTCTTCAGTCATTTAATATAGAATCGCAACGGTCGTAGCTTCGTATATTATACTTAATTGGCCAAATACCTAAGTAAAATAATGATGATCGGACAGATAACAAACGAAGTGCTAAGTATAATAATACAAATGACAACCACAGAATATAATTAAATGGTATATTAATGAACTCAGGTACCAATATTAAGGAGACAAAGAAACAAACTGCTTCTTTTTCGCACATGAGATGAGAAACAGTGCAGCTGTTGGGTAGGGAGTGTAGCGCCCCGTGGTTTAAATATAAATTAAATAAGTTAAATAGCCAATAATCTTTCCGTTGCATGTGAGTCACAGTAAAAGATAGTCACATGATGTGACTATCTTTTACTAAAAGAATTATTCAAATCGGACGGGTATGCCTGGAATTCCTCAGATTAAAGAGAAAAAAACTTTAAAAAATTACATCTTTACTGTATTAATATACCTAGATATCAAGTTGAATAACCTTAGGCGTTATAGTTAGATAGCCTAGGTAGATAGTGCGATTGTTTACTTTTCACGGAACACTGGTAAGCGGCAGCGGCATACCGACTGGGAATACCTAAGTATATAGGCACTATAATACAGTTTGGCTAATCTCCTTAAGTAATCTCTACTCAGCATGAAATCAGTTGGGACAGGCTCCTAACTCCTGATGGAAAACTGATCCTTATCATTTGATAAAGGCTGTTTGTCCACCAGGAGTGTAGGTATATTTATTTATAACGTAAGGAGATCAGATACATACTCGTACATAGGTACATACCTTAGAAATCAGTTTTGCATTGCAACGTTCAAGCACTAGTACTTTTGACGTCGTAGAACTGATTTCAAGCTGTCACATTGACCACGCAGTGGACATGCCGTCGGAGAAAATATGAGAAAATGATTGCAGTGAGCCCCGCTTAGGTCCGGCATTGCAATGATTGTTTTAAAGTAGTAACGTAGGTACCTATGAGTATGAGTATCTAATGATCGAGTGATGGTATAGTTAGGTGGAGAGCTCACCGTGGCGTGTGGTGCGAAGGTCCGCGGAGGATTGAGTGAGCGTCAGTCGGCCGCGGCCGCGGGCCAGCGCCGCCCTCACTGACGGTCCTCACGTAGCCGATAACGAGTCAAACAATTGACCCACACAATGTTTCAGATAATTATTATCGCATACTTATACCTACCGTGGCGGATCCGCGCCAAGAGGGTCGCGCATGCTGCGGGTCCACAATGTTCGCGAAGAAAGATTACGATATTTGTTTATTAGCACATTTTAGTATGTATCCTTCCTTATAATATTCAATGGTTTGTGTGGGTGTGTGTATGCAATATGCATGTTTGTTATACTCTCAGGTAAATACAGGTCATACATCCCGGAGTTCCAGCGGGACGGGTACAAAGCAGGTAAGAACGTGAGGTGTGTTATTTAGATCATAGACTTAGTTACGTGGTTGTGCTGTGCACATGTAGACTATACAGGCAAGAAAGATCTTTGGTACTTCCGTGGGCAAATCAATCCACACACGGTTTATAATTGACTTGAGGAGAGCCAAATAAATACATAAACGCAATGCCGGTGGCCACCCTGCCGGATGCCAGACAGCATAATACGCCGGACAGTAATCTGAGCAGTAATGTGCGCGCACCTTTACATTATTATACGAAGCGATGATAAAATGTCCCTAATCAGTGTAAAAATTCATGCGTATTAAATCATCAAAACATTAACCAATGTAGAGAATGCTTGTAAACAGTCGATAAAGCATGATTTATTGTTTTTAATTATCATTTACATTTGCTCAAGGTCGACAATAATACTCTATATTCTTATATACAGTATAAATAAATTGTCATCCGACCGCGGCGTCTCTGCTCTTTAAATAATGTACCTATACTCACGCTAAACTTTGAATAATATCGGACGGATTTTGATGCTTTTTCCCAACAGACTTATTTAAGAAGATGCTTTTTTTCCAAACCTAATCAGAAATGGACGAAGTAATTGCATTCTGGTGCCATCTATTGCGGTCGCAGGAAAACTGCGAGGATACATAACAAATTATATGTAGTTTTCTCTTATTGGATAGTTACATTAAGATAAAAGTTATTATGTTATTTATTATTCCTACGGGAACGGACTCAACGCGGGTAAAACTGCGGGGCGCAGCCAGGTGAGTAAATAAAACACACATGTTGACATAGAATCATCATTATTGAGTAGGGTCGTGGCGCGGGCGGCGCGTGCTCGTGTTCTACCGCTGCGTGCTCTTGGCGATCTGGTCCTTGAGCATGAGGATGGAGGCGCGCTGCTCGGGCGGCAGCAGCGCGATCTGCTCCTCCGACAGCTGCAGCACCTGCATGATGAGCGCCGCCTGCACACACACACGCGCGTCAGTACGCGGCGCACACGCGCCTGCACACACACACACACACACGCGTCAGTACGCGGCGCACACGCGCCTGCACACACACACACACACACGCGTCAGTACGCGGCGCACACGCGCCTGCACACACACACACACACACACGCGCGTCAGTACGCGGCGCACACGCGCCTGCACACACACACACACACACGCGTCAGTACGCGGCGCACACGCGCCTGCACACACACACACACACACGCGTCAGTACGCGGCGCACACGTGCCTGCACACACACACACACACACGCGTTAGTACGCGGCGCATACGCGCCTGCACAAACACACACGCGTCAGTACGCGTCGCACACACACACGCGCGTCAGTACGCGGCGCACACGCGCCTGCACACACACACACACACACGCGTCAGTACGCGGCGCACACGCGCCTGCACACACACACACACGTCAGTACGCGTCGCACACGCGCCTGCACACACACACACACACACACGCGTCAGTACACGGCGCACACGCGTCTGCACACACACACACACGCGTCAGTACGCGGCGCACACGCGCCTGCACACACACACACACGTCAGTACGCGTCGCACACGCGCCTGCACACACACACACACACACACACACGCGTCAGTACACGGCGCACACGCGTCTGCACACACACACACACGCGTCAGTACGCGGCGCACACGCGCCTGCACACACACACACACACACGCGTCAGTACGCGGCGCACACACACACACACACACGCGTCAGTACGCGGCGCACACGCGCCTGCACACACACACACACACACACACGCGTCAGTACGCGGCGCACACGCGCCTGCACACACACACACACACACACGCGTCAGTACGCGGCGCACACGCGCGCGGCGCGGCGGGACGTACCTTCTCCTGGTCCGAGGCGCCGGGCGGGATGCCGGCGATGGTGCGCGCCTGCGCCGCGCTCGGCATGCCCGCCGCTACACACAGACACACATTACTTTTATTGATATTCAAATAGTACAGACAAAAAGCGGTCATTTACAAAAAAACAAACAATGAATAAGAGTTCATAAGTGACCTACTGAGTGTGTATGTAGTTTATGAGCATAGTTATTCAGTAGTGTGTAGTAGTGTGTAGATGTTATTCAGTAGTTTAATTTGAAGTGGCAACCTAACGCAGTCAAAATGAATTATATTTCAAGAGAAAAATGAGTAATACGTACGCATGTTATGCGGCGGCTTGTGCGTGCGCGGGTCGGGGCGCGAGGAGAGCCGCGGGTCGCGCGGGAACGAGCTGCAACGAGACATGCACTGACACCCGGCACCGCCGCCGACACGAGACCAACCGGCTCGTGTGGGTGCAGTCAGGAGCATCGCTATCATTACATCTGGATACTTTACAAAGTGTAACCGATATTCATACGAGTCGATTTGATCGAATCGATTAAACAGTAATCGCACTTGGTCCATAGCTCATCGAACAATCGGCGTCATCACATGGTTTGATTACATAGTACCTCCCATGCGTCTACAAATAAGTATAGAGAACGTAACTTACATGTCTTCGTCCCGAGGGGCCGCACTCCACGGATAAAATAATGATTAGTGAGGAGAACATACAAATACATAATCGCTAAAAAGGTGAACCGATTTTGATAAAACTATATGTCGTGAAATTTTTTTTTAATCCAGGTTTTTCAACGTTTTACTGGCGAGATTATTGAAAAATGAAACTATAATAATGGACTTTTATCGATGTCGAGGTATATCCCTAGATGCCTTATTATTGCGGGCGTCCATTGGGAGCCTGCGGTGAGGCCGCAGAGCCCTGGGCGGGGGTACCTGTCGCGCGCGGCGTGCAGGCTGGCGTGGCGCATGTCCTGGTCGCGCGAGCGCAGGTCCACGTCGCCCGCGCGCGCACCAGCCGGCGGCGGCGCCGCTGCAACCAGACCAACGTCAACATATTCAATTTGTCTTTCGTCCGTGTTGTTCCTCTCCGACGACCGACACGTACCGGCGGGAGGCGGCGCGTAGGGCTGCGGCGGGGGCGCGGCGCTCGTCAGCGCGCCCGGCGGCGCCGCGCGCCCGTGCAGCATGCCCTGCGGGGAATATATGTTGCAGATGAAAACACGGCGAGTAGAGCTACCCAACAATAACCACTGCTAGTCTATATGTTAAATAGACAGAATTTTAGTTTCTGAATTAAGTTTAGTGACTAGTGCATATCTTTTCTGCTTAGATACATGATATTAGACACAACAAACTTTTTTCACTCTTTTTTTACACATTAAGAGGTTAAAGAAGATTCTAACACCACACATAGACTTCTTTTATCCTGAAATTCATATGGGAAAGGTAAAATGACAGGAGCTATTTATTAGTTGTATATAAGTAAGTGTGCTAGGAATGTACTTACGACGGCGGCGGCGGGGTCGAGGATGCGCATGACGACCTGCGCCTGCAGCAGCGCGTACGCCAGCTGTGGGTTCTGCAGCAGCATGTTGCGTGCCTCCAGGGGGTTGTTCTGGGGGAGTATAAAGATATGTTATCAAATAAATATATGCTAACCTATGCTCCTAAAACAATGCTGGAGTTTCATTCATTATTTGTTTCTCTCTGTATGCAAATCTCATGAACTACAAGTTGAATTAGCATACTTATTTTGTAATAGGATTTATCAGAGTTACTAGTAGTAAAACAAAACCCAATTTATTGCTATTGTAAAGTACCTGAATGCAAAGCTTCATTTGCTTCATAAGCTCAAACATCTGTTCTGGGGGTAAAGTGGCCACCGCCTTGCTGATGGCTTCCGGGGCCTTCTCTGGATCAACTGGCTCACCATAGGGATTCTCAACCTAGAAAAAAAACTTGAGGTTATTATTTTATTTTGTACTGTATCCCACCCCGTGGCTGTATTGATAGTGTCGCGGTCACCTGCGGGCCCTGCATGAGCGCCTGCATCTCCATGCGCGACTTCTCAGTACACGCGTTGTCGACGCGCAGCGAGCGCCCGCCGATCTCGTATCCGTTCAGGTTGCGCATGGCGCTCAGCGCGGTCTCCTGGTCCTTGTACTCGCAGAACCCGTACCCCTTAGGCTTGCCGGTCTCCCGGTCGAATACTAATTTGAAAGACAATACCGGTCCCACTTCGCTGAATATGTCTTTTAATTTTTCTTCTGTAGCTTCGTACGGTATATTGCCAACTGAAATTATACATTTATTTATGGAATTGTTTAAATATCAATACAAAACGGCTTATCGTTATAGACTATTCAACAATAATTACCAAAAACAGATCTCATCGACTTGTCCATAATACTTTGTTCTTCCTTCTCTTTACTTTTATCCATTTTAGTAGCGTGGTTGTCCCTCGGAAAAAATAACTAAATGTAAAATTGGCTTCAATCAAACCAATTATATTTTAATTCACCGCAAGGCAGAATAAAATTCAAGGTAGAATATGTAATCACAACACAAAATAATGGTATTTTAAAATGCACTTGCACAGGACATAGACTGGACAGTGACTCCTGTCCTGGTCCGTCTGTGACAGTGACGGACAGAAGTACTCTACAGACCACAGACTAGGAAACTTAAGACAAGACAGACCAGAGACAGACTACCAACGTGCTACCAACCACAGCTACCAACCAACCAAAGAATGCCAAAGTGCTTGCCCACGTTGAAAGTGCGGGCGCGCGCGGTGGAGGGCGCGGGAAACATTGCGAGCTCGTGTTCACGTTAACCGCCAGGCGTTCGCGCGAATGTGACGTTTTGTCAGAGGTCGTAAACATATCAGGAAACATTATACTAAATGAAACGGGTCTGTATCGCGGTGAGTTCACACTAAATGTTGTCTATTCGTTAATAAGTGACAGGAGTAATTTTAAATATTTGTATATATAGACCTTCCGCTGTCACTCAATTTAGATCTCATTTAAGTAAACTATTATTAGAAAAATGTTATTATTCTGTCTCAGATTTCCTAAATGATTCCTGTTTATAGTTATTTCATAGTTGTTTGTATATTTTATAGTTGTTTATGGTTAGGTAGTTATGTTTATGTTTTTTATTTTTATATAATAATATTATTACATAATTAGTTACTTTATGTTTACGTTATAAGTTTCTTCTTTAAATTCGTATGCCAAAAGGCGGAATATGAGTTTTAAAAAAACAATGTAACCCGTATTCGAACAAATAAATAATTTTGATTTGATTTGATTTGATTCAGTCCTGATTTTAGTAATAAGTCCATGGGTTGAACTTACCTGACGTCGCGAGTAAATCGCGCGCGCCACCGCGCTAGTTTGACGTGAACACACACAAACGTCTCAAGCGTTTGAAATTGGAGCGAGCCAGTGGTCCGATTTTGCAAAGTTGGGACATAGGGCTTCAAAATCATTTTTTTGTATTCTTTGCATGGAAACAAACATTTTATGTTCCAATTGGAAAACTATCAGAAGAAGCTGCAGAGTCTAGAAACAAAGATTTCAGAAGGTACCGTGAAAGTCATTCACGTAAAATTAACCGGACTGCTTGTAATCAGGATATTATTAATAACTTGTTGATTAGTTCTGATCCCTATATATCAACAAAGAGGCATAAAATAATTCGTGTACATAAAATGCTTTCAGAAGACGCGAAAGCATTGCTATTACCTGATAGTTTTGATAAAGATGATGAGCAAGAAAACATTGAATTTATAAATGTAGAAACTATCATCGAAGGACAATGACAGGAAAATTTGATTTGTGTAATTTACTTTTTTTAAGTGCTTGTTTTTAAGTCTGTGTGAGTGGAATATGCCTCTTGGGGACACCACTTAAAAAAAACGCACTTTATTCTCTACCTCTGGGGTGGTGTGGAAATGAGAATGAAAAGTGAAATTTCTCAAAAATCGGGGCAAATCGAGGGTTGGCATATAGCTTTTAATTTAGCACTAAAATAGTGTTATCCAAATCTGAAAACCATATTTTGAGACATTTTGAGACTTTCAAGATATTCGAAATAATGTGTTTTTTTCCATACAAAAAATAATTCAATGACGTATATCTCGAAAAATATAAGGTTTTATCAAAAATTACCATCTATAAAAACATCTTGTATTTAATAGCAAAACCCAAATATGCAATAAAAATATTAAAAATACGAAGTCAATTTTCGCGATTGCCTATGTCCACTACGAGCGATTTTCGGACCATTGTGGAGCGCGCCGCGCGCGCTAGTCGCTAGTTAGCTCGCTACTTACACCGCACTCGCGTTTTGAACGTGAACACTTGGATATCACGTCATATGTTTGATATTTCGTGACCGCGCCCGCCACCGCGCCCGCGCTTTCAACGTGGGCAAGCACAAAGATGGACAGCCGTATAGCGCCACAGAGTGTTGGACTGAACATGGACTGAACATAAGATATAAGGACCACCTTTATACCAATTCCAATGTTCGGTGGTCGAAAACACCAAGTTGGCCGTGGATTTCGATATAACCGTCAAAGGGTGACTTGTACAACTCCTCAAGAGCTTTCTAATGACATAGTTCATGTCACTGTTGAGCATTAGGATCAGCGTCCATAGCATAGGCCAACTCCAATCTTCGGTGGTCAAAAACACCAAGTTGGCCGTGGATTTCGATACATCCGTTAAAGGGTGTCTTGTACAACTCTTCAAGAGCTTTCAAATGACATAGGTCATGTCACTGTTGAGCATTGGGCCAAAATTTCCCAAGCTCCTTTTGAATGTAGGCCCGTGCGTTCGGAACCACCATTAAAAATAAAAAAAACTAAAAAAACACGCTTTTATTGCAAATTGAACTAAAAACTAGAAAATAATTTTTCTCCTCAAATCAAAATTATAATAAAATTTAAGTTGTAACACAATGATTCAATTCAGAGTAAAAAGCGTGGGGTGCATTTTACTGTGGTTGTTGTTAATTTCAGTGGGTTTGAACCCGAATGGGTTTGTTGATGTAAATAACAGTCTGAATATTATTATTCATTTATTACGTAGTCCAAAACATTTCTCAAAAGCTTTCTTCAAAAGGTACCTTGCAAACAAACAAAAAATAGTAAGTATCTAACATAGCACATTAGTTTACACGACAAACAAAAATATAACTTATATAAACATACCTTTTGAATATTCTGACAATATTAATCAATACATTGTTGCTCAATACTTTATAATACTTAAATGAATAATAATATTCAGACTGTTATTTACATCAACAAACCCGAATCCACTGAAATTAACATCAGTAGTTCATAACTATCCTCTCATAAGTCTCTTAAATAGTTACCAATGATGATTAGTATTTAAAAATAAAATTATAGTTTAAAAAAACTAAAAAACACGCTTTTTGCAAATTGAACTAAAAACTAGAAAATAATTTTTCACCTCAAATCAAAATTATAATAAAATTTAAGTTATTAACACAATGATTCAATTCAGAGTAAAAAAGCGTGGGGTGCTTAATATTTTTAAATATTACAATCATCATTGGTAACTATCTATGAGAGGATAGTTATGAACTACAGTAAAATGCACCCCACGCTTTATACTCTGAATTGAATCATTGTGTTAATAACTTAAATTTTATTATAATTTTGATTTGAGGTGAAAAATTATTTTCTAGTTTTTAGTTCAATTTGCAAAAAGCGTGTTTTTTAGTTTTTTTAAACTATAATTTTATTTTTTATTTTTTAGTAAGCATAACATTATATGCAACTTTTCATCCCGTAATTCCCACGGGAACAGGCCCATCACGGGAAAACCACGGGACGCTGTTAGTGTCTAGTACCATTTAGTAAAATAAAACAGAACTCCCGTTCCGTCCCACAGCGAGCACCCGTTGATGTCTTTTATATGAAGTAATAATTTTTTAGTAAATCTGGCAAATCCATTAAGGATAATGGGAAACTGTTATTAAATTATTGCATTGTCATCGGTCCTTGATACGTATGCAAAGTTTCAAATTAATCAGACTTCTGGAAGTTGGTGAAAATGATGTTCAAAGATTCCATTACATACGTACGTACGTACGTACGTACATACAGGCCAAGCTAATATAAAAGCGTGTTAAAAATAACTCTGACACCTCAGGTTGACCATCCACTCCATAAAGAAGAAGAAAAAACAAATGAAGCCATCACTGAACGTATTGACAGTACACAATAATAATTCTTAATGCAAAATAACTAACGTATAAGTAAGGTCAAGGAATTCCGCACGGGATTATGAATATATGCGGCCAGCCTAAAAGTATAGCTGAGTTAGCATCTGGCAACATTACTGAATAAATTAAACTTCGTTCTCTGATTCACAGTTCGCAGTCTGTTCGAATCAGTCAGTCTGTGAGTCAGTCCACAGACCACGAACAAGTACCACTGACCTCTATATAAACTGGACAGTTCTTGGTCTGTGCTGGACAGGCTGTAGTCATAATAATTTTGTGCTTAATTGAGTTTCGCCATTTTGGCGCTGTAGGCCACCGTAGGCCTCAGAATACAGAAGTACCTACCAGAAGGAGCATTCAAATGTATTTACAAGCTACACGCTGTGTCCAAAAACAGAACAAAGTCCCCCGCGTAGTGTTGTTAGCTCTCGCATTATTTGCCCATTTTTGGGGTAAATTTTGGGAGTTTTGGAGGTAATATGTTAATAGAATAAAATTGTCCTTTTCCATATAACTATGTACCTACCTGATTATCTCAAGAAATAGATAGGTATAGTAAATAAAACACGGTGTTAAGATGGATGTTTGCACACTTTTAACGGGTGATGGAAAAACTTTATATGTTTTTATTTATTTTATTTTAAAGTATTCGGAAAACTTACAGCTAGGTACAAGAGTTACATAAAAAAAGAATAATTACTTAAGTCAAAATGCATCGAGCAAACTACGCTTCGCTTCGATGGATTCCAGAACTGTTCCAGCCGTGCTCTTTGTATAATTTTTGTCCACACCGCTTTCCTTTCCTCATCAGCAGGGAAGCTAAAATTTAAGATGGCTAATATAGAAACATAATTTTATACCCACTCCCCCTCTCCCCTTCTCCCTCACACGCACACCAAAAATTTTTTTAGAAACCTATAGACTAACATACTATTTAATAGGATTGTTAGGTTAGGTACATACGAGCCGCACTTACGGTTTATACTTTCTTTTTTCAAGTTGGTTAATTTTTATTATATTACTTATTAATATTCTACAACGAATTAAATCCCTCAAAAGGTAATAAAAATAAGGGTAAATCAAAACTCTTATATTGGCAACACTAACATAGATTGACGCATCACTTTATATGACAATTGAAATCTGAGAAAATAATTAAATATTTAAATAAGACGATACCTAAATGCGATACTTACACGTGAAATGTGATCCCTTCCTGTTTCTTTTTCAGACCCACTGCATTTTTACAGGTAGGAACGACACAAGACGGCATAGTTTCGTGAAATTGGTCACGGGTAAAACACGTTAGCGCGTTCCGACGGTCACAAAGTGACTGATCGGTTGCGCATAAAACTACACTATTTAAGGCTAGTTTGAGTAGCTACAGTATTAGGCGCGCTCACGGGTTCTGTAGGTACTTCTGTATTCTGAGCCGTAGGCATGCTGTAGGCAGATACGAAAGTCCATGGAACTAAAATTAGTTATGACCTAGGTCGACTGACTAAAATTAATTTTGACGTTCACTGCAAGCAATTAAAGGAGCGTTTCCATTATGCAAGTGCTTGCATGCATGTATGACGTCATACTTGTGTGCAAGGAGTTTGAATCGGAAACACGAATTTGTTCAACTTGCAGCTTGCATACAAGGTTTTAGAGGCATACAAGTTAGTTTTCCACTAGCAGTCATTTTTACAAAATAATCCTGCACTTCCCTCTATACACGAGCACATGCGCTTGCAACTTGTATGCAAATAAGCTGACTTGAGTGTTGCGCGTACAAGTTCAAACCTAATTGCATACAAGTTGCAACTTGTTTGCAAGTTGTGGTTTCCACTATACAATTTGCATGCAACTTGCAACTTGTATGCAAGTCACTTGCATAATGGAAACGCGGCTTAAGCGAGGTTTAGACTAGCAATAAAACTTGCAGAAGTTGACTTTCGCAAGCTGTTACCACTGTTTAAACAGGTGTGGCAAGCTTACTTCTGCAAGTTTTACAGCTTGCGGAACTTGCTACAAGTTAAATGTGTAAACACCAAAAAACGGCCGAGGCAAGCAACTTCTGCAATTTTTTCAGCTTGCGATGCTTGCGAGTTTAGATTTGCAATAAATTTTGCAGAAGGCGACTTCCACTAGCAGTTACTACTGTGTAAACTGTTGTGGCAAGCTAACTTCTGCAAGTATTCCAACTTGCACAGACTTGTCGGAAGTCACATGTGTAAACGCTATTTTGACATTGCAGCAAGAACTTCTGGGTTTATTTGTTTGCAAAATAAAGTTTTGTATCTTGTGCAAGATGTCAGTTAAAAAAGTTTGGGCGCGAAATGAAATTGTGCAGCTAATAAAAAGTATGAACAGCACAGAGAATTGTGGGATACTAAAAGCAAGGATTATCGCAACAATATTAGGAAAAATGCCATTCTGCAAAGTCTGGCAATGGAATTCATTTAGGCTAGGCATTTTAAGTTTCGATAATAAATTCACAAACACTTCTCAGAGTAAAGTGACAGTGACACTCAGTTAGAAATAATTATTGCATAAAAAATCTGGTAAAATGTAAACAGTCTTGCAAGAACTTCTAAGCGAGATCTTGCTGGCGACTTCCGAAAGCAACTTGTGCTACAAAAATTGCAGGCAATCTAAACGGACCAGAGAATATTTGCCCATGAAATCGCAGCAAGAAATTGCCAATCTAAACAATCGCGCTAGAACTTGCAAGGAAGATCTTGTGGGTTACTTGCGAAAGCAAATTGAGCTACAAATATTTTACGTAATGTAAACGAAGCAGCAAGTACTCGCTCAAGAAATTACAGGAAGAACTTGCTAGTCTAAACCTCGCTTAAAGTTTTGTATCTTGTGCAAGATGTCAGTTAAAAAAGTTTGGGCGCGAAATGAAATTGTGCAGCTAATAAAAAGTATGAACAGCACAGAGAATTGTGGGATACTAAAAGCAAGGATTATCGCAACAATATTAGGAAAAATGCCATTCTGCAAAGTCTGGCAATGGAATTCATTTAGGCTAGGCATTTTAAGTTTCGATAATAAATTCACAAACACTTCTCAAGCGAGGTTTAGACTAGCAATAAAACTTGCAGAAGTTGACTTTCGCAAGCTGTTACCACTGTTTAAACAGGTGTGGCAAGCTAACTTCTGCAAGTTTTACAGCTTGCTGAACTTGCTACAAGTTATATGTGTAAACACCAAAAAACGGCCGAGGCAAGCAACTTCTGCAATTTTTTCAGCTTGCGAGTTTAGATTTGCAATAAATTTTGCAGAAGGCGACTTCCGCTAGCAGTTACTACTGTGTAAACTGTTGTGGCAAGCTAACTTCTGCAAGTAGTCTAACTTGCACAGACTTGTCGGAAGTCACATGTGTAAACGCTATTTTGACATTGCAGCAAGAACTTCTGGGTTTATTTGTTTGCAAAATAAAGTTTTGTATCTTGTGCAAGATGTCAGTTAAAAAAGTTTGGGCGCGAAATGAAATTGCGCAGGTAGTAATAAAAAGTATGAACAGCACAGAGAATTGTGGGATACTAAAAGCAAGGATTATCGCAACAATATTAGGAAAAATGCCATTCTGCCAAGTCTGGCAATGGAATTCATTTAGAATAGGCATTTTATAGGTTTCGATAATAAATTCACAAACACTTCTCAGAGTAAAGTGACAGTGACACTCAGTTAGAAATAATTATTGCATAAAAAATCTGGTAAAATGTAAACAGTCTTGCAAGAACTTCTAAGCGAGATCTTGCTGGCGACTTCCGAAAGCGACTTGTGCTACAAATATTGCAGGCAATCTAAACGGACCAGAGAATATTTGCCCAAGAAATCGCAGCAAGAAATTGCCAATCTAAACAAATCGCGCAAGAACTTGCAAGGAAGATCTTGCGGGTTACTTGCGAAAGCGAATTGAGCTACAAATATTGCACGTAATGTAAACGAAGCAGCAAATACTCGCTCAAGAAATTGCAGGAAGAACTTGCTAGTCTAAACCTCGCTTTAGAGTAAAGTGACAGTGACACTCAGTTAGAAATAATTATTGCATAAAAAATCTGGTAAAATGTAAACAGTCTTGCAAGAACTTCTAAGCGAGATCTTGCTGGCGACTTCCGAAAGCAACTTGTGCTACAAAAATTGCAGGCAATCTAAACGGACCAGAGAATATTTGCCCATGAAATCGCAGCAAGAAATTGCCAATCTAAACAATCGCGCAAGAACTTGCAAGGAAGATCTTGTGGGTTACTTGCGAAAGCAAATTGAGCTACAAATATTTTACGTAATGTAAACGAAGCAGCAAGTACTCGCTCAAGAAATTACAGGAAGAACTTGCTAGTCTAAACCTCGCTTTAAGTACTATTTGCTTGCAGTGAACGTCAAAACTAGTTCTCGGGACACTCGCGCTTCAAATTGCCACACAAAATTAGCTGTCATTTGCATGGTAACAGCCAGTCCAGTCCAGTGTGTATTTAATAGAGGTCAGTGACAAGAACAAACCAATCACTTCGTTCACTCTTGCTTGTGGTTCAATCAAGGTTCAATCAATCAATCACTCAACACAATTTTTTGAGTTCGATTTCTTTCTTTTTCGCGTAAAGAAAATCGTACTTACTGTGCTTACTCTAGTAAATTTTGTAATCGAAGTGATTGCATGGTTTTATTTGTGTTTTAGTGTGATAAATATATCTGTAGGACCTAAGAGAGGCTGTCTATTACTTTGCAATTTGTTGTTTTCCATGGAATGAATCTCACTGGAATGGAATTCGAGTAGAAGAAAGAAGGCAGGCTGTGGCTACAGGCTTGGCATAACAATTTGTTTGTGAACAGAAATCTTTCGATTTATTATTACTTGTGTGTTGAAAGTTGATCTGTAATTTATATCAATGGTACAGTAACTAAACATTTCCGCGACGTTTGGACTACAAACTACTAGTGTCTTAAAACGGAATGAATCAAGATAATTCCTCTCGCGAAAATTCAGAGGCACTGGATACTATTGGCACCGTTAGTCCACGAGAGAAAACTCACAGTATGAGGGAAAAGAAACTGTCGACAGCGTCGCTCACGAACGCGGAGGGGGCGCGGCCTAAGGTGGTGACTGTGAAGCACCCCGAGTCGAACAAGCCGAAACCGACGGCGAAGAAGAACAAGCCGATCCAGGCGGACCTGGACGTGATCAAGGAGCTGGTGCGCTGCCGCGAGGACGGCACCGCGCGCCTCGACCTCAGCAAGTCGTCCATCACCTCGCTGCCGCCCAACGTGCGCGACCTCACGCACCTGCTCGAGTTCTATTTGTATGGAAACAAGTTAGTCGCTTTGCCCATTGAGTTTGGATGTTTGACTAATCTACAAACCCTTGCATTGAATGAGAATTCCCTCACAAGTCTACCTGATTCATTAGCTAATTTGAAATGCTTGAAGGTGCTTGATTTGCGTCATAATAAATTAAATGATATTCCAGAGGTGGTTTATCGATTGACATCGTTGACAACACTGTTTTTACGTTTCAATAGGATAAGAGTTGTAGGTGACGGCATCGCAAATTTGACTAGTCTGACCATGCTCAGCCTCAGGGAGAACAAGATCAAGGAGCTGTCCTCCGGCATTGGGAAACTGGTGAATCTAGTGACATTTGATGTGTCCCACAACCACCTGGAGCACCTACCCAAAGAGATTGGTAACTGTGTAAACTTATCTACACTGGATCTGCAGCACAATGACCTCTTGGACATACCAGAAACTATTGGCAATCTGCAGTGTCTGACGCGGCTGGGTCTGCGCTACAACCGGCTCACGGGCATCCCACCCACCCTCAGCAACTGCCAGCACATGGACGAGTTCAATGTGGAAGGCAACTCTATTTCCCAATTGCCAGAAGGATTGCTGGCCCGGCTCAATGAGCTTACGAGCATCACCCTCTCCCGTAACTCATTCTCCAGCTACCCATCGGGAGGGCCTGCTCAATTTACTAATGCCTTCTCGATTAATTTAGAACATAATCAAATTGATAAGATACCTTACGGAATATTTTCCAGGGCTAAAAATTTAACAAAATTAAATATGAAAGAGAATTTGCTGACTTCACTGCCACTCGACATTGGTCTATGGAAAAACATGGTGGAACTCAATCTGGGCACTAACCAGTTATCTAAGTTGCCCGATGACATACATTGCCTGGAAAATCTGGGAGTGCTGATACTTTCCAACAACCTCTTGCGGAGGATTCCAACCAGCATTGGTAATCTAAAAAAACTGCGTGTTTTAGATTTAGAAGAAAATAAAATTGATATATTGCCAAACGAAATCGGATGTTTGCAAGAATTGAAGAAATTAATAGTTCAATCAAACCAATTGACCAGTCTGCCGCGCTCCATCGGGCATCTGACCAAACTGTCGCTGCTGAGCGCCGGCGAGAACAACTTGCAGTACGTGCCCGAGGAGATCGGAACCCTGGAGGCTCTAGAATCACTCTATCTAAATGATAATCCCAACCTTACCAATTTGCCGTTCGAGCTAGCTCTGTGCGCTAACTTGCAAATAATGAGCATTGAGAACTGCCCGTTGACGGCGATGCCGCCCGAGGTAGTGAGCTCGGGCCCATCGCTGGTGATCCAGTACCTCAAGTCGCAGGGCCCCTACCGCGCCATGTGATATCAGGACGATGACTTCCTGCCGCGCTGAGCACACTGACCACACAGAGCGCACACACAGACACACACACTGCAGAGGCTGCACCACAGAGATACACTTCATCATCATTCAAACAGTATTTCTCAATGTTATGTATTTATTTATATTTCATTAGAATCCTTATGTCACAGATTGTAACCATTGTCTAGTGAGTGTTGTATGAAAGAAATCTCAAATTCTGTACACTATCGAAAATAACAATCACTGAAATAATTTGTATGTAATTATGTATAGATAACTCATGTATAAAATTATTACCTATAGAAATATAATGTAATTGTTGATGTATTATTGTGTAAGTTTCATAATCTAATATAATGTTAAATGTGTAAGATTGTAAACCATAAGATTTTTACGATTTAACTCATTCAATGCCGCCATGATTTTCTTATAGTTGTTAACCATGCCGCCATACCCACCATATTAAAGTGTGAGTGAACGCGACATGCGTGTTCTCGGCATGGCGTTCATGTGAAATATAGTAAAATTACTTATACTTAAATTTTGGCTTTGTCCGGGGCCGTAAAGCATCTATAGGATATCAGTTGTTGTGCTGTTAACCTTAATTATGGCAGAAAATATATTTAACGGAAGTAATTTTCGTGATTTGATCAGAGATTCTCAACATTTTGTAAGACATCTACTTACCCATTTATAATTTTATTTTTATAAAACAGTAAATATTTGCCTGAAACACCTATTTCTTTCTCTCTCTCACATACACAATCACCCTTGGCTGTCACCAACTCCGAAAATAACAATACTAGTTAATAGTTATTACTACCTTAATAGTACTCATATTATGATTATAGAGTTATTTTTTGCTTTTTAGTTATGAAGTCGGTTTTTTAAATGTAGTGTTTTTTTAATTTTATTTGGCTTTCGGGTGCCCGTCCATTGAAGCGGAGAGGCTGCGGAGTGGAGAAAAGGAGAAATACTAACCAGTAAGTTTGCATAAAATATCTGACCGGAGATTATATGCTAACTTATTGGTTAGTATTTCTCCGTTTCTCCGCTCCGCAGCCTCGCTCCGCTTCAATGGACAGGCACTTTTAGGCTTAAGGTTTATGCTCTAAGCTTTTCACTAGAAAATGTAGCCAAATATTTGACTTATCGATGAAAACCGAGATCACGCGTGGCGTGCTCAGGGCATGGCGTTAAGTAGGTATTCATGTGAACGCGCAAGGCGTGCTCACGGCATTGAAAGGGTTAAGGTTGAATACTTTCATACAAATTCTAGAGCTTTGATAGATAAATATAGAAAATCAACTCGATTTTCTATATTTATGGAGAATATTATTCCTGTTGAATGTAATTGTATTGTTGTTATAAGACATTTTGCTTGAAAATTTACTCAGTCTATCAACTATGTGACCGTCATTCTTCAACTAATGTGTAGGATTTGTATGAAAAATTTTCCCATTGTATATTATATATAGCATTAACCTGCTTAAATTATAAGATAATACGTAAATCACAAATATTTTATTGCATATTTTCATTATTTATAGGTTTATAATGCAATTTATGTTTAATTTTTATGGATATTTTCCGTGGCCAAATATAACTTTTAGGAGAGTTGTGTTGAGAGATAGCTTGTGATGGATCAGGAGTAACACCGGGCGGCAGCTAGCGACGCGGCTCGACAGGGAAACGATGGACTTTAACTATTCATTACTCATAATAATTAATTCCTTAGATTTAGTACTTTTTTGTATAATAATTAACGGCGCTCTGCTGAAAGCATTTATTTCGTGTCTCGTGCAATTTACCCCTTAGTGCTTTCTGTTTGGTGACACAATCATCATAGTCATATGTTTCCATATGAACCTCACGCTACCGTACCGTAATAATAAACGTTTGTATGTTACAATATACTTTATCTACACTAATGTTGTAACATTCTACTTATGTTACCAATACTTGACTTATAATTACTACTGTTATATCGCAGACAACTAAAACACTCAATTTAAGCAATTGCACATGATGTTATAATATCCACATCGATATCGTAAAATCTCATTATAACATCGCGCCCTGCGCGGCGCGCGCCCTGCGGCCCTGCGCGCGCAGCTGCGCTCTCATTGGTTAGATTTTAATGGCGGCAAGTTCACTGTGACAATACACGTACGCGTGAATTTAATGTTTCGCAATGTGTTTTGTTTTTAAAATTTTGTTTGATTAATTGCATTAGTGAAGATAAAGTAGTGTATGCAACTGCATATAACACGGGTATTAAAACACTCGTTACTATTAACTCACACTCGTGATTTAATACCCTTCTTTATATGACAGTTGCATAAACTACTATACTATACTTGTGATAGTGTGGTTGTCAAGTGTGTGGGGAAGCTACTCGAGTTACTCGAAGTCGGAGGCGCAGTCAGGTGTCATCACAAGTGCTGTCTGTTCGACATAGATCAGTATTATTGTAAAGGTTGGACACGAGAATTGTAATAATTGTTATGGATCTGTCTTCCTAGGCCGGGGGTCCGAGAATAACGTTCCAACTGTTATTCACAAAAAAATAGGTAGGGTTTGTTTCTACGGTTTATATGTCGTATACACATGGAATTAATTGGCCAGCTCACGGTAGGCGGCTCCTATTTAGACATTCGTAGCTATTAATTTTAGGTGCATTTAATGTTATAATTGAATAGGTTAATTTCTTGTGTTTATTATACTAGGTACTTGTATAATGAGAATGTATGATCTGCTACGACCAACTGATGATGGTGCCATTCATTATTCTTCTTAAACTGGCACTCTGGAAAACTTAATTGTTAAGGTACCATTATAGAGTTTCATCAGGGCTATTGTGTAGTTGGTCGTAACGGAACAGAATAATAACTTTATTGAAATAAATTTTATGTTTATGTATTTATGTGCAAGTTTTATTCAGAACCAGCTTTCGCCCGCAGCTTCGCTGGCTTTCATCAGTTAGTTTAGATATTTTGGACTAAAATTCTTTACCGGGCTTTTAATCATAATTAGTGGTTTTGTTTAGATTTTTCTATCATTTCCGCCATAATCTTAATGGTACCCAGTACACCGTATCATATACCTACCATGATCGTGCTAGGAACGTGTCAGGCAAAAAAGTATTATTTTTGTGTTGAAAAGTATGGGAACTCACTAGAACGTTCCTTCATCAACGAGCACCGCACCAAAATGTTATTTTGAATGTTTTTCAGTAATACGTTAATTGTAATTGAAACAATTAGTTGAATTGGAAATACTGGAAAAACTTTTCTTCATCATCAACTAAATGCCTGAATAATGTCCAATATTCCCCTTTGGTTTTTCGTTCTTTTATCGTGAATCGTGAATTCAATAGCGTCGAGTTTTTCTTGTACGTTCTTCTTCATACAATATTATGGCAATCATTGCCAGTTCTCTAACGGTTTTTCTATTAGCCATACTTATTTTGTGACATGAAAGCACCCCCGCACAAGTCTGATGTGCACGCGAGAATGACGGATTCCGATCCATCAACTACGTTAAGGTTACCTCTGACGATACGTCCATTAATCCGAATGGAGTAGTCGTCGTCCAAAATCGTCCCATGAATGGTAAAAAAATATTCCATTTGGATGGACGTCAGGCAGCTCTGGATTTCCAAACGGATTGAAATCCATGCGTCCAGGCCAAATGGACGTCATCCGCGGCCGTCCGTCAATGTAGGAAACGTGCGCCACGCCATATGGAAGCAGTCGGAATTGTCCGTGAATAGGCGAAACGGCGTCCATTTCTTTGAGGTTATTGTTTCACTTTATGTTTTGATGTCGATGGTGGTGCGTGTGCTGTGTATTTGTCAAGCGTTATAAATATTTTTTTTATTATGTCTACGTCCGCGCATGACTTTGTGTTGGAAGTAATAGAAAAATATAAATCATATCCATGTATATGGCAAGTAAAAGTATTTCTTTGTTTCAACCAACCCTTCATCCACTTTCTCTTAGGTTTTTTTTGTCTTTTTAATGAAATACACTAGCTGCTGCCACCAGTAAAGTATTGTTATCCATAGTATTATTTATTTCCGTTCCGTACGATTGCAAAGTTCGAAGTGACGCCATGCATCCAAATGGAAGTATTGTGAATGGTACCGTATCTGGATACATTTTCATTTGGAGTGCATCCAAAAGGAAGTCTACTAAATGGACGTATCGTCAGTGGTAACCTTTATAATATTATAAAGGTTACCACTGACGATACGTCCATTTAGTAGATATATAAAGGTGCTCCCACACTGCTGTTATAGAATGTTAAGTAACGTTAGTAAACATTTGTTAGCTAACATTTAATCACCAAAGTCAAAAAATGTTTTCATGTTAGTAAATGTTAATTAACATTTTTGAACAAAATTTTGTTTGTAAACATTTTATACGGGTGACGGCGGGGTATGCGGTGAGTCGATGAGTTTTTCTCTAGCTTTAAGCGTTCGGCGCATCCAATAAGAGCGCTTTTTCTTTTTTTTTAAACAAAAAATGAAAGCTATCCCAATTAGCAAATCTTCTTCCATTTTCGTGTAGACGCCTCAGAACGCAAAACCAAACTGCGAGCCAATGCCAGATTCAAAATGTTATAAAATGTTAGTAAACACTTTCCATCAGTGTAGGAGCACTTATAACATAATATAACAGTTCCTAACAAAATGTAAGAATTGACAACATTTGTTAGTAAATGTTTTAGTGTTCAAAAATGTTTATAAACATTTTGTAACAGCAGTGTGGGACCACCATAATATTATATACGGGCATCGTACGGGTTGTAGGTACCTATGCGGTCATCATACGCGTGACATAGGCCTTTACCACACTTGACGGATCTTCCGCGACGGAACGGCAATACATATTATTGCATATTTTACGCTGCGACGGAACGACCGATCATCCGCGTACTGCCGCGTAGTGTGCCGCTATTTGTAATTTATATGCAATAATATGTATTGGCGTTCCGTCGCGGAAGATCGGCGACGGAAGATCCGTCAAGTGTGGCAAAGGTCTTAAGGGTACAGAACGCTGTAGTAGTATGGTGTTACTTGTCGGTTCTGATATGTTCATAGCACGGTCACGGTATGATACGGTTTAATGGGTAGACCTTAAGGATTTTAAACCCTTGGATTTTATTGGTTAAATACATTTCAATGGATAGTCTACGTTCGGAGGCCTTTAGGCGATCTAAAAACTCCGACACCAAGGTTGCTCACCAACCTACTCGGACTAACTATTGCTTGAGGTTGGAACAGTAACCGTGTCCTGGTATCGAATCGCAAAATACTTTTCCGGGATTAAAAGTAGCCGAGTGGTGCCTAGGATATTAACTACTTACTAGGTTAATTTTTCGTAATTGAACGGGCACTTTTTGCGTGATGCTTGACAGACAGACAGGCAACAATTTCTTTTGGGTTCATTTTTGGTATCGATCTAGTAAACACTTAATATTTTCGTTGTACAGAATTTACGCTTTCACAATTTTATTATACTAAATATGCCTGTCTGAAAATTACATTTCCCTCTCTGAAAATATCTAGACTAGAACATACTTACCTATAATAGATACATTTATTGGACGAAACGTTTAGCCATAGATTTCTGGATAATCCGGTCATTTTAGACAATTGAAATAAAGAAAATTCCGACAGAGCCAAATCTTCGTAGAGACCTTAGGTTTACCACAAGGAATAAAGTGTCAAAAGTCCCCATCAGTCCCATGTGAGCTTAGGGACTTATTCGAGGCCCAAGGTCAAAATTTTAGGTTTTTTGGATTTTTCTCAAAAACGGTAAGTTATATCGAAAAAGTACCTGAGAAAATAAAAAAGCTTATAAAATTCTCTATAAATGTAATTCTATCCACTTTTTCCATATTCCCAACCGTTATTGAACTACACGCTCCAGAAAATATGTAAAAATTAAGGACCTCGGGCAGGTAACTATGGAGCCTGCCCCAATGCTCAACAGTGACATGACCTATGTCATTTGAAAGGTCTTGAAGAGTTGTACAAGTTACTCCTAGACAGTTATATCGAAATCTTAATAAAGGACCTTGAGAAAATTCCATTCTTCGATGGTCGAAAACACCGCGTTGGCGGTCGATTTCGATATAAGTGTCAAAGAGTGACTTGTACAACTCTTCAAGAGCTTTCAAATGACATAGGTCATGTCACCTTTGAGCATTAGGATCAGCGCCGATACTTCGGTATAGCATAGCCCAACTCCATTCTTCGGTGGTCGAAAACACTAAGTTGGACGGCGATTTCGATATAACTATCAAAGAGTGACTTATAAAACTCTTTATGAGCTTTCAAATGATATGTGTCATGTCACTGTTGAGCAATACGATCAGTGTCGATACTTCGGTGGTCGAAAACACCGAGTTGGCCGTCGATTTCGATATAACTGTCAAGGAGTGACTTGTAAGAGCTTTCAAATGACATCAGTCATGTCACTGGTGAGCAATACGATCAGGGTCAACTGCACATACACCTAGTGTTTATTCTTCGGTGGTCGAAAACACCGAATTTGGCGTCGATTTCGATGTAACTATCAAAAAGTGACTTGTAAGAGCTTTCAAATGACATAAGTCATGTCATTGTTGAGCATTCCGCCCAGGCTCCACAGCACCTCCAGTGGTAATTCTTCGGTGGTCGAAAACACCGAGTTGGCCGTCGAATTCGATATAACTGTCTAGGAGTAACTTGTACAACTCTTCAAGACCTTTCAAATGACATAGGTCTTGTCACTGTTGAGCATTGGGGCAGGCTCCATAGTTACCTGCCCGAGGTCCTTAATTTTTACATTTCTGGAGCGTGTAGTTAAATAACGGTTGGGAATATGGAAAAAGTGGATAGAATTAAAGTTATAGAGAATTTTATAAGCTTTTTTATTTTCTCTGGTACTTTTTCGATAAAAATTACCGTTTTCGAGAAAAATCCAAAAATCTAAAATTTTGACCTTGGGCCCCGAATAAGTACCTGAATAAGTACCCTAAGCTCATATGGGACTGATGGGGACTTTTGACACTTTATTCCTTGTGGTAAACCTAAGGTCTCTACGAAGATTTGGCTCTGTCGGAATTTTCTTTATTTGATCACTATTTTTATGTCTAAAATGACCGGATTAGGAGGCTAGTTTTGATAAAAGCGTGTTGAGTTAATGAGACAGTGTCAGAAGTCATCAGTGTATATGTCGCAGGCAGGCAACTAGCTTAATCAGCCGTTTAATCAACAGCCAAGCCTCTAATAAACAGTGCGGTTCAACTAGCAGCCTGAATTATATTCAGCCGTAGCGTTTGTTACAACATAATAAACTGTTATTATTTTGAAAAGTAAGATATTGTTTTTTATTGTAAAATTTATCTAACCTAACCTCCAAATTTCTTTCAGATGTCCAAGCTTTTCTATGAGATCCTACAAAGACAAAGTATTTAAACCAGTTTAAACGCTACGGCTGAATATAATTCAGGCCGCTAGTCGAACGTAAAGAGGCTAGGCTGTTGATTGAACAGCTGATTAAGCTAGTTGGCTGCGACATACATATACTTACGTCATAGTGTATCTGTAGCGAGCGACCAGCAAGAGATACGACCATCACCTCCAGCTCGATGGGTATTAGCTTCAACTGGGTACTGTATGTAAAATCTTACTGATCAAGGCCTCGTTCGAACAATATTTTTATTTTTTTGAAATATTGTTAATCTAATTGTATTACAATACAACAGAAGAAAAAGACGCTCATAGTCTATTCTCAACGCGTAACATTCGAAATACAGTGTCATCTTTATTAAGCACTCGTACGAGCTAGGTCTTAAAGCAGCATCAGCGGTAGGTAATTAATTAGTATTGGCAGCCGTGGATCTAGGATTAGGGGCTTAGCTAAGATTAAACAATCGAAGTTGCTTTTTAATTTTACACCCAGGTTACATTGAAAATGCTTTATTTAGGGCTGCACGGTGTTGCAATAGCCCCCAGTACCCCCCCCCCCCCCCAGAAGGTTTAAAATAAAAGATAATGTAAATTTAAATAATTTAGTGCAGTGCAGTAATGTTAACACGAGACGGGATTCGGTCGGAACCGCTCCCTTACCTAAATAAATGCATATAAATAGTTACTTATATACAAAAGTTACTTTCAAAGCTTTACATATAATAAAACAAAGCAGTCTATTAAATATTTGAGAAAATAATAAAAACATACAGTCTTATGACTACGTCAAAATATCTACTTCACGTAACCGATGCAAGCTCGGTAGTGATCGGTTCGCCACGGAGATTCAAAGAACTTCAACAAACAGAACAATACACACGTTACGGATTACGATACGCTTACAACTAATGTCGACATATAAAAATATTCTGGCTTCATGTCATGATAGCTTTTAGACACCATGGTGACGTCACGACCTCCAACGAACCCAGTCCACGCAAATTCTTGTGCAGAGCCGCGTCTTCACGCTAGTGTTCAGAACCACATCGGCACGCTCGTGCGGTTAATGAAATCTGAAGCGAGCCAATGTTCACTCAGTGATGCATTTCTTTCTCATTTGAGCGAGCATCGGCTCTCAACATCTGTCGCTGAGAACACCGAGTGAAAACGCGGTTTGAGACATCACACTCCGTACTTGTCATGGCGGGCTCTGTCACGTTATAAGTACCTATGTAAGTGTTAAGCTACCTAGTAATCTCACAGATTCCTTTTAACCTATTATTATTTATCAAAGTATCCAAATGATTCATACCCAAAGATTACAATTATACAAAAGGTAATAAAAGTATATAAATTAACGAATATGATGTCAGAGTACGTCATCGAAACTTACAAATCGCAGCCTATGTTACATTACACGAGTAGGTTACGTCAGTACACTAGCGTCTACGGTCTACGTCAGTCCTCAATCACAATAGTATATAGTTCAGTATCGGTCGTCGAGGGGAGGCGCGAGTCGCGTTCTTTATCAATATACAAAAATAAGGTGGTTGCGGGTGAACAACTCTTTGGCATCCAGCGGGCGCCGCGCGCCGCCACGCTAGTCGAGTGGATATGGCACAAACAGACGCGAGACGGACGCGCGGCGGCGGCGCGGCGGCGCGGCGGCGCGTCTACATGATGCTGCACTTCCGCTGGTGCCGCTTCTGGGGCTCGGGCCGCAGCACGGCGCGCACCGCCTCGTCGAACACCTGCAACACGCACACTGTAGCGCCGGCTCCGAGCGCTGCCGCTGCCTCCGCTACTGACCTGCTTGAGCCCGCGCTGCGTGAGCGCCGAGCACTCCATGTAGCGCACGGCGCGCACCTTGTGCGCCAGCTTCTGGCCCTGCTCGCGGCGCAGCGGCGCCAGGCCCTGCTCCGCCAGCGCGCTCAGCGTCTCGCGGTCGTCGCGCAGGTCGATCTTCGTGCCTGCAACGGGACGTCATCGGATCATTACGCCTCCGACCGCAACCCGTCCTTCTCAGGGGAATCTCGGTTCATATTGTTTCACCCATTCACTCTACTCGTAATATCTACGCCTCTCGACTCGGATTTACCTCTATTCAAATTTAGGACAGAGTAGGTTTAGTTGTCACTGCCTAAAATAAGTATAAATTATTAGACACGGGACTGCTGTGGCACCTTTTGGTAAGCTGAATAATAATCTTCCGTTCTCACGACCTTAAGCTGTCTACTAAAGTCTCTGTGTACATGGCCATAGTATTGCCGAATATCTTATACTCTGCCGAAACACCACGTACCGCGAAAACATGGCGGACGAATCCTGCGGTATAAGGATGTGCTCAAGCGCCACATGAAGGCATGTGACAGACCCTTCTCATTTTGAGGATTTGGCATGCAATCGTGCTGATTGCGCGTCACGAATCACGCGTCAAAAACAAAGTGCATTGTATCGGCGTACTGAGCTAGATGTCAAGGGTGATCGTCTGAAAGCCCGACCACCAGTGGCTTTCCATTATAACCACAGAGACGGTGCTCTAACGTGTCCCCTAGGAGTAGATGTGGTCGCCGTGGCCGAAATTGGCTGGAGGACTATTATTATTAGAGTAACTGTATCAGTACTCACCAACCAATATGATGGGCGCATCAGGGCAGTGATGTTTGATCTCAGGGTACCATTTGGAAGTTACATTTTCATATGAGGATGGGCTGAAACCATACAAGAGCACCTTTAGGTATCTTATACCGCGACCTGCGACTACGACACATTGATTGATACTGTCTACTATGACACTTCACCATGCAGAAGTAATTTATGAGGAGAAACTAACATCCAATTTTTATTGAAGTAAAATACATTATGTACTTCTTAGCAAAAGTTTGTTGGAAAGTTCAGGATTTACGCATGTTGTAAATTTTTTGTTGTTTAAGTTGTTTATTTATTTTATTAATTAAGTTGTTTCATAACTTAACTAACAGTTGGGTAAAGTTATTCTGGGGCCAGTAGAAAGCCATTTTGTATTCTCTTACATCTGTTGAGACTGACATTTTGTATTAACCTTAGTAATGCACAAGCGTAGTAAAACAAACAGCCCTTAAATATATGTTTTAAATTCTGTCCTGTTCTTAGTCCTGTATGCGAAGTAGTGGGTTAGTGGTACCTGGTGACGCTGAAGCAGATGAGAAACACATCGGTCTGCGGGTAGCTGAGCGGGCGCAGGCGGTCGTAGTCCTCCTGTCCCGCCGTATCCCACAGCCCGAGCGACACTGCCACGCCGTCTACCACCATCGGCGCCGAGTAGTTGTCAAACCTGACCACAAACAACACTTCATTCCCACCAACCAACACCAAGTGCCATCAGCTTCGGGATTTATGTTTTTGAATCATGGGCTGTTCTCTACAGGTTGCATATAGTTGTAGTAGATTCTATAGTTGTAAATATTGTAAAGTTTCAAGCAGCCATAATTATATTAACATTTCATTTCCACATTACAACACTACTTTGTTTAGGTATAGAGGTTTAATAATATAATGATGCAGGTTGTCTATAGACTGGAATGTATTCGAATAGATAACTTAGTGCAGTGTTAGGTCGATATTGTCTATGTTCTTATAATTCATTAATGTTATATAAGTAATTAGTATTCATGAAGGAGAAGCATGTAATGTTTCACTGTTTGGCAAACCATTCCTAGTATTCATTTATTTATTTATTTAATGACACATCAACAGTGTTGCATATTATACATTTAAATCTAGAGTTACAGAGTACATTTCTGATATGAACACCAATAACAGATGTGTACAGCATTCATAACAAGTAAACACATAACAATTTCATAGGAAAACATTTAACAAAAATAGTAAGTCGTGATAAAATGAAACAAAACATAATTACAGTTAGACAAAAAATTAAAAAACTACTAATTTTATGTAATGAATTGTATGCACCAAACATATTGAAACACACTCTCACTCTTAACAACTGTTCATATTAGATAATCAAGAGCCTTATCTTAAATTTAAATTAAGAAATATGAAATATAGAGTATAATGGACAATCAATTAAATTTGCTTTATTATTATAAAAATTAGGTTAGCTGAAATCAGCTGTTTTAAGTTTACTAATACTAACTTACCTAACTTTACTGAAAGTTGCAGGTGTATAGTTATTGAAATTAAATCTATATTCTTTGTTTATTTATACTTGAGATATGGCATTATGCTTACACTGTGGGGACATATTCTCCAGGAAAACTGTCAGTTGTGTACGATATTAACATGCAGGTTTTGCCGACGGTGCCGTCGCCGACCACTACGCATTTGATCGGCCTTCCAGAAGACATCTACAACCAGACATAACTCATTAAGCTCAATTATTTCTATTCTATGTTCTATAAAACGTATGATGACTCATTGCTTAGACCATATTTGATGTTACAATTAATTTACCTTTTTTGTTACTTATTCACTTGACGTTTTCTCCACTGATTATTATTATCACATAGGTTACGATTTAAGATAAGAATAAATTATACGACGAGTAAAAAGAAAAATGCGATAATTTTATTTTAGACAATTTTGTAATTTCACAAACACACACGCACCCTGTCTTCTGTCTGACTGATTGATTGTGATTGGTGATTGTCGATTGATTTGCATTAGCACAGACCACGAACGAATCATACAGTGTGGATTTGATTGATTGATACTCCCACACAGATAACATTACATATGAACTTCTGTGGTAAATGTCCGGTTCACACACTTACATACTCAACTGTCAACAGTAATGACAGACAAGTGACAAGCAGCAGTACAGTTAATTAATAGTGAGGAACTGTGCTCGAGCCTCGCTCTGTAACCCGAGACCGAGACCCAACCCCGACGTCCCCGAGACCCGACCCGACCCGAGTTGAGTAGTAGCGATAGCGATAGCGAGCGAGCGGTTGAGTCGAGTCAATGATAATGTCACGATTTTCCATATGCTTAATTATGCCAATAATGAGCAATAGTGTATTGTATGGTCTAATCTCCACATGTACATATTCTATTCTTGTCAGTCACAGAAAAATCGACTCGAGTCAAGACCAAGCCAGCCAGTTTAACCAAGCAAGCTAGTTTTGACATCACTACACAGTAATACAATAACACACACAACACAACAAAAAATATTTTTTTTCCGTTTTGCGTTGGATTTTCTTTATCTTATCTTTTATCTTATCCATTAATTTTATACAGTCAGGCAACAACAGGCTTTGATCTAATCGGTATTCCCGCAGACCTCTTTTCTGTGGTTATCAACTGTAAAAAATATAACTTATGTATCAAAAAAGATCAAAATAGTCACTTTAGGTCATTGTGTATTTTGCAATAATTACTGAATTACTTCCACTGTAAATTGGTAGTACGTTGAATTATGTTCCCTTAGTTTTGTACCTATGTGCCACAGCTATCGGAGAAATATATGTTCTTGTGTAGATTACAATACAGATAATCCAAGCATCAAATAATGGGTGACTCATGTGTGGAGACCTCCGAGGCCCCGGCGTGGCTCTTGAAGCTCGAAAAGCAGAGAGAAAAACTCAGTAAAGCTCGTCTAGGACACGACAGCGGCGCCGGCGCGCCCTGCAATTCATGTGGTATGTAGTATGTGCCCATCTGTCCATTAATGAGTTAAGTGATATTAACCAAACTAAGTTTTATTTAACCACATTATAATATAGAGTTTATAACTTTAATGTTTTCATTCATGTTTCTAAACACTAAGACAGCAGAGTCCAACCATCTGGAAGGTAACTATTTAAAAAAAATCTGGTTTGTCCGGTTAAATTAAACTAACTCATGCTTCAAGTCTACTCTTGTCACTGGACTAGGGGAATTATAATTACGATTATTTTATTTCAATGCATCAGGTTCTAAGTGCCCCGGTTTGGATCTTCATTTTTGGAGGAAGGTGTGTCGTGCATGTCACTGCAGTAAGGATGTGCATGATGTGCAGGATGACGACCTGTCAGGCTGGGCACAGTTCCAGCTGCTCGGGACCGCTCGACCCAAGACCAAGGGAATGAGTCAGTATCTTTCCTGTCACACAATTGATCATGAAAGTTTTATAAATATTGAATCTATTGATTCATAATATTTCACAATAAATTTTTCAGTGGCTACTGTCAAAATTAAGGGCCTATCGGAGGAGGCGGTGAAGGTGGAGTGGGTCCCACCGCACGCGCCGCTCGAGCTCGTGGAGGACTACATGGAGTCGCTCGGCGGCCTGGCGCCCGTCAGCGGCAGCGCGGGCGCGCGGCGGCGGCGCGAGCAGCTGCGCACGCAGGTGCCGCCGCACGACGCCGAGCCCGCGCGCGCCTCGCACGCGTCCGCCGCCGAGCGCGCCGACCACGAGGAGTACGTGGCGCGCGTGCGCGGCGCGGCGGCGGGCCGCGGCCGGGTGGTGCGCGTGCGCGCGCTGGCGCGGCTCGTGCCGGGCCTGGTGCTGCGGCCGGCCGGCGCCGCGCCGCGCGACGCTCCACTCACCGCGCCGCCGCTGGCAGCGCGCCTGCGCCTGGGCCCTGCGCGCCTCGCCAGCGCGCTGGCGCATCCCGAGCTTTACGACCGCGTATTCGCGGCGCTGGAGGCGCACGGTCTGGACGCGGCTGCGGACGCGCAGCTGCGGCCCGTGCTGCGCCTGCGCGCCGCACTGCGCTGCGATCCGCGCATGGCCGCCGCGCTACCGCCGCCCCCGCCTGCCGCCGCAGATGAGGGCGTCATCTTCGGGCTTGGTGGCCAGATGTGGGCTTGGCGGCGCGAGGCTGCGGCAGGCGACGTGCGCTCAGCGCGCGTGTCGCCGCAGCTGGCGCGCTCGGCCGCCGCGCCGCGCGCACAGGAGCCGCAGCTCGCCCGCCCGCTGCGCCGCGCCGAGGACGACGACCCGCCGCCGCCGCCCAACTACCACACGTATCCGGATATGTCCGCGCTGCTGGCGGCACTGCCGGCTGCGGACGAGGCGGCGGACACGGGCGAGGCGGCGGAGCCCGAGGAACCCGAGGTGGAGGCCGACGGTGCGGAGGACGCGGGCGCGGTGGTGCCGTTCGCCGGCATGTCGGCGGAGGAGGCGGCAGAGTTCGAGCGGAGGCTGCACGGCGAGGGCGTGCCGTGCCGCGGCTGCGGCGGCGCGCTGTTCGCCGGCTGCGTGGCGGTGTGGGCCGCGCGCGCGGGCGCGGGCGCCGTGTGGCACCCCGCGTGCTTCGCGTGCCGCGCGTGCGGCGAGCTGCTGGCGGACCTGGTGTACTGCTGGTGGCGCGGCGCGCTGTACTGCGCGCGGGACCTGGCCGCGGCGCTGGACGTGCCGCGCTGCGCCGGCTGCGACGAGCTCATCTTCGCGCGGCCCTACACGGCGGCGGAGGGCCGCGCGTTCCACGTGCAGCACTTCTGCTGCTACCGCTGCGACGCGCCGCTGGGCGGCGGCGTGTACGTGCCGGACGAGGCGGCGGGGCTGCCGGTGTGCGTGTCGTGCTTCGAGCGGCACTCGGCCGAGCGCTGCCGCGCGTGCGGCGGGCCCATCGGCCCGGAGCAGCAGGGCGTGTCGTGGGCCGCGCTGCACTGGCACGCCGACTGCTTCGTGTGCAGCGGCCGCAGCTGCGCGCGCAGTCTGCTCAGCGGCAAGTTCGTCGTCAAGCAGGACATGCCCTTCTGCAGCGTGCCCTGCGTGCGCTCGCGCATACAATGACGGTTACGATACTTGTATTGCATGACGAAATATTCAATTTTCTCAATTTCTGATATTGTTAGTTAAGTATAATATTACATACTAGCTGTGCCCCGCGGTTTCACCCGCAGCGCCCCCGTTCCCGTGGCAATTTTGAGATTTTTATTCCTTATTTTAAAAAACCTTGTCCTGACAATAAGGAACACATTAAAAAAAGAATCATCCAATTTGGTGCAGTCATTCTGAAGTTATACACTTACCAACACATTCTGTGATTCATTTTTATATTATAGATTATGATTTAAAGGTCTTTGACAAGACTGCATTGTATGTGTATCTCTTATTTTCATATTCATGTCTTTAGACATAGGTAATACGATAGGTTGCTGATGCATGTTCACATTACTGCTTTTTATATTCAAACATTTAGGGCTGTATAGGCCTGAGTCTAAAATTGTCTTTAATAATAGGGGACCAACATTGATATATGTATATATTATAATCATAGTTACTAAGATTAATGAACATGAAAAGATATATTTTATGAGAATTTTATATACAAAGAGTAAATTATATACTTGTACTACAAGGATGGGGTAAATATAAATATAGGACTACTATACAACAAATGATAAATTATTTACTAGTTGTGATTAAAAATGAAAATGTTCTTGTGATACAATATCGAAAAAAGTATTGATACTATATGTGCCACATTATTATATTGTAAGGAGGAGGTACTGGAGGTATTATTTCTAAATAAATGGTATATTTAATTTAATTAATATGCAGCTTTCATTATTTTTCCTAAATCTATCTTTGATAATCTGTGTTGTCCACTTCCCCAATCTATGTACTTTTTTGTAAGTTCCTCAGAATTTTCCTTCCATCATGTGGATGACCCACAATTTAAAAAAAATATGCCTATGATTTGTTCTCAAACAGAGTAAAGATGAAAATGCATGGCGTTTGTAACGTGGGTAATGAATAGGAGGCTTCCGGTCCATAAGGACTTAATCCCAAAATGTCTAGCTAATCAATAGGACTGAATCTCATAATGCCGGAAATTGAATACGCATGAATCTTGTAACAACTGAAGGTCATTATGTATTTTTCTCAAAACGTTCTAGTTCTAAAATTGCTGAATCCCATAATGTCTGAATGTCATAGATCTATCAAACAATAAAATAACCAAAAGTAAAAGTCCAGTTCTATTGAGTATCGTCCGGACATAACAGGAACACAAAAAAATAATAACCCTAACCTACCGAACAGTAAGAAAATTGTTTTTACGTAACTGGTTACAGATCAGTATTTTCTTACTATTCGGTAGGTTAGGGTTATTTTTTTTTTTCAGGCATTACGGGACAAATTCGTTTTGAAATATAGACATTAAAAATTTCAGGCGTTTCGGGACAAATTCGTTTTGAAATATAGGCTTGTTGGTATCAGTCATTGTGAGATTAAGTCGTACCGATATCAGACATTTTGGGATTAAGTCCTTATGGACCGGAAGCAATAGGAGTTATTTTAAGAAATTTAAGAATATTTAAATAACTAGCTAATTAATTATACAACACTAGCAGCGCCCCGCGGTTTTACCCGCGTTGTGTCCATTCCTGTGGGAATTTCAGGATGAAAAATTGCCTATGTTGCTCATGGATAATGTAGCTTTCAAATGGTGAAAGAATTTTTAAAAATGGTCCAGTAGTTTTTGAGCCTATTCATTACAAACAAACAAAGTTTTCCTCTTTATAATATTAGTGTAGATATACTCAATTATCAGATCAGTTTTTTCAAGTTTAGTTTTCTTGTATTTAATAATACTCTCCTTACATTTTACATAAGCATGAAATACCCCCAGTGTTATGTTTTGTGATTAATCAATGAAAAATAGTTTTCAAAATAATTTATTACATATGTAAAATTATGACAATAAAACATAGGTGTTTAGCGATGTAGAAACAAGCTGTTATGACTACATTTGAGGATCTTACTTATTGTTAAACTTAAGCTTTCAGTTTGAGCTTGTTGAGGTCATTCTTCAGTTTGTTGAGGCCCTCTTGCTGAGCTTCCTGTTTGTTTTCCAAGGCGCATATGTGGTCGTCTGTTCTCTTTATTTCCTTACTGATATATTCCATGCGTTTGACAACGTTCTGTTTAGCTTCCTCCAAATCTTGTTTCACTAAAACCGGCCCGATCAGTTTGTACACTTCTGAATCCTTCTTCAATATTAATAATTCATCTTTCACCGCCTTATTTTCATTTAGCTGGCTATCGAGTTGATGTTTCTGAGCGACAGCTTTTCGGTACTCTTTTTGCATATTACTATACACTTCCAGTTCTTTCTGTAGCTTTTTCTGTATTTCCTCAGCCATTATTAACAACTAAATGCGTACCGATTGGGCTTATCTAACTCTTTGAAGTATTAAATTACAAAAGTTGCAGCAGTTGGTGCAAATAATATAATATACTCGTTTCGTTCTGCTAGAAAATTAATTGTCTATTTTAGATAATTTAGGTTAGAAAGAGTGAATGCTGAATGATTGAATAATTAACTTTGAAATATTTCATGCTGTCAATGTCAAATGATATAAACGTCACGTGGTCACGTCACGGAATCATATTAGTAGTTTATGCAACGTCATATAAAGAAGGGTATTAAAACACGAGTGTGAGTTTATGAAACGAGCGCAGCGAGTTTCATAATAGTAACGAGTGTTTTAATACCCGTGTTATATGCAGTTGCATACACTACTTTATCTTCACTATTTAATGCAGTTAATCAAACAAAATTTTAAAAACAAAACACATTGCGAAACATTAAATTCACGCGTAGGTACGTGTATTGTCACAGTGAACTTGCCGCCATTAAAATCTAACCAATGAGAGCGCAGCTGCGCGTAGGGCCAATCAGGAGCGAGCGAGATCTTACCAAAGAGTTTTGTGTATGTAGTTTCGACGAAGTTTCACGTATAACCCAACTGTTTTCAAAAGCCAGCCTAATATCAAAATTTTATGCAACTAGTATGAGAATTTTGACATAAGGCTCGCCAGGTTAATTGGTCGCGTTATAATGATGTTATAATGTTATATTATAATGATATTATAACATCATGTGCAATTGCTTAAATTGAGTGTTTTAGTTGTCTGTGCTATAACAGTAGTAATTATAAGTCAAGTATTGGAATCATAAGTAGAATGTTACAACATTAGTGTAGATAAACCTATTTAAAATTCTCGTGTCACAGTGTGTTCGTTCGCGTACTCCTCCGAAACGGCTTGACCGATTCTCATGAAATTTTGTGAGCAATGAGCATATTGAGTAGGTCTGAGAATCGGCCAACATCTATTTTTCATCCCGAAATTCCCCCGGGAACGGGTACAACGCGAGTGAAACCGCGGGGCGCAGCTAGTACATATATAAAAAAATATAAGTTGTAAATATAATGAAAGTTGTTTATTTCAGGAAAGCATCCATATAGTATGATTTTAAACTCCAGCGTGAGGCTCATGGAATAGGTATCCTATTATGATCCTCCTACTGTCTTTGACTTTGGTCTCATCATGATTCGGTTTTTTTCCAGAGATCTAGCCGTAGCGCGAGCAGCGGCTCGGGCCATGCATGGTACTCATAAATACGAACATAATTAATTATATGATGTAGTTTCAAAGAAGCGTGTGCGTTTAATGACTACGATGCCATATTGTATGAGTACAATACATATTTGAATTCAGTGCGCCACGTCGCATCGCCACACTTCTTTGTAATTATAAGGCCTATGTTCGATTCGATTTTGTTTGACATTCTGGAGGGAATTTGTCAATGATTGTATTGTGTTTTATTCACTGGTTTTATTATATTAATCGGCTTTATCCACAGTTGTATCTCCTCTCCACAGAATTTAACAGAATTTAAAATTTTCGCCAGTACTTCATTTTTTCAGACAAGATTTCCAGAGGGAGAAAAACCTAAGGTAGTTACTTACTTACCCACCTCTACAAATTACTACTTACGTCTTTGTTATACCTTCACTAGGTAGGGACCTAACTATAATATGTATGTTTTTTATTTGTATTTAAAATATTATGGATTCACAATTTTATTTAATAAGTCTAAAGTTTTTGACCATATTCTAAAGTCCACATATACCCCGCATTGGGATCACCACTTTTATCAGCTTGTTTTTTAACTTGTTCTGTCTTCTGGATAATGTTTTCAACGGTTCGATAGAGCTGCGGATTGGTTGACCTGTAGTCAAGTAACGCCTCGGCACGTTTACCGAATGAGCCTCGCTTGCCGAATCGTTCCTTGACAAATTTCTCGTATAGATCTTCCTCCTCGTCGTCCTCGTGTTGCGAACGCGGCGGGCCGCGGAGGCGCGCGCGGTGTCCGGCGCCGGGCCGGCCATCGCGCGGCTCCTCGCCTGGCCGCGTCTGCTCGTCGTCCTCGTCTTCTTCCTTCCTCTCCGCGCCCGCGTCGTCAGCGCGCTCCCCCTCCTCCTTACTCCCGTAGTGGTAGAACCTTTGCCTTTCTTTAGGTGTTGAATCATCATACCTAAATACGGGAGTGTCCTCGTATGCGTATGACAAGACGTCGTCAGGTAATTTAATGTCGGGTAGTTTTATAGAAACATCATCAAATTTTATATTTAGGTTCTCGTCGTATTTAATATTTTTTGGAGCTAGTGATTTTTTATTATCACTCTGAGGGTCTTGATTTTCTTGAGAGCTTTCTTGTCCATGTTTGTAGTCAAGTGGTATTCTTTCAAACTGCTGCTTCACGTCACCCTCCGCCAGTCTGATACCTTCTGAAAGCTTATTTTTATTATGAATATTGTCTCCCTTGTCAGGTACTATTTCAGTGTTTTGATCTTCATGATCACTGCTGCTTTCATCAGAGTGTTCCTCACTGGAATCTCCGTTCTCTGCGTTGATCTCAACTACGGGTTTCACTTCACCGTCATTGATGTGAGTTGGCTCGTTGTTTTCTTTGGATTCATCACTAGAAGATTCGTTGACTTCATCTGATTTGTCGCGACCATGTTGAATATCAGCACTTTTTTTCGGAACATTGTCTCCTAACTCACTAGCAGTCACTACCTCACCGTTATTATTGAGTGCAATATTTTCATAGCTGAAATCTCCGAGGTCGACATCTTGGATGTTATTGCGTTGGGGCAGGGGTCCACTGTCGCGGCTGTATGTCCCCCTGTCAAAAGTCAAAGTCAAAGTCAAATATTTTTATTCAGTTTTGGCCCCATAGAGGCTCTTTTGAACGTACCACCCATTCGGAAGATCATCAGCAGAGAAGAATGGGCAAGAAACTCTGCTGGTTATTTTTTTAAATCAAGGTATAATATGTACAATTTAATACTAATAAGTAAGATTACATGTCAAAATCAGGTTGTGTTGCTGGTGCAGGAATTTGACTCCAGACATATTTGTCCTCAATGTAATCAGTAACGCTATAGTATGCTTTAGTCAATAAAACGTCTTTAACGTACGATTTGAATTTACCTTCACTAAGCCCAGTTACCTCCTTGGGAATTTTATTATAAAATTGAATACATCTACCAATGAAAGACTTCCCGGTTCGCGCTAACCTGGACTTAACAACAGCAAGCTTATTTCTATTTCGCGTATTAAAACTGTGGTGATCTCCGCGCACCTGTCATCGTCCGAGTAGCGGCTGCTGGTTCCCTCTGCAGAGCCTCCCCGCTCCCCGGTGTCATCCCGCTCCTCAGAGCCATCCCGCTCCTCAGAGCCATCCCGCTTCCCGGGGCCGCCCCGCTCACTGGTGTCGTCCCGCTCCCTGGTGTCACCCCGCTCACCGAGATCGCCCCGCTCCCTGATGTCATCCCGCTCCCTGGTGTCACCCCGCTCCCCGGAGCCACCCTGCTCCCGGAAGCCACCTCGTTCCCCGGAGCCGCCCCGCTCCCCGATGCCGCCCCGCTCCTGAGTGTCACCCAGCTCCCTGGTGTCACCCAGCTCCCCGGAGCCATCCTGCTCCCGGAAGCCACCCCGTTTCCCGGAGCCACCCCGCTCCCCAGTGTCACCCAGCTCCCTGGTGTCATCCCGCTCCCCGGAGCCGCCCCGCTCCCCGATGCCGCCCCGCTCCCCAGTGTCACCCAGCTCCCTGGTGTCATCCCGCTCCCCGGAGCCGCCCCGCTCCCCGGACCCACCGCCTCTCTCGGCGCTCCGCTCTTTGCTCTCTCCGTCATCCGTCTCCTCTTCACTCTGTTGCTCCCGCCGTTCTTCTTCATTCTTATATTTATCGCTCTTCTCACCTGATTCATTAGAATCGTGTTCCGTTGAGGGAATGTTGCGTTCAGTATTCGGGTATTTTTCCTCACTTTCGTCTATCTCTTGACTCGATTTGTCTTCTTTCACAGAATTTTTTGGTTCTTCTGCTGAGTCAGGGTGGTCTTCTGTTTTTAGGGGGCTCTTAGGGTCTATGTTTATATTATGCAATGTTTCTATGTTGAAATCTGCTAGATCAGAAAGTTTGATTACGTTTGCGGTGTTTTTGGCCGGCAGCCACGTTTCTTTGTCTGTTTCTCCATCATGAGACGTTTCATAATTGACAATCAGAGGCGCTGTCAGTGGTCTGGGCTCATTTGCATGCACAGATCGTTTCTTCCGCAAACTATTTTTATAATGTCCTTTCGATTTGTTAGCACTGTCGAATGAGTGTTTACCATTTGTTTTGTTATGTTTTGTTTTATCTATTGGATAGAGGGCAACGTCCGGCGCAGTTGTGTTATATTGAAGAGAGGTATCGTTTGTTGAATTAGGAGCGTTGGGAGAAGCGGGGGAGGGGGGCGCGAGAGCGGGCGCCGGCGCGGGACTACTCGATACAGTGTCGATTATTTCAACACTCGAGTTGTTAGTTAGCTCGAAGAATGCTGCTGTTACCTGCAAATTAAAACATAAACGTTGCAAGGTACCTTCGATCGAGGCACAACTTTGTCCCGCATAATGTTCTAACTACGTTATACATTACATTGCTTCCTCTTTATCACTAACACCGATGAACTAGTACTACTGCTTATTACTACCGATCTATATACTTAGTGAGAAGGTGCTGGTAAAATAAAACAAACTTGATTATTTTATAAAATATATTTGAAATATAGTGTATTTACAATAATGTATTTCTATCTATCTATGTTGACTAAAATAAATAGTGATCAGGAATCTTAATAATCTAGAGCGCTAATACGTACCTTATAGCTATTAGTGGTACTAAGTACCTACTTAGGTACACAATGTAAAGATGGGCGCGCGGGTGATGTTACAATGTCTGAATAATACCGGCTTACCAAACTATCAGAAATGTGTTTGAAATGGATTTGAAACAATGAGTGAATATTACGACAATTCATTTAATGAATAGCCTATGGGTGATCTCGATGTAATGAGCGCGCACGCGGTGTGACTTAACAACTAAGTAACTATCTAAGATATAATTATGGTCGCATCTCTTGACTAACAGAACAATGGCAATGATACACATGATGCGTCTATACTACTCTCCCTGCTCCTTACGCTACGTGTATATAATACAAGACATGCTACATACTCTACTCTACTCTAGTGCTATCTATAAATAATTAACAAGACTACTTCAAATACTTACGCTAAGAGAAGAGAGGCATCGACGTGCGTGATCAGACCAAGTGAGGTGTTTCATTGTAACTTCGTGTTAAATAGGTATTATCATAAATAAAATAAGCTACACTCGACCACATACCGTCTACGTAAGAATTACAATATATATATTACTATTATATGACAATGACAAAGGTCGAGGTTAGGGTCTTGAGTGTAACATCGATCAGTGTTTCTATGTGTAGCGCAGTGTCGCTTGATGACTGTAGCCCACGTGGTGGTGCGGGTGCGACTACTTCTGGCCGAGGTAGGGGTTGTAGCTGAAGCTACTCACGAAATCCTTGGCGGAGGCGGAGGCGGGGAAGGGCGCAGGCTCCGCCCACTTGCTGAAGTCGATCGAGGGGATGATGCCGCTGCGGCACGGCACACGGGGGTTCCTGCATGGAGATATACATTACATACAGATACGAACACAAACACTTACCCGGAGGTGAAGGTGAAAGTACTACTCACAGCTCGTGGTCGGGCAGCACCATGGGGTAGAGCTGCACGGTGTCGATGATGTCCGTGTTGTCGCAGATGACGCGTGCCAGCCGCGCCTTGCGCAGCTCCGCCAGCTGCTCCTCCGTGAACGACGACGGCTGGTTGGGCAGCTCAAACCTGTGGCATGTAACACGTGTACTCAGTGTGATCTCTCCGTGATACTGTGGTGTGTCCGCTACTTCATGAGCCCCACTTACCAGAAGCGGTCCCCGCGGCGCGAGTACGAGAACTGCGTGGCGATGATGCAGGCGAAGGTGGGCCCCAGCATGGAGCCGGGCAGCGGGCGCTCGGACACGCCGCCCGACCACAGGTCCACGTCGTCGGGCCGCTCGAAGATGCTCTCGTACTTGCGCACCGTCTGGTTGGTCATGGAGCCGAACAGCTCCTGGAAAGTCTCGGCGCCGGGCAGGCCGCAGAACTTGCGGAACTCCATGTAGCCGGGCAGGCCGAACTCGCGGCCGCGCTGCATGTTGAACGACACCAGGTCCATGCCGAAGCGCGCGCCCACCTTCTTGAAGAGGTGGTTGGTGACCTCCTGCGTGATGCTGTCGTCCATGGCCTGCGCCACCTGGTTCATGAGCCCCATCACGTACTCGTCCAGCACGCCGGCGCGGTACAGGTCGTACGGCCGTCGGATCAGGTCCGACAGCCGCTTGGACGCGATGAACTTGTGGGCCTTCGACCAGCGCTCCACCGCCGTTGGCAGCAGCGAGTGCCCAAACCGGTAAGCGGCCGCCGCGAACGACGCCAGCACGTCGGGGTTCACCTCGGAGTCGTACCCGTCCCAGTAGCCCTGCGCACATCACACAACTGTTACAACTGTTGCATAACATTAACACGATGCATCGGCAGCCACAGTAAGGAAGCGTATTTACAATACAAATTACAGTAAACAATAAATAAAACAAAGGAATTTGATCTTACTTGTTTCTCTAAAACCAGTCCGAACTTCTCCATGACGTCTTTGCCGAGCAGAATGGGCAGGAACTCGTTGTAGGTGATGTGCTGGATCTCAGCGATGTTGATGCGGCGCGCTTCCTGGTAGAGCGTCTCGTCGTCCCAGTGCGGGTTGACGGCGGCTAGCGCCTCGGCAGCGCGGTTGTGCTCGCGCGCCATCAGGGTGTGCATCACCGTCAGCACCAGCTGCTCGTTCACTCGGATCTCTCCTGCACAAAAAACGCCCGTTATCACCCGCCCCGCTCACACGCCCCTCCCCTCCCCTCCCCTCCCCTCCCCTCCCCTCCGCCCGCACTCACCCGCCTCAAAGCAGAACATGTTCTTATTGGGTCGCGTGCAGCCCTCGTCGGGGATGTCCAGCTTGAGCGGCAGCAGGTCTTTCAGCCCGTACTCCTTGAACACGGGGTTCATGCGCAGCAACCCGCCGTAACCCGTGCGCAGCTTCCTGATCACAACACACCTATTATATTACCTATCTCTAAATAAGTTACAAGCAGTGACAGGTTTCAATGCCCGACTGCTTTAATATATTGCAACTAGTGAGGGTGGACGAACCTGGCGAACTTTTCAGTGACTCCGTAGACAGTGTTCCCGTCGATGGCGCCGGTGAGCGTGTTGAACGGCACTCGGGACCCTGCAACACATGAACCGCGTCACGACACCTCGCACACAATCCATCGCTGTTACACTCGTCATCAACGATGGTCTGTGTTGTCAGTTGCACAACATATTGAAGATGTTCATAATATAATGGTAGCTCGGGTTTGCGACACTTGTTCCCACGTGTGCTATGTGAGTGCGCGTTGCTCAACGTGATGTACACAGGCAGCAGTCTGCTCGGACGCAACATCACTTTCGCCTCTCACCCGCTCGAAAATCCGAAGGTTACTCAACAAATTAATGCATTTACTTAACGTTTGATTACTAATATTGCATTTTATGGAAATGCGTTCATGATATTTTAATGATAATAAAATGTTTATGAGTGGTTGCGTGGTATGTACCGAGCCTGCAGCCGGGGCGCGGCGAGGGGAAGCCGCGCACGAAGTCGATGCACTTGACGCCGAACAATCGGTAGAAGTAGTCGTCGTCGGGGATGCGGATCTCGTTGCAGTAGGGGTGCTTCAGGTGCGGCGGCCGCTTGCAGCACTCCTCAGGGTCGTTGCGGTTGATCGGGTCTGGATACAACGACGCGTGAGTTAGACAGTTTGAAACATACAAGAGAGTTTCAATGAGAGTGCTGGTCGAGTACGTACCTAGCGGAGTACCGGTGAGCGTGTAGTCGTGGTCCATGAATTGTCCCCAGGCGATGACCATGACAGTGCCCGCGTGGTCGTGGAAGCCGTCGTCGGGGTGCATGGTGCGCGACACCACGCGCGACAGCGGCAGGTCGTGGCCCGAGTGCGCTATGCGCGGCGCGTTCATACCGTCAGCGAATAGAGGGCTCAGCAGCCTGTGAAGGGAATGTACGGTAGAGGCTAACATATGGACATCGGGATCTTGTGACGAGGGTTAGGGTATGTGTGTTCTGTACCTCTGGAAGGGCGCGTTGATGGCGCCCCAGGTGGGGTGCTGCAAGTTGTTGCAGAGCCCATCGAGACGGCGGTACTTGCCGGCCCGGCACTCCACGTGCGAGAATACCGGCGGGCACACCTCGCGGATCAGCGTGCGCGAAGTGTCGATCAGCGGCAGGCCCTTCTCAATCTCTTCGTACGTTAGGCTGTACCTGCACAATGACACTCGACATCAGATGTTACCATAACATTCACCTGTCCGAACACGATCAACTTGCCGAGCATACCCTTGGCGGAGTCACGCGGCCCTAATAGCTCCACTCCGCAGCCCTCTAACTAATCAATTGATACACTTTACTCTTGATTGCAAGTGATTCGGTAACGGATGCTATAACATATTTTAATGTCAAGGTTTGTTCTTCGACACCGCACGACTACTTATGGAATAATACTTATTCGGCGTGGGAATGGTTCAGAATCTGTGTTACTGATCATTAGATCCGTACATAGTTTGATCTCAAGCACCGGATGAAGTACTCGTATGAGATAGTGTTACATAAGTATAACATAATATACAAGAACTCGTACATCATGATCTCCGTATGTACTCGGAGCAGTCAAGTGAGTGTGAACACGAGGCAGGCAATGTCACAGACGAGTATCGAAGTGGATCAAGGATTTCAGCTTGCTCCACTTTTCGGCTCTCTATTAAATACATCGAAATGATCTGACACATTACTTATTGTTCCAGACGATTACCGATGGCTATTAAGAAGGTCAAATAATTCGTTACTACAAATATTCAAAAGAGTCAACACTGTTTCATAATTAGTTACACCTAAATTCTTTCGGATTGTTTCCTAAATACACATTAAAAGTGTGGGTTGCGGCACCGAATTACAATAAAATATGTTAATTTCAACGAGATATGTGGACGAGCATAAACCGCCCACAAAATGTGCATAGCTGAGGAGTGTCGCGTGTGTGACCGTTACATCGGCGGTCGGACGTAGAGTGCGTGAGCTGACCTCATCTGAACGAATAGATATCATATAACATTTTTACATACTAGATTGTTTACAATGCCGGGCGAAGGCGCGTTCATTATCCAAGTTGAATCAGGAGCTAAAACTCTACGACTCATTTGTTCGAGCTTGAATTACCGCGTGAAGTGATTAGAGTTGTTTTCATGGAACCGAGATAAAACCATGATCGATTGTAACGCGTGCGTGTCAATAGGCGCGCCGAATGAATGCAACAATTATCCTTTATTTAGACTTAAATAAATAAGGCCAATGTTCCTACCACAGATAATAATTAAGTATTTCTGTACAGTAGTGATTTAAATCCATTCTTATTCCGTTACTTAATCTTTTTCCTATACAGAAGAAATTGGTTTTGTTTAGAAAATCACCATATATTTTTTTATCTTATAAGAAATTGAATGTAGCGAGGCGCGAGTGAGAGGTCGGTGGGTGTGACGTCACAGTTCACACAACACAGGTGCGAGGGGTCACTAGTTCACCGAGGAACCTTTGCGTTATTGTAATCAGTTGGCCTCGTTTCGCGGGTATAAGTATCCATATTTAAGGACACATTCGCAATCAAAATATATGAAATGGGCATGTGATAATGATATGTAAGGTACCCATAATGACTAAGGAACTCACAATAAGCTTCTAATTACAGGATGACTTGTATGAAACTAGGTGTATGATTTACCTCCTGGCTAGGTTGGTGGAGATGTCGAGCATCAGCTCCCCGACGCTGGCGAAGTCTTCGGGCTTCCAGTCTCCCTTGGGCTGCGCGACCACTGCCAACAGACACACACATTAATACCATTCAATGTAGAGGGGCTGCTTGGCGGATGTTTGAACTGTGTAGAGCCTATTTAGACTCAACATGTAAACTAATATGGGCGATTTCCCAACAACAATGTCTTCTGTTGAAGAAAAGGTGAGGGATTGGTCGGAGATAAGAGCGAAATCTCTAAACCGATTTCCGTTTTTGGTTGGAAAAGCCATATTAGTTTACATTGAAAGTCTGTTAAGAAGAATCAGATGGTATAGGTACCGATTCTCTGGCGCGCCTCGAGGTACGCCTGGTTCACCGCCTCGTAGGTGATGCATGTGTGCTGGCCCTCGTAGCCACTGTGAACAACGTTCATAAATGAGAAATGTGTTTGCGTAGTTAGAATAGGAAACAGCGAAATTAAATTACTATACTAATAATAACTTACTATACTTATAATATCCACACAAGACTAGTTTTTACTTGTAATAGCTATTGCAGAAGGTAGGTATGACTTGCTTATAAATTGTGTAATATTTTGCAAGCTTTTAGATAAGCTTACCGCCCAATCTTGAACGTAGTGAAGATGATCAGCGAGCGAGGTTGGATATCTTCGAGGACTTTTATCCTACACTAGCAGCGGCCGCGGTTTTACCTGAGTTGTACCTATTCCCGTGGGAATTTCAGGATGAAAAGTAGCCTATAACCTTTGCGGTGAATGAGGCTCTCCATTACAAAAAGATTTTTTCAAATCGGATCAGTAGTTCCTGAGATTAGCGCGTTCAAACAAACAAACTCTGCAGCTTTATAATATTAGCATACTCGTAGATACTCGTAAGTTAATAATGTCAAACGACACAAGCTCTCTCAGACAACACACCATCATACAGATAAAGCGCGATCATAAATCCAACCATTTAATTTCAAGACCCGTATAAATTGAAAAGTTGCTTGTAACCGTGACTAATGTTCTCCGCTGTGTTTGGTCGTCGATCGCCGAAAGATAATGTAATTACAACTAATGAACAACGCATCTGCAACGATGTGAACATCGTCACGGCAATCTGTGTATTAAATGACAAAGGAAATGAATACCAAGTCCGATGCGAAGAGAATGTGTGTCATCGACTGACGGCGCGAGAGTTATACATAAATATGTCGTTAAATATAATGGATCAGAGGAGGCGCCGCTCGATAGTGTTAGATTTGACTTGTGGCCCGATAGATATCGGAAGAGTTGTAAGCTTCCGACGTTGTGGTACAGAAACTCGCGCAAAGCTAATCTTGGAACTTTTTATTTTATGCATGCAGTACGTATACGTCAGTAGTTTGTTAATAATAACACCGAATGCGTTTTGATTATTGGGTGTTAACTATCCAGCTGTTGGTACACGCAGTACAGGCGGAAAAATGCTAACATAGTATTATTATTAGGACGTGACAGACACAAGTGAAGCATCGGCCGCCCGGGAGTGGAGGACCTCTCACTCAGTAGAAAGTTTTAACAACAACCAGTTGTTGCAGATAACGTATTGATATTGGGTTTTTATGATAATTTTAACTGTCTCCTTTACTTTTTAACCGAATGCAAAAAGGAGGTGTTCTCAATTAGAATGGCATGTTTTGCGAAACGTTTTATTAGTAAGACATTCACGATGGATCCATCCCCTGTGTCACGTAGCTGTTTCAATCCACAGATAATATTTGATATGGGTTGTAATTTGCGAGGTGTCTGAGGAGCATTAAATTAAGTGTCGAGTGGTGTTTGATCAGCCGAGCAGTCCGTCCCGCGCCGGTCCGTCCACTCAGCACGTTACTATACACTGGAGACGAGCACTTCCTGCTTCTCATCTGTCAATATTTATTGTACGTGAAGCGTACTAGACTATGAGTGATCTCAGTATTTGCATGAGAACACATTAAATAAGGAACTTCGTATAAGACATTAGCTTTTCTTTAACGTTACGAATGGCTTATGTCTGACGATAATGGCGAGTTCAAGTCAGAAATCAGACTCACTGGAATACATGAGCACTAGGCACCTGTGGCATGACATAAGTGTTTATCTGTAAATCCTTTGAGTAAAGTAATATTGTCGTATTGTAACAGTTAAGATGGTTTCCAGCGGCTTGAATTGAGCAAACGTGCGTAGCCGGAGGTCTCATGACGAGACCCAGACATTATTAATACCTACACCTTAATTCCGATACTTTAAATAGGCACAGTTAGAAATGTTTAACCATAGTGATCAAGTGTGGTAATGCTAACTACAATAAGCGTAGTAAACCTGAACGCACACCGCATAACGTACGCCGTATTTGATGGCACAGATTTTAAATATAATTCTAAAATAAGTTTCGTTCTATTCTTTCGATGCGTTCGGCGCAAATAAATGTTCGTTCACCTTAATTTACCGTTTAGTTGAAAATGAAAATGAAAATATTTATGAGGAACATATAACAAATTTACAGACATAAATGTAACGTTCTCAGCTGCGAAAGTTAAAAACTGTGTTGCAGTGAGAGCGCCCACCTCCAAAAAGTTCAAACATTTAGTTGTGCATACCGAATGTTATAATTGTTAGCGGAGGTCGCAAGGTGGGTGACATAGTGACACAATACTATGTTGAGTCTGTATGCGTGTGTTTGCGTGCGGCGGGCGTCCCTTTTCATCGGGAGCGTGAGAGCGCGCGCCGCTCCATATGCGGTCTCCGCGGGCTGCACTTGCGACACGCCGCCGTCGCCCTCGGCCAGACACCACCGCATGTTGCTATAGATCTATCTCATAGGATCAAACTGATAGCTCAAAACAGACTCGGCCAGCCTTGTGCGCTGCCACGGTTTACTGCTCGCAACATTTGCAACGTCTCATGTGTTCATGACGTACGATCGTTATGATTATGAAAACTAGTTGCACCCGGTGATTACCTCGCATACTTCAATTCAAAGGCCTGCCTCGATCACATTTCAATGGCAACTCGTATGTATAATTGCCAAAACTGCTGACCGCCGCCCGCGCCTCGCGAGGCTGCTCGTAATGAATGCCAATAAAACTGCACCGCGTAGGTTCTACTCTACTTTCGTAAGCGGCCTTAACATTATTACTGACATTATTTACACAACTCACACACGTATGCTCTTGATCGTTGATACACACAGAGTACTTTTTTTATATAAGAAATAGAGGTCTAACTCAGCGATCAAAATGGGAAACGTCAAATGACGCCCTCTGGACGCAGGTTTTGTTACTAATGCCAGCTTGCGTAGCGCGCGCACACATACAAGCATACCCACACATGCGTACTCGTATACGTTGCTTACTCCTTAGACTACATTAATCATTATTTTCAAGGTATTTTTAATCGCTTTTCTACTGGTGAATTACTTAATCAGTAGAAAAGCGAAAAGTAATTCACATTATTATACAATAAAACAATGTAATTATTAATTTTCAATATAATTATTTCTTTCTTTCTTTTCAAACACATTTTATTAACTCAACGGACTTAGGTGGAATATGCACTTTTAGACGATAACAAACAATAACAATAACAAACAATACAGACACGAAGCGCAATCGCAAACCGGCGGCCAAGTTTTGTTATAAAATATAATTTAAATATTAGTTTCCGTTTAAAAAAGTACTCCGTGGTTTTGACTGTTTGGTTTGACATTCATTCAGTGTTGCCAACTCGGATTTCAAAAAATCAGTCAGGTTTCGAAAATGCGTAGAATTAGCAAAACTTGTTTATGAAAAGTTAGTAGATCTACGTACTTTTTTTTATAAATGTAATGAAGAGCTAAGTGTTGGCAAAACTTAATAAAACGAATGTTTTGGAATATAATTTATTATCCGACTCCTTAACTTGAAAATGTTTTAAAATTATTTTTATTTCGTTTTAAATTTTCATTCATATTTTAGGCTTCTAATGTAAAATATATTACGTAGGATATACTGTACATTAAAGCTCACATAAATGGATTGAGGTCTGGTCACACCGATGAGCGGAATCGTTAGCATTTTTCACGCCATCTTGTGTAACTAACAGAAAAACTTAACCACAAATTGTTAATACTGCCATCTGTTTGGGGGTTTCCTAAAGATAACATAATATAATGGAACTAAATTAAAATGTCAGTTTGATGTATTAGTCGGCAATACATTTGGTGTTCAACTTTATTTTGGATATTTATAGGAGAATGATTACCAGTTTGCTACTTCTAAGATTGTCAAGCCTGTTGATACATGACGGGTGGAGATCACGGTGATCACTCGCGGCTGTCCTCGCGTTTACTACAATGTATCAATTATTTGCTGTGCATTACAATGTATCAATAAGTTGTGCCGTCAGCACTGATGAGTTCACCATCGTAGTAGGTGTTCTCTATGTGTCGTGGCGTCGTGGGGTGGTGTATGAATGTGCGATACGTACAAGTTGCCCTTGAGCAGGTTGATGGTGTAGTCGTAGGCGGAGGAGCGCGCCGGCCCGCTCAGGTACAGCGCGCACTCGTCGTCCGCGACGCGCGCCGCCCCGCTGCCGGCGGCGCACGCGCACAACAACCAAACTCTGCAACACACCAATACAATACAATATTAGTCAGGTTAAGAGTGTTATGTAAGATCCTGTACCAGTAATACACGCTACAATAAGTTAACTAACTGAAACTTAGTAACATTGTATGGTTAGTTAAATGAAAATCTAGAACTCACGTCACCATACGTAACATACGTAAAGGTGTTGACGAAAGTTCAACGTTAAGGTGCTCCCACACTGCTGTTATAGAATGTTAAGTAACGTTAGTAAACATTTGTTAGCTAACATTTAATCACCAAAGTCAAAAAATGTTTTCATGTTAGTAAATGTTAATTAACATTTTTGAACAAAATTTTGTTTGTAAACATTTTATACGGGTGACGGCGGGGTATGCGGTGAGTCGATGAGTTTTTCTCTAGCTTTAAGCGTTCGGCGCATCCAATAAGAGCGCTTTTTCTTTTTTTTTAAACAAAAAATGAAAGCTATCCCAATTAGCAAATCTTCTTCCATTTTCGTGTAGACGCCTCAGAACGCAAAACCAAACTGCGAGCCAATGCCAGATTCAAAATGTTATAAAATGTTAGTAAACACTTTCCATCAGTGTAGGAGCACTTATAACATATAACAGTTCCTAACAAAATGTAAGAATTGACAACATTTGTTAGTAAATGTTTTAGTGTTCAAAAATGTTTATAAACATTTTGTAACAGCAGTGTGGGAGCACCATTAGATACCCTCTGTACATATGTCTCCGGTTCATAAATGATAATGATTTTGTAATAATTAGTTAGTATCTAGAGCAGTATACCAATTATATCTCGTACATAAAAACTTATGAATGTAACAAAACGTGTTAATTATACATTACAATCAGGATCATCATCAGTACTTCGGTAATTAATTAGAATTACAGGTGTAAAGTTTTAATTATTAGTTCAATGTGAACAGAACTTGAGATCATAAATAATGCATGCTCATTAATATCAGACCCGTAATTATTAAGTACGAGATTATAATTGTGATATGTCGTATTAAACATAAGTACTCGTATATGCGAGATATGATCTAAGTTTAGTGAATATATAATGTACGTCGACGAGTGTAAGCTGGCTGCTATCAACATACTTAGATTATATTTCCTTCTGATTTCTTCTCTGTTGCAGTAAGATCTTCACCTCACTCACTGATACTATGATGTATAAAGGTGCGTCGCATGTGCACATGTAAAGTGGTGTGGCGTCTCATGTGTGATAAGGTCCGCGGCACTTTCTCCGCGCGCCGCCGCGGGGCTTCGGGGTATTTACATTGTACATGTTTTATATAATGACAACGAGTCCGAGTTATCCTTGCTACAACAATACTATCTAACCCAACGTGGCGCGCGCCGTGTCATACAGAGGCATACGTATTTTAGAATGTACGATAATCGTATGTTGCTTGTGTCTCGGGCACTTTATTATAATGGCTCGTAATGGCATGTCATTATAGGCTCACCGTAACATGCCAGTCCATTAAGTATAATAAACAAATTAAACCGCTCATTCCCATTAAGTATATTAATTGCGGCTAAACGTGATCTTTAAATATTGAATGACGACATACTTAATTATTATCGCAACTCACTCGCTTACAACAACGGTCAACATTGCGAGCTGGCATTTGGCAAACATTCGGTAATCGTGGCGGCACCGACTGGAGAGCGGTGTGTTGTGTTGGCGGCGGGCGACGCGACGTCCGATGTGTCCGATGTGGGCCAACATCGGGCGCCGTGACCGAGGTCGCCGCGCACACCGCGCGCACCGCGGGGTGCCGCGGGACTCGCGCGGTGCTCGTCTCATTGTTTGTTGTGGCGGTGTCGTGTCGGTGAACTTGACCACGCGCCACCGCCCCGGCGGCTGTTTGATCACCTCGTTAGCGCATCCCACTCACGACGCGGAATTAGCACTTTATTCTGGTAACGGGGCTTCACGATGAACCACGGCGTTTGTTTGTTTTGGTTAATGTATGGCCGGTATGGAGGTAAGTGTGCAAACTGGTTTGGAGACGTTATTAATGGCCCGATTCTCGTTATTTTGTCTATTCAGTTATTTATACAAAGATTTCTGTATTTAACGTTATATCGTTATAACTGTGTTATCCCTGTAGGTGTGTGTATAACCTCCGTTAGTCATCGATTGACTGATCGGTTCGAGAGAGAGCTTTAAATAATTTAATATGTAAGTAATGCGTTATCTAGAGAATAGATTGTAATCATAATGTATGTGTAGAAAGTGTTCAGGTTTGTTGCGGAGCAATGAGGAACTCCAGCCTTACGTGAGAGGGACACGCTAATCCTGTCCGACACACACACACGCGCGGCGTGGCCATCCATTCAGTTACGTAAAGCTGATTTCTAGTGTTATTCTAGGCTAGAGATTTGCGTTGATGCAAAAAAAAAATCAAATTAATAAAGACAAATGTATCAGTCAAGATGATTGACGGGCGCGGATTAGTGTTGCGACACCACGCGGATGCTTGCGCTCGTACGGTCGGTGCGAGGTGCAAGCCTTCAGTGAGGCAACGAGGTCGCAATGAGAGAGCTCTCTGTACAGATTAATATTGCGAGACGATGGTGTGCAGTTTGTAGGGGAGCGATGTGCGCGGGTCGCTCTGTCTCGAAGTGTATCGGAGGAGCCGGTTGCGCAACTGGTTACGTGGCGGGTATGACCCGCGCATTAGCCGCGTGAATGTCAGAGGTTGTGAGAAAGTGAACTTTATCTGTGATCTACATTGCGCCGGCTCGCACCGGCTCGCTCGTGCCGGCTTCGGATGCACACTCTACATTCATTCACGGAAGTAGAGCTCAACAACAGGTGAAGTAAGTAGGAATTGTTAGTTTAGTACCTCCGTCGTACGTAAGTTCCCGTTTAAACAAATAATTGTTAGTGTTACTAAATAATTAAAGCAATAATGGTAGTGCGACATTTTTTGGTAATCTTGGCCCTAAGGTTTATTGCCCCATCGCCATTACGAAGTGTGTAGTGATGTACACGCAAGTGCTCGTATAGTTATGTACGGGATCGTGTGGGTCAGGTCACGTAATAGTTGTAACGATACATTTATATTTATGCTGTTTATGTAAGAGTCAAGTGATGTTTATCTCGAGTCTGTGCTCTTTGAGCATCATTTGAAAGTAGGTCGATGAAATAAAGAGTGGTTACATTATGTACCTGCAGTGGTAACAATGTACAAGTGGCTAAAACAAGTGACTGTCGAGTTGTGCGGAGAATATGAACATTCTCGCCGCGGGGCGGGACGTCCGCTGCATTTTGAATTTAAAAACCAACGCATTGACGAGGACACTTTCTGCGATATCTCTCATAAGACATGCACCGCGTGCATTGAACGATAACAAGCATGCAACCGTAGTAGAACAGTGGGCAATCGGGTTTATTTATATCTGTGGTAACGTCGCTCTTAACCTTCAATGAAACTTTCATGATGTGAACATGCCACTGACACTTTTCCCTCGGTTCCTCCTCGTTGTCTCCTTGACCCTCTGAGGTAATGAATGGCACTCAGTTCACTCACAACTCGTCTCTGTTCTAAAGTTTCGCAAAGTGTCGCGTGGTTTTTTGACGTGAATTTGTTGACGTTGTCATATTTCATCTCATTGTGACGTCAGAGCTGGTTCAAGGTATCGTCTCCATTGTCTATGATGATGGATGAACTCGAGTTCGCGACACCTCGCCTCCGAACACTCTATCCGGTTGCATCATGAACTACACTGAACGAACTCAAGTATGTTTGGAACTACTCGTATCCATGCAAGGAGAGGCTTCATATAGTGTCTATAGATTGCAATAAACTTCAAAAGGATTATTTGTTGTCATCCAGAGCTTTTTAGTTATAACCAAAGTTTGTGGATTTGACATGACCCTAAAGCTCGCACGGCCGCAGCCGGGCCCCGCAGCTAGTCAACGACGAGAACAAGCGAGCCTCGGAGCGGCCGTTACGTAACATAATTGTATTACAAAAGTAATTTCTCACACAAATTTTGTGTTAATTTTAAAAGAAATTATTTATATTAAACAGTAAATAGAGCATGAAAATGAAAGTTGTAGTTCTCGGTAAAATGACCGGTGAGAGCGCGAGGCTCCAGCGCCCTTTCACAGCGCGTGCGTGTAGTGTCAGTGACGGGCGGGAGTGTCAGTGAGGCTTGCTATATACGAGCTTTAGTTCTGTATCGAAAGCCGAGCAATCACTAAATATTTCCTCAAACACAATCGGCTGGTTAATGAAATGTGTAAATATCGAAAGTTATCGGATTAACATAATCCGCTATTAAATAACGCATACATTAATATTAATGAGGTGATGTGTCGAACTAAAATGAAGGCCCCAGTCACATGACAAACAACCGCGTAACAAGTCATTATCATTATAGTTATCATAATAACTTTGATACTATCGTATTGTTATAATAACTTTGTTTAACACATAACATGGCATATCATTGTACAATTTGCGTTCGCAAATTGTATTGCAAATGGCTCTTTTCAGTCCTCGCTAATCTATCTCATTAAACAAGTTCCAATTGAAATGTTAATATATTACTTCCGCCCGCATGTTAAATGTATCACGAAATGTTGAAAGTACATAGTGCATGCCCGAAACCAAACCAGTGCGAGTGCCCGAGAGATTACTTTCATAAAATACTGCGGTGCGAGTAATCGATACCAGACATAATTTATGTAGATTGCCGCTAATTTCTATTTTATTCCGGCGAAAGAAAACATCGATTTATTATATACATACTTATATAATAAGTGAGTGTTCGGGTCGAGGTGCGATCGTGTTTGTCATCGTTTACGGTTGTTGCTCTGGTGTACATAAAATGTATAGGAAAAGTTCCTCTCTGGTAAAACTCACCGTATTGAAATGGTTATGTGGGAGGCACATTATGTTACATTTATGAGATTTAACCAAATGATTTAAATTATTTGTTACAACATTCATCTCGTATCTGATGCAGGTACCATGTCGATAGTGTATGAAGTGCAGAAAGCTCCGTGAACAATGAGATCGCGCTACGGGAGCCGTAGCGAACTCGTAGCGGCTACGAGCGCGCGCCTCATACAAAAGACTTCAACGGGGGCGAGTTACATTGTGAACAACTAGAACATTACTAGAACACTTTTTGAACTTATCACAAAAAGTTTTTAAAAACTTAATGGATATCAGGAATATCAAATGTTTTGTACTGAATATGAACTAACTGAATACAGTTTAATAAAATGTTAATTGATGATGATCATGATCAAATGATATTATATATTTTTTTGTAATTATTATGAAAAAGCTGCGATTTTATTAAAACACCTGAAATAACCTATTTTATTTTATACAAAAATAAATTAAAATGTATAAAGTGTGACTTACATTATAAAACGCATATCTGAAGCACTCATAGTGCCGGTGGTGTTGACAGCTGCACGGTACGGTCAGCACGGGTCATGTGTCACTGCGCGTCACTGATCACGGAAGCACGGGAGCGCACAGCGGCGGCGCGGGCTCGACTAATGCTGCGGCAGCCCCACGCGCGGCGCCTCCGAGCCTTTCTAACAGACACGCGAAGCCTCTCCACCGCGCGCCTGAAGGCCGCCGGACGAGACGCTGTCGTCGCCATCCTCGCCCGGAGGCTGCTAGCTGCTAGCGAGAGTTCGCTCGAGATCGCAACCAATCAAACTGCAAGTATGGAATTGTTCACCCAAGAACTCATTCCATGTGTACCGCACAGTCTATCCGCGGCTGTCACCCGCGCTCTGACACCAACCCAACACATTACCAACGCAAACCATTCCATGTGTACCGCACAGTCTATCCGCGGCTGTCACCCGCGCTCTGACACCAACCCAACACATTACCAACGCAAACCTAACGCTGATTTTTACTTTGCCCAACAGCTGTCACAATGTTGGCGTATCAGAATCTAGACGGATACCTTCCCACTAGAGGGGTCTGGCAGTGATTGATTAAAGAAGGGTGCTCCGGTTCTGTTTCAAGCAAGTGGTTCGCCTTGTTTGATTGAATTAGATTATGTATGTAAGCTAAAAAAGAGGTAGTTTTGAAATTATTATGGATACAAAGATTATCTCTTTCTTTGCTTTCTAATGAATAAATTAATCCCTACCAGGGAGGTTCTTCCGGTAGCCGTCTTATTAAGACAATAAATCTGTTTTTGCATTCTGTCATGTCAACCGGTCAACCGGAACTGACGTTGTGCAGGATTCAGACAGTTAGCAGGTAGTTGTGCCGGGATGCCACTTGCCACGGGCGACACTTGCGGGACTTGTAAGCCAGTTAACTCGCTTATTTATTGAGCGAGGAACTTTGATGAGAGCTTCGTTGAAAGTTTTCTTTCTTAATAAAAACATTACTGAAAGGCTTTACAAACAATAGTCTACCTCCTGTCCAGAGTGTGACCCAGTCATACTTATACGCAGCAATTATATATTCTTATAAAGTATTTGTGTATATATATATGTACTAGTATCAGTTAGTTAGATTCCATATTACAAGCTTAGAGCTTAGTTTGGGTCTAATTAACCGTGAGTGAATTTGTCCGGGTGTAAAAAAAAAAAGAAATAAAATTACAGCGGGGACAGAGGTAACTTCGTGTAGTTTACTAGCAACGGCCCGCAGTGCTTCCCGCGGTGTGCCTGTTCCCGTACGAATCTCGCGTTGTGCCTATTCATGGGATTCAAAATACCTAATAACAGCTTCCTCTTCAATGGAACTGTCCAATACTATTGTTGTATGTACCTATGTTACTCTTTCAAGCAAAGACTACTGAACGGATGGATGAAACTTTACAGTAATCTTCTTCTTCGATATCTATATATACTCGTAAAAGAAAGTCGAGTTAGTTACAGCATTGTTAATTCAAGAATTCTACCGATTCTACAGATTATTATTTTTTCATTTAACCTATTCAAGTGGGGTTACTCTTCTGTGCAGTAGTGTGTGTGACTGCGGTGCTCCAGACCAGGACATGGCCCACCTGTAGTTCTGCCCTCTGTGCCCTACCACCTGCACCAAGGAAGAATTAGTGAAAGTTAAATTAGGGAAGAATTAGGGATATATTAGGAGCAGGTAAAGTCGCAGAGAACAGTAAGTAGATAAAATAATAATCAGATTGTTGGAACCAAAGATTGGCGCGTTCAATAACAAATTCTTCATTAGTAATGTAGTATGGCGGTGTGTTTGTGAACGGCATTCCGTTTGTTACAGCCACAGTGGCAGCGGATGCGCGCCGCTCCGATTAGGCGACGATTACACGTAAAGTATTTACTGTGATCCATCAGTAAATAATGGCGTATCGTGGTATTTACTGAACGTGTAACCTAATGTATTGATGGATGACAGTATTTATTGATGGATTTCTAGATTTCTTGATTCTGTAATGATGATCCGTCGGATTATGATTAAAAAAGGTGTTACTATTGTCAGAAGTTCTTCAAAGCAGGGTTCAGGCATTCGAAAATAATTCTCGTAATCATCCATTTCACCATGTAATTTAATTTCTGCCATTAAATTCAAATGTGTGTACCTTTCCCTTTGTTGTAACCAATTTTTTGCCCATCGCTTTCGCTTGGCCTTTTTATTTAAACTAAGTGCTAAAATAATAGCCACGCAACCTTTAATTTTCAGCTCTGTGGCCATTTTAGACGTGTAAACAGCAGGAGACCGGACACAATACTGACGTAATAAATACTGTACGTGTAGGTTGGTGTATTAATCCATCAGTAAATACTGAAATCCATCAATAAATACTGTATTGACGGATCACAGTAAATACTTTACGTGTAATCGTCGCCTTAGAGCGACGATCAAACGAGAATCTGCGGTCAATGTAATAATGTTTCGGCAAATGGACCGATTACATAAACAGACTGCGAACCACGTCATCAACCACTTTCTTTATTTAAGCTCTTTTTATAGTGTAGCCTGCGCGTCCACTGCACCGGAATCCAAACTACGTATTCATATGCAGAGCACACCGCCAATCGTGTACAATTTTCGTTTTATATGTAATGTACCTATCTTTTCAAGAGCTTTAAGGTGTTTAAGGTCGATTTTCCAACCGAAGCCTGTTTTGTTTCCACCTATAGAGGAAACATTTTTAATGATAGGCTGACGCATGATATGAAATTACTTTGTATATTTCCTCTATCGAAGGAGTTCGGAGTCTTTTCAATATTATTAATTAAAAAAATAATAAATCGATTGTATTATAATTATATCTGATAAATAATATTATCAAAGATATCTAATTGTAAACTTTCGTTGATAAGTCATTTACTGTCACGTTGCCTGTTGGTAATGTCTCATTACCAACAGGCAACGTGACAGTAAATGCATGTTCTCTGGTTTCCCGAGACTTTTGGTGTTGTAGCCACACCATAAATAATGTCACCGTGTAACACTCGACAATAACGCACGCGCGGTGTGGACCCGGCGGACTTGATTTATGAGCGAAGGTTTGATGAGTTTCCAAATAATCTATTAGTCTTGATCGGACATGTTTGGTTTCTCCGTTATGTGCGCAGGCGCACCTTTCACGAGACTTTGACTATAATATAGTATGTATCAAGAAGTAGAATTGGTTCGCTATCGGAATCTGGAAACACGTTACATTAACACGTTTATGTTATGTTTGGACGAGAGCAACGCACCGGTCGGTCACGTGAATGTACAGCAAATCTATTTATAGCACTGTGTTAAATGATAGCTGTGAATATAAAAATGCACCTATTTGTATACGTTATTAGTAGAGTCAAGATATCAATTTATGAATAAACATAAAATACCAATGACCCAATCGAGTATCGTACTCCGTGCGTGTGCATGTAATGCATTGTGTCGTATGTTCCCGCATGCAATGTTTGTGGTTTGTTGAAGTTGGCGACGCGCCGCGGCGACAGCGGATCAATAACGGACAACACGTGAGTCTCGCTCGCACGCGACGCGTCTCGCTCGCGCGCTGCGCGCGGCCAATGGCTGCTCGTGACGTTGAGCCACGTTGAACAACATGTGCACAACACCAGTCGAGTCGAGCGGCGCCACACGCGCGCCGCGCTCCTCGCGACATGGCGTCCCCGCCGCCGGCCGTCGACTGGAACAACGACATGATATTCCGCCTGATCGAAGAGTATCGGTTGCGGCCGGCGCTCTGGGACCCCTCCGCCACCGACTTCAAGGACAAGCAGAAGAGGAACGACGAGTGGCGCGACATGGCGGTCGCGCTCGGGCTGCCGCGTGACGCCGTCTACCGCAAAATGAAGATCCTGCTGACGCAGTACCACCGCGAGTGCAAACAGAAGTCGGAGCACGGCAGCAAGTGGTTCGCGTTCGCGCGCCTCTCCTTCCTCCGCCCGCGCCAGGACCCCGCACGCGCCCCGCCTACCCCCACCCCTGCCCTCGGCCCCGTGCCTGCGCTCCTCACCTCTGACGCTGACGACTCGCCCGTTAACGTGCATTTCCTGCAAACATACGAAGTTAGTTCATGTACAATTTTGTTTATCATAAGTGCATTTTTTATTGTTATTTGTTTTTTTTAATACAGTAGAACCTCGATAACTCAAACCTCGGTAACTTAAAAACCTCTATAAGTCATATCATAAGTTTGTGATCATTGTCCTGGAAACATCACTTTACCTACCGTGTGATAAAACTGGCTTAAAATGAGTTCAAAAAGAAAACTAACAACACTCATATACGCTGATAAATTAAAAGCTATTAGCCCCGTACCCACCTAACGCACAGGCTCGCGCGGCAGCCTCGCGAGCCAAATGCTCGGCTGGTGTGGACGTGCCTCGGGCTGCCTCGGGCGCGCGTTTTCTCGGCTGAGCACGGCTCGGCCCCGAGCCATCTGTTGTCGGTAAACTTGACGCGCTCAAAGGTGCCTCGGTGAGCGCTGTGTGTTAGGTGGGTACGGTTATGTTTTGGCTCGCGCGCGAAGCTAGGAAAATAGCTGCAGCTGAATATACACGACTTATGATGGCTCAGCCTGCCTCGCGAGGCGGCCTCAAAACTACTGAGGCTGGCTCGCGAGCCATGGCTCGCAAGCCGGACACCGAGGTTGCCTCGCGAGCCTGTGCGCTAGGTGGGTACGCGGCTATTGAAGCAGTGAAAAATGGATTGAAAAGAAAAGAAGTTGCGGCTCAGTTTGGGATACATGAGAGTACATTATCAATTATCATTAAAAAAAAAACTGAAATCTTGAAGAAACAAGAATCAGGAGAAAGTCTTCAATGTAAAAGACGAAAAATTGCCGAATTCCCTAATTTAGAACAATGTTTGTTGACGTGGTTCAAACAGTGTCGAAAGAAAAACATCAGTGTTAGTGGCCCCATACTGAAAGAAAAAGCTGAAGAGTTCGCTAATTCGCTGAAAATCAAAAATTTTAAAGCCAGCAATGGCTGGTTAGAGAATTTTAAGAAACGACATGATTTAGCCTTTAAAAAAATGTGCGGCGAAAGTGCGAGCGTAAGCAAATCAGTCTGCCAAGAAGATAATAATGTGCCTGAAGAATGGAATAAGGACATACTCGTATCTGGGTCAAACATTACTTTTGAAGACTTTGTTACTTGCGATGATGAAATAGTCACAGCAGGGACGTTAACAGAGGAAGAAATATTGGAATCAGTAAACAACTGCATTGAAAGTGATAAAGACGATGATTTTAACGACGAGCCACAAACGCCATCTACAGGCGTATCAATCAACGAAGCAAAAAGAGCTTTAACGACTGTACGAGAGCAATGTAATAATAGAGCAATGTAACAACATAAAATATAATGTATTCTCCTCTCTATTTGTCATTGAATATCAAATCGATTTAGAAACTGTGTACTGGTTCTTTAATTATTATTAGTAAGTGGTAATTCTTTGTATTTCAGGTGAAACATGAGTTTAACGACACTGCCAGCGAGGACGCGTCGTGTGACAACTCTCTGGGCGCGATGTCGATGTCGGTGCCGGCGCCGACTCCCAGCAGCGCGCGTAAGCGGCGGCGCAGCGACGAGCGATACGGCGCGATGCAGCCCGAGCCAAGTGCGAACGAGAGGGACGAGTACGCGGTGTTCGGCGAGTACGTCGCCATGAAGCTGCGCAAGGTACGCAGCGAGTACGCGCGCGTCAAGGCACAGCAACAGATACACAGCGTGCTCTTTAACGCGGAGTTCGGGGACTCGTGAGCACCAGCGAGCGCGTGACGTACTGAATGTATTCAGATAGTGTTCATGTGAACGTGATTTACTAGTTACTACCTATGTATTTTTTAAATTTTAAATTAATTAATGAGTTTGTAATATTTGGTAATATTATTTTTCCCTGATTCTTGCGCTATCGTTGTATCTTAATGGAATGTTCTAACAATGTTAGACGCGTTGTATGGGTTCTGATATTTGTCTCGCAAGTTCCGCGCCGGGCGCGCCTCTTGGCCCACCACGTTTACTTTCGCCTGTGTCACCCGGCCGCCCAGCCACTCGGCCATCCGGTAACCCGGCCGTTCGGCCAGCCAGCCGTCCGGTCGTCACTAGTCCCGCCGCGCCGCGCCGGTTGCAAGACTAGATGAGTTCGGATGATCATTGTGCACAAACATTGGTAAACATGCCTCTGCGAACGCTCAATACATTACATAAACTAAAGGAAACAAATAACAGAACCAATCGATTGTCTTCACTCTGCGGACAGGCAAGTGGTCAGCGAAGGTTGCCTTTGATTAAACTTGTTACTTAAGTGATTACTTTCGAAGTACCTGATGTATTTTATGAATATCATTGTTCGTTAAAAATGAGAATAATATGATATCACTTCGTTCAGAAGAAATAATGTGTATAAGAATATAAACGATTGCTTCTTACTTTATTACCTTCTCTCGTAATATACATTTATTTATATAAACGACAAAATTTACATTTGTTGCATTTGTTGATGAAGTGAAGTGACATACACACCTTTAATGAGATAAGGTGTGGGGCGAGGGGGAGCGGAGGAGGGGCGAGGCGCGTGTGGACGAGCGGCCTCGGGTCATTAATAACGTAAACATTCGATCAGCGACTATTGTGGACTTTAAGTTGAGGATCAGATTACGAACACTTGCGGGACGTGTCCTGTGTCGAGGTTGCACTCGTTACACACTAGCCGAGCCGGCCGTTGTTGTAATTAGATAACTTACATTTTGGGTAATTTAATTAAGGAGGTGGTTGGCCAACGGAATCATGATCATGATGATAATTAGTTCATTTAGTGAGTACATCGTCTCATTACCTATACGGTATGAGCGACGCTACCACACTACTGTTGTAAGCGTTATCAGCATTACAGAACAACTTAAATGACTATTTTATGATTATCCACTCACTGCTGCGATGCTAAGTGGGTTGTTCTCACATTTCGTATTATGAACATTACCGAATATCAACAAAGGTACTTATGTAGGTTTGAACTTATTATTTCGATACTTAAAAGCAGGCAGTTACAAAACATAATTATGTAAAATATTGAGTAACAATGAGCGAGTTTTCGAAAATTTCACATAGTATTGCAAAAATGATAAAAATAGTGTAAACTATTTATCTGATGATCACGCTGTTAAATGCAATGGTGTGGTGATGAGACGCGAGGTCCGCGGCGCCGCCTGCCGCGTGACGAGACGACACCGAGCTGATCGCGGAGGAGCTCGTCGAGCAGCGCCGTCACCACCGCGCTAGCAATCATTCGTTATAAAGACAAGAAGATGAAAAGATTACCAGACACAGTCTTACTCAATGAACTAATTGAATCATGTAATTTATAACATTCGTGCGATTATCCTACTAATATTATAAATGCGAAAGTTTGTGAGGATGGATGTATGTATGGATGTAATAATTTGCAACTACTCAGTTTTGTATTAACAAAACTGAGTAGTTGCAAATTATTGTTACTCATGTTAGTAAATTATGTTAAACAAATGTAACATCAGCTCTCCTAAGGTCTGTTTGTAAGGCTTTTGATGTCCACATACTCATAGCCGTAGTTAAGGGGCACCCTTAGCATTCTCAGTGTTTGTCTAATTGTGTAATATTAATACTTTATCATCAGGAACTGTTAAGTCGTAAAAGCAAACAAATAATGTCTTGACATTTACATTCCGGTATGAACGAGACAGCAAAGGGCCGACAAATCTAGCCGGCCATTAGTAAGATATGTATCAGAAGTCATGGTTACGCAAATAATAAATAGTAATGCTGTGTGTGGTTGTGATAGAGGCATCCCTTGGGCGGGGGAGAGTGCACAATGGACGCGACATCAAACGAATCGAGAAGTCCTCGACGGCTGAACGACTGCTTCACAATGATTCTTACCAATAACTGAGACACTCCATCTACACCATAGACATAGGAACCGCTTCACTTCGGCTTACATAGGAAATCTACCAAGCAACGCTTAGTTAAGACTAACATGCAAGCCAGAGACAATATCTCTTCAATTCATATTATTACCTATTATATTATTAATCGTTTATCTCCTCTCTTCATATAGAAGTACAGTACATTGACATAGAAATGACTTTTCGCAGCTAGTTCTATGGTACAGAGAAGATTAGGACTTTAGGAGATGAAAAATAATGAAGAATAAACCTTTATCCCTTTATCATGCTGAGTACCTAAGTCCTGCAGATTCTACTTCAATATTGTAGCGTAGGATAACTTTCAACTTCAACACGTATAATAGAGATACTATCAATGTACCTATCGATTCTTCTTCTCGTTTCAATAAGCCGAAAGTTATTTTAGATTTTGGACCAGAAGGTAGCCACGCTTATGGCGGCGTCCGTGGCCTTCAAGAGGTCTGCGCTTGTGCAGTTGATGGGGCACGACGGGCAGGACAGCAGGTGCGCCATGTTTTGTTCCGGAGCACCGCAGTCGCACTCTGCACGCGATGAGTAGCCCCATTTGGCCAAGTTTGATCTGCAGCGGCCCACTCCGGAACGGAGGCGATTAAGCGACCGCCAGACGGGCCACTGCAAGCCGGATCCCGAGGGTAGATGTTCTACAGGGGGAACATATTGGGGAGGGACTGCGTGCTTTGATTTCCAGAGATGCATTTTCTCCTCCTTTGGATACCCTGCTGTAGGTACCGTGCATTTTAAAAAGCTTTTTCGGCTTTTTAGGCGTTCTCGTGGTCAGACGTGGCCGATTGCTTTTTATATGTATAAGTAGTAACAACATAAGCATTTTATTCAAGTACAGTGAGACCATTAGTGATACAATTAAACTATACGTGTTATTTGTTCCCTATTATTATATTTCTGAAGTGTAAATTGCCGTAATATGGATCATTACAACAGCATTAAGTATTATACGCTTTGTTCCATATCTCTTAAAATACACTCCGGTCCTTGTGCTAGTAGGTCATCGTACTTACCAATTATAACGAGTGTGTATTCAATTTCAAAATGTGCTGCTAGTGAACACTGCGCGATGTTATTAAATGAATCTGCGCCAAAAGGATTCATTTTTTAACGCACGTGACTCTACTTTTTCACTAACCAGTAACATTTGCAAATAATTGCTACTTAACAACTGCCAAACCTTGAGTATTAAAAGTTTTGAATTTAATTTTAAAGGATGAACCTAATTACGATTTAAAGATGTTATTAAGATTTATAGTAGAGCAAATCCCAAGGCCCGCGCCCGCCTGCGCCCTACTGTGTAATTACTTGTGGTGCGTCGGTGAACTGAATTGCAAACCGATAACCTTTCAATATTCGATCCAGTTTAGATTCTATAAATCGAGGTCTGCACGTGATTTTCAATACTTCACTGGTGTCTAGTGTTGACTTCATATTTAATTGCCTTATACATAGTGTTTTAATGGAGTGAAGCTCATATTTTATACCATTATGTAGTAGGCTTGTTAAATATAATTTAGTCGGTAATAAAAAATAATAGTTGTGATAGACAGGTCATCTAGTGATTAGTCTGGGCGGGCGGGGCAGTGGGGCGAGGTCAGTGTCGCAACGCGCCTAGGGCGACACGCCGCGCGCCCATCGGTCACCCGCCCCGGGCACCTCACACGCACTGCCTCAGTCAACACAGCGCTAATTGTTTATTATTTTATTGATCGGAATGCATGTCGCAAGCTCGCCCTGCCCGCCGCTGCCCGCCGCTGCCCGCCACCGGATGAAATGTAACGCAACCAATGTTCGGGTTATCTTATTGATACGATCATAGCAACAATTAAACAATCCGAGGACCGTCCACAAAGAACGCGCACTCATGTTCAGTTGCGACTGCACGTGTGGATTACATTACAATGCTCGGCTACAATGTGACACAAATACATTATATTCTAAACTAATATACATTACAATTTGATACTTCCGCTTGTTTTGGATGTAGTTATTTCACATATGATCAAGTTTAATGTTCAATCCTACTTTTACGTATACTATGCAACGGAAATCTTGTAGGATAAAACTAAAATGCTACGTGCTAAAACTGGATCAATATGCATTACAATAAGTTTGGTTATCGGTGATGTTGTCATCGGATCAGCTGACTACACTAATAGTGTGGTCGTGAATGAGTCCTTTGTGCCGGCGCGGCTCGGACGCGGGTCATCCATCACGAGCACATCCGCCTCTCATTGACACATGGAGCGCGATTGTTCACTCTTTGTGTCTCCTTAATTGCGGAAAATAGTTCTTATACACTAATACACGACTCCAGCCAGACTGTTGAGTACCTATCCGTTTCTTAATTACCAATCAAAATAAATAATTAATCCACATCCTTGATTCAAGAGATGACGTCAGCTTTTAATTGCGATCACATGAGAGATCACATCATAAATTCAAGTATCTAAATGTTTTGGAGTAATCGTGTCAATGTTTTTACAAGTATCTGGTGTTTGTCGTGATTGCTTCATGTCCGTCATAAACATATGGTAGGAGGGCGGCGCGAGTGGTGCGGTGACCCAGCCCGCGGCGCGGCGGCTCCAGCAGCCCGCGCCACATCCGCCACGCTGCCTGCTGCCCGCTCCGGTGCGTGACGTCACCGCGGCTGCCCCTCCGCCGCACGCCCCGCGCTCCGCTTTCGGCCCTCAAGGTCGCGCCACATTATCTCGACTACTAATCTCATAACTTTCCATCGTTAAAATGCCCATAAAATATACAATATGCTTTGTATTATAATATTATGAGGGTATTAAGCTAAAAACAGATTGTGGGTATTGTGGGCCGTTAAGGAGTGTTGAAACTTTATTAATGTTAATAGGTATGTGGGCAAAATGTGATGCGAACTGATAATGAGGGGTCATTAATTCGCAAGACAGATGTAATTAACAACGATTGCAGTTTCATTGAATGATGCAGTGGACAATGACGCCTCAAGTAAATAAATAAAAATCGTTTATTTGGAACTTCATAAGTAATCCTTAAGCGGGATTTACATTACGAAACTAGTGGCATGCAACTAGTTTCATAACACTAATTTCACCAGTAATTTCACGTGTAAACCGTTTAGTTTCACTATGCATGCATTACTTTCGTGAAACTAAATTAGTTTCGTGCCCTGCGCGATTTTTAGGTGAAATTAGTGTCATGCAACTAATTTCATAGTGAAGATGCGACGCGAAACTAGTGTCTCGACAGCATTTCAGAGACAGCAGGAGCAATAGCTATGATATTGACAGGGCCATTATCTCCGCGATACTGATAATTTCACGACACTATAATTTAAACGAAAGTAGTTTCACATGTGCTGAAATTAGTTTCACGAAACTAGTTTCATCATGCATGACACTAGTTTCGTAATGTAAATCCCGCTTTAGATCTGCGAAGTAAGATGTAATAGATGACGACAAAAGGTGTATTATGGCAGAATTGGTGGAGTCACATCAGTTTCTTAATGAAAGGTTTAATGATAGTAATAAGTAAGTAATTTTATTATGACTTATTAAGAATGATTATGAATCAAACAGTTAACATTAAGATGCGATCTGATGTCGCGGCGAAATGACCGCAGATGACCACAGACAAGCGCCGGCGACGCGCCACCTTATCAGACCATCATCACAGAGATGAGAATTTTTAGGAACTTCCATTATTTGGTTAGGATGCGAGTCAACTACACCGCTCTCACAAACGTTTAATGTCGTGCTCACGTCGGAGCCTCAATTAGACGCATTTGGTACAAGTTGGGCAATCGGAATAAAACTCATGACTTTGAAATCGGATAAATGATACACTTACTCGCCTTCACGGGCTACTCCGACACTCCCTGCTTTATGAATGTACATGTGATTAGTAATTAAGAGCTCAACGGTCGTAAATAATCTTATAGACTGATTGGTTTCGCTGAGCATATCATTAGTACGGTTCAATATGAATTTCGTAATACATTATCCTTATAGATCTCTCATACATCCAAGTATCTAGTCTATGTACTAAGGAAGAGTCATTCACATTAGTGTAGTGAGACAACTGATCACCATGACTTTACAATAATAAGAGAATGCCGTTCGAAAGGTAATATCCTGGAGGGAGGCGTGGCAGCGGTAATCACACAGTACCTACACAAACAGGATCGTGCGAAGTGGGTACAGTCCACCTCTGGTACTGTAAAACAAAATTATAATTCTGTTGCCTTGATCTAAACTTTTTAAGGTAATGTTACGTATGAAAACATTATGTATATCTAATGAGGTGATTTGTATCGATACCAAAACTGTAGCTCCGCTGTATCTACTTGAGCCAGGTCTCGCTGACACACAAACACTCATTATACGCGATTATATCGGGGCGGGCCCAAACGGCGTCGCTAATGGGCTTCAATTTATTTATTAAGTAAAGGTCAGATTCCTGACAAGCGGCCGGACACATGCGCAATCGTACACATCTTCATCCATAATGTATCTATAGAACTCAACATTAAAATCAAATTATAATTGGAGCTCATTCAATAGCTAGTTGGATTCTTACATGAGGTAAGCGCCCATTATCTCGTGAACTTTGCACATTGCAATGTTTACAGCAATTCATTTAACTATTCCAGTTTGTAAGTTCTTTATTTATTGTTCTCATTTCAAATATGAACTGTTGAGTCCTACTAACATTATAAATGCGAAAGTTTGTGAGGATTTATGTATGTATGGATGTATGTTTGTTGCTCTTTCACGCAAAAACTACTGAACGGATTTGGATGAAACTTTACAGTAATATAGGTTATACATCAGAATAACACATGGGATACATTTTATCTCGAAATTCCCGCGGGAACGAGTACAGAGTGGGTGAAGCCGCGAGGCGCGGCTAGGATATTATAGATAAATATATATACATATATACTAGCCGCGCCCCGCGGTTTCACCTACGTTATACCCGTTCCCGCAGGAATTTTGGGATAAAATGTATCCTATATGTTATTCTGATGTATAACCTATATTACTGTAAAGTTTCATCCCAATCCGTTCAGTAGTTTTTTCGTGAAAGAGCAACAAACATATGTACATCCATACATCCATACATACATCCATCCTCACAAACTTTCGCATTTATAATATTAGTAGGATATACCCGGAAAAATTCACACATGGTTAATTAGACCCAAACTAAACTCTAAGCTGTATTATGAAATCTACGAACTCTAGAAGAAGAGACGCTGTCTAAACTAAAGTGCCGTCGCTAGTTAGTTGGGAATGTTTTATCGAATCTTGACTGAATGAAATGTATGACTGTTGTATCTGGGACCGAAGGACATATTCAATAATGCTCGAATGTAAGCGACAGGACATGACTTTATGAGACGACGTAAAGTTCAGACAGCGGACATGTCGCGAGGAATAATTATATGTACGTTTATGTATGAGAATGTATGGCTATGTATGAGTATGTATGATCACGTAGGACACATTATCGACAGGCCGGGGCTTGGCTTGTGCCGACACATACAATTATGAATTTATGGTTATTGAGACACGTTTGTACTGAATACTTTAGGAGACCTAGATTCAGTAAAGTCGAAACCTTACGAGACCTTCGGTACAAACTACCTATTTACTTGACTTGAACACATATTAAAACCTATAAAGTTATGCCGTAATATGCAAAATCAATTCAGAACAAATTCGATGTCATGCTAAAAAAACCAGACCGTTAAATTAATAATTAAGGAATAACAATGTAAATGAAAATGACACAATAGAGTTCAAGTAGTATTAATCAGTTCATTGAAGTACAGGTTTTCGTTAAATTGTTTCACAAATCGTTACGTCAGGTGCGGCCGCACTCGGAGTCAATATTTACCTTTATTTAGTTCTGTGTGTTCTGTCGTTTTGTTGTTGATAGTCTTGTTTCAGAGACAGGAAGTTGAATATTTATTATATTATGTACCTATGTATGTATGTATGAAGTTGTTACGTAAATATATCGAACTATTGTCGTAGTCGGACAGAGATGATCGGTGAATACGATAGATACGACACTGTATATTCCACTCTCAAAAAACGCATCCTGTATACTCGTATGTTCTTACCGTACAAAAATATATTAGTAACTAGCAGCGCCCCGCGGTTTTACCCGCGTTGTGCCCGTTCCCGTGGGAATTTAGGGAACATAAAAACCTTCCTCTTGAATCACTCTACCTATTACAAAAAACCGCATCAAAATCCGTTGCGTAATTTTAAAGATTTAAGCATACAGACAGACAAACAGTGTGACAGACACGAAAAAGAGACGACTTTATTTTATACTATGTAGTGATACTGAGCGTCACTACATATACTTCGGACAGTACGATAAAGTATCGGTCACGGTTGTTTAAATCGTTATGCTATGTCGGAGGATGTTGCAGTGGTCTGACTCCAGGGTCTGCCGACAGCTTACTCGAGCTTTACTGAAAATCAAGAGATATTTTATGAAAATAGTACAGGTGGAAGCACCAATTAATTGTGACGTGTGTGTGAGCTCAGTGCTATCGTCTTCAAATGCAATAAGGGTCACTGCCTGAGTAGGTAGCGTACGGTGAGTGGTGAGATACCACTCTGCCGACTCTACTAACTCTACCGAGTCTTTATTTGTTATGCATCGTTTTATTGGTGATTGGTGAAACACATAAAACATTCCTCGACATTCAAATTACGCTATAATCTAGATATAATAACTTTCTAGTTTGTTTTGTGTCTCTGTTACGCGCTTGTTTACTAAATATGTAAACAATACCGCCCACGGACACATTCTAACGAGCGAGCGAGGAGGATCATTCAAATCACAGAGCACAGAAGCACCGCGCTCTCCTACTAGAGACGCCTTTCTTAAAACGTAGGAGAGCGCGGTGCTTCTATGCTCTGTGATTCAAATAAATGAATCCGCGTGCCACAGATTAGTCAACAGTATCTGTGATGCGTTTACTTTTCCAATTATGAACGAAAAAATATTGCTAAAGTAAAATTGTTTGGGGGATTTAGAGTAAATGACTGTCTTAAAAGTTTCGGCGGTGGTCTAGCAATTGGAATAACCGGGACCTGGAATGTATCGTTCAATATGTTAGCGCTCAGATAGGAATGATCAGTCCTCCATCCAAGTATCCATTCCAGTTCTACGAATAGTGTAGACGCCTCTTATGTGTTAGATCAGCATAGATGTAGTCATGTGACTGCGGTGAAGGGCGCGCTGCTCTGCTCCGCGTCATGTGATGTGAGGGGCGGGGGGTGGGGGGAGTTTGTTAAGTAATCATCCGCAATCTCAAATATGCATCAAATTCGCAAGATCATCTTTATTGCTTTTCTCTTACAGATCATGTTAAAAAATGTACGAAGTTAAAGTTGGAATTGGATAGTTTTAGTTTGGATCTGTACGATCTCGAGTTCACCGCTCGACTTCTCTTATCAAGAGTAATAGAGAATACATTTACATGACGGCGAGATTTACATCTAAAAGTTTTAAACCTTTAACCTAAAACAATTGTTTCTTTAACTTTTATTAAGATAGTTCATTTAGGGTGGATTCGACCAAACACATTGTTACACGAGAGTAACTAATCCGGAAATAATTTTACTCCTTGAATTTTACACTAGGGTATCCCGATTGCGTTTTTCCAACTTATTCTAGGAATACCATATACTCGATATTGTTACTCTGTAGTGTAAAATGATTGATGAACCACTAACGAACGAATGTATAAGCCGACCGAAATTCATGTGCTACTGATTGTAATATAGTTACTTATAGTGCCACATCATTTTAATTTTGTAGGATAATATAGTGAAATGTCAATCTGTGATGTCAATGTTGACAGCTTGTTGCGACATTTCCGTGGTTACCTACCCTACCTATTTATTTATTTTCGCGGCGAAAATTTCGGCAGTGGCTAGTTTGGCTATTATATTCCACACATATAATCCGCCATAAACAATAATGAAGTGTTTTTTAGTGGAAACTAAATCCAATACTTTTTCTTAATTATCTGGTGTACTTTTTTAGTAATTATACAAATAAAGTCAAAGGTATTATTTATGGGTTTTATTTCATTCGAATTTCACAATAAATTTTGGAAATAATCAGATATTAATACATCTCGCGCTCTGTATTGTCGAGTAAATGCTGTTTCCACAACAGAATATGGTATCTGGCCATCAGTTAATAGTTCAGTCCAGGGAGCTGAAAGTGCAAGACCTGGATCATCTGGTGGAGCTTGTTCTTGTCGACGTCTCAAAATGTTATGTAGTACAGCTGTGGCCACAATAACATTAAGGATTTTGTCCAATTTAATACGCATTCCCAATGCTAAAACAGGAAAACGTCTTTTCCATACTCCATAACTTCTTTCAACAGGATTTCTTGTCCGAATTTGGGATTCATTATAAAGGTGCTCCACCGCCAATCTGGGGTGCTCTAATGGGGGCATCATGTATGCTGTGGATGCATAACCACCATCTACAACTAATAGCGCATCACCATACTTTCCTGATTCAAATTGTGCTCTTCGATAGCTGTTGTTAAAAATTGTACTGTCGTGAGTCGATTCTGGCCATCTAGCTACTATATCCATAATTTCCAAATTAGCATTGCATATAGTCTGCACATTTATAGAGAAGTATCCTTTTCTATTTCTAAATAGTTCGGCTTGCTCGCCACCTAGTTCTAATCGTAATGGAACAGAGGCAATACGAATGTGTGTGCAGTCCATTGCGCCAATAACTCTTGGAAAGCGAGCTATACGATAAAATTCATCTTATGTTTTCCTTATTTCACTTGGTGTTTCGGGAAACTTTATGTATTCTTTATGCAGTGTAGCTATTGCAGCGGTTACCTGGTGAATTACTTTGTTTGCAGTGGGAATACTCATACCCAAATAATCAGCAACACTCATCTGTGTAGAATTTGTTGCATAAAATCTTAATGTAGCTAACAGTTGGTTTATTGGTGATATGGGGAAATTCCTGTAAGATAATAAAAAAATAATTCACACATGTGTAGGTACATTAAAGGCTAACTTATATAGCAGCACAGTTATTTCAAGTATTCAGGTACCTACCGGTTTGATGAGTATTCCAACGAACGTTCAAGTTTAGCTAACAAGCACAAGGATTCCTTGGATAAACGAAATCTTACAGCAAAATCATGGTCATCATATTCATTAAAATAATTGGTTCTTTCCTTGATCCACCTTGGACGTCTTGGCACATAATATTCATCATCGCTGTCCGATTCATCGATTAAATTTGTTAAACGTTCCATCGTTGCGCGGTCGTATTATTGCTATTTACACAAGCACAGATGGTGCACAAATGTCTCCCCTGACAACGGCTACACTCAGTATAACTGTTTACACCGCCGAAATCAGCCGTGTAAATCTTTACCCGCGTGTAGTTACCTTATTCTTGGGTTAGTGATTGGTAGAATGCAAAATCAGCTTACCCTTAGGATAAGCAGTAGTTTACTCTCGAGTAAAAACTTACACCAGTTTGGTCGAATCGACCCTTAATGCAGTAATGTGGACGAACCACAACAATATTTAAAAAACTCAACGAGATTAACCTATCATTAAGTTGAATGTTAAGTAAACAATTCTGAAGCTCAAGTAGATCATTATGGAGGCATCCATTCATTGTAAGCGCCGCGCCCGCGCCGGGCCCGCGCCGAGCTCAAGGCAGCGCGTCTTCAGTGGCCCATTGACGCCATGCTGCGCTACAATCAACGCATTACATATTTTGTTTTACGACTATACGAAAATAATTGGACCAAGAAACATATTAAAAACGTTTTAAGAATTTTATTATTGCAATATGAAGTAACGCGATATAAAAGTAAATAAATTAAGTTGTGCCAAAAGAACGTTTTCATTTTAAATTAAAAATACTTTTGGACGAGTCAATCTGTCGTTTTGCTGATGACGCGTACAGTCTATGGGGGAACGGGTTGGGTATTTATTATTGTGGTGAGTTAATGAGAAGTATTGCATTTTAATTATAGTTGTGTTTCTATTTAATATGAGCGCGGTGTTGTAACGAGTCGACATTGTTTCATGATCTCCGTCGGCTGGCTGATGAGCGGCGACTTATTACGGCGGATCCGATCGGGATTGCAGCCGATGTGCAATGTCTGCGATTGGCAACTCTCGCGCCTCGTGACGGCCAAAGGTAGTCGCCGTCGCTTCACCACGATTGTTGCATGAAAAGTTACCTCTTTCATACCACAACACATCAGAGGATGCTCTTATTTATTATGAGAACCACATACAATACATATGCTATACATGTTATGTAATCACTTAATCCGGTTCAACCAATGAAGTTATGGTATGAATGAGTACTTTACACTAAGAAAGATTTATTATTAAGTAAACAACTATTTTAATGTTACCTTCGCTCAAAGCTATAATATTCAAGCTATTTCCTTATCACGTAATTTATTTATAATCACTATAATAAAAATTAACTGTTTAATGTTTGTAAAAATTCATTTAATAAAAAGGAGGATAAAAATGGTTATTAATTATAATGTTCTCCGCCCACAGTTCATGATAATATGTGATGAGCTACTCACAGGGGGTGTAATAGACCAACACAACATTAATCAAAGGTAATGTGTGTGATGATGGTGATCTCTCACGGTGGCCCCGGGGGGCGGGCCGGGGCGGGCGGCGCGGCGGGGGCGGGTGATGTTACAATTAATCCAACAACGTTATCGCGACCTCGCGCCACTTGTACTACAACTATCTATAGATCAGCCCGAACAAGATCATGATCCGCTCAACATTGGGATTAGACGTTGCTAAACAATCGCAGATTTGATTTACAACACCCTTTTGTCAACAGCGGTCTCATGGATCTTTGTATTGCTGAGGCAACGCAAGACTCGAGGCAATGCTTGCATTCATAGTCATAATGAGTGAGTGTCTGCGTTATCTGTCTGCTAACAAAGTACTTACTTTATTATCTTAAAAGAATTCCCTGTCCGACGTCCACTGATACAAGTAACACACATACCTATACATACATACGTATCTGTATCATCGATAAAGTACTATTTATCAGACGTGTATCAGTGATATATAGGTACTTACTGTATGCAGAGTCTTAATACATGATGTTTGAAACATTTCGCAACAAATCGGTCACGATCAACGCCGAGCTGATCTGCAGGTGTGCGGCTGTAACATACTCACGGACAGACCCAATAGAGACCTTACCATATAGTCATACGGTCCATTGTACTCCAGCCGCGGTACAGTTGATTTAGTCAATACTTAACGTATGCTACACTTAGTGTCAAAGTATTTATTCCAATACGGACAGCCGCAAATTAGACAATGAATTGAACTAGAACAATATTGAGATAATAACATTGATTTATAATTGAGTTCGTCCTTAAGACATTCCTTTGATATCATACGTACATTATTATGACGAGCTTTTTGGTATCAATCAACATTATAAATGGTATTTGATTGTAGAGCACAATAACATCTTTGAGTGACCTATTGTCTGCCCAGAAAGGAATCAAATCAAACAGTGACAGCTGGAAGGTCGGTTGAAAGATAATTCATTTAACGAGTTACTGTAAGCATGTACCCTAACTAACATACTCGTACTTCACTCACAGACATACAACATTGAACTGCTCAAAAGAATCGCTAGTAATCCATCCAATATAAAAATAAATACATATCTATTTCAAGTACTCGTACGGCGTGCCAACCTCACATCGGAAGGGGCACAATTTACAGATCGAAGTATCAACACATCTAAGTATCAATTGTATTATAGAGAGAATAAATAAATCATTTGAGTCATACTATTTATATTTTACAAGGACTACTGACTAGCCTCTCCTGACATTTAGTGCTGCCGTGTGGGCGTCGTTTCAGACTCAGCCCGGCGAGAGCTCGGTCTGAATGCTAGCTCCAAGGTCTGGTCCGGAGCCCACACGACGTATTGTTCACGACGCTGTCGTGTGGAGTGTCCACAATCTCAACTTGATCAATAAGTAAACTGGTACGAGTATGTAGAGGTAAGACTTATCTAAGTATGTACTGTCAGCTCGCGAAAATGTTAAGCACTTTAGTATCTTGTCACATAATATTTTCTTAACATCTAATTAATGTAAGTAGATAAATATAAGTTTGACTTTGCTTATGTACCGTAGTCGTAAAATTTGAGCGTTTAGTCTTAATCTCAATTGCTAGATACGAACTCCAAGGATGCGCGCCGCGGGCTGCGGAGTCGCTGCCAATTAGTTCGAGATAGAGCAATAATAAATAGGCCGTAATTATTATTGATATTGATATGTTCAGAGCAATCTGTTAATGGTTTGTTGGGAGATGATCGCACGCTCGAACGACCGAGTAACGAACGTTGCAATATCTAGAGTTGTGGCGAAACACAAGCCTTAGTGTCGAGGCATTCAATTAGCGAACCCTGCGTAGATATCGAGTGTAGTTGTTGAGGCATGTTTTATGAGAGACATTGATGTATTGATGACATCAGTGGGCGAGCGGTGTGAGGTCAACTGCGGGATGTGAGACTAGTGGCACAGCGGAGGGTGGAGGGAGTGGTGTGCGAGCTCTCGGGTGATGTGCGAGTACGAGAACAGGCCGCGGCGGCCTTCGGCGACTCGTCTCGTCACACACGTGCGATACAAATCTGGCAGCAATGGAAACTACTATATATCGACTACTATTTGCAACTTTTATTTAATATCTGTAAGCAACATCCGCCTTATTTAGATAACGAACAAGTTAACGACAGTAATGCACTTAGGTAGGGAAAAGACACAGCTCTGCAGGTTTCTTATAAAGATAAAAGTAGTTTTTGTTGAAAACACAGATATTGTCTAATAGTTACAAATGAATTACAAGAAAAAATTAAGATATTTCATACTGGCCGATACCTGAATGTTCATGCAGTCATAAATCACGCGCGTCCCCGCCGGTGAGTACTTAGTCGCAGTCTAGACTAGACCGGTGGCGCAACCGAGACCTAATCGTATTCAGCTGTGACCTGAAACTACTACACCCAGTGATTGTAACGCTTATACATCTAGCCATTATGTGTCCAGTGAGTACAGCACCTAGTACCGGCAGCCTACCTAGACAAAAACATTTTCAACTTAATTTATATTATTCATACGCGCTACGAGCCGACTAACACAGAATAAAAATATTAATTATCTGGAATATTGTCGGTACATGTTCACCTCACACGCAGTAATTCATAACATTAGAGCGCAATTCCAAATGAGATCGTGGATTAATTAAATATTGGCTCACGTCGGAAATTCGCGGCGGCGCGGCGGCGGTATAAATCAGTAAGTATGCTCTAAAGGTAACCTCAATTATCTAATAAAATGCATAAAAATCCTTGCCATTTGAGAACCAGTAACGTATTCGATCCAATTGAACAGAAACGTTTTGTTCCGATTAAATTTGCGTTACAGTGATCAATAGCACTCACGATGAAGGCTGCCGATAACTACACGCTCATAAATTAGTGCTTGTTCAACACTCTGCACCAGTCACAACTTTGAATGAGTGATCTCTAATCTCGGCTGAAAGTGAGAACCCGAGGCCTTGACGAGTACCTCGTGATCGATCCCGAAGAACAACGAGACGAGCCCACCTCACGATACTCACTACCACTCGCTACCGTCTAGGTCTTGTGAGGTCTTGGTTACGACACAATTTGAATGAACAAACAGACTGACAGATAATTATGTTTAGCAATTCGGTAGGATATGATTTGTCACGTCAATCAGCGATCGGCGATGACGCACGCTGCCTGCAGATATTAACATACCCGCTGAGCCGCTGTCCTCATATGTGAACGACTCGCATGGCTAGGCGACGCGAAGCGAAAATATCAAATAGTTGACGAGAATTTTTATTATCCTTTGAAAAATGCAACCCAAGTGCATGTGACAATGGACTAGTTGTGTCCCATCCCACCCTACATCATTTTTACACTCCGCAGTCGCCCCGCCCGGGATCCGCCGCAGTGTTGCAATCACATCTACCGCCGCCGGAGACCCGGTGTCAAGTTTAAACTGTGTCTTAACGTAATTGGAATGTCACCTATTAATTAACAATAGTTGGTCATGGATAACTTTACAAACAAGTTTCAACATTTCAAATGTAACGTGCACCTCTCATTAGATGTGGGCTTCAACACTTTTACAATATGCGAGCTTTGTCTTATCACTTATGAGCTATTTAAATTCAAGTTGTTAATTATTTAAATTAATTGTTATTAATTATTCACTTTGTGTACAAATGTCAATTAATAAGTCTGAGTTAGGTAGGTTTCTTTGAATAGCACGTGACCAAGTTAGGATCGAGGAATGTAGTAGCGTTCACGAATTTGGCGTTCGTCGATGTAAGAGCTACCCACGAAGATAGTCGCTGTAAGGAGACCTCCATATGAGACGTTAGCAAGAACTACTCGAATGTATGTGGTTTTTGTGAGCACATTAAAATGGTTAACACGATTCCTAGCCAAGTTTGGTTAATACATTTCTTTTTTACGGCACATTAAGTCAGTTATTATAAAGAGCATGTCCGATATTGCAAGCATCAGGTAATAACTTAATAGCTACGAGGTACCGTGTATTATAGATGAACGTTTTGAATTATATTGATCCTTGGCAGAGTTAAATGATATTAGGTAAGACGTAGATTCATAATGTACGTCGTGTACCGACTGTTGTGTATTCTGTGTTATAATATAATTGCTTAATACCGGAGCGAAACCCTTGAAGTGATCACGAATGCATTTCATAATTTCTCGTAATCTCATTGTACCGATTGTGATCGGCTCCTGCCTGTGTGCGCCCTCTCGGCGTGCACCGACACTCACCCACACCACCGCACTGCCCTGCAATCAATCACGGCTGGCTCCTACAGAACGGGCTAATTGTTCTTGATTAAGTGGATAATTATTAATGTATCTGTTTGAAGCAGTCAGCTGCAGATCATTTAAATAAATGGTACGCTTTGGTTTGACATTGTGAGTTGAAGTTTCGGCTTTGGTTTGTTATTAAGATCTGAGATTTTGATTTAGATATAATGAGATTAATGAGTGGTACTAATGAGTGGTACTAACCTAACATTAGCAATGAAACATGAAACTTATAAATGCATTGTAAGTGTCATAGACTAAAGACCAAAGAAATGATGCAAGTGTAAGAGCGTTTTCACATTATCCGATCCGATATCGGTGTCGGACGCCGATCCGATATCGGGGTTAAGTAAAATGTATGAAATATGTACCTGTCTTTCATATTGTCCGGCCCGATATCGGTACATATTTCATACATTTTACTTACCCCGATATCGGATCGGCGTCCGACACCGATATCGGATCGGATAATGTGAAAACGCTCTAACGTACGATGAATGTCACCACGATTTATTTATGGCTACAGGAAGAGAAGAACACATGAGGGCCTTACGAGCGAGTGAATTGAATAATGAATAGTAAGTGGAAGGTTTTCCTAATATCCGGCTCGCGCGACCACTGGACGAGTAGGAAAAACAACTTACCCAAGTAAACAGACAATTATAGACCCGTCAGGTGATCGCGCCGAGTGTGGCGCTCGTGGCGCAGTTGGAGTAAGCGATGTTAACTCGCCCTTTAATCGACCATTTGTGGTATTTCTATTTGATCACGTTAAATTATCAGTCGCGGTTGTTTCAATTTTATTGTTAGATCAATTTGCAAACCTTTAGGCGATGTAAAAATTCCAACACCGGTGTTGGCCACTTATCAACTCTAACTATGTAGTACCTTAGTTGATAGCACCTACTTACTACCTATTACTACACAAAGGCGCAAAGGTACAAGTACATAGTTTAGTAGGTACGTGTGAGTCCTTGCACAAATAAACTACTCGCAAATATCTGCCCACTGACTATAGCCCATAGTTACCTAACTAACTGGTTGTAAAAACTTGTACTAGCCTCTTAGGGCGAGAACAGATCTAGGTTCATAAGAAATAGGCGCAGAGTTAGTTTAAGGTGAACAATGTAGAACAAAATATTGTTGTTTTTGATGGTAACTAACATAGAAAATAATAAAACAGATATTTAGGCTCTACTTCAGATCATGCATTAATAAGTATTGCTGACTTTGCCCCGCAATGATGGCAGGTATGTATGTCACATCTCAGTGTCAAAATGTCCTGCAATTGGTTCTCATCAAGCCTGTGGCCCGATATCGCTTGGATATAAATGTTTAATCGAAGCCTGTGTGTGGCGTCACTTCCTTCCTTTCGCCATTGCGTCCTTACACAAATATCAACTGGCTCTACTATTGCGCCGAGCATTTTATAGTACCTATTTCTAAATATGTATAGTAATAAGTAAGACAAGCCCGTTGGCACTGTGGCAGTGAGAGCGCTTACTGTGTCGGGGGTTGCGGGTTCGATTCCCGCCCGGAGTCAACAATATGTGAAGACATAGTTGTTGGCGACGACGTCTGGGTGTCAATTATATATTCTTATAAAGTATTTGTGTATATATATATGTAGTAGTATCAGTTAGTTAGATTCCATATTACAAGCTTCTTCTTTTCTAATTAACCGTGAGTGAATTTGTCCAGGTATATTTATTTATTTTATATCTTCTCTACTAAGAATAAAACAAAGTATCCAATCCAGTTGGTTACACCATTTATAGCTCAAGAATTACTGAACTGACTTTCGTGATATTTGATTTTATGGATTCGTCTCAGCCACGTATAGAAGAATAACTATTTATACTATTGCGGGTAAAACCACATGGACCAGCTACTAATCTATAAGTCCTAATATTACAAAGAGGTAACATTTGTAAGTTTGTTTGTTTGTATGTTCGAGCTAATCTCGGGAATTACCAGTCCGATTTGAATAATTCTTTTTGTAATAGATAGCCACATTCAACGGGAAGGTTATAGGCTATTTTTCATCCCGGAATTCCCACGGGAACGGGCACAACGCGGGTAAAACCGCGGGGCACGGCTAGTATAATATATTGTTCGAAGTTCTGAAGTACAGGACAGGTGGTATCTATACCTAATACTACCGCTAGCCCACGGCGCGGCCCGTCCTATGCAATAAAATTCATTGTGCGAGTGCCATCTGAAAAGTAGGCTATGCCCTTCATTTAATATCGAGCAATCATTTTGCTCGATTTCATCATAATCGGCCCATTACTATTACTGTGAGTTTGTTTGTAATAGCACTGTTCAAATGAATGAATAAGTACTAAATATATAAACGTATAGTAGAGACTGAACGTTTTTCCTTTAATATAATTTATGTATTTATCGGACATTCCGGTCTCGATTATTTCGCGCCGCCGCGGCTCGTTATAGAATCAACTATTTATCTTTCTGGTTACCGTCGCACCTGCTCTACAATACACCTTTAACATTAATATTTGATGTATTGCCTAAAGTTACATAAACACTTAAATAAAGTAATAGCGCCCCACCCTCGCTTCGTTATGATTCGGCTGATCTAGACTGCGTTGGGTAGGATGGGATCATTCATAATAAGTAGCGAAATGCCTTCCAATTAAATGACTTGTTAGTAAAATCCCATGAAATGCGATAGCACAAGCATCTCTTGATTGATTAGGGTGGGTTGGTTCAAACGTTTGGTTATCGTAATATACATACTTACTTTCATTAAAAAGTGTACTTATAATACTAATCGTTGTTCTAGAACTTAAATGATAATTTGTGTTAAAGTTATTCGGGTTGCCAGTAAAGGGTAACGTAGTACAAGATTTTTCATTTTCATAAGTCTGTTGAGACTGAGTTTGCGAATACGTGAGCGTAAGCTGAAACAACCCGTCCTCAGTATATTTAATACAATTAGTAAAATTAAATCTGTTGCTATCATCTGACGTGCCCGAGCTAGTTGCGACTTTTTGTGAACTTTACTTAAAATGGATTTATGTCTTAATTACGTTAGGTTTAATAAATCTTAATGGAAAATATGGAGAATGCATTGATTGGAGTCGGGCAAAGAGGTTGTGGGTGCGGCGCGGCGGAGCGGCGGCGCGGCGTGCGGTGGACATGCGGTAGAGCGTACGTGCAGGCAAGGCAACCACTTTAGATTAGACAGACACTCGCATGACTGGGTTTCAATTAACTAAATCACAGAACAAGCAAACACAAAATATACGCTTTAAATAACATTGATAACACCACACGACGCTAACTTTATCTAAAAGTGATAAAGATTCAACTTAGCTAGTAAGTGTTAGGATGAGTAGTTATTGTATTAGTTTCGTACCTACAAGATTAAACTAATATGTAGTGTCAACCAACAAGTAGTGAAGGAGGAGTGGACACAGTTCCCGGAGCCCACGCCCTGCCGAGCCTTCCATTCACTGATCGCACTCATTAAGTCTCCTGAGGTACTCACAACCTAAATTCTAGCGGCGGCGGCGCCTAAAAGAGTTAAGCAAACCTCGTGAATGTGTCTATAAATAAATACTTTCCCAATGTTTCCGTCCACGTTTATTAAGTGGTTTTATAACAATATCGAGAGGATTCTCGTAGTGTTCGTTAGGTAACCGGCCGGCGGCGCGGCGGGTCGCGCGGGGTCGGTCTCGTGATTAGATTTCACTCGCCATCAACAACATTCTAATGGAATACAATGTTATTTAAATAGTTTACTCATTCATGAATAAGGATAATGATCTCGCCATACCGATTTGGTAATAATATTATCTATCTGTTTTGTAACGAAGATTCCTAATAGGTTCATATTATATTTAAAAGAAAACCCAAACAAAAAGGTTCTCAAGGTTCGATTTCAAAAGAACTCGTCAAAAAGAACATATAATCTTATTCCTACCGCGGCGAAGTTAGTGGGTAATGCTGTATGCTTTATATTTATTAATAAATGATGTCAAAATCTAATTGATAAATGAAACATGATGTCTAATATAAATGAGATTATAGTGCATGAGGTTTAATGAAACGATGTATGTCACACAGATTCATCTGTAATTAGACAAAATTAAATACTTGCGCAGTCAGTATTTCCTTTTAGGTTTCGCCAATCAAGTGCGTTCGTGGCCAAGTTTTGAACTAATGGAATGTAAGAGCTAAGTATAAATGCTCTGGCTTGCTTGTTGCTAATCCTTCCATTATGGTGCCCTCGCCTATACGCAGTCTTTTCTACCGCTCGCTCCTTGGAGAATGTAATGGAATGCATCAGACTGACCGAATGCAATGAGTTGTGAAACACACAGCCCCAGCTTGGAGTCGCAGCGCACTACACGTGTCGAAGGCCTTATCAGACCTATGACAAGACTATCGAACAATATGATTTATAGCAGACATGCGGTTCTGAAGGTGAAATACTTGGAAAGTAGGTACATACCTAAGTAATGTAAACTATAAAAAAATATTGAGACTTAGAATCCTATCAACCTTTGTAAGTTCGTGGCTGTTAGTGGGCAACCCTAATTTCGGAGTTTTGAGACCGCCTGAAAGTGGAATTAGTCCAAAGATTGAAACAATCGGGATCGAACATTTAACGTAGGTACCCTCCGAAGCACGGTAGCGCTAAGATAGAAACCACTATTGGCCACACATCCAAGCAAGGGCCGAGCTGCAATAATAGCTCAGCTACGAGTCCTTAACTACATACTTACTTCATTAAGGAACCTTTAATGAATCCCTCTTAGGGCCTGATATTTTAATGCATGTTCTTACCGCAAAGGCCGCGGTTGCGACTTTTAATTATCACAAAAGTGAGTAGGTAGTTTTTATGAGTTCGGTATGTCAGTTATGAGAGGAAATAGCCGTCCATGCGATATGTATGCGATCGTGCGCGTGTCGCCGGATTCCGCGGGACTCTGATAAAAAGTGGACCCGACGCCACACGTGGACTGAATTATATTAAACACATTACTTAGATCTAGAACACGGATTGATAGCCTATAATAGCTGCCTAGTGTATATAGATACTAGATATTTTAACTTGAACTTTCTGTTCGGCAGAAGGAAGATGTAGTAGCGTTGGACGTAGTAAAATTATTGTGGTCGAAGCACAAAGTCAAATATTTTTATTCAGTTTTCGCCCCAAAGAGACTCTTTAGAACGTACCAAACAGATCATTAGTTAAGTTTATGAGGTTTAAAGTTATGTTACAATTGTTTCGTTTGTCTGTTCCAGTAGCGTTACGCAACCGACAATATGCAAGGTATTTTCCGTTAGATGTGCACCGACCCTTAGGGACTTTTTTTTAACCCTATTAGATCAATCAAAGCCTCCGAACGGTAGCGCATTACTTGTATAGTTGTATCATCGTTATTGTGTTAGTATAAGCTGATAATGGGCGCCAATGATTAGAGACGGTGTAGTTCTATGAGTGATTACGTAACGGCGAGACGTTCCGGCGGGCGCGGCTGAAAGCGACGCAGTCATTGTTCACCGACACAACGACAACATCGGACTGCCACCGGAACTAACGCGATAAACATCAAATTAGTTTCTTCTTATAACGTTTTTGTAATTTATAGGTATTTGGTAATGGAAATAGATTGATTAGATAAGAGATCTCTAATGATGAGTCACCTCGATTAGCCGGAGTCGGTTGTCGCAAGTCGCGGCCAGTCGCCGTGAAATTACACATCTATTACAAGTCCAGTGTTTTCCAATAATACCGATTGATTCGATCGATTTGCTACGAGTATATCCGAGAGATCCGAATGGCGCAACGGTGGATGTTTATTGATTTTATGTTTATGTAACGCGTATTGTGGCGGATTCGTTTCATAATTGTAATTATTTACAAACGACGAATCCGCCACAATCGCTGTCACTTGCGTTACTCGGTTATTCTTCGACCAACAGAAGCTGGTGTTTGATACAGATATTCATAATGGTTAATTATTATAAAGTGTGCGCTTGTTTATTCGATAACGAGTAGGGGAAATACGGACAAAATGACATATACGGACAAAACGACATAGTGGGCTTATTTCAAATTTGGCGGGCTGTAGCGAATTCACGAACCTAGCTACACGTGGCGACGGTTATGTTGGCAATCCTGCGAGGTGCCCAGCGCCATTCGGTTAGGCCCATCGCAGACGACAGACTATCCGTGACGCACTTTTTAGTCTGTGAAAATAGAACCTATGTAATTATATGCAGTAACGCACACGACGCGCAAAAATCCGCGACAATCCGCGACCGAATTTTTGTGCGCCGCAGACTCGATCGCACAAAAAGTCTGTCGTCTGCGATGGGCCTTAGCTGTTTGAAGTTGCGAGTCGGAACGAGTTCCTTGTCGCCAAAAAAAATATTTATATATGGATTGCACCGGGTTTTTGGTGAGTTTTATGTTATTATTTGTTATTTTGTTTACTAAACTTGAAGACTTATGTTATAGGCTTGTGATAAGTATTGGTTTTAAAAGAAATTTCAACTGTTTTAATTACTTATGATATTAAATGTTTCTTGCCTACATTTGGGTAAAATGACATACCTCTAGGCTGGACAAAACGACATAGGTATATACATAGGTAATAGCATCAAAAAATCCACTGTCAAAAGCACAGTGGTAGAAGCACCAAAAAAAAGACAGATGCCAACGAGGCAGCGTCGAACTGCTCAAACCATCGATTCCAGCTCTGATATTGAAGATATTGCTGCCGAAAACGAGGACGACGATGACTGCCCACCATGCATTTATTGCAATGACCTTTATTCGCGGTCCAAGCCGGGAGAAAGTTGGTTACGGTGCATGAGTTGTTTTAGTTGGGCTCACGCTTCAAGTGCTGATGTCTCAGGGAAGACAAAGAGATTTATTTGTGAACTTTGTTCGTAAATTTGTGGTATGTCATTATACCCATAGTTCGTGTGTCATTTTGTCCGTACTATACGGACAAAATGGTTTTTTTTATTCGTCCATTGTTTTATTAATATCTAATTTGTTATCGTTCTTATTCAAGTAAAAGACTGTTTTAATGTTAGTCAATAAACCTAAGATGATTGAAAATGTATGAGACTGATTATAATTACAATAAATAAAGATTTATGATTAAAAAACAAAACACCCTGTCATTTTGTCCGTATTTCCCCTATAGTCGATGTCTCCAAGTGGATAATACCTAAAGCCTACTAGTCTAAAGATTACTAGCCTAAAGAATGCTATGATAGCCGCATGTTAGAATCAAACAAAACTATTGCCTGTTGAGATACGCAGTGTAAGGCTGAGGCTACGTTGCGACGTCTCTCATATACACACATCAACACTGTCTAGGGATATTAGATTTTTATTTTCATTTCTTTGGTTTTCAGAATAACTACTCTGAATTAGGAAAAAGTTTATATGTGGGATTAAACCTCCTTGTTCCATTTTCAAACTGACATTGAAAAAAAAACTAAAACTTATTAAAACAAAAGAAAACGCGGGAACACGCATTTGATTCAGTTAGCAGTGCTAGTTTTGTGTTGAGATTTGTTTAGAAAAACATTAATTAACTAACGCTATCAATTGTTTTAGTGATTTTTACTGTTTGTGTCATCTCATTGGTGCCATGCAACGTCGACATTTGACGAGAGACGAGATGATAAGAGCGGTGGGAATGTTAGAAGCTGGCGCTATCCAAAACGTTGTTGCGGAGACTCTAGGCACCAGCCAGAATGTGATATCAAGGCTCTGGTCACGTTATCGTGATACTGGAGAAGTGGCGGAACGGCATGCTGGCAGAATTCGGGTGACCACCCCTAGAGAGGACCGTTTTCTCCAAAATACCGCCAGGAGAGAACCTACTCTGACGGCAATGGAAATGGTACAGAGGCTCCAACAGAAACATCAGCTGTTGGTTAGCGACCAAACAGTCAGAAGAAGGCTACATGAAGCTAATCTTCATTCTCGCAAGCCAATTCGTGTTCCTGCTTTGCGACGTGGCAATCGCGGAAGGCGACTATTGTGGGCCCATGAACACGTGTTATGGGATAATGAACAATGGTCGACAGTGCTCTTTACGGATGAGTCTCGGTTTGGATTTCATCCAGATTCGCGAAGAACACGCGTTTGGAGAGTTCCAGGCAGGGAAAGCCGTCTCCGGCATCCACAAGAGGTTCATTCGTACCAAGCAGGAAGGATCATGGTATGGGCGGGAATTAGTATAGGCGCGCGAACCGATCTCGTTTTTGTAAGAGGCAACATGAATGCTCAGAAATACCGTGATGAGGTGGTGGAACCTGTCATTATTCCGCATAGGGTGCAAATCGGCCACCAATTCGTACTCATGCATGATAATGCCCGTCCACACACGGCGAGGCTGGTATCAGCCGCCCTTCAAGACAACAAAGTCACGGTAATGAGATGGCCTGCGCAGTCGCCCGATATCAATCCCATCGAACATGCGTGAGACATGTTGCAGCGAAGGGCTATGCATGCCCTCCCTCCAAATCTGGCCACAGAAGAGCAACTTTTCCTGCACCTGCAACGAACCTGGGAACGCATACCACAGCAAGACATCGACACCTTAATTCACAGTATGAATAACCGATGCCGAACTCTAATTAACGTGAGGGGTGGCAACACTGATTATTAAGAGTTAAAAAGTCTAACTTTCTGTTGTAATTTTTATAATTATTAATTTTATTAATTAATTTCACTCGCAGACTTAGCACCATTTTTAGTCTCTATGTTATTTTTTTTTTTTTAAATATTTGATTATCTAAAATGTTTTTTATTTATTTAATTAAGTTGGTCATTAACTGAGGTTTCATTCCATATATACTTCTCTGAACAAAATATTTATAGTTTATCAAAAAATTTAAGAAATACAAAATATCCCTAGACAGTGTTGATGAGTGTATATTGTATGACATGCTTCATTATTGCGCCGCGTCGTCGAGCCTCGGCCGGACGCGGCGTCAGGAGGAGGGCACAAACTTGGTTGAAAAATAATAACCAAATTGGTTTCTACTGATTATACATTTATTCAAGAATATAATTATTATTTCCAATCGATTTATAACTAACAACTAATCTCACGACGACATATTTCTCTCAGAAATAGCTTAAACTTTACTTACATCTAAATATATTTGAATAGCTTTGATTTATTTTTTATATTTCGAGAGTTGAATAATGAAACAATTATAATATATTCATAGGGTTTAACATTGAGTGATTATATCTAAACAAGGTAACGTTAATTTTCATATAAAGCAGGTGACCATATTCGATACATTTGACTAACGAGAGGATAAAACTAAATCTCGACTGGGTTAGTGTCCTTGAGTTATGTTCGGTAAACATGAGTGTGCTATCGAACCCACGAGGGGTATACTTCCGTAATATGACAACAATATTTAAAAATGAATATACACGTTATTATCAATAATACACAGCACATAGATTAAGCTTAAATACATCTAATAAAATATTTGTGATTATGATCAATAAGTAAAACACCAAATCTCAAGCCGGTGAGTATTCTATGAGTAATTGTATCATCAAGGGATGAGTCATATTACGTGCGGAAAACAATTATTAATTTATTCTTTGTCATTATCATGCATTGTCATCCAAACCAAACGTGTATGTAAAATGAACAACAAGATTACATAGAGCTAGGTTCCTGATCAGATCAGTGTCGGGGGTTGTGGGTTCGATTCAACGAAGTAACAATATTTGAAGACATAGTTGTTGGCGACGAGGTCTGGGTGTCAATTATATATTTTTATAAAGCATTTGTGTATGTAGTAATATCAGTGAGTTAAATTCCATAACACAAGCTTAGAGCTAACTTTGGGTCTAATTAACCGTGTGTGATTAATCCGGGTGTATTATGATTACAAACTAGTGGTCCGCGTGCAGCAGCCGGAGCCCGCCATGGCCTGGAACAGCTCGAGCGGCGCGCCGCCCGCCGCCGCCAGCGAGGTAGGGTCAGAGGCCCGCCATGGCCTGGAACAGCTCGAGCGGCGCGCCGCCCGCCGCCGCCAGCGAGGTAGGGTCAGAGGCCCGCCATGGCTTGGAACAGCTCGAGCGGCGCGCCGCCCGCCGCCGCCAGCGAGGTAGGGTCAGAGGCCCGCCATGGCCTGGAACAGCTCGAGCGGCGCGCCGCCCGCCGCCGCCAGCGAGGTAGGGTCAGAGGCCCGCCATGGCCTGGAACAGCTCGAGCGGCGCGCCGCCCGCCGCCGCCAGCGAGGTAGGGTCAGAGGCCCGCCATGGCCTGGAACAGCTCGAGCGGCGCGCCGCCCGCCGCCGCCAGCGAGGTAGGGTCAGAGGCCCGCCATGGCCTGGAACAGCTCGAGCGGCGCGCCGCCCGCCGCCGCCAGCGAGGTAGGGTCAGAGGCCCGCCATGGCCTGGAACAGCTCGAGCGGCGCGCCGCCCGCCGCCGCCAGCGAGGTAGGGTCAGAGGCCCGCCATGGCCTGGAACAGCTCGAGCGGCGCGCCGCCCGCCGCCGCCAGCGAGGTAGGGTCAGAGGCCCGCCATGGCCTGGAACAGCTCGAGCGGCGCGCCGCCCGCCGCCGCCAGCGAGGTAGGGTCAGAGGCCCGCCATGGCCTGGAACAGCTCGAGCGGCGCGCCGCCCGCCGCCGCCAGCGAGGTAGGGTCAGAGGCCCGCCATGGCCTGGAACAGCTCGAGCGGCGCGCCGCCCGCCGCCGCCAGCGCCAGCTGTCGCGACGCCTTCACGAACAACGCCGAGCCGGCCCGCACCTGACACACAGACCATTTTACGCATTATCATATGTGAACAACCGAACCGAACAACCGTGTATGTGTGTGTGTGTGTGTGTGTGTGTGTGTGCGCGTGCGCGCGTGCGCGCGTGTGTGTGTGTGTGTGTGTGTGCGTGTGTGCGCGTGTTTGTGCGTGCGTGCGTGCGTGCGTGAGTGCGTGTCACCTGCACGGGCTCGGTGTCGGTGGCGGTGCCGGCGCCCGCCACCACGAGCAGCACGCTGGGCCCCGCGCGGATCCGCGTGTTGTAGCGCTCCCCCGCCGCCACCTGACTCACAGATAACGATCAACGATACTTAACAAACACTACGACATGCCACCGATCCAACTAGTAAAGTGCTTATTACTAAATAATACTAAGAAATTGTAAATGCGTACCGTAATGTAGGCGACGGCGAAGTCTGCGACGGGCGGGCGCCACACGCGCGAGCAGGCGTCCTCCTTGGCCGCGCGCGCCGCCAGCTGGTGGGCGCGGCGCGGCTCGTAGCGCAGCATGCGCAGCAGCACGCCCACGGCCCGCTCCTTGGGCGTCAGGCCCGCGCGGACCACGTTGTCCGAACACGCCTGCACCTCTATGCAGTCTGCAACCCACGGAGATGGTTCAATAAACAAATAATACATTATTGGAGTTTCAAATTATGGAAATACTTTTACTGATTTAACAACAATGTGTGATCTTGGAAGATGGAACGTACTCAACAGTGATATCAACGAGATATGAGACCTAAAATTGTATACAATGCGTACAAGAATGAATATAAAGGTCACTGACCCCGATACTCATGGGGAGTTAATGGATAAAACGGTTGTTGACCCGGATAAAAATCGATTTTAGAAAATAAATAAGACAGTCTCCACACACAAACAGGCATTTATCATAGAAGCAACCACAAAAATCCGTGTAACCAATGAGGTGTTTCTCAATCAATTTCATAATAAATAGGCTCCAAATGTATGTAACTTTGTATGTTTCACTCATTTGGTCTTGTGTGGTTGATGTTAAAACTGAGAAACATGTAGCTTGATATTCGTGGTCTTATCACTGTCATTTTCAATATGGTGTTATACTGGCCGGACGGCATTCGGTTTGTATGTACACAAATTATAAGGTGAGCCTCACCGCCCGACAAGTAAGCGTGCGGCAGGCCGGGCGGCAGGAACACGGCCTGGCCGGGGCGCAGGCGCGCGTGGTTCAGGAACCACGCGCACGCGCAGCCCACGTCGCCCGGGAACTGCGCGCACAGCGACCGCACCAGGCTCCACACACACTTCTCTTGGGTCGCTGCGTCTGGAATGACATTTCAGTATATGTAAACATAGCATAACATAACATGTATTAAATACAAATTGATGAAAAATATTGATTTAGGTACACTGGCAGGGCAGAAAGTAGTCATTGGTTACATACATGAAATGGTTTAGCAGTGAGGGTGAGTAAGAAAATAAAAAGCCTGTAAAATTCCACTTCTAGGCATCTCATCTCACTAAAGATATCAGTACAGTGAAGAGGATCGAAATAAAATAATAAAATTTAAACCTTCAGTTTGAAGCCTCGTCTGGAACCTCTCCAACGCCTGAGCAACCTGCTCAGGCTGAGACTCCATAAGCGATTGGAACACTCCTTGTAATGCCTCCATGCTTTCATTCTCATCTGAGGTGTCCAGGTACTTCGTTACATGATCCTGTGATAATAATGTCCGCAGCTCGGGGATGGCTGAAATGGAATTGAATACTTAGTTAAATGACATCATCAAAATAAACATTGCTTTGCCTGCCCTCCTGTGATAAATGAATGTATTTTCATGTGGCTTTCAATTTGTTAGTTTTGAATTCCAACAGAAATGGTGACAAGAGGTAAAACTGCTGTATAAACAGTGAAATGTAAACCGTGAATATGATATTGAAAATGAACACTTACTTTTAATAAATTGTCTAATCTCTTCATGTGGTCGGAAGGCACAGAGAGCCTCGAATGGGGTCAGGGCGATGGCCAGCTCCGGCTTGTGGTTGGGGTCCTTGTATGTGTCAGGGCTCTCGAGGTGGAGCTGACGGGCTAGCTCCTGGAATTAATAATGAGTGGGTGGCATCCAGTGATCAATGACCAGTTGAACATTACTTTGTGTAGATTAAAGACAACTTAAATGTTAACTTGTCTGCATAAGGACTCTGAAATATCTAGATTTTAAACCAACCTTATCAGGATGAGCCTGTATTGAAAGAGCAGTCTTTATAGACAACACTTTCAGCAGGAAAGGTATTTGAACTCCAAATCTAGTCCTGACTTCGGGGCCGATGGCATCTACATTATCCTTGATGTAGTCGGAGAGCAGCTGGTCGCGGTCGGGAAGCAGAGAGGGCCCATTGGGGTGCGTGCCGAGCCACAGCTCCGCATATGGCTTGTCGTTCTCTATTACTGCCTCGGGATCACTGCCCTGCAGCAGCTGCGCCACCATGCTGTCCTTGCCCACTTTTCCCCACGCATAGTTCTGCACTTTGTACCGCAGCTCCATACTGACTAAAACAAAAGTAAATTAGTCTCTATTCTACCTATTTCAGATGATTGACAAAGGTCATGCACCTCAATACTATAACAGAGACACACTGAAACAGCTCTTAATATTTACAAAACTCAAAAGTAGTTTGAATGTTGACGTCAATAAACCGGTTATTTGACAAGTGATAACAGTGGACACACAATGGGACCACTTCAATTGATAAGCCAGTTTTGTCGTACTTATGATAAGTTTTAAAACTAAATACTAGAACTAATGATACTGCTTTAAAAAAAAATTGTTATATTAAAGTATTTTAAAAATATTCTTTAAGAGTTATGCATACAATGGATATAAATAACAATACCTACATAATAAATATAAATATTTTGGTAGCTTGAATGTTACTAAACTTGGCACATAGCCACAAAACTAAAAACTTTTATAACTTCAAAATAATAATACGGAGACCGCTGATGCAAGCACACTACGAACTGCAATCAAAATCAATCGATTTTCTAGTCTTAATCCTAGAACGATGTGTGTATATGTTGTTATATAAATAGTAACATCGCGTGATCTGATCCAGATCTGATCGCTCGCACCCCGCATTCCCCGCAAGCAACCGCACCGCACCGCTAAATTGTTGATTTGACATGTAAGTTGCAGTCAAACTCAAAACTTATAAAAACGTACTTACTTTAGTTATTACATAGCAAGATTTTACCTCAAGCAAAAAGAAGCACATTTGTTTGACCAACCTGTTGGACTCAATACGGCTACTAATTTAGGTCCACACTTTCATTCATATGTTTAATTTTAAGGTTTCACATGTGAAACGTGGGTGAAACCATCGCCTTTTTTCATTTTTGAGTTTTGACCAGTTGGGAGTTTTGACGGTTACATAAATTTCCACATCCATCCAACCTTCACTTTGACAGTGACTGACAGACATGACATTGAAAGTTTAAGTTAGAAAGACATTGTGACCATGGAATATTTATATTATGTGTTATGGTGTTACCCATGTGTGTAGGAAATAAATACATTTGAGAAAGTTGGGGTCAGTCAGTGATAAACGTAAAGGCGGGTACTAACTGAGGTTATAGGTGTAATGTAACATGTTACACAGCGAGCGTTCGTATAGTACGGGGAAACAGCGCTCGCAGTCAGCAAGAATCGTCTTTATGCTGTGGAAAAATTACTCATTGCTCGCTGTGAATGTTATTACGGCACGTAGTCGGTCAGTATCCATCTTAAAAGGTATCGTGGACATCATCCGCTATGATCCACTGATTTATTAATTTTTGCAACCAACGTGTGGATTCAATTTCTTATTAGGCTACCTATCTAACCAGTGCCGGATTAAGCCAGCGCGGGGCCTGTAGCAAATTCTATTAAGGGGCCCTTACACTGTTTTATGTTAGGTACTTATCGAGTTTATGGTATTAAATAAAACAAAAACTGTTGCAAACAAACTTTTTTGATTTAATTTGGGCAAATTTGTGAATATTGCTTTTTAATTTCAACTTCTCGGAGTAATAGACACAGGCGCGGATCGAGGATTTGTTTTAGGAGTAGGTAGGCCTCTTAGCTAAGATTAAACCCTCTCCGATATAATGCTAATAGTAAAACCAGTATAATGAGAGGATTAGATTCCCTATTGTAAAAACAAACAGAATAAATACGCGAGCACGGAGCGCGAGCGAATTTTTTTTCATATTTTGGCTGGGGCGTTTGTTCTATGTAAGTTACTTATTTGACGGGGATAACCTTGTGTTAGAAAATCATATTTTAAATGAATGAAACTCTCGTTGTAACACATTGAGCCACTACGATTACCTACTCAAAGAGCGAGCGCGCATCGCGAGCGAAATTTTTTCGTTTTATTCCTTTTTGGCTGATAAGAATAAACTAGTGCAATTAGCTCCAAAAATGGTTATTCTTTCACGAAAAAACTACTGGACGGATTTGGTAATAAACCTTCCAGTAATATAGGTTAAGCATCAGAATAACACATTTTATCCCGAAACATTCAAATTCGAGATTTTTTCGAATTATTGTATTTTCTGAGAATATTTACTATGGTAATGAATATGTTTTTACACCATCAAAAAGTAAAGATTTCAACGAACAAAGAACCCACCGATTGACCGATTGATTGATCATTTTAATGCCATTCTTTTCTTCTTGGTAATTGTGACTAAATCTAATAACTATAATACTTTAATAATAATACTTTTTTTATGGTTAGAAAATGTTAGTGCGCGGGGCCCCCAAATGCGCGGGGCCCGTAGCATTTGCTACTCTTGCTACTAGGCTAATCCGGCACTGTATCTAACAGAAAATAAGATAAATTTATGACTATTTACCTAATAACATATCTTACTTAGGTACTACATATTCATATTTATTTATTAGATAATAATCCAACGAGTTTAAAACACCTTCCTTGGCTAGTCCACAAGTTTGTGTAGATACCTATTAGGTACCTATGCTAAGTAAAGAACAACATAAAGTTTCAATAATTTTTAAAGGTTTCAAATTTTTTTATATCTTTGACTAAGTCCGTCAGCAATTGCACTTTGATGGTATCATTGTTGACTACGGTGAGCTTGGTGAGGTCCGCGTCGGGGACTATGGTCTTGGCCAGCTTGGTGGGGAGCGCGAAGCCGGAGAGACCGCGGTTGAAGATCTCCACGGCGGCGGGCTCGAGCGACGCGGCCTGCCGCGGGCTCTTGGCGGCGCCCTCGCCCTGCAGCCGCGCCTCCATCTCCTTCAGGTCCAGGTACGGGTTCTTCTTCAGAATCACCAGCTGCTCGAAGTTGTACTTGTCATCGTTGTAGTTGGCGCTGTTCTTGCATTTCAACGTGTGCTCGGGGAGGGAGGGGCTCTCGATCACCTTTAGGGACTTTTCGTTTTGTGTGTAGTTTGTGGGGTGACGGGACAATCTGGGGCAATGGTTGGAATCTAGAACATAGAGGAGTAAGCAGGTACCTTACCTTATTGAGTACGAGTTGTGACCTAAGGTAGAGATTTACCACCATAGAGATGAACTAAATACTGGGTTGGCTTTTTGGAACACAATGACAGGTAGGTACTTAAATCTAATTAAATAAATATACTTTAATATAATATGGTCCCCCGCCCGTGTCGCAACTAACCACTCGTTATACTCATGAGACAGGGCCATAGCTGAAGGACTCACCGTTTCCGATGCTCACGCTGGCGACGGCGGTCTCCTGGCGACGCGTCGCCACAGGGAACGTATAGTTTAGGTTGCTGAACAACAACACGCAGGTTACACTTAGCAGTGCATTAAATTTCATATTATTGTATGTTTTATTTACTTATTTAATATGTATTAGATATTACGTCCCGTGAAAATGTTTACAAACACTGTTTAAAGATGACAGCGACAAGATTTACTGTCATCATGACGAAAAAGGATTTTTAGTTTGTCTTTGAAAATTACAATTCCTTGCAAATAGAGGTGCAAATTCTTTGTTTCCTGGTCTGTGGTGCAAATTGCAATTCAATACATGCAGCTACCTCCCTATTCTCAGTACTAAATCGGAGCAGCATGCGTAGGTACTAACTATTAACAAGGCTGGGTATAAACAACTTAATTGCAAGTATAATGCCCATTAATTATGGTACAACTACAATCAACTACTCCTTTATACAAAAAAGTTACATTAAAGTCGAACCAATAAAAATAAATTTATACTCCCCACTAACTTTCAAACTCACAAGTCGCTATCAGCGTCCCTGATATGACACTCGATCGTATTAAGTGTCGTTGGCCCCGCCCACAGGGCTCAGGGCGGGGCTTTACAGTAGTGGGAGGGGCGAGGGTCCCGCGGGAGAGTCGGGACTCGGTAGGCAGCAGGCAAGCCTGTCAGTGATGTCGGAGCAGGAGACGACGGTAGGCGCGCCGCGGCCGTCTTCGCCGCGGCAGTTCTTCGCGCGGCTGTATGGGCACCTGGAGCGCGACTCCTCGGGCTCCGATGTGGAGGTGGAGGACGACTGGCCGCCGCCGCCGCCGCGCCCCGTCGTCCTCCCGCACCATCACCTCGCGTTTGGAGCTGGTCTTGCTGCCTTCTGTGAGTACCTTCAAATTTCAGACAGTTCTAGAACTCTAGCAGTCCTGACCCCGTAATTTAAAAAATGTAGCATCGGTATTTACTGCCTGCTCCCGCCGTGTTTGCAGACTCGTTCTCGTAGTTTCGGGATTAAAGAAGAATACTTGTTTGACTTAATATCTCGAAAAAGTACCTGAGAAAATAACAAAGCTTATAAAATTTTCTATAACTTTAATTCGGTCCACTTTTTCCATATTCCCAACCGTTATTGAACTACACGCTCCAGAAATGTAAAAACTAAGGACCTCGGGCAGGTAACTATGGAGCCTGCCCCAATGCTCAACAGTGACATGACCTATGTCATTTGAAAGGTCTTGAAGAGTTGTACAAGTTACTGCGAGACAGTTATATCGAATTCGACGGCCAACTCGGTGTTTTCGACCACCGAAGAATTACCACTGGAGGTGCTGTGGAGCCTGGGCGGAATGCTCAACAGTGACATGACTTATGTCATTTGAAAGCTCTTACAAGTCACTTTTTGATAGTTATATCGAAATCGACGCCAAACTCTGTGTTTTCGACCACCGAAGAATAAACACTAGGTGTATGTGCAGTTGACCCTGATCGTATTGCTCAACAGTGACATGACTGATGTCATTTGAAAGCTCTTACAAGTCACTCCTTGACAGTTATATCGAAATCGACGGCCAACTCGGTGTTTTCGACCACCGAAGTATCGACACTGATCGTATTGCTCAACAGTGACATGACACAAATATCATTTGAAAGCTCATAAAGAGTTTTATAAGTCACTCTTTAATAGTTATATCGAAATCGCCGTCCAACTTAGTGTTTTCGGCCACCGAAGAATGGAGTTGGGCTATGCTATACCGAAGTATCTGCGCTGATCCTAATGCTCAAAAGTGACATGACCTATGTCATTTGAAAGCTCTTGAAGAGTTGTACAAGTCACTCTTTGACACTTATATCGAAATCAACCGCCAACGCGGTGTTTTCCACCATCGAAGAATCGACACTGGGTGTATGTGCAGTTGACCCTGATGGTATTGCTCAACAGTGACATAACTTATGTCATTTGAAAGCTCTTGAAGAGTTGTCCAAGTCACTGCTTGACATGTATATCGAAATCGACCGCCAACTTGGTGTTTTCGACCACCGAAGAATGGAATTTTCTCAAGGTCCTTTATTAAGTAATGTATACATATATTTTTTATTTTTGGTCAAAAACACCGAGTTAGCCGTCGATTTCGATATAAATGTCAAGGAGTGACTTGGACAACTCTTCAAGGGCTTTCAAATGACATAAGTTATGTCACTGTTGAGCAATACCATCAGGGTCAACTGCACATACACCCAGTGTCGATTCTTCGATGGTGGAAAACACCGCGTTGACGGTCGATTTCGATATAAGTGTCAAAGAGTGACTTGTACAACTCTTCAAGAGCTTTCAAATGACATAGGTCATGTCACTTTTGAGCATTAGGATCAGCGCCGATACTTCGGTATAGCATAGCCCAACTCCATTCTTCGGTGGTCGAAAACACTAAGTTGGACGGCGATTTCGATATAACTATCAAAGAGTGACTTATAAAACTCTTTATGAGCTTTCAAATGATATGTGTCATGTCACTGTTGAGCAATACGGTCAGTGTCGATACTTCGGTGGTCGAAAACACCGAGTTGGCCGTCGATTTCGATATAACTGTCAATGAGTGACTTGTAAGAGCTTTCAAATGACATCAGTCATGTCACTGTTGAGCAATACGATCAGTGTCAACTGCACATACACCTAGTGTTTATTCTTCGGTGGTCGAAAACACCGAGTTTGGCGTCGATTTCGATGTAACTATCAAAAAGTGACTTGTAAGAGCTTTCAAATGACATAAGTCATGTCACTGTTGAGCATTCCGCCCAGGCTCCACAGCACCTCCAGTGGTAATTCTTCGGTGGTAGAAAACACCGAGTTGGCCGTCGAATTCGATATAACTGTCTAGGAGTAACTTGTACAACTCTTCAAGACTTTTCAAATGACTTAGGTCATGTCACTGTTGAGCATTGGGGCAGGCTCCATAGTTACCTGCCCGAGGTCCTTAATTTTTACATTTCTGGAGCGTGTAGTTCAATAACGGTTGGGAATATGGAAAAAGTGGACAGAATTAAAGTTATAGAAAATTTTATAAGCTTTGTTATTTTCTCAGGTACTTTTACGATAAAACTTACCGTTTTCGAGAAAAATCCATAAAACCTAAAATTTTGACCTTGGGCCCCGAATAAGTCCCTAAGCTCACATGGGACTGATGGGGACTTTTGACACTTTATTCCTTGTGGTAAACCTAAGGTCTCTACGAAGATTTGGCTCTGTCGGAATTTTCTTTATTTCAATTGTTTAAAATGACCGGAGATATCGGTTCAGAGGTTTGACCGTGAAAACTGACTAACTGACTAGCCGCGCCCCGCGGTGTTACCCGCGTTTTACCCGTTTCTGCGGGATTTTGGGGAAAAAATGTATCCCTTATGTAATTCTGATGTATAACCTGTATTACTGTAAAGTTTCATCCAAATCTGTAAAGTAGTATTTTCGTGAAAGAGTAACAAACATACATCCATCCTCACAAACTTTCGCATTTATAACAAGTACTAGCAGCGCCCCGCGGTTTTACCCGCGTTGTGCCCGTTCCCGTGGGAATTTCGGATTTTTTTTACATAGAAACCTTCCTCTTGAATCACTCTACCTATTACAAAAAACCGCATCAAAATCCGTTGCGTAATTTTAAAGATTTAAGCATACAGACAAACAGACAAACGACAAACGACAAACAGACGCGACTTTGTTTTATACTATGTAACTAGCAGCGCCCCGTGGTTTTACCCGCGTTGTGCCCGTTCCCGTCGGAATTTCGGGAATTTTTTTACATAAAAGCCTTCCTCTTGAATCACTCTACCTATTACAAAAAACCGCATCAAAATCCGTTGCGTAATTTTAAAGATTTAAGCATCCAGACAGACAAACAGACGACAAACAGACACGACTTTATTTTAAACTAGCAGCGCCCCGCGGTTTTACCCGCGTTGTGCCCGTTCCCGTGGGAATATCGGGAATTTTTATACATAAAAACCTTCCTCTTGAATCACTCTACCTATTACAAAAAACCGCATCAAAATCCGTTGCGTAATTTTAAAGATTTAAGCATACAGACAAACAAACAGACAAAAATAGCGACTTTGTTTTATACTATGTAGTGACTATGTAGTGATGATTAGCAGGATTTAAAGACATTGACTTACTGTTTTTTTTTAGTTCATTTTGATCCCTGTTTGTGTACATCGCTAGCTATTTATTAGGTAATGTAATATAGATGTGAGGTCCGGCTTTTCATTCATTCATCTCGAGTAGGTTAGGGACCAGGCCAACCCTGGTGTCGGGAGTTTTTAGACCCCAAGGCGTCTGAAATGGTCTATCGATTCAAACAATTGGGCCCGACTGATGAACGGGTCCGCCGAAGCGTAGATAGATGCCACTATCGGCCACCCATACAAGTGGGTATTGACCTGCACGTTGCTTAACAATCGCAACTAACAAACATCTCTTAGTGAAACTGAAATTGATTGAACAGACAAACAGAAGACAAACAGACGCGACTTTATTTTATACTATGTAGTGATAAATCATAAATGTAAGAGCAAGGCTCTTGTCGGTGAGTCCGATGCAGACTTCTCCATCTATTCCTATTCAGTGCAAGTTCCTTCACATCTCTATACGACATGACAGACACTTTTTCTTAAATCTGACTCATGTAACTGATTCTAGGCCTTCCCCTACCTCGCTTTTCTTCACATCCATACAAAGCTATACTCCAAATATATGATTTAATAAACATTTTCTTTACCTTTTTAGACATTTTGGAAGAAAGTAAATATGTTTTATTGTGAAAAGCCTGCTTTGAAGTTAGTCATATTTAAGTTATAGTTGTTTTTGTATTTATTTTATTACTTATGCATTTTTTATATTACCATTAATTATTAAGTATTTTAGTTTGCGGTGCCTTAATGGGGTGTGATGAGTATTTACATCATGGCTAATGAATACATTTGAAGAGCGAAGTAGCCTAGGTACTTTCTTTCTATTTCGGTGACCTCGAACCTCACCCCTTTCGACTAAGAATAGGATACGAAATTAGTCATCTTGTTTCGTTTTTTTACATAAACAGTTTCAAATACCAAAAAAGTACCAAACATGTTTCAGTTTATAGCGGATTTCAAAAAAGGACTACTAATATTATAAATGCGAAAGTTTGTGAGGATGGATGTATGTATTGATGTATGTTTGTTGCTCTTTCACGCAAAAACCACTGAACAGATTTGAATGAAACTTTACAGTAATGTAGGTTATATATCAGAATAACACATGGAATACATTGGTACAACGCGCCACGCGGGTAACACCGCGGGGTGCGGCTAGTAATAATCTATTTATCTAGACTAATACATATTATAAAGAGCTAATATTTGTTAGTTTGTTTGCATCAGCTAATCTCGGGAATTACCTGTCCGAGATTTTACCTGACCTGTACTAGATAGCCACATTCAACGGAAAGGTTATAGGCTATTTTTCACCCTAAAATTCCCACGGGAACGGGAACAACGCGGGTACAACCGCGGAGCGCTGCTAGTTAATATGTATTTTTCCGCTACTTTTATGTGAGTATTAATTGAATTGATTACTGCGACTACTAATGACTAGCAATTCGTTTATAAATATTTTTCAATGCTGAATAAAGTGTTTTTTATTACAAAAATATCCTTTCTCTCGGAAAAGTAGTAGTATAGGTATAGTATCTACTGTTATCTACCACATCTTTTACCCAGGGACGGTCACGACAGTCATTGAAACCTGGATGCATAGGTAGGTCCCTGCACAATGACTTCTTCCATTTGAGGCCGACGGTAATGAATTTACAAATGCCACGTTTATTCCGATTCCCGATACCTATTCTTATATACAGCGCTACGGTACGCTACGTAGCTATGCTTTGTTTGATATTCAATAGACACATCCATCAGATAATATTGGTTTGATAATGAAGGAATATATGTTACTGTATATTGAAAGATTCGTAGTAAGGGTGTGATAGGATGTGTGCATCGGTCAGGAGCTACGGATGCGTGATAATGTATGATAACCATACTCACGGTAAAACTCTTCGCTTCGCGGGAATATGATGACCGAGCTACGCCACATCAACTCCGCCGCCGGCGTTACATTATAAACCGACTTCAAAAACCAGAATGTCTATTTTTTCATATCACTGTAGCACAGATTGCCCTTGTTTAAACCATTTATTTCTACGCCGTATGGAATAAAAAAATCTGAAATGAATCAATACTTATCACTATAGTATGCTTAGATCTTTAAAACCACCCAGCGGATTTTGACGCGGTTTTTTAATAGATATAGTGATTCAAGAGGAAGGTTAATATGTATAAAAATTCGCGAAATTGGGGATTCAGGGGAACGGGCACAACGCGGGTAAAACCGCGGGGCGCTGCTGGTACACTATAAACTAAATACTGAAACTGTACGAAACTACGAGTACGTATACCCTATTTTTTTTTTGATTGGCACTAAATGTGGTTAAATTTCGTCAATTTTCCAGCCGAAGACGATTGCTTCTGAAGAGGAAAAAGGTTTAGAGATAGGGTAAGAATGAAATAAATCATTAAACCGTTTTCCTCTTCAGGAGCAAATAGATTATAGACATGCTCCTGTTCGTAGCACAGCTACGTAGCGGCGTAGTTCGAAAGGAACCCTGTGCTAATATTCAGTAGTTTACGCTAGTATTTTAGGTTCACGTTGAATTGTATTTCAAAATAATAAACTAGAAAGCAAAAGGTTGAGATATTTTTGTATGTTGTTGAGAATAAGTAGTAAGCAATCCATCCGTGGGTCGGTCTAAAAAATATTAAGATTTTATTGTCCTCGAGCCCTTGAGCGGCGTCTTGCACTATTTATTTCATGATATGCGGTGACACTCACTGCGCGTTTGATGAGCGCATTCTTTGCTCTACGCATTTTAATCACTTTTCAGCATATTTGACTAGTTTCTATCCTGTTTCTATCACTAAAAAAGCAAATAAAACGCGCGTTCGTCTGTAATATATAATTGCTTGTCAGAAATACAAAAAAGCTCGATTACATTATTGCCAATGTAATCTCGCGTTTATAGTCCGTTTGTACCGAGCATCTACCGCTTGTTTAATTACTTAGGTGGGTCGCCGATTGTGATTACTATCTGATCGATAGGACATCAAATTGTTAAAACATGTCAGAGGCCTTCAGGCGGTCTAAAAACTTGACCACTGACTAACTAGAACTTTCTTCCGTAAAAAGTATAATTAGGAATTATTGTTTTAATAAATGATCGATGAGATCTTACCTTTCATCGTGAGCAGCCATTTCAAAATAATTAGATCTGAAAATTTTATTATTTTTTAAGAAATTTCAATAGAATATGTAGGTATGTACTTAGTTACATCAGATGAAATAATACCAGTAAAGTTGTTTTGATGTTAGGCAAAGCTCTTAGTAAATCGGCTCGATAACATTTCCGATACATATCTAAATCTACACGCCGTAATAATAGAGGAAGTTATTAGCCGACTTAAATAAAATCGAGTTTCTAAATTTAAGGCTTAAGGAAGGGTATTGCAATTAATATGAAGGTACTTTTGACGGGTTTGGCTACATAGGTAAGACTTATTATGTTTGTCTACTGAAGGTAGGTAGGGCTAAGTGAAGAGTAGGTTTGTTCTATCACAGAAGATGGTATATAAGTATCAAATATAAATAAGTAAGTAATTCTCGATACAACATCACAAAAACAAGCTATGGAAATATCTCTACAAGTTGGTACCTATTTGATAAACATGTTTTCTTAAAGAGTCTTTGGTCCTTTGTCGCTTATAATTTTCTTTGAATAGATATTTTTCTAGTGAGAACACAAAGATCAAAGACAGTTTTATATCGCCATCTGTCCAGTGGGTCGTTTTAATAAAATGTCTGGAGACTGCGAGGCGTGGCCGGAGATAAGTCCCTCTTCCCGTAATCCTCCGCAACTCTTTGCCGGACATTTCTATTCATATTGAATACAAACAAGATCTCCACACTTTCCTGTATATTTATTTTATTTTATCCGCAACACAGCGTTCAAAGAGCTCCGGCGAGTACCTCGCGCGGCCGCCCTCCGGGTAAATGTTATTTTAACTAATATTTCACAATTCAAAGAGGTTTTTTTAAAGATGGATTATCTTAGGCAGATATTCGTAAAAAACAATATTTTAGTAATAAATTATCTGCCTGCGCGGTTCAATTGGTATTTCAAATTTACGTTTCCACAGAGAACAGGCTGTACTATACTCGTTAGCATCAAATGTGTTAAGAACAAAACAACACAATATATATCCAAATAAAACACATGAACATTGTATCGATTTTTGAAACGAGGCGGCGCGAGCGGTGGAATGTGAAGGCTTTTAGAAAACAAACATTTTACGAACAATTCATCACAAATGAATTTCAATAAAATTATGGGTAACAATGAGGTTGTAAGCTGATAAGTATGGAAACTGTTGTTGTGGGGCGGGCGACAATGGGCGGGCGGCGGTGGCGGCGGCGGGCGGCGGCGCGGCTGATGCGATTACCCGCCGCCGCTCGGCGCGCTCGCTCGTGAACACGCCGAGCGCCATTCCGCCAGAAAATCTCTCCATTGTCTGACTCTAATAACTATTACGGTATAACAGCCCATGAAACCGATTATAACAATATCATATTTTGATAACCGTTGCGTTTGTATTCGTTACATTTAGTTCTAAATGGTAAGTAGGAACCTATAATGAAACTCAATGGCATATGTTATACATTTTAGTTATTACTACACAAACAACTTACGGATTAAGTAAACAGGTGCAGCCCAGCAATATGATCACTAAGTTATCAAGTCTTCGCGCTATCTTTCAACAAAAGACATCAACGGGGTCGACTTAACAGAGCTGCGCTAACAAGCCAATTAAATTAAGATCCCTAGGTATTCACTGTACTCGTATCAATATATCAATGTATTTTGGAAAGCTACAAATACCCGTTATCAAAATAACTGACAAGACAAATAAATATATTTGTAACAGTTATCTACATTATGCAGTCAACTATGTTAATGTAATTCCATTATTGCTTACTTACGTTTATTAAAGTGCGATGGAAATGTAATTGTAATGATAACAATCAATTAAGAGTATGACAACAAGTGCACGTGTGTCGTGTATGTCGAGTGAAGCAAGGGGCGGGCACTAGTCGTGGGAGAGCACACGTGCGCGGCAACGGGCAGCATTCAGTCGGGGGTGTGGGGCGAAATAACTTATTTTATAAAGTTATAATATTAAGTGTTCGGTTTGTTGATACATACTTATAAGAAACTTATTGCGCCGTCATCGCCAAACTTCTCTTAACTTCGAGCTCGTGGCGGGGAAACCATTGCAGGCTAGTTCTAATAGTGTGTATTATTTTATTAGCATGTTCTCTTACATCTCCAGACGAAACGACATGACAGAATAAGAAGAATAATTTTAAGAATTATTTTATTTTTAAGTTTCTAATCTTCACCATTATGTTGCTTCCAATCTGCGCCAGTGATCCCAAAAAGAAATCAAAATCTAAAACAATGACTACAAACTCTGAATGGAAGCAACCGCAACCGCGACCTGGAAATAATTTTTAATCATAGCAATAAATATTTGCAATAAAAATGAGCAATGAATGAAAGGAACTGCTGTGAACAAGTCGGAGCATGGTCCGAGTGCGGCGATGCGGGGGTGATATCAATAGCGAGTCGATATCTTAGGAACAATCCGGGCCTCAAGTCAGGTGCGCGCATCGCCCGGCCCCTAATTAGGGGATGTTCGGTAATGAATATTAAGGGTCGCAACCCCCACGATTGTGCAGCATTGTGCTCCGTCCCATCATATTTTAATCAAGATCTGTTCGGTCGAGTTGTGGTGCCCATTATTTAGTGGATGTAAATGTCCGTCCATTATATCCGTTTATATTGCTAATCATTCGTTTACAGAGAGGGAATAACGCTCTCTATTGTTATTTGTTTATACTTTAATTCAGAGAAGGTAATGTTTCCATACGTTTAGAGTAGATAATGAACGAAATGTTTTAAATTTAACATGTTACTTAGATAACAAGACCAACCAACACCGTTAACATTTTTTTAAGTAGCCATCCTTCGCAGTTCGCTAAAGTCACAGATTGGAAGTATGATATTTGATTGAAGCTACGAGTAATACTGCATTGTTAACAGTTTACATCTCTGTTTCCTGGTCTGTGATCTGTGCGGACTGCGGTGCCCACGATCAATGGGCCGAAATGTCACATATAAATATAATATAAAAGCGATGTGTATACGTAAACTTAGTTTTAATTCAAAATAGGTAGGTAGATAGTAAGGGGAGGGGATACTAAGTATAAAATGATATTTTGTTGCATTAAAATCACGGTAACAACAATAATCCAATAGACAGTGATTTTAAAACTCACCCTAACATTTGGACGCGTAATGCATGTGTAAGTACCCCAACGGGCTCACTTAGTCTCCGATTGTCCGTGAGTCTATTGGAGTGACAAGTCGCGGGGAGGCCCAGCTGACGGCGCGGGCCGCGTCCCGCGCACATCAACACGCAATATCGTTTACATCTCAATTTATAGATTAGCCGCAGCTCGGTGAGACACCACGCCATTGTTGCCGTGCCAATGTGGCCATTCAATTATACTCGATTGGATTAAGTTCCATTCGTTTTTCTTTACGCTTTGCTGGTCACATGATTATTTATATTTATTTAAGTATCTCTTTTGATCAAATTGCTACACGTGCATGGGTGGCGCTCTAACAAACTTTTAGGAGTTGTTTATCTTCATAGAGCGATATAGAGAAGACTTCGATCTTCTGTGGTTCATAGGTACCCGTTACAAATGCTTATCCGTGAGTGATGACCTGAACGAGAGCCCTGAGTGAGATCTCCCCACGCCCTGGGCCGCCGGAACGCTCGGCCACTGAAATAGTAATTGAACCAATTCCATCACAATACAGTCATCATTGAGCATCATATTGTATCTCAAAAAGAAAATGTTCTCTTAACCAGTGGTTAACAAGCATGTGTTCGTGAAGAGACGATACAATGGCAGCGTGCCGAACAATGAACCGCAAGCCTAACGACACATCACATGCGAACTAAACATAATCAACTACAATGATGGACGAATTACTCATTCATTTAGATTATTATCTCCGAAAAGATGAAAGTTCCTATTGTTATTAATACCCTCTCGTAATAAACCTTATTTATTTATTTATCACGTACAATGAGAGTTGATTCCAAAGAGACTACTTCTGTCGAGGCGGAATCTACCTAATCTAGTGAGTATGGCTTAGTTAGTGTTTCGTGATCTTCTATAGTCCAAGTCACTTTATCAATAATCTGATCCAATGTGTGAAATAATCACGCTTCCCAAAGTTAACATAATCGGCGTGATATCGGAGATCAATTGCAAGCAACATTCAAATTCAATATTCTAGGATAGATATTCACTTCGCGGCCAATACGATAACAATGGATTACTTATTCATACACTCATGGTAAGTACATCGTGTCACCTACAGGCTATCCGTATCCAAAGGAGCCATGTGCGCGCCCCACGCCGCGAGCCGCCATATGTCGCATCTCTATAGTGCTTCACAGCTCTGATACACAATCACTGCTTCCGCCGCGCTTCCTGTCGCACATTCTTTGGGGTGACCGCTCGAACTGATTACAATACCCCCTTTGAAGCCAGTCGAGCGGTATGAGACATTAATTTGATATAATGATATTACCTACCTATATAGTGTAATAGTCACAAGTCGACTTGAATTACCAGCAGGTAGCAGCTATTAATAAGTGGATTTTCATAGTTCATTGCTATGATAATTTTATAAGGGGCAAAAACATTATCATATGAATCAGGAAGTATATTAAAATGCATCATGTTAATTGTGATGCCTTTTGGTATTGATATGATGATGATACTGTATAGGTAATTTCTCAACTCAACTCAAATAACCAGCAGGTCGCATCTACTCAACGGATTCTCATAATCTAAAAGTCGTCGCTATAATTGTTTAAAAAGTATCATATTAATGGCAAGTCTATTTCTATAAAACTTGTTATAGATACCGCATTTGTTGGTAAAAGATATAAATTTAAAAATATATAAAAGAAATCCCCTTCTGCCTACAACGGAAGAGGGCAGTCTCGCTAATTTACCGGTTCCCACGACATCTCACGCGACGAGAAGCCACGTACTCGCGGCGCGTCTGTTGGTCACTCCGTCGTTATCGTGATTCCCTCCGGCCGCGGTCGCGGATCACTTCCGACTGCCGACTCCCGCCGCGATCCTCTGCTGACGTTACTTACGTTGAAGGGTATCCTTCCTTCACACTTGATTTAATAAATGTGATACTAATACGACAGTATAATTTCATTTTTGTTGTTAATAACATAGTTCTTATAAGTACGAGTATTCCCTGCTTGCAGATAAGATACGCTATCCTACTAATATAGATAATAAATGCGAAAGTTTGTGAGGATGGATGTATGTTTGTTACTCTTTCACGCAAAAAGCACTGAACGGATTTGGATGAAACTTTACAGTAGTAATATAAGTTATACAATATATACGTCAAAATAACACAGGGATACATTTTATTCCGAAATTCTCGCGGGAACGGGTACAACGCGGGTAACACCGGGCGCGGCTAGCAAAATTAATAATGTTATGTTATTTAGGTAGGTACTCAGACATGAAGTATAGTTTCGAGACCGTTGTGGTTACGTGTGGTACGAATGGGAGACAACTAGAGAGCGATAAAGCCTTTTTTGGTGCCGTCGACCGTTGAACTAGGCCAAAGTCTTAAGACCCACCCATCCAATTTAGTTTAGTACTCTTGCAATTAGACGGTGTAATTTGACTTCAGTCCTTTAAAGGACAGTCCCAATAACCTATCTCAGTGTAGGGCCACATCTGCGGAACGTACAGCGCCGAACCTTCCGCTCTATGACACATCAGTTGAAATTACGCCGCGTACTGGTGTGTCATAGATAACTTGAAATACACTACGAGCGTATTTAGCGGAAGGTTCGGCGCCGTACGTTCCGCAGATGTGGCCCTACACTCAGTGTAGGGCACTACACTGAGTGTAGATGTGGCCCTACACTCAGTGTAGGGCCACATCTGCGGAACGTACGGCGCCGAACCTTCCGCTAAATACGCTCGTAGTGTATTTCAAGTTATCTATGACACATCAGTACGCGGCGTAATTTCAACTGATGTGTCATAGAGCGGAAGGTTCGGCGCTGTACGTTCCGCAGATGTGGCCCTACACTCAGATGGCCGATCTACGTTTGATGTGTGTATGTAGTTGACAAATGAAAAGACTTGAAACTATAGAACCTATAGAAATAAGTTATTGGAGGTCTCGCCCGTTGGATTTAGAGACGCGGGGCGTTGTAAATGAGGCCTTAATTATGAGTACGTAGCTGATAGCCGCGTGTTCATGTTGCCAGTGGCGCGGCGTCGCCGCAAGGAGAGTCGTCCGCGGCGGCAGCGCACCACCTTCTCCGCGCACCAGACGCTGCGGCTCGAGCTGGAGTACGCGCGCGGCGAGTACGTCGCCCGCGCAAGGAGGTACCACACTGACACCACCTCCGGTTAATACTTAAACCACAAGTGGAGTGGCCCTATCTCTCTACAAATATAGAATAGATACCGGTACGGGCACCACACTTCGATCAATTAAGTAGGTTCTCTCTATTTACAACGAGCCCAATCCTCAGTGGTTCCCTTGGTCCACCCTTCCTTCCACATCGCTCGCCGCTACAGTTGTATTCCGTGACTTCAGATGCGAGCTGGCGGCGGCGCTGTCGCTGAGCGAGACGCAGGTGAAGATCTGGTTCCAGAACCGCCGCGCCAAGGACAAGCGGATAGAGAAGGCGCATCTCGACCAGCAGTACAGGTTACACTACATCTACCCTATATTTTTGTTACGAAAGATAAATTGTAGTTTATTTTCCAGTCAAAAATTTTTGATTTTCCTTCTGAAGACGGAAAAGATTTAGTGATTTAATTCTATTCTTACCCTATCACTGAACCCTTTTCCTCAATGTAAGAAGCTGTCTTTGGCATGTCTTGGGTTGAAAAATCAGTTTGAATTTTAACTCTCGTAAGAAATATCGAATATCTATATTACCATTTATTGATTTTGCGAGTCTCAAAATGTAAACCAATATAGCCGATTGATCAACCAGACATTTCCTTCTGTGGAAGAAAAGGGTTAGTGGTTTCATTACAAAGAATTGTAAAATCAATCGACTACGACTATATATACGATCGATTTCAATTGATGCGTCAGCTTCACAATGTAACCTACTCTCACGAGTGTTGCAAAATGTCATAAGATATTACTTTACCTACCTCTTATTATTTTCAACGTAATCCCTACAATTTGATTATGAAGTTGATTATGATAACTGGTCTCCAGCCCTCTAAAACATTGTTTACTCCCATTTCCGGTATGTACCCACCCACCGGTATCCGATTCTTATTCACGTTGTCACCATTAATTCCTCATATCTTCTAATAAATGGTTAATAGTTTTCGTAGTTGTCATACTAATAGAGTGGTGTGTTGTGCAGACAGCTGGCGGCGGCGGCGGGCCTGTTCCCGCACTGCGCGCCGCCCTGCGCCTGCCTGCCGCCGCCCGCCCCCGCGCTCCCGCACGCCCACGACAACCGCTAGGCGACCTTCAAATCTTCCCCACAAATAGCCCAATAATTGACTAAAGGGATTGACAATCATTCCAATACATTGTGATTGAGCTTGACCGTGGTCTTGACCGTGGCGTGACTGTGGTCAATAACGCGCCCTAAGCTAAATATCTATCACAATCGAAGCAAATTCCTTAATGTCTCCGAATTTAGATATTATACTTCATTATTTAGTACGCTCCTTTCGCGGCGGAGAAATAATATAACTTTGTATTGGAGTGCTGAATTAAAAAGTTCGCATCTTATAATTCTAGGCAGATTAAGATTGCATTGTTTTTGTAAAATTGTGACAATGAACCACGCTTAGGCTGTGTGTTGTATTGTATGATCACGTAGGCTACGCTTTTCGACACGCAATAGTAGAAGATCCGAGCCTATATCGACCTTCACCGAGCTGATAATAGAACGAAACATATTTTATCATGAATTTAGTATATTAGAAAACATATTAAAAATGGGTTGGCTAAAAAAATCCTGGGCAGACTATTTTTAATTAATATTATTTTTGTATTCATACTGTTTTATAATAAAATTTTAAATCGTAATACAAGATGTCGAGTCTATCTTTTTTGTTATTTTTTAATTTTAATTTTCGGCTGTCCACGTTTTTTTCTATTTCCAGAAAGAGCCAAAATATTTCAAAGTAAGTAATTGATATTTTTATCGTCTATTATAGATTATAGATATATTATTATGGTTATAACTCAATATATTGATATTATATTTTTTTATCTACACTAATGTTGTAACATTCTACTTATGTTTCCAATACTTGACTTATAATTACTACTGTTATAGCGCAGACAACTAAAACACTCAATTTAAGCAATTGCACATGATGTTATAATATCCACATCGATATCGTAAAATCTCATTATAACATCATTATAACGCGACCAATTAACCTGGCGAGTCTTATGTCAAAATCCTCATACTAGTTGTATACAATTTTGATATTAGGCTGGCTTTTGAAAACAGTTGGGTTATACGTGAAAACTTCGTCGAAACTACATACACAAAACTCTTTGGTAAGATCTCGCTCGCTCCTGATTGGCCCTACGCGCAGCTGCGCTCTCATTGGTTAGATTTTAATGGCGGCAAGTTCACTGTGACAATACACGTACGCGTGAAAAACTATTTATTGTCAGCTTTTACTCTTGTTGTTTGATTAATTGCATTAGTGAAGATAAAGTAGTGTATGCAACTGCATATAACACGGGTATTAAAACACTCGTTACTATTATGAAACTCGCTGCGCTCGTTTCATAAACTCACACTCGTGTTTTAATACCCTTCCTTATATGACAGTTGCATAAACTACTATGATTATCCTGATGTTGCAACATTTAATTAAAATCATTTTTTGAAAAATTATTAAAAATAGTCTGCCCAGGATTTTTTTAGCCAACCCATTTTTAATATGTTTTCTAATATACTAAATTCATGATAAAATATGTTTCGTTCTATTATCAGCTCGGTGAAGGTCGATATAGGCTCGGATCTTAGACCACAAGTGTTTAATTTGTGTTACATGCAATTAGTTGGATACAATTATTGTAATGTGTAAGATACAATTCTTGATTTAGTTAGACAGAAAGAATCATACAAAAACTATACCTCAGTAAACCTAGATCGTGTTTGCTAAAAACAGATGTTATTTTATTCGAGTAGGTATTTATTTTGTCTGCAGTCAACGAATGGTCTTTAGTTTGGATAACGGTTAGCCACCAAATTAAACATAAATTATTTTTTATTTCAGGCTATTTTACTATTAATTGAAACTTACGTTAATGTCATTATTATTTGCTGAAACGGGAACTTAACCTCCGTCGTATGTAAGTTCCCGTTTCAACAAATAATACTTTTAGGCTGGCGTGGTTTGGTTCTAAGTCAATGTTAAAATTGTATTATATTTGGTTGGTGGTAAAATATTTCAGGGTTTTGATCTCAAAATAATTTTAACATAATGTTTAACTTATGCCAAATCGTAATCAAAAAATTAACATGTATGGTATATGTTTCATGTTGATAAATGTAACTTTGGAGAATATAAATTATCTATATGAATGTTATGTAAATAATAGTGTAAGTAAATTAATATTAATTTGTGTACCTATGTTCGTATGCATCTAGCTGTAAGATGTGCCACCTGCTGACATGCCGTGACGTCACGGGCGTCTCTCTAATAAATGAAACACATTGCACCGCTGTATCGTTTATTCAACGTCCACTTACCATGGCCTTTTCCATGGAGGAAAGCTCCGCGCGTGTAGAACAGTCCATGGAAAATAGTACAGTATTTAATTTTACACACACAAGAAATTTGTTTAAACCTCTACAATACGATAACTTACGCTAAGGAGATAAAAATATAATAATTTCTTTAAACATAACCAAGAAACACAGAGATTATGAAATATAATGATATTTTAGTACATTCGTAACACTAGGAGCGCGGCGCGCGCACACGCGCGGCCCGTGTGCGCGCGCCGGCGCGTCGCCTCACATCACAATATATATCTATATTTACGTCAATTAACAAAGTAATCTTACCTAAATTTTAACATCAATAACATTGAAAAATATTCATTTATCTAGATTAGAAATAGAATAGCTATGTATTGGTGTTTCATAATAAGTCGTTAGAGACAGTTGTAATACATACGCGTCGTTCGGTCGCTTGGAATGTGATAGCTATCTATACAACATGTCGAATCAGTGGACGAGCCTCGCATATTCCAGGTAGGTGAGGTGAACAAATAGAACAAATATAATCTTATCGTCTACAAAGAATGGATAATATGCTTAGTGGCACAGCTTTTACAGTATCGCGTCGAGGCGAGCCGCGTGCCAGACTTGTGTCGGATCGAATGTAAAAACTGTGAGGTGCTAAATGACTAACATTAACAAGAATAATAATCAATCTATTGCCTACACTGTACCTTAACAAACCTTCGGTTAGAGGTAAAAGTAATAAAGTGAGTGAGTAATGTTCGCTTCACTAGGTCGCCGTCTCTAGCTAGTGGTGGGTGGCCTACTCTAGTCTGCCTGCCTAGCTTCAACTAAGCGCACTTGAGACCTACGCATTGAAAAACACCGGCATCAGTACACGTCCTCCACTCACACACAACACTCACATGGAACGCTGCACTTACACCTGTTGATGTTATGTATTGTGGCCATTAGGAACTTTCCTATGATAGGCTCGAAATCTGTTCAATAGTTTCCACATAACTACTAAGAATTCAAACAAATCAATGGAGTGTTCTATAATGTGTTAGTATAGGTATCATCATGCATGACTGTTATCAACATGTCTATGTGTATATAGGTGATGGACTGATGCATGATTCATGGCAGTGGGTGATACTCACAAAGGTCTCAGAAGCGGCGCTGGTTGTTATTCCCGTTGTTGCCGGCCGTGTTGTAGCCGCCGGCGCCGCCGCCGCCGTTGCCGCCCGACGAATATCCGCCGCCACCGTTCCCTCCGCCTGGAGAGTTAAATATCGGACATTACTTGTTAATGTTCCTTGACAGCTTAGATCAAATAAAAAAGATCAAAGTAACATGTGTCATTTACATCAATAAGTTAACTGAGGTGACAAGTGAGGATGGTGGTTACATGATTCAGTATATAGTATGCATCGGTCTATCTGGCTGAGTAGTTAGAATAAGGTTGTGTGCAGTATGGAGGTGGTGGTTGATGGTGCGCTCACACTGGTCGGCCTGTCCGTAGGGCTGCGGGCGCGGCGCATTGTAGTTGGCGCGCATGGGGCCGCCGGCGAAGCCCTGCTGGTAGCCGCTGCCGAAACTGTTGTTGTTCCACACTTGATCGGGCCACGCGCCGCCGCCGCCGCCCCACCCGCCGCCGCCGCCGCCGCCGCCGCCGCCTCCGCCGCCGCCGCCCCACTGACCGCCGCCATAACCAGAGTTGTAGTTACCACCTAGAATAATGAAATATATGTCAATACTTCTGCAAATGCAAAGCTCACTGTATTCACTTTGAAATCATTTGGGCTAGTCAGCCTCCGTGGTCTTGTGGTTTGAGCGTTCAACTCACAATCCGGAGGCTCCGGGTTCGATTCCCGGCGGGGACAATATCCCACAAAAATCTCTTTGTGAGACTGTCCTCAGTTTGGTTAGGGCATTGCAGGCTGAATAACCTGACTGCCCGAAAAAGTAAGATGATTCCATGCTTCGGAGGGCATGTTAAGCCATTGGTCCCGGTTACTTTCTACAGATAGTAGTCGTTACATGAGCCATGTCAGAGGCCTTTGGCGGCTCAATAACTCTGACACCAGGATTGGTTAGGTTGACAGAAGAAGAAGAAGATAGACAAGTCCGTGATGTTACCCCAGTCCTGCTGCTGGTTGCCGCGGCCCCAGCCGCCGCGGCCGCCGCGCGCGCCGCGCCCGCCGCCGCCGCCGCCGCCTCCGGGACCGCCCGCCATCTCCGACTTCGACAACGCCTTCTTCACATCCAAGCGGTTGCCATTGATCTTGTGGTTAGGAGTGCCTGAAACATTCAAATGGTGCAAATAATGCAAAGATAGTTTGTGTAACTTAATAATGTCATCAATAGTTTACAAATGGTGTCTATATCACTTTGTATCTATTGGAATACTCACCACAAATCTTATCGACCGGGTCATAATCATCAAACTCTACAAAGCCAAATCCTCTCTTCTTCCCAGTGTCCTTTTCCGTGACGAGGCTCACTGATATAATATTCCCATATGAGCTGAAGTAGTCCTTGAGGTCAGCTTCTTCTATTTCTTGCCGCAGTCCTCCTACAAACAATTTCTTCACTGTGGCACTTGCATCAGGTCTGTTGATTTCTTCCCTTGGCACAGCTCGCTTTGGTTCAACCACTCTGATTTACAACATAAAATTAATTTATCATCAAAATATAGTATGTGAATGTTAAGACAGAACACTAAAATGAATGAAATGGATAAGTCACCTTCCATCTATTTTGTGTGGCCTGTTTTTCTGAGCGTCGTCCACCATGTGAGCTCGGGAGTACGTGATGAAGCCGAACCCTCGCGACCGCTTGGTCTGAGGGTCCTTCATTACCACCACGTCTACAATTTCTCCCCATTGTTCGTAAAATTGTTTCAGTGATTGATCGTTGGTCCGGTAATCCAGTCCTCCAATAAATAATTTTCGTAGATGTTCCGGCTCTTCCTGCAATATATAAGCATTTTAAATGTTGATTGAACATTAGGAAACAGTAATGTTATGTAGTAGCTTCAAAGTTATCACAAATGCAACGATTAGCCGCTATGCCGTTTACTTACGTAGTCGTCATCACCACCATTGGGTTTCATAGTTGAAATAATTCTGAGTCCCGAAACTGCAATATGCTTAGATTATTACTAGACTATAAAACAAAAGATATGAGCGTAATTGACGAATTATTCATCAATAATAGTAGGAAAAGAATCACCGAAAAGAAAAAGCAGACAGTGAAAATCTGTGAAAATATTTTAAATGACAGCTGGCTTCCACAGATTGCTTTATTGATCGGAATTAGTCGTGGGTAACTCATGAGTGAGTGATTTAAATGAGTTGATTCACCACTCCGAGTTGAATCACTCTTTAGTTCAGCGTAGTTCTTCTTAGTTCATTTAATTCATCAACTCATTTCGTTCGGGAAAAGAAAGAAGGGAATGCAGCTCACTCAACTCAGTAACTCAGTCAAGTCAGTCAGTTCACAGTTCAGTAGGAACTAAGAGAGAGTGAAATGAAAGCGCTATAAGTATATATTTCTTATAGTTTGCGTTACTACTCACTTACAAATCTTACAATCGGATTATAGAAACGCTGTTATTCATAATCTGAACATATTATTTATATAATTTGATTTAATTAATTTTATGTCACAAAAAATTAACTTGCGCTGTTTTATCGAAATCGTTAAACTTCTACGATTCGTAAGATAAGAACGAATCGTAGAAGTTTGAACAATTATTCAATTGATTCAAATTGAATAAGAATTCAATTTGAATTAATTGAATAATTGTAGTTCTGTGAACTAAATATCATTAAATCGCTCATGAGCCAAACTGAACTAAATGAACTGCTGAACTAAATGAGTGATTCAACTCCTTTGATACAAAAGATTCGAATCACTCCGCTCTTCAAAGTGATGCATAGTTCCCACCTCTAATCGGAATTGGAAATGAATGAATGAGTGAATAAATGTATGAATGAATTAAATTAAACGTCATCTGTTGTCATCTGTCCATTCATCCAACCGGATATCTTTTACAGAGTATTCGAAATAAACAAAGGTCCTTCCAAATTAATCAACTTATTGTTTTTGTCCGGGTATGGTATAGTAGGTATTGGCAAATTTATACGCATGTATGACGGGGCGAAGTTTATCTATCACTTTTTGAGGATTGTGTAATATTGATTAGATGTTTAAAAATTAATTAATTTAAATGCTATCCATTTGTCTAATATACAAATACATACATGAATAAAATTAACATGTTTTATAACGTTATTCGCTACGTTGTTATATATTTATTTTTACTACCCTGTCGTGCCCCAAGGCTGGGCAATGGAATGAAAAAGGAATCTTTGCTTATTATTATTAATCAATATTTTATTCATTTATATAGTATTTAGAATAAACTCTACAAGTAGGTAGTAGAGAGATCCTCACTCTGTATTTTTTTAACGCATTTTAACTAGGTATGTAGCACTAAATTCACCACATTTATTGAATTGAATGAATGGGCTAATGGAGGGTGACCTAAAATGTTAATCTGTGGTTATCCGCTTCCCTTTCCTTTTTCAATAATCATTTCATTCGACAACCTGGCTCTCTTGTTTCCTGGTCTGTGCCTGGCACGTCATAATCATTCACTCATTTTCTTTGTTGAATGAATTTTTACGTTCTTTCTTTTTGGCGTCGCTTCGGTTCGAGAAGGTTGTCTGCCTGCCGAAATCCGAAAGTGACCTAAAAAGTGTTCTTTTATTGTGTTAAAGTGTGTGTGCATTGATATTATAATAATGAGGCCACAAAACGGAGATGATGGATACGTAAGTAAAATACCAGTTTCTAATAAAATATCATTTTGTTCGCAAGGTTACCTGTCCAATTCTTTATGTAGTACGTATTTCTTTTATTTCTATTTTCGAGCTATGTTACTGAAATATTAATTTGTATTACTGGCTTTCTCTGGAATGCACCTATCATGGAATGATCTCAATAGCGTTTCCGGCGTCACGGCGTCACCACGCCATCATGCCGGCCGCCATTTTGTCACATATTTAATTGCGTTCCATTTTCAGGATGAGCCAGAAGTGCACCGTAAAATATTCATCGGTGGTCTCAATTATCGCACCAACGACGATTCTCTGAAGGCTCATTTTGAGAAATGGGGGGAAATCGTCGATGTTGTAGTAATGAAAGACCCCAAAACGAGGAGGTCGCGTGGTTTCGGGTTCATCACGTACTCCAAGGCGCACATGGTGGACGATGCACAAAACAACAGGCCTCACAGGATCGACGGCCGGTGAGTACTCGTTACGTGGTATTTTTGTCACGATGCCATAACTCCTTTATGAAGCTCCCACTGCAGCCCAGCTATGTGAAAGCTAGTTTGTCGCTTTCACATCGTTTTCAGCTGCAAAAATTAAAGGACTTGACTTGGTGAATGTATTGTGGACATTTGCGCATTGCATTTTCTGTCGGGACTACAATCATAATTTTATTAATTTATACCTAAGTAGAGTAAAATCACACGTGTAGGTACCTAAAAATAGTCTGAACTAAGTATGAACCATTCAACAGCTTGGTTGAAACAAAGCGCGCGGTAGCAAGACAAGATATTAAAAACCCCGAAGCTGGGGCTACGGTTAAGAAACTATTCATTGGAGGAATTAAAGATGAACATGAGGAGGACCAGCTGAGGGAATACTTCGCGAGCTACGGCAACGTGACCAACGTCAGCATCGTCACTGACAAGGGCACGGGGAAGAAACGTGGCTTCGCGTTTGTTGAATTTGATGACTACGATCCCGTGGACAAAGTGTGCTGTGAGTATTACGCACTTAAATGATTATTCATCCACAGTCTTGCCCCAAACTGGAATTTTAAATATCCAGATTTGGCTTCTCTAACTGTGGAAATTAAATCTTTGATTTAAGCTATACCTGACTGCTAATTAAGTAGTAGATCTGGTACGCAAATCAATGGACAATACAAAAAAAAACTGTTTTCTAATCAATTACAGGAAAGTAAGATTTAGAAACAAGCCCTTCAACTACGTTTTTTTCTTTTTCAGTAAATGCACCTCATAAAATCAATGGAAAACAATTAGATGTGAAAAAAGCTTTACCTAAAGATGGAGGAGATCAAAGAGGGGGCGGTAGACAAGGGCCCGGCAGGAATGAAAACTGGGGTAACTCTGGTAAGTAATAGAACTCTGCATTACACACACTGCATACTTATGTTCTTTGTGATCAGAGAGAAGAGTAAGCAAGAGATATAATTTTCAGGTGGTTATGGCAATAACCAAGGAGGGTGGAACAATTCTAACCCGTGGGATAACAACCAGGGTGGGTGGGGAGGTAACCAGGGCGGTGGGTATGGTGGCGGCGGCAACGGGCGCGGGGGCGGCGGCGGTGGCGGCGGCGGCGGCGGCTGGGGCAACCAGGAGTTCGGTAACTATGGGCAGCAGAGCTACAGCGGCGGGCCCACGCGCAACCAGCAGTACAGCAACAACCGCGCTGCGCCTTACAACATGAACCAGGGCGGTGCCGGCGCCGGCGGCGGCGGCGGCGGCGGCGGCTACGGCGGCGGCAACTATGGTGGCAACCAGCGTGGTGGCCGCTTCTAACACGTGAGTATCCATCACTCGCGTCCCGCGTCCCTCGCACCACACACACTCGACCATCGCATCTAGGACTTGACTAGCCGCTCTTTGGTCTAGGTTCTTACCGAGATAGCATTAATAATATTGTTCTAGGACAGCCTTAGCCCATGTTAGTCTGTTAGATAGTTGGATGATTAATGCTATGATGGTAGCCGACTTGTTAGCATGTTACTGTTACTTTGTCTGATTCAAGGTTTTTTTCAATCTCTAGGTTACGTGCTAAGTACACTAGTAAAGCAGTGCGTTACCGTGCTAGTGTAGGCAGTACGCTCCGGAGCTCTAGGACCGCCTAGGAGATGACTTCAGGAATCAGTTAGCAGAAAGCTAGTGACTTATCTACAAGAATATTCATAGAATTATGTTTACCTAATCAATGTAAAATGGTCTTCTATTTATTGTAGTACTTTGGTACTTACCGTCACTTAAATGTAAGGTTTAGATTGTAAATGAAACTTTTTTACGAATAATTAATTAGTACAATGTTAGGATTATATATGTAAGTTTCTTTAATATTAGACGCTAGGATTAGAATATTATAAATGGACATTCTAGTTGAGGAATAATATTTTTTCTGACATTACTCAGTATTAAGTTCTCAATTAATAGATTAGGATAGAACTTTGTGGACATAGTTAGGATATAAATAGTATAATGTACAATAAATTTAATACAAAATATGTAGGGTTGTTTTCTTAGAACTGTAAATATTTCCTAGATTTTTATTTTTTATTTTATTTTGATCTGTTTCAGCAACAGGTCTTGCGAAAGCATGACTGCTGATTGAATGACTTAATATCTTTAGACTTTTGACTGATATGTATATTCATATAAAATAAAATATGATTTGTTATTTATTAGTGTAGTCAAATGACCGTTGACGGGGCCACCATTTCCTTTCCTTTCCGTCACAATAGTTTACAGAAGTTCGTGTTTACGTCGCCACAGTGAATTGCCATAGTCGAGTCAGGTAATAAAACCGGTAGGTAAGCAGGGTAAAGAGCCTAAAAGTCGGACGCTTCCATATTACTTTACGTTAAATCGTAGGTGTAATCGTCACTTAAGAAATAGTTTGGTGTAACCATTTTATCAGGCAGAGATATCTATAACTACTGGGATAAGAACCGAGTAGTAATGAATGTGAGCAAGCTTCTGTGGATGTTATTGGAGACTTCTCATATTTACTTTGTATGTCATTTATATTCTTCATTTTCTGTCCTCTTTTTCCCGTTCACCTTTTCGATAAGGTAAAAGCAGTTCGTATATGACGTAACCTCTCAGTTCGTATCACTACTGGTACAAAGTATAATTTTAATTTTAAATGAAATGATTGAATTCTGATGATACAACTATATTATCCTGGGCTAATATCTACAATTATCAAATATTGTTTTTACACGGACTATTCATACTTTGGTAATTGGCAAAGTGAGCTGTTTTTTTTGGAATACTACCTTGGGATTTCCAGTTACTTGTTATAACTTAGAGTGGACTCATTTCAGAGATTTCAAATCTTTGACCGTCTATGTCTTTCTTCTGTCTTTCATACTGTTGACTGTTGTCTGTACAGAGACTACCCATCAGTTTTTGTTTTGTTTTAGACAAAAGAAGTGAAATCACTTCACATTTTTTCTAACCTAGAAAAATATCCCTTCACCTGTTACATACCTAGGAGTATTGTCAAACTTTCGTGCTGGTCAGCTTTATCACAACCGTTTCATTCATCAGGACAAGGACGCTTTTCATGTTTTGTTTTAACCCTTTTTATTTGCACCATTTTATTTTCATGAGATACTTCGGAACGTGGGTTCCTAAGAATCTGCGTCGACAACGGGTAAGTTTGTGATTTATATTTGACATTTTAAGTTTTCAATAAAATAATAAAATTAACTGTTCTTCTTATTTTCCATACCAACCTTGTTATCCCGCTCCTGGTTCAAACTGAAACAGTGCTAAAACTGTAGAGCACATAATTGGCACGACAAAATAATAAGCAAGATCAGGTCAATGACCTGAGGCGATCAGAAAGAACAAAATTAAATTATTATCTATGTCCAATATAAATTTCATAAGGATTTAGAAGATTGTGTTTTGACTTAAGATGAGTGTTTTGAAGATATTGTTGGATATTGGAAAAAGCAATGAGCTTTTTATAAGATTGTGGGAAAAATAGAGATGGGTGCTTCAAATAAATAGTTATTTACAGGAGTTATAAACCCACCTTTGTTTTGACTAGTGTTTTATATTGCTCGAAGGTGAATGTTGCCAATAGAAAAGTAACAGGAGTTATACACGCTCCTCCATTTTGTTGAACATTGCTCTAGTAAAATAGTAAGGTGTTTGAGATATAGGTAGTAGTGTGCGTGACACCAGCAGGAAAAGTTGTGCTAGACAGATTTTAGTCTGATGAATAATTAGTGCGCTATCTCCTGTAAATGTGCGTGAAGTAAAAAATTTGTGCGAATTACCATTTCGGAAATAAACAGAAAAAACTAGTGTGCGTGACACCAGCAGGAAAAGTTGTGCTAGACAGATTTTAGTCTGATGAATAATTAGTGCGCTATCTCCTGTAAATGTGCGTGAAGTAAAAAATTTGTGCGAATTACCATTTCGGAAATACAGAAAAAACTAATCCTGCTGGTGTCACGCTGCTCCAGCAGGAAGATTTTTGAACTAATGATCGGAGGGGTAAGTGTTGTATATCAGCGGATAGCTTATATTGGTGCCTAATTGTGCGCAAAAAATGAAATTTGTGCGACTCATGGTTTTAGAGATATTGAGTTTCCTGCTGGAGTCACGTTTTGACAAAACCTGTATCTCGGAAACTATTGAGGGTACGACCTTGGTTTAAACATATTTATGTAGCTCTTAATTTGTGCGAATTTGTGAAAGAATAAAATTATCAAAAATATTTCCAGGATAAGAGTACCTAACCATGAATCGTAGAAATCAGGAAAAAACCTCCTAGCGCGTTAATTAGAGTATTTAAAAGCCCACTAAAGATGGTTTTTAGGTCGCCTTGTTATTGCTAACAACATTCTTAATTTTCAGGAAGGTGCATAAGCGCATTTTGAAATTATAACACTTTTACTGAAATCGTATTGAAATTGACTTTGCAATAAAACCACTCAACCAAAGATATGTAGGTATACATACAAAATTAGTGCGCATTTAGAATAACACAACCTGAAAATTTCAGCATCCTAGGTTTAGTATTTATCCAGATATAAACAAAAACAAAAATGGCCTTAATTACTAGGTAACCCAACCAATTTCAACAGTCGCTAAAAAGCGAGCGCTTCATATAGTCCAAGAGCTGGCTGCAAAAATCCTGGCCGATCAGTTAACAGAATGAAATGTTTTTTAAAAGTTAGTACTTATATATAGAATGACAAATATCAATGTGTGCCTGGGCGGAACTTGTGCATAAGTTTTATATGTGTTGTCTTTGGAGCTTTTTTCGTACAATAACTGTACCAATGGAGTAACACTTTCAAATTATTTTCAAAAGTTGGTTTTCAACAAGTAAAATAAAATTGTTTTTGTGTGCCTCATTAAATCCTGTGCCCATGCCTTGGCACACCATATTTAAATTTTTTTTTTTTGTTCGTTTGTGTACCCATCGTGTAACAACTTCAAATTAGTACCAAATTAAAGTTTAAACATTCCTTTATTAAAAAAAAAAGGTGTGCCACGCCTATGCCTGTTACTAATACATGGCACACACCATTTCATGTTAAAAGTCTTATACTATCACTAATATAATCTACTAGCAGCGCCCCGCGGTTTTACCCGCGTTGTGCCCGTTCCCGTAGGAAATCCGGGATAAAATGTAGCCTATAGCCTTCCTCGATAAATAGACTATCTAACAGTGAAAGAATTATTCAAATCGGTTCAGTAGTTTCTGAGATTAGCGCGTTTAAACAAACAAACAAACAAAACAAACTCTTCAGCTTTATAATATTAGTATAGATTGAGGAAGTATTGAGGAATGAGGAATCAAAATGATTAAAAACAAAACTTTTCATTTATTTAGGTAATTAAAAACAAAACTTTTCATTTATTTTGATGTAAACAAAGTCGGAATTTATAATATAAAAAAAAAAATTAGTCTTACATATATTCATAAAAGTGATAAAAAAATACATATCTAAAAACATACGTTAGAACATTCATACCTTTCTGTTCTTATCAAACATCGTCATAACTATCATCATGATCATCATCAGCATTATCATCATTATCGTTATTATAATCGTCATTATCATTATCACTTTCATCGTATTCTAATTCTACTGACACAATGTCTTCAATTAAAAGCGGTGTTGGATCACCTTCGAACCAAAACGGTTCAGTTTTTTTCATTCATTATGATCAAGTGTCCATCCGCATTCTTCGAGCGATAAATTTACACAGTTTGTTTCAGTGGCATTTTGCCACATCGAAGTAATATAAATTGTCCTTAAAATTTTTTGTTTGAGTGATTTCCAACATGGTGGAATTTGTGTGGAATCGAATTTTTTAACATTTCTCATGAAGTATTCTGCGGCTGACGTTGGTGCGAATTTATTTTGAAAAATGAATCTAGCATCATTCACACTGTTACAATTAATTCCATAAATCTTACAAGTATATTGTTGTAATATTTCCATGCTTCTAAAATTATCAATTTCATCTATATTATTCAAATTTGCAAACACCTGTTGCAGCATTGACATTGACAAGACATTGTGTCAGTAGAATTAGAATACGATGAAAGTGATAATGATAATGACGATTATAATAACGATAATGATGATAATGCTGATGATGATCATGATGATAGTTATGACGATGTTTGATAAGAACAGAAACGTAAGGGGCCGTCCATAAATCACGTGATGTTTTTTTTGCCATTTTTTGACCCCCCCTCCCCCTTGGTGATACATCGTGAGGTTTCAGTCAACCCCCCCCCCCCCCAGCCTATATCACGTGTATTTTTTCATATCTACAAAACTTTGCAACCACATGAATAAAACACAGGTTTAATGGATATAGATTATTTAATAAAGAAAATGAAGGATCACAATTATAACCAAAATTAATGTTCAATGCAGTAGCAATGAAAAAATAACTAAATAAAAAAAGTGTATTGAACAAATTATTACGCCGCTTTTGGTTTTGTATTCCGAAAAAAATACACGTGATATTTGCTACAACCCCCCCTCCCCCGTGGTGATGTTTGGTGATTTTTTTAAAGACCCCCCCCCCTTTTGAACCTCACGTGATTTATGGACGCCCCCTAAGACTAATTTTTTTATATTATAAATTCCGACTTTGTTTACATCAAAATAAATGAAAAGTTTTGTTTTTAATCATTTTGATTCCTCATTCCTCAATACTTCCTCAATAGATTATATTAGTGATAGTATAAGACTTCAACATGAAATGGTGTGTGCCATGTATTAGTAAGGGCCGGCGCCCACTGCCGGCACGGCACGGTGAGTCATGGCAAAGGATTTTAATACTAATTAAGTTATTTTGAATCTTATTTCAATGACTTTAGAAATTATGTTACTTTATTTTGATACCACGATGACGTGACGTGCCGCAGGATGCTGCGGCATGATGCGACACGCCACAGGATGCAACGGCATGACGTGTCATGCTGTTTCATTCCACGGGATGCCCCGGCGCGCCATTGCATCCCGCGAGACGTATGGGTCACTTTGGGGTCGAGGAATTATGATTGCTAGCTAGTTGAAATAAGGTTGAAACTTATGCAGCATTTCGGTGAATACGCGCGGAGCAAAACTGATGGATGCCAGAGTGGCTGGGCTTTCAGCAGGATGCCACGGCATGCCACGGAACGCCGCGGGATGCCGCAGCACGCCGCGGGATGCCACTACACAACCTGCCGTGCCATGCTGTGCCACGCCGTCAGTGAGCGCCGGCCCTTACAGGCATAGGCGTGGCACACCTTTTTTTTTTAATAAAGGAATGTTTAAACTTTAATTTGGTACTAATTTGAAGTTGTTACACGATGGGTACACAAACGAACAAAAAAAAAATTTTTAAATATGGTGTGCCAAGGCATGGGCACAGGATTTAATGAGGCACACAAAAACAATTTTATTTTACTTGTTGAAAACTAACTTTTGAAAATAATTTGAAAGTGTTACTCCATTGGTACAGTTATTGTACGAAAAAAGCTCCAAAGACAACACATATAAAACTTATGCACAAGTTCCGCCCAGGCACACATTGATATTTGTCATTCTAGATATAAGTACTAACTTTTAAAAAACATTTCATTCTGTTAACTGATCGGCCAGGATTTTTGCAGCCAGCTCTCGCTCTAATACAAGCAATGACATACATAAATGGGCAGTTTTATACGCACGTATACGGCACACTTTTTGTGCGATCGAGTCTGCGGCGCTCAAAAAGTGCATGGCGCGCAAAAATGCGGCAGAATCAAAATTGCAGAAAATATTATTTTTCCATCGAGATTTTTTTTGCCACATGGCAACTGCAGACAGAAATAAAAATAAAAGTGTATTGTATGCTATACTACCTTTGATTTCTATAATTATGATGTTGGCGTGGCGCAGAGCAGCTAACCAGCTTCGACGACGACGACACCGGCGCGGCGCGGGCGCCCACTGCGGAAACTGACACGGATTTCACTTTCATTGCGAACGAATACCAGCTGGAAAACCCAACGCCTTTTGAGGATATAATATCTATATAATGTGTATTTTGACATTCTGTTTCTCAATCGGGTATTTTTACTTTCAAACTTACTCTGAAATATGTCTAACCTAATTAGTAGTTACATAACTTGACTTACTACTGATCTGAATGCTACATTCGGTACCTGTTTAAAGGTCGAAACTGCGTTAAGCGGGTGCCCGCGCGGTTTCGTACAAAAGTGAACCGTCGCGTGCGCTCGTTTCGGCAGTTTCGGCCCTAGTACTACTCCCTTTTATGGTTTGCTTATGAAAGTATGCTTTTAAAGGGTCAAGATTTAGGTGTAGGTTGTCGATGTCGAGCGTATAGCGTGAGCAATTTTTTTTTCTTTCAAGCTTGGGCCGTAATTCTATGTTATACGTTTGTCTTTTTTGAGCGATACTTAAGTACAAACTTAAAAGGTAAAATATTAATTATCTAAATTAAGTTTGGTGTTCTTTACAAATACCTATCTGGGAAAAGAAAACCAATCGAAATGATTAAGTTCTTACTCATCTGAACTGAACTGAACTCCTTTAGCAGAAACATCATCAACTGTACTTATCTTCCTGGTTATGGTGCTCTCTTCTTTAGTGACACTGACGATACTCAAGCTATTAGGATTACTACTTATTAGGTAGATAGGTAAGTATATAAGATTGGCGGGGCACTGCCGTACCCCCAGATATTATGCAGGTGATGCAAGATGCTGATCAGCTGAAAGATGGGATGCTGTAATGGTCTATGTAAGTAGAGGTTCCGTGGCAGTGATTTTCGTGGCGGCGTGTCGGGGTCCGCAACTGGTTATTACTTGTGGTGGAGGGCTGAGTGTTTGGGCGCGCGGGGAGAAAGTGACGGTGGTGGGTGCACGCGCGCTCGCGCCACTCGGCGGAGCGCGCCGCCGCGGCCGACACTCGGCCCGCGACTTGCGAAATATACTAACCGCGATAAATAATGGCGCTGCATCGCTGACCGGCAGTGACGCGCGATGTCGTGATTGTAAACAGTGCGCCGCCTGTGACTGAACAATGAGCTCGTGGAGGGCGCTCGCGATCGTGCTGGTGCTGGTGGCGAGCGCGCGCTGCGCCGTACGCCGCGCCCCCGACGACACGCACCCCCATGTGAGTACCAGCCCCCGGTGTTGGTCGCGGCCCGCGCGCGCCGTCCGGTGCAATGACTTACTGCTTTTACTTTCGTTGCGCATTTCTTCCACTGCGTATTTTTAAGTAATGCGTTTATTATAATCGACTGATAGACATGTGTTTACTGTATATTGTTTATCAAACTGCGCCAACAGGTACTTAAGTAATTTTAGCTTCTTCTTCTTCTTCGTGTCGATGGCAAAAAAATTAACTTTTTAAATGAGCCCGCTCCAATTTTAGCTAACCATAAGATTTAAATACCTACTTTAAAACTTGCCCACTAATCTACTCTACCTTACTTGGTCGTAACCTACCTTACCTTATAAATAGGTAACCGGTACTCAAATAGGTATTTTGGGCTAACATAATATTATTTATGTTGAGACTAAATGTCTGAATTTTTTTGATTATTTTATTTTTAAGTTGATTCTCGCCTATTAGTTATTATAGCCAATTATTTGTCTAGTAATTAACAATACAGATGTGATTGAAAGAATGAAACCATATTTTGAAGTTTAAACTGAAATGAAATAAATAACTTCTATTACAGCTTACAGCTGTTATAATTTTGACAGATGTGATGTCAAGAATATGTTATGAGATAAAACTGATAGGTATCGATCGTAGCGTAACGTAGCGATCGTGTTGTAGTTTTGGGGAGCTACATAATATATACATACTTACTTAAATTGTATAACTCCTCACGAATGTTAAACAAAGTGCAGAGCGGCCGCTATGGATGGGTATTCGAAGTGGCATTTCTATCAGCTCTTCAGTGCTTCGAAGGCCACATTAACATTGGCAGTCTCGTTTTTTTACCGTTGCACTAAATAAAAAGTAAAAAGTATTAGCCTGTAATGTCCCACTGCTGCGTAAAGGTCTCTCATCTCACTGAAGATATTAGTACAGTGAGGAGGAATAAACTACTAAATAAGCTCTTCACAAATCTAAAAACACGAGGCTGGCCCCTAACTTTCCGAAGTTTGTATGTTTGTATGTATCTGAAATATCTTTAACTATAGTTAAATCTGAAATATAGTTAAATTTTTCCACGTCGGGCGACCGGCGAAATGTGTAATAAAATAATACAATGTACATTATTTGAGGCAAAAAAACTTACTGAGGTAAGGAATTAAAATAGGAATACATTCTTACCCTTTACGGAAATATTTTTACGTTTGTTACGTAAAATTAATAGGTATGTAAAACTAAACATACAACCACATACTACTTATACCTTGGTTAGGTTAGGTAAGCAATACGCTCTTAACTGTTCAAGAACAAACGTGAAACATACGAGTACTCGTACTTGTACTAAGCCTGATCTGTAATCTGACAAAAAAAACAAGAAAGTTGTATAGTAAGCACTGTCTTAACAACCTGTATGCATACAAATGTTTTTTTGTTATCTACGAGATATTAGGAGGATCTAAAGCTGCATTACATGCAGCTAAGATGATGGCCAGGCATCGTGCCTGTCAAAGCACTTACACTTAGCGATGACGACGGATAACGAAACGAGAACAATCTCTCGAGAAAGTGCCTGCAATTTGGAAAGTAATCTGGTTGACCTTAACAATTAAATCACTCGCTACGCCGATTCATATCGTCCATCTTTACAAAGAAGCCTGGTTAGTAACAAGAGTCATTTCACTAATTTTAGTTTTTTGCACATTATGAACTGACACTGTTTTGGCTGAGGTTTCATTTGGATTGTAACTCTTTTTCGACATACAACGCAGCCAATGTGTTACCTCGTTTTACGTTCTCCATCTATATCAGGCTATCGGCCGCACTCGGAGACTAAACATTAAATCGATTGCTTCCTGTGCGCCCTGTCTAAGCTGTATCGAGGTGGCAATACATTACATCATTGGGGTATTACAGACAAAACCTTTTCTTATAACTAACTTCAACAAAAATAATCTAGTGACAAAAGGATGTCGGGCACTTAGCTAATTGACGTAATTTTTCATACATTAGGTAGGTAACTACAATGAAATAAATATGAAAAATTAATATCATATCATATTGATTCATTAAATCTCTACTATGGAAGTATTTGAGGTCTCTGTGGGCTACGGGCTATAGTTATTATTGGTTCAGAGTTGTAATCGTCGGTCTGTGATAGCTTTACTCTCATTCACTCTATTGCCTCCTAACGAATAGATGTAAGTCTTGTCTCTATCTAATAAGCCTACATACACATTTCAGGCGTGTCCGATGTGGGCCAGTGACGGATGGATGCTTGTTCATTCGTTCTGTTTACGCAATACCTACGTTAATAAAGTTTTAATGTTAGTGCTAGGATATGCATGTTCAGGAATACTCGCATGTACCAAAGCTTTACATAATTAAGTAACTAAATATTATGGTCTTGCTAGTCATAATATAAATAACAACTGTGGTGTTAGCTAATGGAAGTCATTACGAAAGCTCCAGCAGCGTGATGACTTTGAACTTGCGCTAACAATGCAAGTCAGGGCCGGTTGCGACACCGGCCCGAACCGGGTCAGGGTGCCGGATCCGACCGTTTTCTTCAACACTAGAATCTAGATTTATCTTCAAACCCTTGACACTAATTGTATTTAATCGGTTCCATATAAGTCATGAGGCAACTTTCGATAGATTTGACTCTCGAATAATAAAATGATGTCAAGACAGGTCGCAATAAAAAGTTATGTGTACACATATGTTACCTAACTAATCAGAGTTAAAATAATAAATAAAAAGCATGCTTACTTAATTGTGAGGTTTTATATAATATCGGAAGAGCCTAATGAATTGTATAACAATCCAACACGCAGAACAAACATAAATATTGCACGACTGTTGTAGCTTCACACTCGCCTGCTCTCCGCATCACCAAGAGTTCCTCCACATGCGGCGTACAAAGTACCGAATAAAGTGTTTGTGTTGTTTGTTTATCAAGAAGCACGTGCGTTCTGATTATATGTTTACGGTCAACCTTAGCACCCTAGCCTGGTTATGATTATGTCACATGACATCAAATAGCCAAGTAGGTGAGGTTGTGCAACCGTTGCGTCAGTCGGTCATCGGGGAAAGCGGCTCTTGTGTTCATTCGCGAATCGAAACATTACCGTTTTGGCCACGAACCAAATACTTACTGGGTTTTGTCAACCAAATAAGTACATTTATGTAGATATTTGCGTATTTTTTTATATTCTGATGTTATGTTACCTACTTATCAGGTTATATAATATAATCGCTGAGCTGCCGTTTCTGTTTCGGCGTATTGTAAATTAGTGGTTTCAACAGCTCTGTCGGCTGTTTGCTTTCTTTCCGGTATCAGGTAAATAGAAAAGGTTTCCCGCAATCATGCCTTCCGAATTAGGCGTATAATTACTTCAGTATCAACAAACGAAACGCGCGGCCGGCAATAATGTTTTTGCCTCAAAATTGAAAGAGATGAGAAAGTAAAACAAAAATTAAAGCAAAAAAATATAATTACCGGAACCGAGGGGAGTCGTTGTGAAAGTAACATTGACATTACCCGCCAATTAACGGGGTAGGAACGGTTGCGTAACCATGGCGGTGGCGTCTCGGGAAAGTGAACCGTAAACACTAGTTATGTAAACGGTTCCGTAGGAACCTCGACATGTGCGAGTGACGTAACGCGCACGGACGCGCGGCGCACGTAACGCTCGATCTGGTGCGCTGCCTCACTTCCGACCCAGAACTATTCGACACAAAACACTCATGAGCTACTTTCATAATGAGCATCATTTACATTTCAAACAAATTGGCTTTATTAATGATTCGTTCTAGGTTATTCATATTTCAAATGAAAGTGTTCCGTAACAGAAGCTAACACAATAACTCGTTAGCAATAGGTTGGCATACATGCAACTTTAACACACATAGATTCCTAGCGACCATGTGTTACGTTACGGCATAGCTACATAGGAAGGAACGTTATGACTGCACCAGCACATTTATTTTTTACATCTGCAAGCAAGCCGGGCTTAGATATTGTAGTCTTCAATATTAAAGGATGTTGCGCTGCAGGACTTGCGCGAATAATTGATTTGATTACAATATAAAACCCGAGATGGCTAATTTTAAGATTTAAATATTCATAGAAGTCTTGAGGCAGTTGCATTCGCTGGCCACCTATAGCGGTCTGCAACTTGACATTGATGACAATTGAAACACCAGGGTTGACTGTTTGTTGCTGTTTGAGGCCAAAACTAAATCAAATCCCCATAGCTTTTGAGACACGATTGTAACATTTTATTGAAATGATTATAACCATTTTTGGTATTAACACATTCAATGATAGCGACCCAAGTCCTTTTACATGTTCGTCAGACGCCGGCAACAGGCCTCATATAAAGGTACAGTGTGGAGGATTAGGATGAGTGTGTGTGTTAAATTGTGTACTCCAACTTTAACTAGGGTTGGCTACTACCACACGAACTTACCTGTGACGGTTGCAGGTGGGCGGCAACCGGTCGGCGCGGTTCCTGTTCGACGCCATCTTCGGGCTGGAGGTACCTCTGCTGGACGAGCAGAGCGTGGAGGAGGACGAGGACGACCCGCAGCTGCAGAAGTGCTCCTGTGGTACGTACTCCGACTACACTATGGAATATATACTCTACGAGCAACGACTCGTACAATTACGTTATCTATTCTGTATCTTTTATAGGTATCTGTATGTAATATGAAAGATTACTTAGTAAGTAATACGGGAGTTAAATAAGGTTTTGGCTTAGGGTTAAAGAAACCTAAGCCAAAACCTTATAATAGCCCAACAAGTAGTAAAGGTATTTAGCCTGTATTGTCCTTGTTAGGGCTTGTTGGGCGAAAGCCCATCAACTCGAAGACATGGGGAGAAAATTATATTTTTGTCAGGAGACGAAAAACAAAGCTTATCAGTTACTTGTATTACGTAACTTAGAGTTTGATTTGTTTATTATCTGGTAATTATATTAGGAGCTTTGACTCTTCAGTTAATAATTATCTAAGACGAGGACCATTATAGTGGGTTTATTGTGTATAAATTAATTCTTAGTGTATTAGTTTACAGATCACATAAATGAAAAACTGTTTTCACCACGGGAAGGTAAACAATTTAAACAGAGCACATGAGATGCGATTGAAGCACTAGTATATTTTTGAAATTATCCCACATTTTAGGCACAAATAGATTTATAGTTATACCTTTGGTGTTAGAAACACATTTGAAGCACACAATATACAAATTTGGCTCATCACAAGAGTTGAATATGTAGATAACTTGTTAGTGTTATGTATTGAGAGCACTTGATGTAAACGATTGTTTCACGTTACTTCTAGAGTGTGGCCGAGCAAACCCACTCCCTCGGAAGATGGGTAAGTCACAGTTGAGGGCACCTTGTAGTGTTATGTGGACACCCTGATCGTAATGGCACCCTGTATTCAAATCACTTCCTATGTCGACACTGCACTTTAGTTGACTCTGTATCTTGCACTGTAGAGTACCCCGTAGTGCCCTGCTTTCCATATCTTGCATTATAAGATATAGTGTATCGATTTGTACCCTGCACGCTCTACCTACCTAGTACTCGTAGTATGTATACTGTTATAACTATTTACCCATGTATATTGCATTTCAAACCCTGTAGAACCCGTATATCGTTTGTAGCAATCGTATCCTGCACTATAAAGTACTAAGAGCATTTCATAGTCAATACTTTAGATATTTCAATATACTGTTGTGTTTGTGGTATTGTTGCATGTTTCCCTTCTATTCAGCCACTGTACCCAAGAACTTGTAGTTTAATATATTTTAAGCATAATAAACTAACATACATACAAATACCAATAAGACAACTCGCAAGTTATTGACGTTACTTTGTAGACTTTTCCTCTCAGTTGAGGGCAATGCTTCGCAAACAAAACAACAAACAGGTACAAGAACATTTCCCAGTGTTAATCTGCGCCGATAGAAACCCGTGTGATTTCCTCCTCGTGCTGTGCGTTGAACCACAGTGAAAGTGATCGCGCCGCATTGTGAGCGCCTCTACTGCTGATCTGGTGCAGTCCACGTCATATGTACACACTTTTTCACCTTATTACAATGGCATAAGGTGAAAATGTATACATTTATATGTGACGTCAACCCTTCTTACTACAGTGACTGTACGTTAGTTGATGACACTATAATGACGAGGAGATTGAACGCACATACCGTTATATACATTTGTGTTACGGATTTGTACATATCAAGATGAGTTATTGATTACTGTATTTATATAGTGTCTGATAGCGGACATTAAAGTCTAATTGAAGTTATAAAACAACTTTCACTGAAAGTGATTTAATGACCCTTACCTGAAGTTATATTTTGAAGTGCCCACTTTGTTAACCAGTATTATAACTCAAGTTGATCATCAAAGTCGTACAAAATACTTAGTATTTAAAACTCTTGATTAACAAGTATGACGTTATAATATTTAGATATTAATTAGTGCTTATTTCACCAATAAACCCTAATATTTAACACACACTGAGCTTTCCATTGCAACATTATGTCAACATTACGCACACTAAGTGCAAGTGAATTCATCTGATAGAGATGACCATTGCTTTGCTTATGTAATGTTTTGTATGACCATCCACGAATACTTGAAAGAATCATCTTGTATACATATTTTTTTTTGTCAACGATAGAATTCCAAGAATCGCATTTAAGACAAATGCGATTTAACCACAATTGTAATTGACTACCGTCCTTGCCCACTAGCAGTTGACAACTTCTTGCCTGTTTAATCAATTTTAATCAACATTCATAAATCATAATTATCGATCTTAATGAATTGGTTTTTAAAACTTCACCACTAGCTGCACTAGGCTACATTGGTCGACAACGTTCCTCTGTATTTGAGCCCTTGTTCACAAAGTTTTTGACCATTGATTTAATTGACCACTGACCTCCTCTGACTAATTGATCGAATTGAGCATCTGTTAATCAATGCTAACTAGCTGTTTCTTCTTCGAAATTGATGGAATGAACTACGGAACCCCTGCTGACTGCTGGCTATGTCTGCAGAGTGCGGAGGTTCTAACCAGGAGAACCGCATCGTGGGCGGGCAGCCGGCGGGCGTGAACCGCTACCCGTGGATGGCGCGGCTGGTATACGACGGCACCTTCCACTGCGGTGCGTCGCTCCTCACCAAGGAGTACGTGCTCACTGCAGCGCATTGTGTTCGCAAGTCAGTTAGCCACTTATTATTATCTACCTTTAAAATAACATGAACAATACTGAAAGAATTGTGAAAATCCGTTTACAAATAAGTCGAAATGAGTTTTTTCTGTTGAAGTGAGGGTATCCAGAGGATAGCCGTATATTTTCTTTTCTATGAAGCTATTTTTAAGTAATAAGGTGTAGTGGGTTTTCAAAGATTTAACATTTTCTTTTAATGACTTTTGCTGGCATTCACCGTAGTCGGAAACTTAACAAATATGTTTACGCGACAGTCTCGATACATAAGACATAAACGGGGTCTTTGTGCGCCACCACACCAAATCCAAAAGACCCCGTTGATGTCTTTTGTATGGGCGTGTGCGAAACATTCCAACAATTCCAAGTTATGCTGCTAGTTGCGTGTGGCACAAAGCAATGTTGTCATTCTCATGATACTTTACGTATTTCATTCTCTTTCATGTATCATGGATATTATACTGTCCATTACACTCATCAATACCATAACTATACGGGTATTTAGAGTGTAATATTGTAGACATTTGCGTGTCCAATGACTGTTATTGTAATTAATTTTTGATTGATGTTCTTACGCGCTAGAAATAAATTAATATCATATTAAGTTCTTGCGCATGATTGTTATGTACGAGTATAATCAAAGAATTCGTATATTGCAGTTCCGCTCAGTAACAATGATTACTCATTTGCTTTTGATAATAACCGGAAATGGTTATGTTCGTGTTTGTATGAGTATTAGCAACCATTAAAAGAAAATGAATTGTTAAATATTTAGATACTTACTAGAAAAACAAGTTACTTACGCTGTACTACTTTACCTAGGAACGATCTCCATTGACACGAGCCCAGCTGAACAGCTTAAGAAAAAGTACTTTCCAAACAAAATAAAGTTTAGGACATATCTATACAAATATTAAAAAGAGGTATTTTTTTAAGTTTGTTTGTTTGTATTTTCAAGCTAATTAGGATTTCAGGAATTACCAGTCTGATTTGAATACTTATTTTTGGAATAGATAGCCACATTTTGAACGGAAAGGTTAAAAGCTATTATTCATCCTGAAATTCCCACTGGAACGAGCACAACGCGGTTAAAACCGCAGGAGGCTGCTAGTATTATGTATAACACGTATTCCTCGTATTTGCAGACTGAAGCGGTCGAAGATCCGCGTGATCCTGGGCGACCACGACCAGACCATCACGACGGAGAGCGCGGCCATCATGCGCGCCGTCACCTCCATCATCCGCCACCGCGGCTTCGACTCCGACTCCTACAACAACGACATCGCGCTGCTCAAGTTGAGGAAGCCGGTCAACTTCTCCAAGATTATCAAGCCTGTGTGTCTGCCGCCTTCTAGTGAGTAACAAACATTATTCAAGTTAGTAAGAAGAAGCACATGAAAAAGTAGTATGTACAACATTACAGTTGGATTCATCGTTATGTATAAAAATTGCGTGTCATGTTGTTTGTCCGCGATGGACTCCTAAACTACTTAACCGGTTTTAAATCTGATTTGCACAAAGTGAGCTTACATCTCAATTTAGAGTGATTAGAGTAGTCCACCCCTTAATTTTGGCAAGACAACGTTTGCCGGGTCAGCTAGTACTCATATATGGAAATATCACCAGTTCATTTTCGTTCTGCCCATACTGGCTCATATTCAGGCTCGATGATACACCCTCGGTAAAGGGTTGCATCTGTTCAGCAACACTGTCAGCATATGGGTCTCTGTTTTTGAAGATCCGTAAATACAGATCCTTACAGTAATCTGTAAAGTTATATTAAGATCGCTGGCTGGAGGAAGGAGCTTCAACCCCAGTGTAGTTGGATGCCGCACAATTCTGCATTGATTGAATAATACGAACGGTGGGTGAACAATATTGTAGAGGTGTTGTTTGTGCAGGCACGGAGCCGTCGGGCAAGGAGGGCATCGTGGTGGGGTGGGGGCGCACGACGGAGGGCGGCGCGCTGCCCGCCGTGGTGCAGGAGGTGCGCGTGCCCATCCTGTCGCTGGCGCAGTGCCGCGCCATGAAGTACCGCGCCTCGCGCATCACCACCAACATGGTACCTTATCATATCATCACCCTACTAATATTATAAATGAGAAACTTTGTGAGGATGTATGTATGTATGTTTGTTACTCTTTTACGAAAAACTACTGGACGGATTTGGATGAAACTTTATAGTAATATAGGTTATACATTAGAAGAACACATGGAATACATTTTACCCCAAAAGTAAAACGCGGCGCACGGCTAGTTTCCGTACCAACTTTGAATTTGATATTTATGTATTTACATACAAACAGAGTTAGTCATTACATATCCAATTTTTTGGTACAGATTAATTATTGGCACCGGCAGATAGTCATTAGTTTGTAACCGTACATAGGAAAAAAAAATGAATGATTTGTGTAATTTTCCCCAAAACTTGCACAAAAGATCCCGTTGATGTCTTTTGTATGAACCTGTGTAGCCGAAACTATAAACGTATTTTATGCATTAAAGTACTGCCTGTACTACTGTTAATGTTGACGTATACATCCATAATACAATATTGTCATCATCATCACTAATATGGTACGCATCATTACATCACAACGCGAAGGACCGTCGCAGACTAGTCCAGACAGTCTATCAACTGTTGTCGGTAAATTATTTGGTCTTTAGTCAACAGACAAGACCAGGTCTAACAGGTATTTTCGTTCTCTTATAGGTTTATACATCGCCTAGGTGGTCTAGTGGTATGTGTATTCGTCTGGCCAAGACTGAAGTCCCGGGTTCAATTCCCAGGTCGAGTGAAAACATGTTTCGTACTTTCAAACATGGCTCGGCTTTGAGATCACCAACCCGCAATAGGCAAGCGTGGTAATTATGCCAAATCCTCCACACTGTACTGATATCTTCAGTAAGATGAGGGGCCTTTGCCCAGCAGTGGGCCATTACAGGCCTATACGACTACATAGGTTTATTCACTGTTTATATTATAACACAGGTCCATTTAAATGGTTCTTATACAATTCATAACGCCACAGTTCGTGTATAATCAATTAATAATATATCCCCTTCCCGTTCCAGCTGTGCGCGGGGCGCGCGTCCACGGACTCGTGCCAGGGCGACAGCGGCGGGCCGCTGCTCGTGCAGAACGGGGACAAGTTCCAGATCGTCGGTGAGACCTCCCTTCACACTGTTAACCACGCGAAAGTACAGCCTTGCACACATTACCCGCAGTAGAATATGATGTGTACGAATATTTAAATTTATGTCGCGCCTAGTGCAGACTGGGTCGTGGCGTAGTGCGGTCGTAGTCATAGGGACTGCATTAAATGAGTGTTTCTTTTGACAACGTGACGTTCATGTTTACTCACTCATTGTATTAATATATTTGGAAGACGGACAGAAAGGTTAAGTTTTGCAGAACGTTAATACTCGAATAATAAGTTTATCCACGAAAGTTTATCGCACTTATAACGATTTGATACTGACAAATCAGTTTCAAACTAAACGACAGTTGTTTGACAGAGCAAACGCTTTACAAAGTTAAATCTAGCCGACAAACCAAAGGATGGACCCCGATGGTAAATTGTTCGTCGGTCCCTATAGCTTATCCAGCCTCTCATTCGGCAGGCATCGTGTCGTGGGGCGTGGGCTGCGGCCGGCCCGGCTACCCGGGCGTGTACACGCGCATCACGCGCTACCTGCCCTGGCTGCGCGCCAACCTGCGCGACACCTGCCTCTGCGACAACTGACCACAACTGACAACAAGAGCCGACATCATCATCAACCATGACACGAGGTCAGGCAGCCTGATCACCAACACACGCGTGTGTGAGTGGTAAGCGTAGGACCACTTTGCAAAGCTCCGAAAATATAATGTGCAGAAAGAATAGCTCATACGCCAGCTATGATACACTTTAGTCTACCTAAACAGACAAATTTATACAAGTTTGTTACAAAGTGTGTTCTTCCTTATCACCTGGAGTAGGGACGTTGTGAGATGTCTAACTAAATACACAGCGGCGTTACATTATTCAGTGTCGTCAAAACATAAGTGTTATAAATGAATAATTATAAAAAATTATACTAAAAGGGACAGATTGAAAAGATCTCGTTTTGGCCAAGATTTAATTAATAGAGTTAGTGTTTCTATTAGATGTAATTTAGGTAGCTTATTCGAGCACAGAGAATAAAATTAATTTACAAAATCTTAAAGTAATGTTTTGAAGCCTTGTTATACGACAAAGTTAATTAAGATAGTAATAACTTGTAGCAATATCTTTAAAGTCAAAGTTGCACCTGCGTTTATTTTTATAGCAATGCGCTAGAGATTCATTAAGAAAGTATAGGTTATAAACCTATATGATGATATATGATCATCTAATGCTTGTTTTAACCAATACACACATCGTTCATTGCTCATCACTGATGACTCATCATTCATTCATCATCATCATCTTAAAATCTCGTTTCATGTTCATTTAATGTTCATTTCATGTATATTAATGCTCATTTCATGTTCATTCATGTTCATTTCATGTTAATTGATGCTCATTTCAAATCATCGATTTATCATCTCATTTACTTAATTATCATAATCATTAAATAAAATCATAAGTCATATCATCATTTTATCATTATCACACATCGTTCATCTATTACGTGCATCAACCAGCATCTTCATCTATCATCATCATCTTGTCACAACTCACATTACATCCATTATTCATCGTATCACATCATAATCATATCATTCTCATATCATTTCATGTAATTTTTTCATAGGATATAGAATAACTATATAGCTAGCAGTCATTACTGATTACCAATAAGTACTTTTAAGACTCTTATTTTCGTTTTGTTGTAAACGTCTAAATACTGTATCAGTCTGCTATTAATTTATGAACTACTTATGTAATATAACTAGTACTGTACTACCATACTCTATGATGTTTTTGAAATCCATCTGCAGCTGAATACCGTAATCGTTGTTGACAGTAATTTTGAAATTGTTTCTGATATATTTATTAGAAAAAGTACCTATGTACAATCTCTTTTGAGATTGTTGTAATTGTTTTAATATGTATTTATAAGATTAGTGCTGTTATTAGTTAATAATTTGTTAGATAAGTTGAGGCCGGTGGTGCAGATTACCATTAGTGAAGTAAGAGACATGAGGATCTACCGACGTGTTCACTTTGTACATAACGTTACCGAGTATATGTTGTTTATACTTTATAGACATGTTAATTGTTATTTTGTTTATGAAAATAACGCTCGTTTGTTATCTTGTTAATTTTAGGCGTTATTAATAATATTGTCGAGATTTTTAATTGAATTAACTTAAGATTTATTACTCGTTTTTATATTAAAATAGGATATTACTATTACATTCATATATTATTTATTACATTTCGATCAAATTGCCATAACATCTTACGATGTCTTATTTGTTTCGTGATGCGAGCAATGATATTTAAAACCGATCGCCATTTCTTAACAACTTATGTAGTAAGTATTAATAATGTTTAAAGAGGTATCAAAGAATACTTTAAAAATGCAAATTATATTTTATCTTTGATCCAAAACAAAACAATGTCACACGAGTAAATACTAAATATATATTGTGTTAATATAGTTATTAGTCGTTATTTAGTTAGTTGATAGTCATAATGTTACGACGCTCTTTGGCTACAGCTGTGATCAGCCATTAAAATATTAATTTATTACTAATTTATTATCACTACGTATAGTTATTAACTAATATTATTAAACTTTAATATTTTATTGAGTCTTTGTTATTGTGTTGTTGATACTTTGTCGTTATTAAGGTGCTAAAATAAAGAAATGTTATAAAAATATTGTATTATTTTCCTGTTTCATTAGAGTTTATTAGAGGGTTTCTTTTTATTACGTTTTGCGGTTTTCGAGTTATTTTTGTGACGCGATGTGTCATTCGAGGAAAATATTCAATGTTTGGAATGATTAGGAGAACAAAATAACATCGGAGAAATCAATTGAATAAAAATAAGCCATTGTGGCAGTCTAATTGCATCTCGCCTGGATTCAAGTCCCGGGTTCAGTTCTCGGCTTTGGTCGTCATCGTTCATCATCACGTTCCTCATCATACGAGTTCAATATCTTTTCAGAGAGAACAACCAAACCAACAGAACAAACAGCTAACTTTTGATTTACCAGGATGCTCCTTTGTGGACTGACAAAAGTAAATCAGTTAACATTCTTGTATCTTTTACCATTTATTTTTTCATCGAATAAGGGATAGGAACTTTAACTTTAACTTACCCTCCATAGTAGTAGCACAGTAGTGCTCAGAAATGCCACTATCGGGCACCTATCCAAGTAGCGGACGAGCTGCGTATCGATTTGTTGATGTGTAAGGTGTAAGGTTGCTGAAGTGGATCTTGATTTCAATTTGGGGGCTGAACTTTCGTAAAGGTTATAGATGGACACGGAGGTGCCCCCCACCCACCTCGGATTCGTCTCTGTGAGGATGTAATCCTGCGGCGTCGCTGCTGACCGGTCGCGGCGAAAGCGTCGCTTTCCATCGCCTCCTCTACATTCACTCACTCAGCGGTCGACACCTATTGATCGCTGATTGATAGCTCTGTAATCATATTTTAAAAAGTAGGCTATTGATTGAAACTATACGCGGTCGCCGGTCCAACGCGGTCAATAAAGTTGGCCTATGGCCTAGTTAGCAATAAGATAAAGTGCTGTGAAGTAAAAACGCATGCCTTAAACATTAACCTTTATCCATTGAGTCATATGAAATAACGTTAGTACATACGAGTATAACTCAATGCCTTTATCCTTCTTTACTTTCTTTTATCAATCTCTAGGAATTAGATAAGTTTCTTTAATTTATTTGCTCAATGTTTGCAAAGCAAGTAGATGTCTGTTCTTAGAAACACTATTCAATATGAGATTACAATTCTAAATCGTTTATTTGACCGGTAAGGTAAGGTAAAGGAGACTTGGACGGATATAGTATAGTAAGTACTCGCAAGTAAGTGTACTCAGCGCACATGACTTTGTGAACCGAAGTCGTGAGCTTTCACAGTTAAGTGCACCTGCCACGATCTGCAAATTAAATAAACAACATCAAGAGTGTAATAAAACATTAACTATGGAAGCTTTCATAAACTGAGCTTCGCTTATATAGGAAATAGTATTTTCCGGTTTTTCGATCACCTATTTTCATCTAGCGCATGTTCATTTTTTATATGATTTACTTATTTCTATATAATATGAAATACACTTTACCAATTTTAGCACTAGATATCTTTGCACTTGAAGAGGAAAAATGTTTAGATTATTTTTTTTATTTCTACCCTATCTCTAAACCTTCTTCGGCTAGACAATTGACGACATTGGTCCACATTTTGGGACAAGTAAGAAAAAATACAGTAAAGAGGACATTTATTAGTTTAGAAGCATCTGCATATTTTATGCGTATTTAAAATAGAATTTATGTGTTTACAATGATTGGAAGATCTTAATAATTTATCATACATATTATTCTTAGACACATAATCGGAATCCAAAACAGATTCTGATTTAGAAACGTTATAAAATGTTATGATTAATAAACAGTTTTAGTATATTATGTTTTATAACTATAACGTGTGTTATGCATCTGACAGAATTAATATTCAAATTGTGTTAGTTTTTAGTCATTCTGAGAAAATATTTGTAAATAACACGTCAAGTGTAATAAAATGAAACGGGCCGGAGTCGCAGCTCCGCGGGCAGAGTGTTAGGTATTGGTATCGACACCTATTAGAAACTGCTAAAGTAGAGAGTAGCGGTACTCGCGTCGATCAAGGAGGATCGGACTCGTTGGCTTGCGCCGAGATGAGCCGCAGCGCTCCGCGGCATAGTAATGTGTAGCCATTTTACTTAAGCACAATTTTTTAGGTCTCACACGGACGAGAGACTTTAATTTTTAACTCGAGACTTTAAACGACTGAGAAGAAATATTTTTGTAAGACACACTTATAGTTCTATGCAAAAAAAACGTTTTTCGGATGTGTTATTTATATAAGAGTCTATGGGCTTTATTAATAAACGCGTATTAAGAACAGTTTAGTTATCAAAGGGTTTGTCACTTACTGACATACGCAATTTTCAGGAGAGCAAAAGAGACAAAACACAGTGTAGCAGTGTTTTATTTACACCGTGTTTATATTTCAATAAGGCCCTATAATGATAGGCTCTACTTACAGGGATAAATAAGTTACTCATGCTCTGTCTCTCGTCTGAGTAAGCCTTTGAGGATAAAGTCATGAAACTTATGGGTTGTTAACTACACTAACTTTGGTCTGTGGTTTCACCTGTATTGACTTCAATCTGGAACTGCAATCATCTCATATCTCTATCATTTTATTTTGTTTTTACGCGTATTGCGGTTTTTGGAAGATCATTTTTGATGTGAGCATTCTAAATAGCATCCACTCGCAAATATATCAACTAAATTATGTAGACACTTACTATGACGTGGTGAAGATTGTTACTGGACACTCAATTAAATATGTATTCCTAAAATGTGAAATTTATTTTGTTTTGAGTGTACTTTGAATGGCTTCGGGTTTATCGGATATTTATGACAGGGACAAATTATTTGGTTTATGATATACTGACACAAAAAATAATGAAACTTTATTAAAAGTTAATTCGAGAAGTTAATGAATGTATATAAATGTCAAACACGTATAAAATGACGTCACAATTAATGCTATAATTTATTTTCTAGACGTATTAATTAGATGATTTATCAATTTCCATAATTATGAATAATGAGTACCGTTACGAAAGAGTCGCCCGAAATAGTTTATACTGCTATGTTTACATGGGACACGGGTTTTGATGACGAGTACCGATATTTATTGATGTAAGTACTCGTAGTACCAACTAGGTGACAGTTTTAAAATTTACTAACTTTACCCTGTTAGGCGTTTGTTTAACTTGATAAATTTACACACGGTTAATTAGACCCAAAGTAAGCTCTAAGCCTGTATTAGGGAATCTAACTCACTGATACTACTACATAAACACAAATACTTTACAAGAATATATTATTGACACCCACATGTCGTCATCAACAACTATATATGTCTTCACATATGTAGTTGACTCGGGCCGGGGATCGAACCCGCAACCCTGCCAACGGATTTTCTTGCCGCGTTCTATTATACTCGCAAATTCGATATTGGTTCTTTTTGGATTCGGTGATTCGTGATTTTATTTCCATTTTGACAAAACGAGAACAAACGAGTCATGAATAGACCTAGAGTATGGTCGTAAATTAAGGTCATTTTGTGGGTAAGATAAGAGTGAGTCAGATATTAGGCTAAAAGCAGCTGCTAGGCAAAGGCTTCTCTCACAGAAGATGTCAGTACAGTGTTACGCAGGGTCTGGTGATGGCGACTTTCCTTATCGCAGGTTGGCGATCTCAACCCCGAACGAACAATAGACTAAACGACCTATGACATGAGAGTTGACGCCTCTCTATGAGGAGTGAGGTAGTGTGGTGGTAGCGCGAGGTCCCGCTGCAGGCGGCCAGTGCGCGCGGGTCGGTCGACGATGCCACGCGCGGACACACTCTGACGGACCCACCTCGGAATCGGATACCATGTGCAAGCTACCGATCATCCTCCTTGTGACATTGACTTTCACTCTATCACAGGTTTGCTTTTATTTGTATAATTTATTTATTTATTTATATTTGTCTATACTGCGAAAATTTTCCTCAATTTGTTGCGGTCTTTTTTCGTCAGGATATCAAAATGCTATCTTGCCCATAATATGTTCCTTATAAGGATAAGGCAATGTCTCAAAAACACACGGTTTTAATAATATTTGCTTTATACAGAAAGTAAAATATACCGTTTGAATTTTTTTATGTTAACTTGTTATATTGTTGCCCAAAAGCGCTTATCTAAAGGGAGCAAATAAATATTTTGAAATGTACTTTTTGCCGATTAGATAGTTGTCTATGGTGTGTCCCTTTTATGTTTTGCAATATTGTTGACCAAGTGTGATTTGATTCTGTATGAAAGTTATGGTGATTTCTACACATCAAGAGCGCCATTTTATTTTGGTTGTAACATTGCCGGATGGACGGAAATATAACGATGGAAACAATAGCTAATTTTATTGTATCAAACTTCTCAATTTCTACCTAATTCAATACATTTTCGTAACCAAACTAATGCAATGTAGGACGAAAACAAAATGTCTGCCTTTGTTTACATCTGCAAATAAACCCGTTTTAGATGTTTGTTGTTTTGACCTTTCTAAAAATAACTTCATAAGAGCCAATTACATGGTTTTTTGATTTTGTTACCTTATTATAAAAAAGGATGAACATTTTAAACATTAACGATCAATACTCTCAATTTGTACCTGATAATATCTTCAATAAATCTTTATTCGGCAATAGGAAACTGAAAAACCTGAAAAGCTCGTTGCCTGTACCTAGACGAGACTTTAAACATAGGGTCGTATACCTAATTCTTCTTGTACTGATATCTTCAGAGAGCAACTTTAATGCCCATACTCAGGGACGTCAAATGCTACCTTAGAGATTTATTGAAGGATTTTGAAATGTAATGTATGAAACATTGCATCAATTAGTTAAGTTTTGATGTAATGGTCGTATCTGAGTGCAGCAGTAAGTTGCTGTATGTGTATGTGTGGTGTGTGCAGGGTGACAGCGTGCGCGACGCGCGGGGCGTGTTCACGCGCAACATCTTCGGGGGCGTGTGGGGCAACCGCCCTCCGCTGCTGGAGGCCAACCAGCCGCGGACCACCTGCACCTGCAGTCAGTACCTTCTTTAACTCTTTACACCTGCAGTCGGTACCGTCCATACCTTCTTCATAATATGTAGAATGAAGTCCACTGCTGTCTGTTCGATATAAACTCAAAAACTGTTAAATAGGTTTTCATTGATTGAATGAAACCACCGGGACCCACTGATTAACGTGCCCTCCGAAGTATTATAATAATTATTACTTTATATTCACTGGCCACTGTGATTTTCGTATATCTTCCACTTAAAGGACTTTTATTTGCTTCGGACGGTACGTACAATTGTCGGTTCCTGTTGTTTCAATCGATAGATCATGTCTGACACCAGGGTTGGCCACTACTTGAACTTACTTTAGTCAAAAGAGTGATTCCTCACCTGATGACCCTCACCTGGTTGGTTCACGTTCCAGAATGCGGCGAGCGCAACGAGGTGCCGCGCATCGTGGGCGGCGAGGAGGCGGGCATCAACGAGTTCCCCTGGATGGCGCGCCTCTCCTACTTCAAGCGGTTCTACTGCGGCGGCATGCTCGTCAACGACCGCTACGTGCTCACCGCCGCTCACTGTGTTAAAGGGTACGTACACATACACATAGAAACCTCTTCGCTTCGTTCTAGTTCTATGGATGTACCCACGAAGTAGAGAAGCAGTAAGTACTTCGCTCTTCCGTAGATGTACCTACTATTCACCATATATCTATTTCTCTCTTTCGTTTTCTTGACCATGAACATAGTGGAAGCAGGCTTTTAGGAAAAGTATAAATTTTATATTTTGACAAGTAATAATCGGCCTTGCTGGGTGGCTAAACCGAATATAACAAAAGTTCACCAATACTGCAGAATCAAATGATGTGTCCAACCGAATTAACTATCTACATCGGATGTGTACTCGTAGTGATTACTTCTGTCAGCGTCGTTTGGTGAATACTGCTGAACAGAGTGCTTCACGCGAGGATATGTATAGTAAACCTTATACTATTATGGAAAATAAAATAATAGATCAGTAGCGCCCCGCGGTTGCATTCAGGTTTTCTACACATTTTCTTAATATTCTCGAGTTTACAAAGATGCCAAGGGTTGACCAAAAATGATATTTTTATCGAGTTGAGGTAGTGTAATGATTAATGCTCATTTAATATTGAGGTAGAGCAAGCACAGCGAGCAGCGAGCAAAGCTAAGCATCGATCTTCCGAACTTCGATGGGAGAATGTTTGTAGCGTTGATCTGCGCAGTAACAGCGGACATGATATTCATTTTATTAATGATATTGGAAATCAATAACAAACTCAATGAGCACTTCTTCCTCAATTTGATTGTGAAAGTTTAACTAAAAGTAACAAAACTCCGTCATTACAATCGAGTATTTAACTTTCACATTTATTTGTATGTATGTTTAATTTATTTTGAACATTTAACAATTCAAATGTGTGGTCTCGAGTGGATTTCGTGAGGTGCGAGCCAACCCGCGGGGTGCCAGTAGTCTCTATGGACAATGCAAGGCTCGTGGCGTAGTTCGACTAAGCGATATCAACTCATCGGAATTGATAGTCAACATGCAACTTAGACACTGGTCGATAGAGACACCATGTCGGTCCCGGTCGTTTTAATAGTAGACTATATCGGAGGCGTGGAGGCGGTCTTCAGAGTCCGACACCAGGGTTGGCCACTCACCTTATCAAACTTACTCTCTAGTCCATTGACTCAGTATTTGCGAACTACTTCACAGAGTGTTGACTCTTGCTAGTTGTGACACTTCAGAAGTGAAGGAAGTCTTGTGCCGTGTTTACTTTGGCAAATAAGTTGACAGTATAACAGGACTTTTAGGTATTCGAGTAGAAGAAAAATACTGCGAAATAGTTAAAATTGAGTGTTGGTGTTATTAGGTGTGATATCTAAGCAAATCTCTTCAGAAAGTTAGAATAACTGGATATAATACTACTATAAAGAATAATACTATAAAGGAATATTAAACAGACAATAATACTTATTAGTCACATAAAAATCCCCCTTCAGATCTAGTGCAAGTTAATTAAGGTTAAATATAATTAATATTTTATCTGTATTTGATGACGGAGCAATGACTATGATACAGGTTAATGACTAATTAATGAGAGTTGATCTGTCGGTTTAGGATCACACGGCATCGGCGGAGAGGCGTGTTGTTTTCATTGTTAATTTGTAGTTAATTAATTTGAGCAATGTGTGTGATGGTTCTAAGGTATTAGAGCTTCTTGCACATTGGGATACCATTCCAAATTAATATATACAGTTAGTTTTGTTTAGCGCCCACCTTGTATTGCGAAACTAATATGGTATTTAATAACATACGACTCTTAGGTTACAAATGAAAGATATTTCTCTTGCTCCTCCGTTCTGGCTATATTATTACCGAGACACGACAAAGTAAACAAACAATAAACTTTTATAAGTTCACTGACTACTACATAAATATGACCAAATTGCTCCGAATACTGCAGATGATATCGTAAATCAGGCCCGGGCGTGGGTCGAATAACCTACGAATTAGCAAACAAGTCCCAAATGACTGCGATGTCCGAATTTGTGGATTCCAATCAATAAGTGCGTTCACCTTCAAACCGGACGGGTCGTCGTCCTCGGGGCGCCATTGTGGTACACTCCGCTTTTTGTTAACCGACTTACGAGACAAGGTGTTTAATTGTTTATGAGTGTTACGCGAGTGCACGCTGGATGCTGTACAATGTCGCACGCACGAAGGATCGCGAGTGAAAGCGTAAATGAGGCATTAATAGTATTCACCAGCGAGCGACGGAACACTTTCGCTGGTGTCACTCGCGCCACGGTCACAATGCGCGTCACGACCGCTTGTGTAACCACCCTTTATGAGTGTAATCGGTGTGTGTCTTGTGCATTATAAATAGCCTAAACACATTCCTATAAAACCATTTGGGTCAAACCGAAATCTTGAGTTTCGTTTTGGACTCTTATTTTATTTGATCGGAGAACAGGTTTATTTTGCGTCCAATTTTGCCACATATTGTGAAGTCATCTCTAATACTCAGATATGATTGAGCTAATGAACCATGCACAAAGAAGGATGATGTGTAATTAAGATGTTTTTTTGGAACGAAGTTCCTTATCGCGCGTTGCGAAAGGGGGCTAGACGGAAAAAATGGTAACGACATTTTTTAGGCCAGAGAGGGACAGACAGAGAAACTTGCGCACGCCAGAGAGAGACAGATAGAGAAACATGCGCGAGAGAGACAGACAGAGAAACTTGCGCACGCCAGAGAGAGACAGACACAGAACGCGCATGTTTCTCTGTCTGTCTCTCTCTGGCATGCACATGTTTCTTTGTCTGTCTCTCTCTCTCTCTTATAGAAAGCAAGCTAGATATTTTCGTTTCGTCTTTCTATTTCGCATTGAACAGTGTGGTGTCGCGACGATTATTTTTGTTGATAATAAATAAACTTCGTTCCATCCGGGTGTCCCGTGACACCTCTCAAGTTTTTTATGGGTATATCTACCTACATTTGGCTATGCCAACGAGTGAATCTGTACAACTAAACTATTATCAAACCAAACTGTAAATAGAACCTTATAAACTATGTCGAAAAACGAACATGAATTACTAAGAATTTAAAAGATGAATACAAATATTGATTGACACCTACCTACGAGTACTTTAATTTTGAGAGATACCTAGACTGCATTCAGGAATTCATTGTTGCTCGTTCCTTATATCACGAGTGTAGCAAGGTCCCTTAATTGTACAAGAACTTACTTACTTTTGAGCACTGGAATACATATTAAATGGCATTTTTACGTACGTAAAAACCTTTTAACGCCGAAGACTAATTCGAATATGTTGTGATTGACTCCAGGTTCATGTGGTTCATGATCAAGGTGACGTTCGGCGAGCACAACCGCTGCAACGCGACGGAGCGGCCCGAGACGCGCTTCGTGCTGCGCGCCATCGCCAACAAGTTCAGCCTCTCCAACTTCGACAACGACATCGCGCTGCTGCGGCTCAACGAGCGCGTGCCCATCTCCGACGCCATCAAGCCCATCTGCCTGCCGACTAACACTGGTCAGTACTCACTACTGTGACTAAACCATTTAATTCCACGTCAAAAATATACAATTTACAAAAATAAAACAGAGAACAAAACAATTTACGATTTAGAGGAGCAGACTCGGTGTCCGCTGAGCCGCTAGTGCGACACAGCACTGATTTTCAGTCTGTCTGCTAAATAACTATGTACTTATTAAAATATTTTAGCATCTGGTGCGCAAAACAAACAAAGAATTTAGTGCTCTAAGTTCAAATTATTCTCTTTTATTGATCTACCATTCCACTTATCCTTCCACTTGACATCTGACTGGGTCCACAGACAACCTGTACGTCGGAGTGAAGGCAGTCGCGTCGGGCTGGGGCACCCTCACGGAGGAGGGCAAGGTGTCGTGCACGCTGCAGGAGGTGGAGGTGCCCGTCATCAGCAACCACGAGTGCCGCGCCACCAAGTACACCGCCAACATGATCACCGATAACATGCTGTGCGCAGGGTACCCCAAGGTCGGACAGAAGGACTCATGTCAGGTGAGCACTACTTCATAATCTATATACATGTTTAGTTTCAACTTTAGTAGCGTAGCATTTTGTAGTGCACTTTTATTGAACCAATATTGTACTCAGGAGAAAACGTTAAATACTAAATTGTCAGATCATGTGGCCAGCTTCTTGTTCTTAACATTCCGACACAATAGTAGTACAGTTCTTTTGTCGAGTGTTAATGGTATGAATGTACTCGTATGTTGCAGGGTGACAGTGGAGGTCCTCTCATAGCAGAGAGGAAGTACGACAAGCGATACGAGTTGATAGGTGAGTTATTGCTAATGGTATCCAATGTATCTGAATAATCTTATATCGATAAAGCTTGTCAAAAAATTACATAAGAATCGATCGAGGCCGACCTGTGAATGAACAGCCGTACAAAATTATTTCCGCCCAATTTAAATCGGAAAAGCTTGGCTTTTTCATTAGAACAATTTCCTTTATAGCGTAATATTTCCAAAAAATGGGAAAGCTTGGCCCTTCCATTCGAACAATACCCGTCTAATCTGCTCTTTACTAAAAAGACTGATACCGGCCGATAACACTTCAACGTTCACTTTTATCATTAACAATAGCATAACCTTAAGCAATATGTAACACCTCGTTTATCTCCCCAGGCGTGGTGTCGTGGGGTAACGGGTGCGCGCGCGTGGGCTACCCGGGCGTGTACACGCGCGTCACCAACTACTTGGACTGGATAAAGGAGAACACACAGGACGGGTGCTATTGCACCGACTAGCAGGGAAAGTGAAGATAAGGCTTTCTTATAGGATTTTACAATAAGGATAGGCAGGTGTTAGAGTAATGAAGTAATGGTAGTAGGTCGTTTGCCGAACTTGGTGCAATATATTCGGTCGCCGAACTAGGTTGTCCGCAGACTGTCAACCTGCAGTAGTTAGCTGCAGTCGGCTTTATTTGGCGAACGGCTGTAGTCGACCGCGTTCTGTACACTTATTGTTACCGCGTGCTGCATGCGGCCACGGAATAGCGATGTACTTACTGCGAACTTCTGTATTTCGTGCATGCGACGATCGATGTACAGTTGGCAAAGAAATTGGTCTACCACTGGGTTGAAGTCCGTGTGTCGTCAGCAATAAGGTTTGTTGACACGGGAAGTGTTGTCGAAAATGGTAGACTACTTTCCTAGTCAACCGTACTGTAATAGAGTTGTATATGTGTAATTGAAACATTGCAAGTCCTCCGAGAGTCCTGAGATACGTAACACAGCTCGTTGTATATGATTCTTCATATTGGGCTCATCCTTTTTGGGAAATCCTGTACAAACAGAGATACAGGGATACACGATGATCAATATAATTAGTTAAGTAAACTAAAACAATAATAAGAAGATGGTCAACAGCTAATATATACGGGGGTGCCACGTGCAGCATCGGCGACGGCGACTTACGAATTAAAACAATCTGTTCGCTGTACGTGTACAATGGCACTACCTTTATAATAATAAAATTAAAATGTTCAAAAACAACAGGAATATTTATTATAATCAACAGAATTTGTTCTTGTATCAGATTATACGTAAAAGAAAAATAATGGTGATAACAATATCTAATTTAGAATAAGTTTAGGCGAAAGGCGAAAAAATACGATAAAAATTAATGTTAAAAATACATGTTGATATGTGCCAAAAATAATAACTAAATTATTTTTATTTATTTTGTATTTTATTTGATTTAGTCACGTCCTTGTCATGTGTACGATGATGCCATATATTGTAATATCCTAGCACTTACTCGTAGTATGTGCCGGAAGGATATTGTGGTAAAATTATAGTTCTAATTAAACATAATTAAACAATTAGTTAAGATTTTAAACAACTTTGTTTTATTTTTTATTTCCTTAGTGACTGTACCGACTTGTTGACTGTCGGGTCTGGATTTTAATTAGACGTCCCGGGTACCTACAAAGCATTACTCGTATTGAAAGCTATTATTTAACACTTCAGGTTTTGAATTATAGACAAGTGTAGTGAATACTTAATCCTCCTTACTGTACTGATATCTTTGGTGAGACGAGAAGCCTTTGCCCAGCAGTGGGACATTACAGGCTAATACATACTACTATGAAAAGATGACATGAAATGGTATGAGATTGATATGATTATGATGTGATATGATGAATAATGGATGTAATGTGAGTTGTGACAAGATGATAGATGAAGATGCTTGTTGATGCACGTAATAGATGAACGATGTGTGATATTATAAATGAATAAAATGATGATATGACTTATGATTTTATATTTTGTAGACCCAATTAAAATCCGGTCCGGATCTTTGTCCGAATGGAATCTGGTCGCAGTAGATGGACATTTAGTTTAACCAAGGAGATTCTAAATACTCCGTCGTAAATGTGGATCTTATTATATGTGAGAGGAAAAGAAAGACGTGTGTTGGGATATTAGGCTTTTTTACATAGTTATATTTTGTTAGTCCTACCTGCCTTTATCTCTTCAGGTCTTGTATAGGGCAACATTACATAGCATAATATGTATGTCCCGAGGCCTCTTCCAATTCATGCGTAGTTAGTTGTCTGGCTACGCGCCGCCGCAGTAGTGTGCAGTCGTCCGCACGCTCGGATGCCCTTTTGTTTTTCATACAAAACGTACGTAGTGGGATGACTGAAAACGGCTAACTTGAGAAAGCCGTTGGAGTACACTATTCAAATTATTCAATACCTGTCTGTCATAAAGTTAAGATCAGGCGTTCCTGACTGTCGATGTCATTACTACTCTCCTAACATAAAATTCAGAGCATAACATAAGAAGACGTTTCTTAGATTGCTCCGATTAAAATTGTAGGAGTTATACTACTGACACTAAAGTTTATAATAGACCAATCAACGCCGGTTTACATTAATCGAGTATACTTGGATGTGTAATCGCAGCGTTTAAGTAAATATGTGCGAGCACAAGGGACGGGGCAACCAAAACAAAGGGCCCGGGACCTAGGAGATCTAGGTGCTCTGGTGACCGAGCTGGGACGGATCAGGACGGATCAGATTGTGATTACCTAAATTTGATTATTATTTTGATAAGCGTTTTGTGGTTAAGAATTAAGGGATAAGTTTTATAGATATAGATAGATATAACAATTTCTATTGATTACATTTGTGATATGGATCACTGTTTAATAAATTCATCAATTTTAGAACTGTATGTCAAATGCTCGAAATGTAAGTTTTAAAGAATAATTGAGTCGCTAATCGGTGCAATCAGCCCGTTGCTTCATATCTTGTGTTAACATGCAATCCCATTAGGCCGCGGACCACTCAGTGATTATTGCCAATTATCATCTGTAAGGCCCGTCCCCGATACCACAGCCAGTCGTCGTAATTAAAAAGCCTTCGCAGAATACCTTAAATCGGATATACTTCTTAAAGTTGCATTTTAATTTATTGGCCTGAGAAGTATTGCATTATGAGATCGAGAATATTATAGTCGTTATTCAAGGTGAGATAAGGTTCAAACTGTTCTTGTCTCTTAGTTAGGTGATCTAAGGTGAGGTGAACGAACCCCGGGGTCATTGCCAAATCCGACATACGTACCAGAAGCAAAGCGACCGCGGGCCGCTAAAGTGTCGCTCACACTAACAACTACTTATTCGGTAATTATTGAACATATTCCTTAAATATTTATTTGGTTCGCGGAACAGTTGAAATTCAAACACGGATCGGAAGAAACGCTACATTTGTTTACCTCCCAAATAAATAAGCAGCTTGCGTATGTTAATACAATTGATTATTTCTACCGGCCCCTAGTCGCTTTCTGCTACAGCGACTCAATAAACAGTAACATAAAGCGACATTTTAGGGCCCCTAATTCCATAAAGTGCGGAGTGGCCGAAGAGATGAGTTAGTGTATCGAAACCGTTTCGCGTGAGTTTCCATTGATATCAGTATCGAGTCGGTCCCGAGATGTGGTGGCTATTGTTTGTACTGTGCGTCGCAGAGGCGGGAGTCACCAAACTTACTAAGGTAAACTAATTAATCTAGTACATTAGGTATTATTTATAATAAGTACTCAAAATATTATCCGTGACTACTTATAAATTCTAGTTTAGTAGTAATACTGTTACTTCAGTTTTAAAATAACACAAGGAGGAAAAAACAAGCGATGAATAAATTCACGTGCAGACACAAATCCCCCAATTAATGGTAGTATTTCTAGTCGAAGTGACGTAAAATATAAATGGCAAGAAAACGAAAGTTGAAGTAAAAGTAACGAACAAGTTTGTAATTAATGCGAAGTGTGTTTTGTTAATGAAAATAAACTTCATAATTAAATTGTTTAATTAGCCGGGTGATTAAATTGAGAGCGTGAAGATTCAACATTTCGATTAAGCGATAACGTTGACTTCAATTTAATTATTTAATGGTTTGTTGATAGAACACATTAAAATATGAATAACATGGAACCAACGTAATGTGTAGCACAAATTAAACATTTTACTTAACTTAGCATATTAAGCATGTTCTTAAGTAAGCAGATCGTGGGTGTGAATAACATCAGACCGCGCATTAACGGTAGATTGTGCAAAACAGTATTGTTTATTGTTCTGTTGAAAGGAAGACGGCTATAACGGTGTACAGATGATTTTAGGAAAACAGTTGGCTAAGATTGAATGGCGGAAAACTAACATACGCTGAGCTTCTCCAATTGCGTTTATTTTCCAATTGCTAAATTTTTGGCTCGGGACAGATACAAATAGAAAGCTTTGGAGGAGGCATTTGTCGAAAAACGAGGTGCTAACTTAAGTTACCCTCTTCCTTAAGGAAGAGAGTCTAACTTTAAACTTAGTATAAATTTATATAATTTGAACATTAGTATTTTAGCAGCAATGAAGTCTTATGATTATATTGTGTGTTGTGCAGGAAGGCTACTTGCCCGACGACGCATTCTCGCAGCCTCCCGCGCTGGAGCTGCGCCACGGCCGCGGCGGCAGCAGCGCCACTTGCTCGCAATGCAGTAAAGTATACGTTCATACACTTTATTATTATACGGTCTTATAAATTTGTCATCTCTCTTTCCCCCTCTCCGTCGCCCTGTTTTGTAACGTAATATTTTCTTAAGAGACCTTTACTTGAATAATTAAAGATATGTAGAATCACATTGATTTTTAAACTTAGGAATTTAATGATTTCTAACGGAACTCTTGTACAGTGTAGTCAGTTCGGTTAACTTCCAAAAATAGTGTAGAGCATCATTGACCTTGTGCAAGTTCCGCAGCAAGTTCAAGATCATGTCCAATCTACCTATTAGGCGAAGAGAAAAACGCTGTAACATGTATTTGGAATTGCAACTACATAGACGAATATAAGTAATTAGCTTTTTTTAAAACGTTTACTGTTCGCTTAAACCTAAAAAACTAGCCAGAAAAAGCGATAATGAACCCTAACCATCTATATGTCGATATACACCAAATACTATCATGACTCTAAAATCCTCTCGTTTTAATGTATATAAACACCTGTATGTACGTTGCGGGCAGGTTGTGGCGAGGGCGGGCGGGGCGCGCTGCGCGTGGTGGGCGGGCAGGCGACGGGCGCGCACGAGTTCCCGTGGCTGGCGCGGCTCGTCTACCACAAGTCCTTCGGCTGCGGCGCCTCGCTCATCAACGACAAATACGTCGTCACGGCTGCGCACTGTATTAAAGGGTTAGTTACTTACATCAGAATCGAGATAAGAAGGCTGAGGAACTGGGTTATATTTCTTTTTCTACTTTATGTATTGCACTGAGATTGAAGCTTAGCAGGGATGGAGTAGGGATGAATTGGTATAGAGATATCCCTATCTCTGAACTGTTTTTCTTTTGTCGAAACCATACATGTTGAATAAGACATTTTTTTATATTAGGCCTTTGCCCAGCAGTGGGACAGTATAGGTTAGATACAAAAAATAGATTCTTAGTAGCACCGTCTCCTTTTGACTCTGAACATTTCACTTACCTAATAAGGGGTCGACAAAGTGGCTCTAGCAAGCGATTAATAATGTCGTGTGTTATCTTATCTCAGATCCTACTCTACTTACTCCACCATACGTTAGTTTCATGTGGTTCTTGTTCCGCGTGACGTTCGGCGAGCACGACCGGTGCGACAAGGCGCGCGCGGCCGTCACGCGCTTCGTGCTGCGCATGGTGGTGCACGACTTCGACCTGACCGTGCTCAGCAACGACATCGCGCTGCTGCGCCTCAACGAGCCCGTCCACTTTTCCCGGACCATACGGCCCGTGTGTCTGCCCCAGTCGAACGGTAACTAGATATCATCTATTATAATCTATTTGATAAGCCCGTTGGCACAGTGGCAGGGAGAGTGCTTACTGTGTCGGGGGTTGCGGGTTCGATTACCGCCCGGAGTCAACAATCAACAATATGTGAAGACATAGTTGTTGGCGACGACGTGTGGGTGTCAATTATATCTTATAAGGTATTTGTGTATGTAGTAGTATCAGTTAATTGTAAATGGTCGCTGTCTGTACATAGAAGATATATAAGAAAAATATATAAGAGGTGCTTTATGAACGCGATAGAACCCAAAACAATGTATTTTTAGATTTTTTGTCTTTTTGTCTGTTTGTCTACGTTTGTGCGCGCTAATCTCAGAAACGGCTTAACCGAATTGAATACAGTTTCACTAATGCAAACTTTTTTATTTTAACATTTAGTCTTTGTTACGTTTCAATCGGTTCATAAATAAAAATGTTATATCAATATCTCGAAATTCCTACAGGAGGGCGCTGCGGGTGAAACCGCGAGGCATAGTTAGTGTATAATAAAGCTGAAGGGATTGTTGTTTTTTTCCTTGTTTGAACGCACTAATCTCAGAAATTACAAATTCGATGTGAATAATTCATTTTGTAATGAATAACATTCAACGAAGGCTTCAAGTTATTTTTTAATGCCAAAGTTTCCACAGGAACTGGCACAACGCGGGTGATACTACACGCTGGTAGTATGTACTTAGTTTACTTACTATAGCTATACTTTAATTTTATTGCGATTTGAGTAGTCTTTTAAGTTGTCTAGCTAACTCGTGTCCAATGGTCCTCTGATTTGGACTGCTTATAGAGCAAACGTTTTGATATCTTTTGTATAGACTTTGTTTTCTGTGGAAGTTAATACATACATTGGTAGTTTATTATAAGTGTTTTATTTGAAATGTTTGACGAACAAAGCCCCCGCGAAGTTGATTTAAATAATATTATATACATTTTATGATAAACGCAGTCAATCAGTCTTTCATTAGTTTGAATGTCAATACTCAAGTGCCCGCAATTTGTATCCGCCAACCCTGTGGAACTCGACTCGGTCATAACTTAAATTCTAAAGCTCATTTATTTCCAACGACCATCATTAAATTAGCGCCCATAAATCTGAATCCCTGTTTTTAAATAACGAACATTTATTTTCGATACTTTATGGTCCGTTTCTCAAAAAACAAAATCTTTACAAAAATAATGAGAAAAAAAATTGGGACCCTACGCCGTGAGAGGTATTACAAGTTTCGGGTCTTTTATAGCTTTATTTCGGACCAAATGTTGCCATTTTCGAGTCAATATTTTATCATCACCCTTATCAACTTACTTACACAAATTGATTCTTTTTGGTCATATATTACAATTTGCGTGGTACAAAATTATGCAAAAAGGATTTTGATTTTGTATACAAATTATGTACTTAGTTGAATATTTTGTCCAATTTTTGAACAAGCTTACTCTGAAATAAAATACAAGAAGAATGTGTAAAGTCAAGGAATATGATCGTGAGCACATTCTCATGCTAATTTTCTGCAGAGAATTTGTGTTAGTTTGTTATGATATTGCGTTTCTTATTTATGATTTCCTTTTATTTCTTAAAGAAAAAAAAGTTATCGGTATCACTTTATATACATATTTATACTTAAGATTATATGGATATATTCTAATACCACACACAAATATTAAAACTGGCTCTATAGGCGACCTTATCGCTAAGAGCCATCTCTTAAAAGAATAATTAATAGAAAAGGGCCTACAATCTATGTTTATGTATATTAGGATCGTTAAGCATGATAATTACGCCTAACTCTCCTCACTGTACTGATATCTTAGGTGACTTTAGAGTCGCTCAGCAGTGGGACATTACAGGCTAATACATTCTTATGGCATCAAACCCTCGCAGCACCTCTGTACGTGGGCACGAACGCCACCGTGGCGGGGTGGGGCGCGACGGGCGAGGGCGACAAGTGGTCGTGCACCGTGCTGCGCGCGGAGCTGCCCGTGCTCGCCAACGCGGACTGCCAGCGCACCAGCTACAATAGCTCCAAGATCAAGGAGGTCATGATGTGCGCCGGGTACCCAGAGACGGCGCACAAGGATGCTTGCACGGTATGGAAGGGGCGGACGATTTCATGGATCAATGCTGGTGTGTGGCTTCAGTCTTGTGACTCCATTGATAGTTTGATAGACGTCTCTCTATGATATAATTTTTCTTTTCAATATGATTTTTTAATATCATGTCCACTGTAAATTGAGAATGAGAGTAAAATTTTATTGTTAATTATATGTTTAATTATTTCAGGGTGACAGCGGAGGTCCGTTAGTAGCAGAAAACGAAAACAATTCTTATGACTTGATAGGTAAGTTTAAGTATACCTGAAAGTAAAACAGTCTTTAAAAGCGCCTAAGAGTGGCAGTTAATAATTAGAAAGTTTTTCAAATGACAACTCAATTTTGATTAACTTAAACATAACATCTTGATCCATCGTTATCAACTATCGTATACAACACACCGCCCATACAAAAGACATCAACGCGCGCTTTCCACTCACTCGTAAATCCTTGCAGGCATCGTGTCGTGGGGCTACGGCTGCGCGCGCAAGGGGTACCCCGGGGTGTACACCCGCGTCAACCGGTACCTGGACTGGATCAGAGACAACACCCAGGACGCCTGCTACTGCCAGTCGTAGTATGATGAGATACCTTGCTTTTGGAATACATTGATTTTGAAGTTTATTTTGTTTTATTACCGTCATGTAACTCGGTAGTGTTTTAGGATGACTTTTGCCTAATTTTATCTAGGTCTCTTTTCTCATAATGAGGTAGAGAGATTAAACGTGTGTATTCAGCCAACTACTGGGCAAATGTGTTCTTCCATCGCTTTGAACGTCTTCTGCCCTTCGCGGTCTAATACCATATGCTAACGAAGGAAATAAGATCTCATTCAACAAGCCAATTATGAGTGAGTGTTGAAAAGTTTTTTAAACATTAATTAACAGAGCGTTTTTAATAAAGATACATCGCAACTAGAGTAAACAAAATAAAACATACATTCAAACTTTATTTAACAAAGACTAAAGTAGACTAAAATCTAGTAAAATGTATTATCGTTGCCAATTTTACGATGCACTCAATACATTTGCAAATTTTGCATACAAAGTGTGCGTAAACACAAGTCTTTACATAAAATCTTATAATAGAACCTTCATACTTGCTACGAAGGTTCAAAATAGGAACATAACCTGCTTGGTCCTTAAAGTATCTATTTCGAAGGAGTCCGGCCATCTCGAAGGTTGTATAGCGAGCAGAGATAGCGACCTATAGGGCAATGTACCCATTCCTGTTCTGTGCTTCCCGTTATGGGAAGTAGTCGTGTCCGGGAGGGTTAGAGAATAATATAATATTGAGAAGATAAAGTAAAAAGTGTGGTGATGAAGTGGGTTCACTGTGTTCTGGTGGTGGCTTGCTTCGGATTGGCGGTAAGTACCGACATGATACAGTTCATCAATTACCTAAATTATTATAATTATATGTGAAATCAATCCGTGAAAAATAAGTTAAATAAAGATGTTGATACTTTTTACGAGAGAAACCTGATGTGAAGAAAACAGAGGTGAAAATAACAAATAAAGTTTCTGGTTTTAAATACCAAAGTTTTACTAAAATCACGAAATATCAGTTTATTGCAACAAGCTATCTTTTTGGTCAAATATATTTAAATAAGAATTTAAAAGCATTAATAAAATGACTTGGTAAAGTGGTTTTATATAAAGATTACATATTATCAAAACTTTTAACTTTGAAATTGATATGTTTCGTAAGTTAGGGTAATATAAAAAAAACAAAGAAATCACGCAAAATTTAGCGGTGAACCTTGGAGGCAAAAGTTTTAAGAAGGATTTTAATAAAGGAACGCGCTCGTGACGCAGTTTGACCAAGCGATGTCAGTCCATTGCGATTGTTAAGCAACGTGCAGCTCGCCTTGGATGGGGATTTCGACTTCCGTCTTTTTCTCATATTCCTCTGACTCCTATGTATATTTCTATTTTTTTTTATTAAAGATGCATTTTATTATATTGTAAGGTGGCAAATGAGAATGTGACCGAAGCCGCTGAGGAGCCGAAGGCCGACGACGGCGACTACGGACAAAGATGTAACTGTCGTATGTAAATATGTTTCTTATAATATACAATGCAGCCTTCACTTAATATACTTATATTAACTCGGATGTTTGGCATTGAGTTGTTGATGGTTGATAACGGAGAGCCGGTAAGGTCACAGGTGGGCAAAGGAATCTCATCTCACCGAAGATATCAGTAAAGTCAGGACTACTACCAAGAACTTTTTCTTATTTTATACTTATCTTCTTGGGATTCAATGATCTTCTTCTTATCGAGTGGATGGTCAACCTGACCAATCCTGGTGTCAGAGTAATTGCCGCCAAAGGGCTCTGACATGGCTCATGTAACGACTACTATCCGTAGAAAGTAACCGGGACCGACGGCTTAACGTGCCCTCCGAAGCACGGAATCATCTTACTTTTCGGGTAATCAGGTGATTCAGCCTGCAATGCCCTAACCAAACTGAGGACAGTCTCACAAAGTGATTTTTGTGAGATATCCCCACCGGGAATCGAACCCGGAACCTCCGGATCGTGAGCCGAGCGCTCAAACCACTAGACCACGGAGGCTGTTATTCAATGATAATTTTACCAATATTCCTGTGTTTAAAAAAGGAAAAGTACAATGTTTAAAAGTAAATGTGCTTTTTCGATATTGATCAATAAAATACTTTTAAAATGGCGCTATTAACTATCATATTTATTAGGTGGCAATTAAGATATTAGTCGGGGAATATAAAATGTACTTTATCACCGGAACCATCGGTGGCTTCTTTTAATTGAGTTATAAATATTAAGCTAATAACAAAACTTTTATGTGCAGTAAAAATTACTTTACGACTCACCAGACTATGTTTAGGAGCATTTAAAGGATTAGTTACTACATGGGAGTTAGCGTTTGACTGCAAATAATAGTTTATTGTGTATTCGTTTATTATTATAATTTTAGTGTAGATATATAGATGAACATTTTATTGCAAACCACATTAACATCCACATGAAAAAGGAAACAAATATTATCAAGCAAGCACAATGGGCGGTCTTATCGCGGGGAGTTTGTCCCAGTCTCATTCTCCTATAAAATTCAGCTCAAGATACGCTAATATATAAGTTACTATTGTTAAATCAAGGAGTAGTACTAAGGAATATTTCGTAAATCTTAATAAGTGTTGTAGTAAGGTTAATGTTAATTTTCTTGCTAATGTCATATGTTCTTTTCTCAAACATTGCACTAGTTTCCGCGTCACGTACCAGAACCCTCCTGATCTTCCTCTACAACCCGTGTGTTCCTCCAGGATGCGGCGAGCGGAACGAGGCGTCGCGTATAATCGGCGGCGTGGAGACCGCCGTCAACGAGTTCCCGTGGGTGGCGCGGCTGTCGCTCTTCAACAAGTTCTACTGCGGTGCCACGCTCATCAACGACCGATATGTGTTGTCCGCCGCGCATTGTGTTAAAGGGTTTGTAGACTGGGAACAGCAGGTGGTTTACATTTCACCTTCTGCCGAACATTCAGATTCAAATTAAATTAAAGTAAATACTTGGCCATCGTAGTTAACTGTCTTAAAAAATGTGTTTAATATGATATGTACTTCATACTTTAATGATGGTTTGTGATTCTCTCTCTCTGTTAAAAACCCTGTAACTATCATTCTCGCATCACAATAGGTATATAGCTGTAAGATGTCAGGAGAATTAGGATAAATTACTTGAACAGCATAGTTTGTACTAGACTCTTTTTCACTCCATGTACTTCTTGGTGGCCTGAAATTCATATAGTTCACTTTAGTCTCTCTTTTACAATCCCCTAAAGCTCATAGGTCTCACAATATGTCCCCGTCCAACCCCAGGTTCATGTGGTTCATGATCCGCGTGACGCTGGGCGAGCACGACCGCTGCGCGCGCGGCGCCCGCCTCACGCGCTACGCCGTGCGCGTTCTCTCGCAGGACTTCACCTACGCCAACTTCAAGGACGACGTCTCGCTCATCAAAATGAATGATCGCGTGCTCATCACTGACACTGTGAAGCCCGTGTGCTTGCCGCATAATGATGGTGAGACCAAAAACTGGTTAGGTTTCATAAGGCATAGTGGGCGGTAGCAAATGGGATTTTTAGACACTGTTTTGGTATGATAGGCGTTAGATACTGTTTTGCAACAACTACGCAGAGAAGCTTAACGCAATTTCGGTCCTAAAAGTCTAGTCTAGTTTTTTGTCAACGAACAAGCACAGTTATCTCTGAAGGATAGTCTACGCGAAGTATCGAAATGTCAACTTGGTACAACATCATCATTTTAGATAGGTATCAAATCAAAATTCTCAACTATAATTTCCAGAAAACACGTATGAAGGTGTAAAAGCTATAGCAGCCGGCTGGGGTTCCGTGTCGGAGCAGAAGAACCATTCTTGCAAGTTGCTGGAGGTGGAAGTGCCAGTGCTGAGCAACCAGCGGTGCCGCGAGACCAAGTACGAGGCCTCCATGATCGGGGACGGCATGCTGTGCGCCGGCTACCCCGCCACCGGCGAGAGGGACACCTGCCAGGTAACCACATGGAGAACAACCAGCTGTGCCGCGAGATAACTCTCGCATCAACCTCTCATAAAAACCATACCTTCTTCAAAGTCAAATAGAGCTGGTTTCGACTAGTATTTTATACTAATAGGCCCTGTATATGCTTTTTCATTTATTTATTTTCATTTTAAATTACAGAGGTTTTAGAAACACGCCACCCATTTGAACAGTATATATGTCGTGTTTCAGGGTGACAGTGGCGGGGCATTGTCTGCGGAAAGAGGAGATAAACGATACGAAATGATCGGTAAGCAAAATCTACGTGTTTTCATTGTTAGTCCGTATGTGTATTCTGCTCGCAACTCTTAATTGTGGAATTTTCAGGCATAGTGTCGTGGGGCATCGGGTGCGGCCGCCCGGGGTACCCCGGGGTCTACACCCGCGTCTCCAAGTACCTCTACTGGATCCGACATAACGCCCGCCCCGCCTGCTTCTGTATGGACTAACTTGACACACACATACTTTAGACTAGACAATATGTAGACTGTCTTCTGGTCTATGAAAATTTACAAAGAAACGCATACAAGAGAGTCTAACAGACATTTTCGTCTCTGACTGATTGTTTTGGCATTCGATTTGTACTGACTAAAGAATTGTTCCAACTATTTATGGTTTTGATCGAGTGACTAAAGACAGTCTTGACTGCGTCAGATAAATAGGTCTAAAAAGGGTTTGGTCTATAGGGTTTGGTGGTCCTTATATAATATAACTTATAGGTACCTACTTTACTGATAGGTAAGGTTCTGCATATATTAGAAGGGTGATACAGAAAAAAACAATAATGTATGTTAAAAGAAAGAGATTTATTTATATGCATTTATTCAATGCCTGCTTATAAAATGTTTTTTTTTGTTTTATTAAATTAAGAATAAAAGTTTGTAATGACATATTTTTATTTGTTGTTTTACTACCTTTATATAATATCGTGTGCTACGTTAGTAGGATTCAAAGAAGTTGCTTAACATTTACGAAAAGCACTTCCGAATAATTAAAATCATTACTAGCGGGAGACTCGGCCAGGAATCCTCTGGAGGCAGCCTCGGTTCGAGTGGCCTCCTTGAGGTAAACTGTCTATAATAAGTACCAATGAACATCGTGTCCCGGCGCGCCTCCGGTTGAGGCAGCTTCCACACGTGCGGCCTCGGGGCGAAGCAGCCCGAGACCCGAGGCTGCCTTTAATGGATAAGCGGCTTAGATTTCATGTTCTGTATGTTGTATAATGGAAGTTGCATATTGTTTTCCTATGTTGTACAATTAAACAACACGATGTCAATTCCTGGTAACAATATAATGGTTGAACTGTTTGTTGAGTGATTGCGTTGTAATAATATGAATTGATTTGTATCCGTGACTATCCATTGGCCGCGCTTTTAATACGGTGTGTTACTAATAATATACTTACTGAATGTAAATGCATCGCGGATGATTCTAACCACCAAACAGTTGTAAAGTCTATTAATTGATATCTTCAGACTTCAACTGGAAATATTGATTAAGAGTTGTTAAAGATAAGTGTTAGGTCCCACACGTTGTGTTTTGAAAATATGATCAAGATTACATCTCTTACTAGTTCTGAGAAACGAACACACAATTTCACATGTCATAATAGTCGAAGTGGAAATTGTTATCTTGCACAATTGAAACTCTTCACGTTTTTAATTAGGAAATATTGTGATGATGGCTATTTCAACCTCTCACGGAAAACCAACTAAATGGTTTTGGACTTTTGTCATGCCCAAATCACAGGCGCTGAATGGATAACAAGAAAATATAATTGTTTAATCAGTATTAATGTCATACATGTTAAACATAATTTAGCATTACGCAGTAATTCGATTTAGTATATTTTTTTATTCAGAGGCCGGACATTACACATCATAGCATTACGTCTCGATAGTTTCAATCATGGAAACAATTGAATTACTAAAACAATTCACGCGCGAATTGTTTCCAGAGTTTGCAAAGATTTAATTAAAATTTTAACTCTTTTGTTTTATTGGCGAATAAATCATTGCATAAATGTTAATCATGACGAATATGCAATTACCCCGGGCAGCTCGCATCACATCCATGAAATGAGACACATTATTTGGAGTGCCCTTACTCTACTGTTTGTTTCGGTAAGTTCTGGCATGGTCTAGTAAGTTTATTCTTCCAAGGAGGGAATTAATAACCCGAAGGCCTCGTTTTCATTGCAGGTACAGGGACAATTCTTTAATGAATCGTGCGGTAAGTAACTATGTGCCATGTAAAGAAAATATCATTGAACGAAACTGGTAGATAGTATTTTGTTGTCTAGTAAATCATGCAATATTCCACTGGTGGGCTACGGTCTCTTATCTCCCTGAAGTTATCAGTAAAGTGACGCGGTCATAGCGAAAATGAAAACGTTGTCTGTGTTTTCGGTCGGTGAAGCTTGTAAGATGGTTGGTATGGGGTTGCGTAGTGTTGGAACGGATGATGATGTTTATGTCAACAGATAATGATACTTATAACCATAAGTAGTAACCGGACGAGGCCTGTATGTTCTGTCCGTATTGTTCTTACCCGCCGTCCACAGAATGCGGCATCGAAGGCAAGCACCGGCGCATCGTGGGCGGCACGTCGGTGCAGCCGCACCAGTACCCGTGGCTGGTGTCACTGATGCTGGGCCCCAAGCTGCACTGCGGCGGCGCCATCATCAGTGATAAGCACATATTGACAGCTGGGCATTGCATCACCTTCGGGTACAAACATTTACAACTCAACTTAGGCATCATCAGATCAAGCGCTTTCATTTAAACACAGCTTGACCTGTCGCCCAATCTAAATAGACGCCTTATTGCAGGCGATTAAACACGGGACCACGTACTGTCGCGGCAGACAGTGAAGTGGATCTCATCGCATGGACTTCTAAATAAAATCTGCCTGATTGTTTACTGACGCACTACCGCGCTAGAGCTATGGCGGTTTGGATGGAGCTTTATATTGTTACACTATAGCTTAGGATTGAACGTTTATCAGGTCTGAAAACTCCGACACTTGCCCCAACCCCACAAAAATTAACCAGGTGTCTCCCTCGTTGCCCTCTAGCGTGCACTTCCGCGACCTGACCGTGTATGTGGGCATGCACGACCGCCTGGACAACACGTTCACGACGCTGCGCCTGGTGAACGGCGTCAAGCACCCGCAATTCACCTCCAACGCCGTCAGGGATATCAACGATATAGCAGTGCTCACCGTCGAGAGGAAGATGGTCTTCACCGATAAAGTCAGGCCGATTTGTTTGCCTGATGAAGGTGGAGTATTAGTGTAGTACTCATATAGAATTAGCAGCTCCCGCGGTTTCACCTAGGTTGTATTAGTCTAATATTAAGTATTGCGATGAGAAAAATATCAAAATACTACAGCATAGTAGTAGCACTCATAAAAAATGAACTCTAACGGATCGTTTCTTCCAAAGAAATGGACTTCGACCAGATCCCCCTGACCGTGGCAGGGTGGGGCAAGACGCGCCAAGGCGCGCTGACGTCATCGCGCTACCTGTTGGAGACTAGGGTGCAGTTGGTGAACTCCGAGAAGTGCCGGAAGAGCACCATCTACAACGACAACTTAGTGCCAGACTCTATGATGTGCGCCTACAGCCTCGGGAAGGATGCTTGCCAGGTTAATCACTATCAGGGTTTTTATGGGATAGAAAAGTAAGGGTCTAAAGGTGGTCAAAACTAATGTCACTGCCTATTAAGAAATTTTAAGGTAGATTAGACTGTCCTGCTAGAAAATGGCCTTTTTGATTGATCGTGTAAACATCACTCGGTTTACTCCAACTAGAGTGCCGACTCATCACATGTAAGGGCATGTACAGACCTTAGTCCAAATAATATGTAATAAGATTGGCTTCCGGTCTATGGAAACTTATGTCACAGAACGTTTCTTTGATAGACTAAATAATTGTGCCGTCAACTGTTTTTAGACACTCTACAGACTATTTGGGCTATAGTCTGCCATGATCGTTAAAGCTTTGTCGTTATTCTAGGGTGACAGCGGGGGTCCATTATTTGCCACCCACTCCGCGTCAAGCAATAAGAAATGGTATCAAGTTGGTTAGTATCAATCTAACAAGAAATTGAATGGAGAACCAAATTAAAATAAATTCATAAATTACTTTTTCAGGGATCGTTTCATGGGGAATAGATTGTGCGATGCCTGAATACCCAGGTAAAGATACCATACAAAACCTTCAAATGATCAATATTGATCACACTTCAATTTTACAATCACTGATTAATCTATTGTTTCCAGGAGTTTATACAGTAGTCTCCAAATACATAGAATGGATTCACCAACAGTCAGAGGACGGGATGTACTGCATATAATAAAAACCGCCATTGTGGTAGACGCCAACTTGTAAACTGTATGGATCATTTTCAAAACACTTGCGTTATAATAAGTTACATCTGTATTTTGACCCAATCTTTAAATTATTTTCATAATACACCGGTGTGGGAATATAATACCAATGTAATATACTAAGTGAAAGATGTATTTATAAGTAAGCCATTACAATTAAATATTTTTCGAAAAGTAGCACTTTTATTTTTTTATACACAACAGGAATTATTAGTAAGCACCCACTAATAGTTCCCTAACTCCTACTTCACACTGTAAGCATGTATATTGTAAGTAAATAAAACGTATGAAATCTGTTATTCACTTTTTATTGGCACGTATACACTTATTGACGACCAACCTATTATTCACTCACACCTAGAGATGTCTCGTTAGGCTCTAAGGCCCCTGGTCAATAACGTCAGCGCGTCCGGCGAATCAAATCTCAAATCTAATAATTCGACCACCATTATTAAAAACAACACATTCAATTTATTTTTTATATTTCATTTCACTGTAACGATAACAGAAACAGCATTCAATAAAACATTGTATAAGTTACCATGATTGCGAGAGCAGTCCGAGGCGCAACGTTTGTTCCAAAGGGTAATCGGCGAAGCATACCTTGGGTAGTGACTTAGTGTTAGCAAGGCTCTCATTAGCGAACTACATCGTTAATTGTAACACATCATTATAGTGAATAATGCGACATAAGAAATGTATTATCGCGTAGCTAATACGGTGTGAGTCGAGTACCGTGTCGAGGCTCGCGGCGGCGGCGGTCCTCGCCTCTCGCGCCCAGTCCGCGCCCAACATGCTCAGCTACACTGCAGCGCTCGCGTGCTTCACCCTCTGCCAAGTAAGAACATTAAGCATCCTCCAAAGCGAACCTTCACATCATTGATTCACTCTGTGTTCTAGGTGGTGTGCGTCCTATCAGACTTAGATTGCGGTAAGTCATATTCCAATCATTTTGATTTATTTTTTTAAATGTCAGTTTTTTATTGCTCATCTGATTGTGCAAACTATAAACTCTATGTATGTTTCATGTGATTGCAAGTACTTGCAGTATGTAATATACCTACGGGGGCTCCGAGGTAAAAAAGAGAGAACAATTCAATGTTCTCTCTTTTTCAGCCTTCGTACCTAATTATCGAGGTTGTTTTGATAGCCATTTCTAATCGAACATTGGTTCCAATTGATTCTAGCTACGAATGAACGCAAACTAGAAGTAACAACAACAAAGGTAGAACAGCCACTTAGTAAATCGAATTTGATTTATATGAAGGTTCGATATATTTCTCCGTGCCGTAATGAACCATTTGAAACGTAGGTTTACTAGTAGGTAGGCTGGAGTAGGTTCTAATTAGGTACCTACTTTCCTGCTAATGTATTTATGAAAACAAACGGATGCAGATGATGAATTCCACTTTCTCCGAAGTGTCACAATTAGTCGGCATGTGGCAGGTTCGAGAGCCTGGTCTAGACAATACATAGTAATAAGTACATCAACATAACATAGTAATAAGTACGTTATCTACATGTAAGTAGATAACTTAAGATAAGTTTCTACGAGTAGTATAAGTATCTTCATAATCTAAGGTCCTTTTTGATGATATCCATAAAATCATCTTAAAGCGTGACATAATAATTGCCGAGGTCTTGTTGCCTGCATAACTTCCGGCAAAATGTTGTGACTAATGGAATGGACCACCCATGACCGATAAATTAATATAATTTAACCTACGAAGTATTCAACGAAAGCTCGAAGTTCCTCGATATGTTGGGTAGGGTCAAGTAGTAAGTTATGTCTTCTGTGCTGATACCTTTAATGAGAGGAGAGGCTTTTGCCCAGCTGTGGAATAATATCATATAGGCTAATACTTTTTAATAAGTTACGAGAGCTTATTGCTAAAACAAACAGTTTTGGCACTTTAACCAGTATTTAAAAAAGTAAACCCGAGTAGTTTAGCGATTTATAGACGCCTAAAGGCCTCCTATGGGGTCTAATGGTTATCCAACAATTTTACGTGTCCCCCGACGCACGGTAGTGTTTAGTTTAGTTAGCGAAATAGAGAAGACGTAGTAATAGTACTTCGCTCTTCCGTGGGCTACCCATCGAGTTGTGGCCGAGCTGTTAATTGCTTATCAAGCATGAGTTACATCTCTTGGTCACACTACATCAAGCTGCTATCCAATTTATGAATACTAGTGTGAGTAAATTAATTCATCCATCGCGTTCCTAATGGCTAGATTGCGGTCACGCGTCGGATGCCCTCATCTCGATGCGCATCGTGGGCGGGCGGCGCGCGGAGCCGCACTCCTTCCCGTGGACCGTCGCCATCTTGAAGAACGACCGCATGCATTGTGGAGGAGCGGTCGTCACCAACAAACATGTGCTCAGCGCTGGACATTGCTTTAAGTGGTATGATTATATCTTTAGTAACTCTCCTTCGATGCGAAAATTCTCTGCAATTTACTGAGTACTGAACTTTTTAAAAACCAAGTACGGTACTTGGTTTTTTTAAAGTTTTATTAGATATTTGACTTTATTTTACCTGCTATAATTTAATTGTAAAGGGCCCGAAGAAGTATTCAAGAGTTCATTTTTTTTGCGTGCTGGGAGGTTCCCACACACAGAGTAACACAAGGTCCGTTGCAGGGACAACTTCAAGCACATGAAAGTGCTGATCGGTCTGGACAACCTGGAAGACATCAGCGGCGTGGAGAAGCGGAACATCACGGATGTGGTGATCCACGAGTCGTTCACCTCCACGGCGGTGCGCGACGAGAACGACATCGCCATCGCCACGCTCAGCAGTATCGTGGTCTTCTCGGACACTATTATACCTATTTGCTTGCCTAAACCGAGTAAGATACGACCATCATTTTCATAACATATTTACATGTCATACTTTTTAAACTAACACGATTTGCACTCATTATACTAAATGAATTGGGTCTGTATCGCGATAATATTACGTATTTTTGTAAAAATACCTACGTAATATTATTTAACGCGTTACAGACCCGATTAATTTAGTATAATATTTACATGTCATACTCTTCTTCTTTCTGTCTCTGATCTACTTCTGTCTATCTCTGTCTCTTCTTCTCGGAACTTGGAAATGAAGTTCCATTCTCTGGGTAATTTTTGAGGGATACTTATTATTATATGAGTTGTTCCTGCGCATCGAAAATACCGGGTGACCGTGAATTTTGCGGTCTTATTACGATATCATCGCAACTAACAAGAGTTTCGGTTGCGGATCCAAGCCAAACAAACTATTTTTATGTCCGAATTAGTCCTGTGAGCTACTTACTTAAGAACTTACCCTATTATCCACAGTATACATGTATGTAGGTAGTTGGTGAATTAGATAGTGTATCATATCTTCTAATACCTTTAAACCTATGTTTATTGAACAATAAATTGAATTGAATTCTGTTGAAACTTTTTGGAGAGCTCGGGTGACTCAGGGGACTTAATTAACATAATCCCCGAAACCGCGAATGACATCAGAATACTTATGAACTACTTCATCTTCGATAATATTAATTTCTCTATTACTTCCCAGACCAGGACTTCGCCCAGAAAACAGGCGTCATAGTAGGCTGGGGCCGCGTGGGCGTGGAAAAGTCTTCGTCCAAGGTGCTGCTCAAGGCAACGCTGAGGATCCAGTCGGACGAGGAGTGCATGCGCTCGCAGCTGGCCGAGCACCTCAAGCAGGAGACTATGATGTGCGCCTTCACTAAGGGACGGGATGGATGTCAGGTGAGGCACCGTACAGTACGCTAGTGGCGTAGTCTCAACTAGTGAAGTTAACTGATTCAACTCGGCTCAAGGAGGATGTTAGGAGTGTTGCCTGGAGGTATTGCTTGCTATACCCAAATTAGTCAACCATCCTTCCTCCAGCTAGATTTATACATAATAGTCCTCCTAATAGTTTTATACATACATTAGTGTGCTGTCGCCATTACAGCGCAGTCAGTACCTAAATGATTATAGGTATGTACTAGGTACCTATAGGCTGTGATTTTTTTTACGCTATAATTTTTGTTTTTTAACAGGGAGACAGCGGAGGTCCTCTGTTAGTGTATCAAGATGACGGAAAATATGTACAAGCAGGTAAGAAATAACAAACTCTTGTTAAATACCTACTCAAACAAAATACGATGTAAGGTAGGTACCTACTACTCTTGCGTCATAAGGGGAGTCCGTTTTTTCACAGTAATATAGGTCATAAGGGGTTTGAGCTATGCGACATTTTCCCTTCCCTTATGCAGCGTACGGAATTCAACCAGAGGAAAGAATTATTCATTGCGACTTTGTGGTAAAGTATTGCTAGGTCCCGCGAGTCCGGCTGAGGTCCCAAGCCATTGCAGGGATAGTACGAAGTCATGCCCAACATGGGTAAATGCCCTTCGCGGCAAAGCGCAGAATGCTGATGCGGGGTCAATGTGTTGCCCCCGTACAGACCTCTCTCTCTGTCAAGAAAGTCGGCAACCCTAAGCATGAATCCACTCTATTAAAAGTTCTCTTTCTGTTTTTTTGCCTAGGTGTTGTATCCTGGGGAATTGGCTGTGCAGATCCTAGATACCCAGGTAGGTAATCATTCAACATCTACTAAATTAACCTTTTCGTAGTGCCTTAATTTTGATTTATGAAAACTCTGTTTTTCACATTGCTATTTATATTGTTCCAGGAGTCTACACGAAAGTCAGCAAATACTTAGATTGGATTAAGAAACATTCCAATGGTTCGGAAACATGCAAGCATTAAAAATATTATAAAGAATGTTAGTTTTATTGAAACTTATTCAACTTATCGAATCATCGTTACGTCGCCCCAAGGGATCAAAATTTCAATTAAATTCTCAAATCTTTAAACGTTAATAAAGCCTAGAGGCTGAACATCACTAACCTCTATTATTTACACACTGGACTGGACTGCACAGACCAGGAAACTTGGACTGGCTGTTACCAATGTTACCATACAAATGACAGCTAAGCGCTCCTGTGAGTGTCCCGAGAACTAATTTTGACGTTCACTGCAAGCAAATAGTATCGTTATTTGCTCGCAATGAACGTCAAAATTAATTTTAGTCGCAGTCGACTTAGGTCCTAACAAATTTTAGTTCCATGGACATTCGTATAGATCTGCCTACAGTGGCCTACAGCACCAAAATCACAGACCAGGAAACAAGATAGACCGATAACTCCATACATTCTGAGTGACACGATAGGCGGTGCGGTGATTCGCTAGGCGGCAGATCGTGTTCAATCCAAACAAATCTCACTCACCTTCACTCATCCTTAGGCTGTGGCGAAATTCGTGGTCTGTGGGCGAAACTGTACTAGTGATGCCTAATTCAGTTCATTCTTTTAAATCGGTATTAGTGATGTACTTACTTTGTGTAATAAAAAAAACTCATGACTTGTTAAACATGTTTATTATTATAATTAAATAGTACTGTACCTACATCATTTTTTATTTATTCAAATACTACAAGTACAATATTTACACAATAGCAATTCTCCAAAAAATACCGGTTATTTGAGAGCAAATAAAAGTTTACATTGCAAATTTTATTTAATTTAATGACTACAGCAATAACCAGTCTGTCGTCTACAATTTAATTGCATATATTTTAGTATTTAGTTCACAGTTTATAAGTACCTATTGCTCCTTTTCATGATTTTTTATGTGGTGTAGAAATCAATGCTTTAAATGTTTCAATAAAAGATTATTTACCAATAATAAAATGATCTAATAAAAAGTATTGTGCCTACTACTTCTATATCAATTGCGAAATGTTTACATATTACGCCGCAGTGGCAGCGGCATCGCTGTCACCGTGGCTCTTCTTTAAATCTTTATGCAGAAATTCAAGTCTCTTCGTACAAATTAGCAATGTGAACACTCTTAGAATACAAGAAGTGTGAGGCGCAACATTTCGGTAGCATAAATTCTGCTGTTGCAGTTGGTGCCACACGACGAAGCAAAATGAGTTTGAAATTCAGTTGAAAGTAAAATTAGTGACCGAAAATATGCGACTCACAAACTCACAACTCACAAAATTACGCTCGTTTGGTTTCAAGTTAAGTCGTTAAGTATTTATATAATTAAATTAAAAAAATATAGAGAATATCTTTCTTTTTTGTGGTAAGGTTCTGTTCTGGTTTATCAGTGTCTCCCAAACTGTAAACAGGTTTCCTGATTCGTTTTCCAGGATTCTTGAGATGTTTATTGATCTTCTGCTTGTCTCGCTGCCTAGCTGCTTGCTGGAAGCTCTTCAGTTTTTTAATTTCATGTCTGTTTTCCACCTGAAGCAAACATATTATTTTTTGTTTAATGAACACATCTTCTTCTTCATCGAGTGGATGGTCAACCGGACCAATCCTGGTGTCAGAGTTATTGAGCCGCCAAAGGCCTCTGACATGGCTCATGTAACGACTACTATCCATAGAAAGTAACCGGGACCGACGGCTTAACGTGCCCTCCAAAGCACGGAATCATCTTACTTTTCGGGCAATCAGGTGATTCAGCCTGCAAACAAATTAACACAAATACTTATTTGTTATGATTAAGATATTATGGTGATTTGTTTTTCCTATGTTCCACATTAGTTATAAACAAATTAATACTACTAATATGCTCACATTGTCCTTTATTTAAATAAATGAATAGTAGTTATTGTGCATACCTGCTTAGACATCATATAGAATATAGTACAGTAGTCCATCGCTGCTTCTTGTTTGGTCTCGAGTACTGCTCTACAATTGACACGAACTTCCACATGGAGAATGTATCTGCAATAAACAACGAATTAACAATTATTTAACCACATACGGTGAATTTGGAGATGCGACTCCCTTATCTATACTTCTATACTATAATAATAATAATATTATAAAGAGGAAAGGTTTGATTTTTTGTTTGTTTGTTTCGAATAGGCTTTGAAACTACTGCACCGAATTAAAAAATTCTTTCACCATTCGAAAGCTACACTATCCCTGAGTGACATAGGCTATATTTAGTTTAAAAAAAAAATTATTATAGTTTTGTGACAATAAGCGATTTTTTATATTAAAAAAAGACGTGTGGCACTCGGGGACTGCCGCGGTGAAGCTATTGCATAGCATTTTGTATCAACTTATGCAATTATACTATATATATATTTTTTTAAATTATTTTATTCATGCAGTATTGCTTATTGTGGGTTCACCCCTCCCGCCTCCTCTCTCTCTCTCCCCTCCCGCCTCCTCTCTCACCGCTCCCGCCTCTTCTCTCTCACCCCGCCCGCCTCCTCTCTCGCTCTCACCCCTCCCGCCTCCTCTCTCTCTCACCCCTCCCGCCTCCTCTCTCTCTCACCCCTCCCGCCTTCTCTCTCTCTCTCACCCATCTCTCTCACCCATCTCTCTCACCCCTCTCTCTCACCCCTCTCTCTCACCCCTCTCTCTCACCTCTCACTCTCACCCCTCTCTCACCCCCCTCTCTCATCCCTCTCTCTCATCCCTCTCTCTCACCCCCCTCTATCAGCCCTCTCTCCCACCCCTCTCTCTCACCCCTCTCTCTCACCCCTATCTCTCACCCCTCTCTCTCACCTCTCTCTCTCACCTCTCACTCTCACCCCTCTCTCACCCCCCTCTCTCACCCCTCTCTCACCCCCCTCTCTCATCCCTCTCTCTCATCCCTCTCTCTCATCCCTCTCTCTCACCCCCCTCTATCACCCCTCTCTCACTCACCCCCCTCTCTCACCCCTCTCTCTAACCCTCTCTCTCACCCCTCTCTCTCACCCCCCTCTCTCACCCCCCTCTCTCACCCTATCTCTCACCCCTCTCTCTCACCCCCCTCTCTCAACCCCCTCTCTCACCCCTCTCTCTTTCCCCTCTCTCTCACACCTCTCTCTCACACCTCTCTCTCAACCCTCTCTCTCACCCCTCTCTCTCACACCTATCTCTCACCCCTCTCTCCCACTCCTCTCTCTCACCCCTCTCTCTCACCCCTCTCTCTCACACCCCTCTCTCCCTCCCCTCTCTCTCACCCCTCCCTCTCACCCCTCTCTCTCACCCCTCTCTCACCCCTCTCTCTCACCCCTATCACTCACCCCTCTCTCCCACCCCTATCTCTCACCCCTCTCTCCCACCCCTCTCTCTCACCCCTCTCTCTCACCCCTCTTTCTCACCCCTCTCACTCACCCCCCTCTCTCACCCCCAACGCACAATCGCACACAACGCCGTGTCGAAGACTGCCGAACTAAAACGACGTTAGACGATGCACGGCCTTCAAGCCACACCTCCTTGCCCGTCGGAGTGGGGAGCGTGAGGTTTTTTCGTTACGGAATTTCTGGATTCGGTCCCCGCGCTCAAGGCCCGCGATAGAAGCTATGCAATAGCCAACTCGCCAGCTCGCCAGCTCGCCAACTCGCCAACTCGCCAGCTAGCCAACTCGCCAACTCGCCAGCTCGCCAGCTCGCCAACTCGCCAGGTCACCAACTCGCCAGCTCGCCAGCTCACAATCTCGCCAGATCACCAACTCGCCAGCTCGCCAACTCGCCAGCTCGCCAACTCGCCAGCTCGCCAGCTCACAAACTCGCCAGATCGCCAACTCGCCAATTCGCCAACTCGCCAGCTCGCCAGCTCGCCAACTTGCCAGTTCGCAAACTCGCCAACTCGCCAGCTCGCCAACTCGCCAACTCGCCAACTCGCCAGCTCGCCAACTCGCCAACTCGCCAACGCGCCAACTCGCCAACTCGCCAATTCGCCAATGCCAAATGCACGGCCTTCAAGCCACACCTCCTTGCCCGTCGGAGTGGGGAGCGTGAGGTTTTTTCGTTACGGAATTTCTGGATTCGGTCCCCGCGCTCAAGGCCCGCGATAGAAGCTATGCAATAGCTTAATAAATTATTTATTATTTAAGATTGCTTTTAAACCTATATTTATCACTTTTTGAATTATATATGAAGACGTGCTATGTAGGTATTATCCCGAATTCTTCCTCACATGAAATCTTGATTGTGTATACATATATACTCGCGCGAGACATGTAATATTTTATCCCCAATTTCCCACTTGAAATTTTGATTGTGTATATTCCTGCGGAGGACACGCAATGTTTTATCCCGATTTTCCTACATGAAATCTTGATTACCCGAAGCGAAGCGAGGGCGGGCCGCTAGTAATTAATATATATGTTAAGAGGTCTTTCATATGATGTATGTTTATGTTATTCTTATTGGTGGTGGGCTCATTTATACTTGTCCATTGTCCTTTATTTTTATAAATGTATAGTAGGAATTGTGCATACCTGCATAGACATCTTATAGAATAGTAGTACAGTAGTCCATCGCCGCTTCTAGTTTGGTCTCGAGTACTGCTCTACAATTGACACGAACTTCCACATGGAGAATGTATCTGCAGTAAACAACGAATTAACAATTATTTAACCACATACGGTGAATTTGGAGATGCGACTCCCTTATAATTAATATATATGTTAAGAGGTCTTTCATATGATGTATGTTTATGTAATATATATATAAATATATACCTGGACAAATTCACACACGGTTAATTAGACCCAAAGTAAGCTCTAAGCTTGTGTTATGGAATCTAATTAACTGATACTACTACTTATACATACACAAATACTTTTATAATATATAATTGACACCCAGACGTCGTCGCCAACAACTATGTCTGCACATATTGTTGACTCCGGGCGGGAATCGAACCCGCAACCCCCGACACAGTAAGCGCTCTCACTGCCACTGTGCCAACGGGCTTGTCATATTCTTATTGGTGGTGGGCTCATTTATACTTGTCCATTGTCCTCTATTTTTATAAATGTATAGTAGGAATTGTGCATACCTGCATAGACATCATATAGAATAGTAGTACAGTAGTCCATCGCCGCTTCTAGTTTGGTCTCGAGTACTGCTCTACAATTGACACAAACTTCCACATGGAGAATGTATCTGCAAAAAATAATAAATGAATAATTAATTAATTAATGAACCCTGAGCAAAACAAAGATTTAAAACGACATTGCAAGTTATCATCAAGTAGCAAATCAGCGTGCGGGGTTTCACCCCCGTTGTAGAAATAGGCGAGGTTTCTCTCGCATTAAAAAAACCGACTTAGCCTAGGCTATCTTTCAAAACTTTATCCATTGTACTAAATAATGTACCAATTTTAATCCAAATCAGTTCAGTTATTATTGGGTGAAAGAGGAACATACATCCATAAAAAAATTAAAATATTACATACCTAATAATTATAACAAAACAGCTATGTACTACGCCTTCGCGTTGATCTGTAGCTCGCTCCCTTAGTGACCTTGTTCTGGATCAACGCCTCCATTTCAGCATCTTTGGGTCTGGAATCAGAATGATGAATTCGTCTATTAAAATTAATGCACCACTGTTTAACTTGCATTCGTATAACAAAAAGCCAAAATGCTTTAAAAAATGTTTCCTTGTGGAGCAAACAATTATACCACGAAGTATCAATTTTTTGCTCCAACGCCTAGATCAAAGGTGGATAAATGTGGACATTACACATGGATGGAAGGGTTCTATCAATAATATAAATGGACTGCCAAACAATCTGGCATAAAGTACTAGAAGGATAAAATAATCTACGGACATCGGAATCTTACTCTCTCAACACTATCAATGAATGGGAAGCGTCTTTTTCAGCAATCAAGGCTTGAAGACATATCTCACAGTCTGAGATACGAAGGTTGGGAATCAAATAGCGACAAATGGCACCAGCAATATATGGAACGGAAAGAAAAAAAGAAATTGAACATGAGAATAATCTCTTAATTTCGGACATACCTTCAACCACTTTACCATTATCGGCTTCGAGTATGGAACACTAAAAAACTTGAACCGGAAGCCCCTGCTGCAGCACCCAGGGACAAAACAGTGGTTAACCATTTTGTAACACTTAATAAAAATAAATACAATAAATATGTTTACGACGGATTTGCAGATTGTGCATAGGAAAAAATTCCGACTAGCAAAAAGACCGGCAAAACAGAAGCGTAAAATATTTTCCTTCAACAATGAAAAAATCAAGATGGAGGAATGGGAATGCCGACAATGAATGAGTTGAATGACGTAAAATTAAAATACCTTCAAATGACCTTCAATGTGATGAGATAGTCGGTGATTCGCTAGGCGGCAGGTCTACCACAGATCTACTATTGAATTCGTTTTAAGTACCTCACTTGGCACAGGCTGACCAAAATGGCGACGCTCAAATAGGCACAAAATTATTATGACAGCAGCCTGTCCAGTGTAAATAATAGAGATCAATGCTGCACATCCATTCTTTGTTCACTCAACTGATTCATTTCATTAGACAACATGAATGAGTCAGTCATCTGTTGACATTTCAATAGTTCACTCACCCCTACAATTAATAGGTATGGGTCGTTACGTGATTTTTGCGAAACGTAACGTAACTAGTTATTGTGAAGGCGTAACCTGTTTTGAAAACTAGTTATAACTAATAACTAGTTATTTGTCAAATTCTATTCAGTGATTTAACATGGTGTTACTGAAGTTTTTGCGAAACGTAAATATAACTGGTTACCTACGTAATCGTTACATGTCACAAGCTTCAGGTTTTTTGAACGAATTAGTTTTTGTAGCTAGTGTAGTCATCTCCTGGAGATATCGTATCAGACTAGGGTCTACGCAATATTCACCAACGAACTAAACAAGTTTCACTTGTAAACAAGTAAACATAAACAAATACTAATACAATATCAAATTTAGTTTGTACGCCGCCCGTCGAAGTTTAAAAATAATGACCAATCTAAATTAATCTTTAAGTCCTAAGTAATACGTATGAAAATTATACGCATCATTTTGGTAGTTGGCGACTTGGTGTGTGCATGTTCAAATTTCATCGTGTCATCACTCGTGATTTCGGGAAGTCTCGGCTCGCTTCGTCGGTCAGTACCTACAAAGAAGCACAGAGCAGTAACAGTAACTATTACGCGCGAAAGAAACGACATACGCTCGCAACTAGTTTTGTTTCGTGTCTCGCTTTTCATTCGATCACTGCATTGATAATATAACTGGTTACAAAAATAACATGTTTATGTGTGACTCGAAACTAGTTATTCGGTTACATGCCCCATAACTAGTTATTGTAACTAGTGACGTGAAATAACGCCCATACCTAACAATTAAGTCTCACTCATTCATTCATTCACAATTTCATTTTATTGTGTTTCTCAAGTGTTTCTCAGTCTCTCTCACTCAATTTAATTTACGAATCTCGTTTCCTTTATTATCTTCTATTCTCGTGTCGTAGTTAAATAATTTACCAAATGATGTAAAGAGTTCATCTTTACAGTAGGTATTTCATTTATTTGTCATGGTGTGATATAAAATAACAGTGAAAATGCCTAGCATGAGAAAGTATCGTCGAGACACCAGCGAAGTCAGCTGTTGTTTGAAATATGTTATTTTTGGTGTAAATGTTTTATTCTGGGTAAGTAGAGAATTTGGTTTAATTAAGATTTGACTTAAATGTAGCGTTCGTCGTTTGTTTTGTGTTAATTGGCATAAAGTTTCTCTCATGAGTTGCATTTGAAAGTAAACAATTGGTTGTCAAGGCTATACATGCAGTCAGCATTGAGATCGCGGAACATCGAACATGAAATTGCAAGCTAATTGAAAAGCCTAGTGCCACATCTTAATTCTAACATTCATCGCATACTCGTCGATCATTAGGCTAGCTATAAATGACGCCTGTACTCCTACGATTGAGATATTGAGGACAAGTTAAACATAAATAATAAAGTAACTGTACCTAGTTACTTTCGCCTCGGATACCTGTTATGTTACTCGACCAATCAGTTACGGTTCATTACTGTAATGGACATGGCAAATAAGATGTATTTTACATAAATCTTGAACATTAACCGTGCATTATGCTCATTATTACTGCTTGTGATTGACCTACCATGTTCTTTGATTTTTTATCGTTTGAATAAATAACATTGATTCTAATATTATTATACCTATGGTTTCGGAGTCAACCTTCAACCCCATAATAATATGCGGTAGGTATTGAATATTATGCAAATATATATACCAACAAACATATATGTGCTTTGCTATAACTACTCCATGCAAATAATTAATTATTGCCTATATTCTGACCAATTCTCACAAACAGAAAAAAAAATAATGTGTCAGGGTCAAACATTAGTTGTTTTAATTTTATTTAGATGTATGTTTTGATTCAGATGGATATACATAATACAGATTAGCATACCATATAAAGAGAAACATTGTTTACTAAAGTCCACATCATAATTGGTCATAAGTTTATAAAATAAAGATTTATCTATGTAGTTCCTGTTATAATTATGATTAATTGTGGGGGAATTTTGTTTCTGTAAAGTTCCATACTGCCCCATGAGTCATTCCTTTTTGTATCAGAAAAGATGATTAAAACATATAAATCATTATACAACTTTGCACATAATATTTTTATTAATGTGTTTGGCCAACTGATTTTTAACATATAATACTATAAGTATGAATTTCTTATAAATAGTATCGAGAAATATATCAGTTAGTTTATGTTGTGGCCAGCCCTGCTGTCGGAGTCTTTAGACTGCCTCCAGGCCTCCAACATGGTCTATCGAGTGAATCAACCAAGACCGACAATTTTACTTACCCTCCGTAGCTCGGTATCAAGATATATTAAGCACGGCTATATAGTATTCTCTATAGTCTATACTAATATTATAAAGAGGTAAAATTTGTAAGTTTGTTTGTTTGTATGTTCGAACTAATCTCAGGAATTATCCGTCCAATTTGAATAATTCTTTTTGTGATAGATGGCCACATTCAAAAGGAAGGTTATAGGCTATTTTTCATCCCGAAATTCCCATGGGCACAATGCTGTTAAAAATCCGCGGGGCGCTGCTAGTATGAATATAATAAACCTAATGAGTTTGATGGTTGTTTGTTTGACCAGGAAAATCTTGACTACCAGTCTGATCGGAAGAATTATTTTAGGAATGGATACATTATTTGATGCAAGAGGAACATTATTTATTATAGGTTTTTGTCCGACGGGAGCGAGCACAACGCGGGCAAAACTACTGAGCTTGGTTAGGGTTCTTATAAAGTTATTCTGACTATGATAAAGTCGTCTTACAATGTACCAATGTGTTCCAGCTGCTGGGCCTGGTAATTCTGGCGGTGGGGATATGGGCGTGGGTGGAGAAGGACACCTTCAACAACCTGTCGCGCCTCACCAGCATCGCGCTGGACCCCGCCTTCATACTGATATGTGTCGGTGAGTGTGAACATTGACCGCAACAGTTTGGGAACCACTTTGTGTATTAGATTATTTTTATTATGATTATGATTATAATTTTTGTGTTATTTGAATAGGTACTAAATATTATTATTTATTTAAACGGGAACTTACGTACGACGGAGACTACTGTAGAGGAACTCTCGACAGTAGTCTCCGTCGTACGTAAGTTCCCGTTTAAATAAATAATAATGACATTAACGTACGTTTCAATTAATAGTAAAATAGGTACTAAATAGTTCAGTTAGACCTATCACTATGGGTCTTTACTGTATATCACTACATAGTACATATAAAACAAAGTCGCTATTTTTGTCTGTTTGTTTGTCTGTGTGCTTAAATCTTTAAAATTACGCAACGGATTTTGATGCGGTTTTTTGTAATAGGTAGAGTGATTCAAGAGGAAGGTTTTTATGTAAAAAAAATCCCGAAATTCCCACGGGAACGGGCACAACGCGGGTAAAACCGCGGGGCGCTGCTAGCATTATATATTATGCTGTAACATGCAGCAATATTCTTTTGTAATTATATGTGCACTCAACTAATTTGGAACTTAATGTGTTTGCTGAATCTGTTTATAATTAAGTTTCAAACAAAACTGGTTTGTATTATACTCTGTAGGCTCTGAGTAGATTACTGATTCCTTCACATCAAGGTTAACTGTGAGTCTTGCAAATTCTTTGTAATTATTAAATGCAATAAATCTATAATTGAACATTTCAGGTACAATAACGTTTATAATTGGGTTCACTGGATGCGTGGGCGCGTTGCGTGAGAACACCTGCCTCCTCGCGTGTGTAAGTACAAACATACAATATTATATACTACCATGTCTTTTGTTTTTACCCACTTTGTACCCGTTCCCGTGGGAATTAGAGGGTGAAATGTACCTTATAACTTTCGTATTGAACATGGCTGTTATATACAAAAATAAGTATTCGAATCTACTGGTAGTTCCAGAGTTCAGACTGTTCAAACAGTATAGTGTTATTGTGATATTATATTCGTATAGATATACTCATTACCCTATTGTGTAAATTACAAAACTGGGTAATGTATTGTGTCAGTTAATTACTCTTTGTTTAGTCAAGATTCGTTATAGATAAGAATTATTTAATTGTTGATAAGCAGGTACAACCGAGCGGATTTTTAGTGATGTTTGTAGGTTTTAATTTGAAAGTTGATCTAGTTATCTACGTAGTTTCATGAATTTTAAAGTCACCATATTTTATTTAGAATGAATTAACGCGAAGCATGTTGCCAGTTAACTTTTATAACACACACTCGGGTTTATGATCAACAACCCGCAGTAGGCAAGAGTAGTAATACTCGCTACTCTTCTGCTATCCTATCCTACTAATATTATAAATGCGAAAGTTTGTGAGGATGTTTGTTACTCTTTCACGCAAAAACTACTGGACGGATTTGGATGAAACTTTACAGTAATATAACATTTATCAGTATAACACACGGTATACATTTTATCCCTAAATTCCTGGAAAGGGTACAACGCGGATGAAACCGCGGGGCGCGGCAAGTGTATTTGTATTGGTACCTGCCTCGTTTCAGTACGCCGTGTTCCTCGCCTTGCTGCTGTTAGCCGAGATGACCACGGGGATACTGTTCTTTGTGTTCAAAGACTGGGTAATTATAATATTGCTTCATAATAACTTTAATGTTAACTTTTGGTTCAGCCACTACAATACGGGTCAGATGAACTACTTAGTAGACGAATAGATGAGGGTCTTATTCATTAACACTAATTAACAGCATTTCGGCTATTAAATAGTTTGCCCTTTCCGACATACGTTATACTCTAAAGAGCAAAAGAGACAAAACACTATATAACAGCGTTTTAGTTCTAAAACGTTTATATGAATAAGGCGATACATGTGTGATGATATCTGCGAAAGAAAACCCTTTGGCTGCATTTGGATTTTGGAGTATTTATGCCAAAATCGAATTATATCGAATCAGCAGCATGGATGTGAAACGAGACAGACAGACAGATCATAATATCTTTAAACCAGCTATTATAGGTTACCAATTACCTATTATAGCAATTATAAGTTACCACTTACCACTTACCACCTATTATAGGTGTTTTGTGTTCCAATTTCCTCTGTAAAATTTACAATTTAACGAACAAGCGTTTAACAACATTTCAGATCAAGCAACAAGCCACGACGGGGTTCCAGACGTTCATCACGCACTACCGCGAGGACCTGGACCAGCAGAACCTCATCGACTGGATCCAGGAGGGCTGGGTACGACACCTCCGTACCACTCATGCTCCCTCGGTTCACACGCCTTTCGCACTTTCGTTTAGCAATTTTGGGTTGTTGCAAAGTTGTCTGTGTTTGAGCTGGGTTATTCCATGGCAAATTACTTATAATTGGTTTCGTCATAAAAGTTGACGCTTTGATCGTGAAAAACTCATTATCCATTCATTAATTTCAGTCGGTAACTTATTTCTGCTTCATTCGATATTTAATTCTGTCATTCGCTGTTATAATTTTCGAAAATAAATATCGATGGTCCCCATTCTCAAAAGATTCGCCATGAGCATATTCCTCATGAATATTCGATAACACACCCACATCACTCTTCCTCTTCAATTCGTCTAAGTACGGTCGCGATGCAGAAATAATTTCCTGCAGTGACCTTTTACTATTTGCCTCTGTCGCTAGCACACTTCTATACTATTGTCTCTCGCACAATGTGTGGCTTAAAGGCCATTTTGTACTAGTGTTAGAGACCAATAGATAAAGGTCATTGCAAGAAGTTCTTGCTTACCTTACACCCCCCCACCTATCGCTTCCCCCTCAATCCATCCTCACTCCTGGCGCCCCGCAGCTGCAGTGCTGCGGCGTGGAGGGCCCGCGCGACTGGGACCGCAACGCGTACTTCAACTGCTCGAGCGGCGCCGTGGGCAGCCGCGAGGCGTGCGGCGTGCCCTTCAGCTGCTGCCGCAACCACCCGCGCGACCTCATCCGCAACAAGCAGTGCGGCTACGACGTACGGAAACCCACTTATGTGAGTCACACGAACATACATCCATTATTACTGTAACAACTATATGACAAAACATATTAATGTAATATGATATAATATTAATTATTAGCTATCCCCCGATGTTGTTCCGTTCGTGACCGAATATGCCGCCAGTTAGAAGATTATGAAGATGGCGCTCACTTTATTTTGTCAGGTTTAGTTTGGCTACGCCCCATACATACTTTACTTGAGGCGCGATAACTACCATTGTTTACAGGAAGCTAAAACCTGTGTTCATTTATTAGAAAAGGTCAGTGAACTTATTGGATGTCATTGACCTTTGTTTATAGACCGAGAGAACGCATGTACTTCCAAGGGTTTCGATATGAATGAATGAATGTTAAATTAATGTACTATATATTATCTATCCGATCTGACAATTCGTTCTTTCCTTCATAAGTCATAAATTAGGGCACGGTGTGTCCGACGATAACCTACGAAAGTAAGTAAGTAATCGAGTTTTTGAGATACGTCAGAGGGAGAAAACGCAAAAAAAAATCAACTACCCCAGTATTAAAAAGAGTTGGTGTGTAACCCCGGTGGCGCAGCTGGTGCGCTCGCTGGTGATCCACGAGCGCGGCTGCTTGGCGGCGGCCGAGGAGTGGGTGGCGCGCCGCGCGCCGCTCGCTGCGCTGCTCGGGCTCGCGCCGGCGGCCCTGAAGGTGTCACCTAACTACCACCGCCATCTTGTGTTAGTTCAGTCGGGGTAGACATAAAACTAGCCTGAAATAGAAAAAATTCCGGGGAGCGATTTTTTTTTTAAACGTCGGGGTGGGTGGTTGGGTGTATAAATCTCGATTTTCGAACTAATCCCGGTAGAGGGTTCGCCGCCATCTTGTTTTAAAGTTAAATTTTTTCGTTTTTCTGAAATAACTCGTTAATTTTCAACTTTAGAGCAAAAATGGTTATCCAAAGTTGTTGGAAATTTAATTTTCCACAAGTTTGGCCATAATAATTTTTACGCTAGGATCAATATTTGCAGAGTTATACTAACAAGTTTATCGAAAAAATCGTCAATAAAACTCCCGACAGATACATACCTGAAGGTCCCTTCCCAGGTACAGCTACATAATATACGTACTTTTTTTTGGATGTATATTCGCGTCGCGGATCGCTCCCCGGATTTTTTTTCTATTTAAATGTCTGCCCCGACTGCGCTATGTATACACTAGCTAATGCGTGTTCTCCAATTTAGATTTTGACACTTGTTTTATTGTTGAAGGTGTGACGTCACGTACACCGCCATTTTGTAGCTAGAGTAGTCAATGTGTTCTTTTTTGAATATAGATAATTGAATTTGGATGTATTTTTGTTGAGAGTTATTAATTTATTATAGCCTAAATACTCAAATGCCTCATAAATATCCACTTTTAATAGCTATTATCGTGCTATACAAATGAGCAGTGCTCCGTTTGAGCAGCGTTTCGGTATTTGGCCATTATGTTGATGTATGTTTCGTTGTGTTTGATCACTTTGTGATATATTATATTTAATTAGTTACCTTTTAAGTTTGATACCAGTTTTAGTACACATCACTTAATTCAAAAACCATAAAATCCTGTTGGTAAAATTACACTAAAACTGTGATCAAAGCGTAGCGAGTAGATTTCCCAGTAGATATTAGACACGTTTCCTTTGTTTTGTTTTAGAACTATGATATAGCTAAAGTAATTTACGACAAGGGTTGTCTCGAAGCCGCCGAGGAGTGGTTCGATCACAACCTTTTGATCGTCGCCACGTCCGCTGTCTGTACCGCTTTTGCACACGTAAGTTCAATACAGCGCCATCTAGTTAGATACTACTGAACTAAATACTACGCCATTGAAGCGGTTACGCTCTCAGCGTTATCCATGATTCACCACTGCTGATAGATTATATAACATTAAAAGTTTGATTTAGTTTTGTGCTAATGCGACAGACTTCAACAGTCTACCTAAATTATCAAAAGTAGCCCTTCATCTCCCGAGGTTGAGTTCAAAATCGTTTGGGTTCGTTAGCTTTTAACTAGATGGCGTGGTAATGCTTTTGAATGCAGTAGGTACATTTTTCGAGCACTGATTTCACTTATTTTTTTTTATAGTGTTTTGCGTAGTTACTTGTAAGTGTAATAGACTTCAGTCTTTTAGATTTAGACTAAGGGCATGCATTTAATTTCAGATTCAATTGTATGATATACTTTCAATTTTTTTTCTTGCTGATAGTGATTCGCAATGGTGATTCCAAAAACAAGCTTTATATGACCATTGAAAGACTGGAGAAATATTTACACTGTACCATGGGATGATTGCTGTCAGGACAATTTTAATTGCAAAACTACTGAGTGTTGGCCATTAACCTCTAAATGAATGATGAGAAAACAGTGAAATGATTGGCCAGCATTGCTCATGACAACACGACATTACATTGAAAGTCCCTACTTTAAAACTATTAAAAAAATAACACCAGTTGACATCACCTCCACGCTACAGTCCATCCATACACCCATCTCTCTCTAACCCCCCGTTCCCCGCAGATCCTCGGCATCTGTTTCGCTCAGAACCTGCGCGCGGACATCTTCGCCCAGAAGGCCAAGTGGCACTGACACGCCGCCTCTCCTGCCGCCGTGTGACGTCACAACGATGACGTCATCGCCCGCTCACACACACTCCTAGATTATACCATGTATCCGTGTTACTTTTAAACTGTATGTAAATGTGTTTTTTTAATTATCGTGCTTTTAGTCTGTCTTTTATGGTTTAAACTGTGTTTGTGCTATTTGAATGGTAACTAATGGTGACTGGGTTATGTTGGTTGTACACATACGGTTTTATGCCAAGAAACAAATACCTAACCTGTCGAGAAATAATACTCTAACGGTTGGTCCCATATACACCCACACCTTTCTTCACCGGCTGAATCTGTTAGTTAGAGTTTTTGTCAAAAATTACAGACCAAAAACAATTTTAATTCCATAATTGCCATCAGGAAATATTTCATCTACTATCTTACATAGGTTATTGGGACCAATTGCATATGCTGCAAATTTGCAAGCAATGATAACCGTATTTTATACTACACACTGCATAACACCGTGCGTGTGTAACAAACCTAACTCTGAGCTATAACTCAACTCACATTTACCGCTTAACTAAACTAAATTGGTGTTTATTTTTGGTTTTCTATAGACTTAATTGTAAATGCTACGATTCAAGTAGTTTATCTATGGTTTGACAGCTGTCAAATTTGACACTGACATGTTATGTCAAACAGTTTTATGTGTAGTAGGTTGAAATTATTGTGTAACGTTCAGTATTAATGTGAATCTTTTGTGAAAGAAATCTCAATCCTTTAATGAAATAAGACTGATTGTAAATCTGTTGTCTCTTTCTGGTAGCTGTCTCTTCTCTCTTGGAATCCTCCCTGGCACTGTCTATAAATAAATACATTCTGTTGTTAATGTCTATCAAGCAAGGATTTGACTGCAATACATTTTGATGCTATCATACGTAATAGATATTGAAATAGCTATGATGTGTTTTGTTCCCTTGGTATTTTACAATAAGAGGTAAAACAGTACTAGCCTGTAATATCCCGCTGCCGGGCAAAGGCCTTTCATCTCACTGAAGATATCAGTTCAGCACGGTGAGGAGGGTTACGCGTAGGTAAAACACAAATTATGTAATTACGTATATATTTTTAAATTTGAATCTTAATATTGTTATATTCCACTTAAAAACAACTAACAAAATGTATTGTAGCAAACTCTTCATAAATGTGTTCAAATCGACAAATATGATAATACATGAAAGTATCGCCTTAGTGGGAGCTGTGAGACCTAACATAGAACAAATATAAATATATACACAGTATTTACAATATTACTCGTTGGGACATGCGATATATTATACACTCATATATTTACAAGTTATGTACATTTTTCTTGATTAGCTGTTTTTATTATATTCTATGAGTTACTTTCGGACTTGTGTCAATGAAATTAAAATGCATGAAAATATAACAAAAGCCACAACGGATTTGTTTGTTTTAAATTGTGCTTTATTTGGTGCATATTAAAATAGAAATCAGAACAAACAAGTTTTGGTTTTTAAGCGTATTTAGGGATCGAGGTATGGAATATGCCGAAAGTAACCATGGACGCGCCAGTTTCTGTTATAATAATAACAAAACTCAGCTATATGTACGCATAACAAACGATATTTTCCTTATCGCCTATAATGCAAAAGTTGACGCTAAGCATTGTCGCACCCAGAGCAACTTAAAGATTGGAGATTGCTATGTTGCCGTGGATTGAAAACTTGTTACAAACGACATCATCATCCTAATATCGAATTCCGGTCAAATAAATATATCTCATTTAATTTTGACATTCTTCAATGTAATTAATTGTCAATTTTTGAATTCAGATTACAAATTGGTTAATTGTTAGGTTCGAAGTACCAATCTTATCTCTTCAAGTTGCTAGTGTAAGAAAGGCTTTATGAATAACACAATTAATATATCGGATTACTATATACACATTATTATAAAATATTATATTACGTAGATTATTATTATTAATAAGTTATTACGTGTGAGTGGGAGCTGCAGGAGAATAATGGCAATGTACCTTAGTATTACTATAGTATTAATTAGATAATAATATATTATTACGATTATTAGTCATTATTATTTTGTATATGCCTTCGCCCAGAAATGTCACTTAAATTCCCAAAATTAAGATTAAATACCTACCGAGTTTTTAAAGTAAAGAAATTAAATTAGTCTCATTTACTTGATAATATACATTTTTTGTATAAAATAAGTGACATTTTATGATGTGGGTGTTATATTTATGCTGTTTAATGGATTTGAAAAATTATACATTTTATAAAAAAATTGTAAATTGACTGATTTTTGTATTTGGATTCATTTCAAAATCGAGTGAGTTTTGAATATTTTGTAAGTATGTTAATTGCCAATGATTATTTATACAATCAATAAAACGTATAAATTATACTATTAGATAACAAAAAAAAAAATACAAACAAATAATAATTGAAATACCGAACATGCTTGTTACTCATACATTTATTAGTTTTACTCATATTATACTATAGTTTGATATTACATGCATTTTTAAGCTTAAGTCAAGCACACATCTATTTATACATAATATTAAGGAATTAAGAACCATCGCAGACAAATGTCTGGACAGTCTTTAAACTACCTTTTCCGACACAGTCAAGGTGTTTAATGAGTCTTAACAGTTTTTGGTACAATTATGCAGTCGTAGCAGATTAAGAATGGTAGACAAAAACAGTCTGTTAACGTATTATCTTCAGTGCGCGCTCCGTTTTCATGGACCAGAAGACTGTCTGAACTAAGATCTGCGCAGGCCCTTAAATAATGCGAATCGCTAATATGTACTCTATTGCTAAGTCAACTATGGTTGCAATTCCTGTTTAATGGAAATATACAAAATCGGCAAATTTACTTGCATTTCAAACGTATAGGACTCGGCCGAAACAGCTACTCATCTCAACTTATGTAAATCGAATCGTTTTCAATTTAGTTTTTTGTTTAGTTTATTTAACGCTTGTGTAAACATCACAAAAGTAATGTGGTATTTATAACGTTCGTTGCAACATAAATCTGATTAGAGGCGTGAGTAACTGTTCTGGCCGAGTGCTCTACACATGTTACATATTTCCTATCAGTTGTGATCAAGCTAAGTACTGCTACTGTATGTTATTTATAGGTCCTACTATTTTGAGTAGAGCGTAGTCGAAGGAATTATTTTGTAGAACTATGACTTTATATGCCAATATACCTACTTTAATATTAAATGATTCTGTTTTATTTTACACGCACCTTAGTTAATAATTATTACTTACTGAAAGTTATTGCAAACAGGAGAAGCTATTGTTAACCGACTTCTAAAACTAGGAGGTTCTCAATCGTTGCAGTAAGTGCTTCGCTCTTCCGTGGTTGACACATAGTAAGTAGTTTATGGCTACCCCTATTCCTTAATAAAATTCAGATTATATGCAATCTCTATCCGAAATACATAAGTAGGCTACATCCTACTAATATTATAAATGCGAAAGTTTGAGAGGATGGTATGTTTGTTACTTTTTCACTAAAAAACTTCTGGATGGATTTGGATGAAACTACAGCAATATAGGTTAAACATCAGAATAAGACATGGGATACATTTACACACCACGTAACACCACGGGGTGCGGCTAGTATATTTATAAATAGATAATACATACATAGATACTCGTACATAGAAACCCGAACCATTCTGTCCGCCTGCGGATTCATTCGGCGTCCATTAGAGGTAATAGAAACAAATGAACACATCCACGTCGCGGGGATCAGTGTTTACGTTGCCTACGTGTGGCGGGACGCAGCTAGGGGTCGCGGAGGTCAGGCTGAACTTTTGAACTGGATTGGGAAAGGATCTTATCAATTCAGTTGGCCTAGAAAAAAATGGTCCTTTGTGGCCTACGATCAATTCAATCATCAATGCAAGTGATAAGGCTATTAAGAAGAGAAAGAGAGAGAGATAGAGTGCGCGAGAGGAAAATAGAGTATAACGATACTATGTAGTATTTTTTTAACAATTTAAACTTACCTATCAAAGAAATACCTCATCCCAGTTTCGTCTGAAAGTAAAGTGTGCCTTACAGCGTGATCTTTTTGTAAAGCGGTATCTCTATACTCTATTTTTTTGGATTTGCACAAAATGTGGTTAAATGTCGCCAATTTTCCAGCCGAAGACGATTGCTTCTGAAGAGAAAAAAAGGTTTAGAGATGGGGTAAGAATGAAATAAAATTACTAAAGATTATAATCATTTAAAAGATTATAGTCATTTCTTACAAAAGGATCTACAAAACAAACACAGAAAACATATTAAAATCAAAGTGAAACTGAAAAAGTGCCCCCATTTTTAAAGCGGTGTAAACATATTGGTTGTAGTAGCAGACGCGACCGAAATCACGCGATCCATATTGGAGTGCAATAAATAAAAGATGGAGCTTTCTAAATTCGATTACGTACGTGTCCCGCCACGTGACGTCACGTCACGCCGTCACGTCTGTCAGCGGGACACGTCATTTGTCTACGGTATCTAGGTGCCCAGTAATTGTGCTATTTGACTCGGATAGATACGATTCTGATTCGACTAATGATAGATTGATTGTTGGGAGGGGTTATGGGAAGTTATCCGTGCTAACATTCGTTTATTAATGGTGATTCTAATGTTAATGTGAAGTTAGGGTAAAGCAGAAAACTACTGACTGATTGATAAATTAAGTCCGAGTTTTAAAAAAAATATTACAGGAATTAATTTAAAGCAATGAAACCGCGCGATGTTAGGACTCAAGTGTTTAAATAAATAAGTTCGGGGTTTCTAAGTACTAGGAAAAAACGCTGGGATTGTTAATTTTAAATATAAAAGAGGTAAATCTATAAGAATTTGTTAAAAAAGACATTTAACTCGCTACCCCAAAATGCTCTCCCTAAAATATGCGCAAAGTAAACAAATTGATAATCGATCGGGCGGCATAAATATCGTGTTTGTGAGTGAAAGGCGGACAATGAGCGTGACAAGCGAGCAGCGGCGTGACGTCGTGACAGCGTGACGGCGTGTCAAAGGGTACAAAGAGTAGGGATGAGCGGGATATAAATCATCGGGTCGGACTTCAGTTAACGACCCCTCAGCGGCTCAGCCATCTACCAATTAATTCCTTGTGTACAAGCAAGCTACGTGACGTCACGCGTCACGCCCGCAGATTATGAATATTCAGTAATTGACACTTACGAGGGAACCCAATCAAGTACTTTGTTACACCCTGTACGTAGTAACTATTGTGTAAACTGTGAAGATGTTGACATTCTCATAAATAATATATCGTGGATTGAAATAATTTATCATAGTGATTTAGCGTTGCAGTTCTGACCTCCGCTGAAGATACAATATAATTAATTTTGCTGGTAGAATGAAATCGCTTTTTCATTTACAGAAGGAATACTCTATGGTTGAAAAACTGGAAAATAATAGGACTCATAAATAGGTAATCTATTGTATCTACCGACTATAGTAGGTAGTAGTTTGTGCAGTTCATGCTCATGTATTTCAACATAGTTAGAACATCTACGAATAGTTATGGTTCGGTGTTGGTTACATACACAACGCATATTGTTTGCTTAATGTTAGTTAATGGAATTGAGGATAAGGTTACTTACACACGGGCCAGGAGCTTAGGTATGTAGGCAGTATATTACAGAACACCTGAACACATTTATTTATGGATTTTTTTTCATGTTGGAGTGTTTAGTGTTTGTGGCAAGGCATTCTTGGCTTGGGTGGTCGCTGACTCTTCGTACTGTACCCACTTACGTCACATCAATTAAGATAGATTTAGCGCTTATTAGAACACATTAGCGGCTAATTCTTAAAACAAGAGAACTCAAAATAACGTCTAGGGCTTAGTTTGAGGTTTATTTGTAACCGACGACGCAAAAAGAGGGTGTTAAGTTAAAAGTTACATTTGAGATGGCAAGTTAGTTTAGTTTACCTAAACCTAATAAAGACCTATGTTAGACGCTTTAGAGAATCTCCCCAACTCAGCTTTCAACTCTGGTGTTGGTGTCCTTAGACCGCCTAAGACTTCCGACAATGTTCATATCATCAGGCGGAATACTATTATATCCCAAGGAACACCATATAAGGTTTATTCGGTAATAAATACAGCACATTATAGCACCTATCTTTATCTTCAATCTACGCTATAACCTCTTATCTCGATAGGTTGCATTAAGTCGAGTAAACAGTGCTAATCTAGTTGGTCACGGTGGCCTAATGCGGCACATTCAGAGGGTGAACTGCGCTATTTCCGGCTCCGCTGAGACGCCAGACTATAGCCTTTGCTTGATAACGTGCTGAACATCTTTGAGCATTTCTGAACGGAACTCACAACGCAAAGTTTAAGCTTAGTACACTGTAGCGCAGTGTAGGACTAGTAATCTAAATTTATTTATAAAGACATTCCAGCAATATCATCACAAATGGTGGGTATTTACTTATTGGGAGACAGTAATTTAAGATAAAGAAACACATTTGAATTAACATACTTCATACGACATTTTTCTATAAAAAAAAATATTTTAAATTCATACGTATGTAAGTACAATTATATTTATTGTTTCCCACAACACATCGCACGTACCTATTGTTACAGTGGTGTGTTATTCTATGATATTATCCGATAGTGGTTCACTTAAGAACTTAATTGTTAAGGTGTATATCTATAGAGTGGTTATAGATATTGTACAGCCATAGATGTGCCAAAAGCAAAGGTTCTTATTAAAGAACATCTGTCAAATTATTGTTTCGCGGAGACGAAAAAAAGAATAGAACACACACTGTATAATGTGCATAATAAAATCGGCCAGAAGTCAGTGAAGTCGTAGTTAAATTCCCTCTAAAAACAGTAAATCACCCGCTTTGTGTAATCGTTGAAAGTCCACTCCTTTAAACCGTATACTTTAAAAAAGCAACCGAACATTAACATAATGGATGACAAACATCTCGCTGCGATTATAAGGTCTTTGCCAACTGCACTACTGCACTGAAACGGGGAGATTTCAGCTGCAACGGCCAGTGAAAGCTGATCTCTAGAGTCGCCTACTTTCTATTGTTTGGTGAGTTTTGTACGAGAGGTCGGGGGTCAAGTTTATATGGCCGCACGCAAGGGGCCTCAGAAGGGTCTCTTTGTCCGCTGAAAAGGCCGCCGCGACGTTCATTTGCTGAAAGCCTGACGCTGAAGTGTCGACAAAAATCCGGCCATTTGAGTGTCGTCTCGCTGCCGTTGTTAATGAGGCGATTATTGCGAGCGGCTCTAAATATTACGTAATGAGTTTGATGTTCCGTTGCACGGAGTTTTGTAATATTCTTTAAAAGGACAATGCTAATTTATAAGCACTTTTTGAGCAATTTATATTTGTTTTTGTATAACAATGTTCTGTATAAATGTAAATGCAAATCTCTCCAATGACTAGTTGTAGATTGTAGATAAAAATTAGGAAGGAACGCTTGGGATGCAAGTCGGGTAAAACCGCAAGGCACCACTAAGGTTAGTCTAGTTAAGCACGGGCTTTCCATCACAAATACAATCCCGACGCCCATCAAGCGATATGAAAAACCATGTATTTTCAGCCACAAAACGTTACGTATTGAAACAAATGCAAAGCGAGGTAAATAAAAATACCGTTGAGTAGAAACAGCAGCAGTGCGTGCGCGTGACGTTATCGTGGTCTATTGAAATGATGTAAAAATGGCGCCCCCGCTGGGCTGTCCTAACAACGCAACCTTTTCGAAACTAACTTTACGATATGATCCGGATTGTAGCTTCACCGGCGGTATCTGCGATGCTGCAGGCCTAGGTTTCCAATTAAAATTGTAGATGAGAAAAAGCTGGTAAAATAAGGTTATTTGGGTTGGTTTTCATAGAAGCTGAATGGAGCCGTTCGAAGATCAACTATACAAGCACATCGTATTGAAATTGACAAAATCTCTTCAAATATTAACTAACTACAATTTGTCAAGAAGTTAGCTCTGCTCCGCTCCGCGTGCTTGGACATGAACCCTAAAGGATGCTAATGCGCACAGAGTGGACGACACCTCACTCTATTATTTAGAATTCACTTACATTTACACAGATACCATATCATAATATACATCTACCTATTTAACAAAACCGACTATTTCTATTCTTTTACTCAGTTAAATGTGAAGTGTGTAAATATCTCCAACTAAATAAACTTATTAATAAAAACAATCGCCTCCGCGCGGCCTGAATAATAAACCTTTTCATTATAAGTCTAGTTATTCTGCCGCCGTTATCTCTTGACGGCCAAAAATGAGTCCGTTTTATGAAGGGACGTAATTTTATGACATTAGTTCGAATTAATTGTTCTGATGTTAGTTTTTATGGAAGAGCTTCCTGACTCTCTCGTTTTTGAGTTTATGGGCGTTTGGTGTTCCCGAGATTGTTCGCTCAAATACCTAATTAGTACAAAACTTATTAATTTTGCATCTTTGGTGCGTACTTTCGCTGTATTATTATCAGTATCTTCAGCGAGCGAAGTCTTTGCCCTGCAATTGAGTTTTATAGGCCTTTACTTTTGTAGCATACTTTTATGTTAAAATTTTCGGTCCTAAAATTTTCAAAATGTTTTCCCCCGGCTAAGGCGATTTTAAGCTTCAGGGAAGTTTAACGAACGTTAGTAACTATTAAATGAACGTAAGTAACTATAGTAAAAATCACCAACTCAGCAGAGGCCCTTGGGAAATGACCTCAAATGCCCTACAAATATACTTCCAGTTAATTAAGTACACCCAAAATCACTGTTCCGTAAGACATAGTACCTACATAATTCGGCCATAAAATATTCAACGTCTTCACATAAATGGGTTTTACTGTTAAAAGCGTCTCAGAAATCGCTTCACCCGTTCATTAATTCCCTTGACCTACATCAGACGCGGGATAAATTACCTATTAATAAATGTCGTAAAACGTTATGGATTATGTATCAATTTGGACAAATTACTGCACTTACCGGGTTTATGGGCGTGAAAAATACGCACCTTGAATCTACTGTTTTATCGACGTTGGCGGAGCGTTATTGCAGTCGCCGTCTTCCGATGGTGCTATAAACGTTACGGTGACTCTATGTCCCCTATGGTACTAAAACTACGCTGATAAAGCTGAAATATCATAGAGTGATAACAAATTAGGTACTAGAATGACTTATGAGCGTGCCTCGTTTCAGCGACGGCGACTATCGACTGATAAACACAACAATATCGTTAATATAAGTGTTTAAAGTCGTTTCTTTAAAAAATCATTAGTTGTCATCTCCGTCATTGCACCTAGGTGCATCCTTATCTATATCTTACTGCCAATTTCATAAAAAAGTTCATACCCTTCCTGGAATAGAACAGCCACCTGTCGCCCGCTGGACCGCTGCGCCCACACGGCTGCGTCTAAGATATAAAGGGAGCCCCCCCGAGACGGCCCCAGTAGCCCGCAGGTCTGCGTGTAATGTGCTAGACCAGTACTAATGATGATGCGGCAAGCCCTCGTCCCGCTCCTGGCGCTGCTGTCTGTGGCCGCGCCCGCCCGCGCCTCGGACATATCAAAAGATGGCTTCAATTTCTATAAAGGTATCATTTTTCTTACTTTACAGTCTTTGTCAGCGATAAATGACAGATTATAAAACCTTTTAAGTAAAATGGTAGAGGTTCCCTTGATAATATTTAAGGCTTTCAAATAAGAAAAGAAAGTGTTTGACAGTAATCTTTAGTCTCAGTTTGTTTTTGTATGAAAATCGTGAATGATTTACAGTTGATAATTAATTGATTGTAATGACTCTTCATAACAATGTTTTTGAGATTGACTTTCATAGTTATTGGAATTGGAAATACATGGTTAGATATATTTTGTTTACACATAATAGTTTAAAAGTATGTTTGTAAGTGTGTCTACACTGTAATCACAAGTTATTTAACCAATTTCCTTAAACAGAAATCAATCTCTAAAATAATATGTAACCTGTAATGTAATATTCCACAGCTGGGCAAAGGCGTCTTTGCATTCTACGCCGACAAATATCTATTCCAAAATACTAAAGTTGTTCAAAATAGTCCAATAATCAAATAAAAGTGCGCGAAACTATCCCAATGTTTCATGGCATAGTTTCCTCTGCCGGATGGCTCGTAAAGACCGACGACAGTCTTCCGCCGCCCGACGCCGCGTTATAGCGTCATGATGATAATATGACTCCATTGTCACGCGATTCGGCCACGGGACGGACTGATATTTATTAATCGATTGGGGAAAGAGAAGGGAGAATTCGGATGTTTCAATTTTTTAAGTATGTTTGGGGGTCACATTTAGTTATGGTCAAATTCAAATTATTCTTTATCATAATCATTTAAAAATAAAAAAATGAAATGTATTTTTATTAAATAAAATCTTTGAAATGATCTCGTATATTCGTTAACGTCGGTTGTTTTATCAAATTTAATAAGCTTTTTTGGATTTTCATTGAAAAAGGCTTAAAGGAGAATCGTTTTTGTACTTTTGTGGCTTCTGCGGCCAAGCGGATTCCTACCCCGTGCACAGGATTCGTGTTCATTCAACGCTTGACAGAGGCAATCGTTTTGTATCAAAAACGATATGAAATAAAAGAAGCTTCCTTAAGAAGCCTAACTTCAAAAACTCATTTAAAAGTTTGTAATAAATGATAAAATAGAAGTAATTTTTCATTTGAACGGTCAGCGCGGAATTATACCTCTTATTTTACCATCAAAGAATGCCTTTGAGACGATGACTACTTGTGAAAGAGAATTTATGATAAAAATTGTAAATGAATTTTTAATATCTTCATTCCTATAACATCTTGTACTAGTTGTTCTGTGAAGTCGAGCGAACACGCAGACAATAATGAGTAATTAACTTTGATATTACTCGCAGCGGTTTTACCTCTGTGATTGCATACTCGTACATATAACTCGAATAACGAAGTAGTCTTCTTCTTCCTCGAAGTAGGTTAATAAATAAAAAATATATATATCGGTCACTGATCCGGGTAGGGTTTTTATTGACGACTGAAGTTCCCAAAGACAATTAAATAAAGTTTATTTTTAAATACATTATTTAGTGAGACAGACAGAAACGACCAACCCATATTATTGAATAATGGAAAACAACTTTCAATTTAAGTTATGAAATATAAATATTGAAATTAGTTTTCGACTTGTTAAAGTTGTTCAAATTTAAATCGAAATGGAAAATGATTCGGTTATTTGAAGTCGTGTTATCAATATCTTGCAATGGCAGACTGATTTATTAAATGAGTTAAATATTGAGAGGTTGAGAGGGATTCTCATCTCGCTTTGCAGACAGAAATAATTTATTTAATCTTACAATTAATTAGTGTTAATTAAAATGGCAGGACCATTTTGAGTACTATTTTAAGCATATTCTTGAAAATGTTACTCATGGTGTAAAATAAAAAGTTTGAATTAATTTTGTTTGTAACATCATGGAAGCCTGATAAAAGAACTAATCATAGTCACTCATTACTTACTGCTACTACTAATACACGTAGGTGTGATATCCATTCCGACAAACTTAAGTTTGTCGGAATGGATATCACACAAAAGGTTCACTCGAGAACTTCTTTCTACGGGATTTTTAAATTGTAAAAAAATCATAACATCAAAATCATGTGACCGATTACATTTTACTAAGACAAAGAACATTCTTTAAATAATTTTTACTTGACCTATATTCTGGAAGAGGCATAAAATACAAGTTTTTGTGTGCAGATTACCTCCGCGCGAAGTCGGACGACGTCGGCGAGGGGCCCATCGAAAATAAATTACTTTGTAAGTACTAATATAATAACTCATACATACTGGTGAGATAAGTATTATAGTGTGTGATATTCTTGATAGTTCGTAAGTTAAGTTAGGAAAACGATAATATACGATAATAGGTGAACTACATCTTATATATAAAATTCTCGTGTCACAGTGTTCGTTCGCGTACTCCTCCGAAACGGCTCGACCGATTCTCATGAAATTTTGTGAGCATATTGAGTAGGTCTGAGAATCGGCCAACATCTATTTTTCATCCCGAAATTCCCGCGGGAACGGGTACAACGCGAGTGAAACCGCGGGGCGCAGCTAGTATTATTATATAATTAGAGGTGCTATACGAGTATATAATTCACGCTACAGCAACAGTGACTGTCGAATTTGTTTAAATAAAGAACATAAGAATCTTTTGAAAAGGCTAATGTTAAACTACAATCATAAAAGTATTTTATTAAATACCTTATTGTTGTTTGTTTATTAGTCTCCTCACTGTACTGATATCTTCAGTGAGACGAGAGGCCTTTGCCCAACAGTGGGACATTACAGGCTAATACTACTACTACTACCCTATTGTTATCACCGAGAGATTACACCGTTTCTGCATTAAATAGGCGAATTTGCAGAATTTTCGGAGCCAGCTAAAAAAAGATAACATAGCCCTAAAATTTAAAAACTGATATCTACGACTTTATATGTGTTACATAAAGTAAACAATGAACTTATTAAAACACTTTAGTGAATATATCTAGAGGTTGTGTTCCCAAATGATGATATACATATATTTAAACTCAGTACCCGAGCTCGACCGGGCCCGAGTGTCCCACACAAGTCTGTATTACTTTGAATTATTTTGTGATTTGTTTCAAATATGCAAACAACATGTGAACTTGTTGTTTTAATTAATATCAAATTAAATGGTATCGTTTCTAATTAATGGAATAAATTCAACATTTAGTTTTCAAAGTTATTTTGTTTTTTCCCAAGAGGTTAGGTATTGGTTCTCTCGTAGAACCTTGTCACACTAAAATATATGCGTCTCTGTGTGTAGATTTCTACCGCACGCCTCTCCCGCTGTACCCGAGCCTGCTCCCCTCTATAGAACAGGAATACAGGAAGAGAACCGGGAACGCGTTCAAAAGTAAGTCAACTTCAATAAACGTTGTATATAAGAATGGAAGGTAAGGATTCATTCACACGGGCGGCGGCTCAAAATTCGGCAGATACACACCATACAATAATATGGTAGACGGCTGCATTCGGCAAGTGACTTGTCAGGACATGTGCTGTCGCCCGTCGAATGCTGAGGACAGTAGGCGGTCAGTCTATGAATCTAGTTAATACAGAGAGCGCTGATGGAAGTTCGACGACCGTATGGAGTAAACTCCTTAGTGTGTTTGGGGCACTTTAGTGTTTAGTATCGCTATACAATATTCGTGTAGAAATAACAGACACTTTTATACAAATCTAGTAGGTTCTAATATAGTAGTTTTGCAGTTAGCTAGTAAAATATTAAACAACTGAACAAAAAGTAGATACGCTTGCTGCCAGGGTATTCAAATTAGGGTCATGCTGTAGTAGTGAGAGCTGCGAGCACGGAATGGCTGAACAAAGAACAACACGCTTAAATCAATAACATATATTTTGAATTAATTAAACTCCTCGTCTCTGATTTCTGGAATATTAATAATTCTCATTTCCGCTCGCGCCACCACTAATCAATATTCAGTTAGCGCTTCATTCGACTCAGAGTCGCATTTCGCGTTTAGAAGGGAAAGTATTGAACGTTATATTGATGAAGTACTTGTTGCATATTCACGTATTAACAAAAAAGTAGGAGGTGTCCATTTTGTAAATTGTATTGTAAACTGTGAACTGTACCAAACCATAACAATGTAAGGAATTAATTGTTTGTCATAATCTGTCCATAAAATACCACAATCGGTCGACATGGCAATCTACTGACAGTTAAAAATCTCTCGAGTTAGATCGTAAAGTAACGATTTTCAAATTTTCCGGTGACATAGGTACATCTTTATGTTTCATAATGTTATAAAGCGTTAATAAACATAATGTCTAGACCACATGCTGAGTAAGGAGATGTTCGACGGCGAGGTCCCGAGGAAGCGCGGCTCCAAGACGGCGCTCTCTCTCCTCATGGGGGGGAAGCACCCTTACTTCGCGTGAGTACACCCCCATTCCATACATAATATAAAACAATTGAGTACTAAGAATAGACACATTAGATACTCCTTGGTACTGAGTGTGAAACTCGTCCGGAGTGCGAAGATGAGAAACGAATCTGTATAAAACTAGTCGTTGATATATGACCGACTTTCGGGGTGAACAGCGCAAGTGTAGCCATGGCATCACCAGCATTTTTTTGAAAATGGAATTTTTGATTTTTTTAAATTTATTAATTCTCAAACTTACGCATACGCTATATTCTGTGTTAATTTTCCAACAAAATTGCTAGTAGTCGTCTCCCGCCTGCAATGTGGCACCCCCAAGTTCGTTGATGACTTTGTCTGCTGACCGAAAAATAAAAGTACTTATTTTACTTATGCATTCCGTGAATGTGATTGGCAGGAAATTGATAATAATCTATTAAGCTTTGAAAATATACTAATATTTGTAAGTACTTAGTTTAGCAGAACGCTTAGAATACTCAGTATTCCGACATCAACCTCAAATCAATACCCCAAAACAAATATTGATTGATAATACAATCACATCTCATACATAATTGATTACAAGAGGTCGAACATAAAACATTAATATATTTACAGGGAGGAAGGGCATTATTGTCCGTACGGCAAGTAGATAGAAGATAGATACGACTACAGATAGATAGGTAAATCAGTTCTGTTATACAACATTTATTATAATAACCAACGTTATATTTGATCTCTTGGAACAAAATACTTCTGATACCTATTAGGTATCCCGAAACTGAATCTTTTTATAGGTCCGACCCTCGGCAGGTCTTTAAAGCCACGTTTCCACTTGGTGTTCTGAACAGAGCGAGCAATCGTTCGTTCCGCGGTAGTCACTTTAGAGCGAACATGTTCGTTGAGCGATGGCTTTCTTCAAACAATTATTAATTCATCATTAAGTGAAAACACGTTTCTATTTTGAGCGAACCTCGGTAGAACTGCAAACATATGTTTAACAAAATATTTGTTTAGAACACTGAGTGAAAACGCTGAGACTTGTATTTTGTATGATTTCATTTTAACCCGTGTATCTTTGTGTGTGTAGGAAGCACCTCTGCTGCTTCTATTTCTTGTGTGCTCTTAAGTGAGAGAGATACACAGATAGAAAAATAAAATCTATGTATCTGTCGCAATAGGACCTTCGTAATCAAAGGTATTTTCTTCTTTTCAGTTCCCAAGCCCCGGCGGGAGAGATCGTCGAAATACCTCTCAAAATCGAATAGATTGAGTTTACTGTAATGATTCATACTACTAATGTAACAGTGTATAGTACTCGCGTAAAATTAATTACGCATGTAAGAATGTAATACTTTGACGGTCAGATAATAAAGTTTCTTTAAATGTTGCTTTTTGTTTCATTGAGAATAATTTATTGTAGTTATGTGTGGTTGGAAGCTGAGACGAGGTGTGAGAGCCCAATCCCAGTTGTCGACTGTGGGGGTCTTGTTTTTAATCATATTATTATTACTATGCCATATGACGCCATTGGACTAGGTTGGGCGCCACATACGACATGCGTTGACAGCTACATATTAAAATATTTCACGTTGAAATTGTTTAATTGCGCTCTAACTGGTCACTCAGTTGCTATTGGTGTAGAAGTTGGAAGTAGCAAAACTGCAGTCATGCCGTAACAGTAAAACATTTGGTACTCAGGGGAAACAAGCGATGATTGGATTTCACCTACAAGATCATCATCAGTTTACATAGGTTAGTGACGTCTTCAGACAGCCTCAGTCTACTGTAACGAGATAAACTAATAGATTTGGAGAACACCAAATCGACTAGATACGTTATAATTAGTACCACTTGGCGCTGAATTAATTTGTTCTTCAATTAAAACAGCACAGACGTTAGAATGTTTACAATTTAATCACCAGGCGTTCGACCTTTGACCCTGGTCCTTCTCGCTCGGTGAATGACCTGATACAGTGTTATCTTCGGGGTAAGTGTTCTTCAGCACTTTACGTAAAAGCTAGGAACGTTAATTTACTTTTAAATTAGGGTGACTGGTCACTATGGGCGGGGTTACGATACGAGCGAAAGCGACTTTATCTTTTGATAAAAAACAACACTCAATTATAGTTTGCGTGCTTATATTGAAAATGGTCCATCGCATCCATTCGAAGTGCCCATTAATTTGATCACAATCGATGTCAAATACTCTACTTCTGTTATTGGTCAGGTACGTACAGATAGGAGATTAATACCAGCAGTATTGATAATGAATTGTGTCTATCAATAAAATATCAATTGGATATCTAGTTAGGAAGAAAATATATCAAACTATTGTATCGTGCATCATTTATACACAGAATTGTCAACATTACCCCCCGTTCTATGATATTATTCTTTGCTCTTCATCGATCGATAAGTCACTTGTACACAATAGCGCGGTATTAAAGCGGCAGTGGCCGGCGGTCAGCCTTTTATTAAAATAAATAAATATTGCTGTATAAAGTACGTCAGATAGCGGCGGTCGCCGCGGCCCTATGAATCATACTGATACGACGCCGCAAGATTTATTCACTACCAAACTGTTTTTATCAGCGATACACTGTTGAATTATTATGCTTTTGTGACTATTTATAGTTGATATTTTATTTTATAAGTTTGCAAAAAATAGCTCCGTTGCAACGAGTTTCAAAAATCTGTTTCTAATATTTTATCCTTTTTTCGCTTTCCTTTTTTCATCGCCCCATTTTCTACAGTGATAACTATGTATATCAACCTGCTGACTTATCCTATAATATTTTTTTAAGGCTACGAGTACCTATGTGATTATCATTATATATACTTTTGTTACACGTCATTTGAAACATGAAAGATAAAGCACTACTTGTAAATTGTGTAATTAATATTAGTAATTCTACTAATTTTGTAGTTATAGCTTCAGTGGGATGAGAAGTTATTGGCTAATACTTCATTCATTAACTCGTAGCTCGTAGTCCTGCAAGTAAATTAAAACGTTCTGACAAATCCTAATTATTACTCAAACTTCAGGAAATAATCAAAGAGCAAAAACTTGGAAATAAAAAGTTGTTGAAATACTTAGCGAATGTTAAGACCGCGAACAGACTCGAACGCGGTCCCTTTGAAACAGTTTCTTTTGCGAAGTTGCGGCTTCGAGACGACGCGACGCAACTTCGAGACTAGAGTAGATAGTTTACGACAAAAAGTTTCTTCTTATTAAAAACGGCGAAGTAAAAGCAATCGGAACATACTTAATGCCAAAAAGGTTTGGAAAATAAAACTAAATAGTAGTGACAGAATCTTAATATCTATATAATTTTAATAAACTGACTGTGACATTCTCACCACAATTAATTATAATAGTTATGTTCAAAGGGTGACTTAAAGGCCAAAAGAGAATAGATACGTAAATAAATAGTAACTTTGACATGTGAAAATATGACTAAAGTGTAAAACACACTTAGTGCGGCTGCGGGCCGGGTGCATGCCGAGTGCGGGCCGGGTGGTTTGTATTCCTTGTGACTACGACTCGTGCGGTGCGGGTGCGGGCCTACTCCATGTTGTGTGTGACGCTCTCTCACACCCAGCCCGCAGTCGCAGCACTGTGTGTCTTGCCCTTAAGGTGCAAGGTTAATGGACGTTTGCATTTATGTTGCTTTTAAAACCACAGAAAGGACATTCGATAACACTGTGCATATGTAGTTGTACATATACATAAGAAAAACATAAGCTTCATTTATTTTAATATTATTAACACGAATGATTAAAACGAAGTGAATAAAACTGCAGTAATGAGCTTGTAAATAAAGACATAAATTAAAGCGCCACACGATACGCTACGTTGTAAAACTACTCGTAGTACTCCTGACAAACGACAAACGGTAGAATTCAAACGTGAAGTTGATTAAAGTTCTCGTTTTATTCCGACTGGAGGTTTATCAAAACTTTTTCCCGTGTATCATTTGGAGTCGCAACAAAGCACATAAGTTTGGGAACTTTCATAAATGCGGATAAGTTATATTTATGTGCCGATGGGGCGGTCAACCTTTAGCTCTATTTATTCTGAACAAAATTATAGAACAATTATCTCTATAGATAAGTAAATATGTAGTTTAAACTAATATATTATTTGAGTTGGTTAATTTATAGGTTTTTAATTCCACTTACCGATATTTTCAGCATGTCCTTGCACATTTAGTCATTTCATGCCAAAACATTATCTTACCTATCGATTAACTATTTTAAACTTATGCCACAAGTTTCCTCAAGAATATCGATGTTTTTATAGCTGTTTTGTTTAGGCCTCCGAAAGACATTTAACTCGTCATGTAAGAGGCTGACGGTGCTCCACCTCTGGCATGTTTCGGCTGTTCGTTTATGCATTCAGTGCTCAAACAAGCTGGTGGGAAGTAAAGGCGTGAGTGTATCGCTTCGATCTCAATTGAAGGATCTATACTATAATATGACCAAAATAGTACAGTTTTTGTCTTTAGAGCTGTATCGATTTGAAACCAAGAAATAGACAGTAAGCACTTTGGCCTTCCGTGGGTGAAACAAACTGTTAAAATATGTACGTTATTTATCCCTAAATTACTGCAGTAAAACTCTTGTAACATAGTTTATGTTCATTAAGCAAAAGTTAAAGCGAATTAAAGTTACTATTTTGTGTTAGTTAGTATGAACTAATTATGTATCTTGTGATACACACATTGTAACATGTGTGCAGTATGTATGTGAATGCTGTGGATGTCTGTAAGTGGCACACATATTTGAACGAGAACTTTAAAAATGCTGTAATCATAATGATGTAGCTGTTGGCAACCCTTATTAGATAAATAAAGAAATAAAGCGAGAGTGGAGCAAACTTAGCAATAAGCTTGTTGGTCGTAGTAAACGTAGTCGCAAAGCAACCTCCTCCATACCACCTCTAACACCTCTCGATATCGTACAATTGAGACGTACTGTGACGTAGTATCGTCACTTTGCTACTCGCTCTGTGTTCGGCTCCGAGCAGTGGACAGCTGCTCTTATCGCGAGCCACTTTCACAGGAATCCACCATTATTTGATTTCAAAAGGAATTGAAAATTTTCTTCACAACTTCGCAACTATTACTCGAACACTGCTCTGCAAATTGTGTATGCAAATTAACGGCTGGCTACCGACTGCTCGTTGTTTCAAGTTTCTTTGTGTTTAAAGCTTTTAAATTTTTTAAAACTATTTTCTCAGTTCGTTTGTTGTTCGGTTTAGACGGCAATTTGCTTGTTTGTGTACAATATCACTCGTTAAGCCGTGCTGTGCTGTGCATGCTTCCAATTCATTAGAAGTTATTGTTTTACCTCTGGCGTCAATGTTTTTAGCTGAATTTAGTGTATTAAACATACGAAAATGGAAACATGGCGGGATTATTATTATTAATTTTGGTGCTATCTGAAATATGAATCTTCTTTTAGTGGCCTATGGAGCAAGTTCTAAAAATTCTTTAATCTGATCTTGTAATATTATACTTTTATCCGGACATTATTCAATGCAACTTATAATATTCCTGTGACGGACAATATATCCCCGCGGACAGGCGACCTAGTCCCCCTGAAAACTATTGTGACGTGAAGTATTGTGAAGAAAAACCTTTATTACTCGTAAAAGCGTAGATTAGTTATTTCGGCAGAGTATTGTCAGAAATTGTGAAAGCTTTTTCCGAAACTTATTTTCCTCATTTCAATTTGTTTGGAGAGATGAGATCGGCCGGTCCTTGATGTTAAGAACAATAGCCTATTAATTTTATTGTACTTCAAACAAGTAATTTACTATACAACAGAATATTCTGCAAAAATCACAAAATTATACCTTTTAATATTCAACAAAGGTTTTTATCAAACTTTGTAATATACTCGTATGATTAGATAAAGGCTCTTAAAAATAGATAGCGCTTCAAAACTTATCAAATACAACAGTATATTAAATAGAGTACTACCACATCTGTAGAACCACAGAACGTAACATGTTCGAATTGAATGCAAAGATTAACAATACAGAGTCTAATGCACGCTCCAGTTGCGGCCCAATTAATAGGACTCGAAACCATAAGGCGCCCGCCGTAAATTCAAACTTCGGAATTACACTTAATTTCCCGTATTTAAATCTATTTTGGTGGAAATTAATAAAAGACGTGATCTGCGTCCGAAATCAGCACGATTCCCGGTTATTAAATACCGTCACCAATCATCCTTAGAGGCGAATAAAAGGCGCTCTGAATAATATTACGCACCTAGAAATAATTACAAGAAACTTGAGTTTATGTACGGAGGTTGTTCAGTAAGTTGTACAAGTTAATAGTCGAACATGTCTTTAGGGGGTTACCACGATCGTGAAGTTGATCGCTCGCAAGTTGCTTCTAAGGAATCGAAAATTTGGTACCATGAGGTCCTTTTAGTGTCAAATTAAAAGCGCAGCCATGTTTTAAAAAATACAATGCCACGCAATTATAAACCCTATTACAATGAAAAAAAAAGTAAACAAAGCACATAGTACCTTTTCGAATACAACGAGTTGTCAAATTGCATTATGTCATTAGAGTGTCTATGATGCCGTCAGTAGTTCGGATACGTTCCAAATAAATATAAGTAAATTAATGTCAGGGCTTTATAATTATTATTTCCTCAAAACAGTTGGGAGTTATGATTTGAAAAAATACACTTATAGTACTAAATTAATACTAAATTAATCATTGTTTATATTATTTCTTGATTATATCAATTACTTGATGCTTTAAATGATTCACGTCTGCGGTCATGGACGCATAAAAAAGGTCTTTGCATGAAAATATATTTTTGAACGCATCTGTTACAACTGATGAGTTGCTAAGAGACGGACTGCTAATACAAATAAATAAATATTCATTACAGGGATTCACACATCGTTTAAAATACTTAGTTTAAATATCTTCTAGGAAATTAAAATATAACGACTTCTAATATCATTACGGATATACTACGCTTGTGCTCAAGAAAACCTGCCTAATTGGTGAAAAAACACAATGAATGGTTGTCTAAATGATAGCCACAAACAAATACCGACCTGTGTGAAACTTCCCGAATTACCTATATAGAATACCTAAAATACATAAGTACGTACTGTAAACCAAATCTATTCTCCAACTAATAGAATGGCGCAACATGTGGCAAGAAACTTTTGTCATTTTCTGTGTAAACCAACATAGAGAAATTCTTGAATAACTTAACTTTTCATCACCATCCAAATCAGCTACGTGGGCCAGTCACTGTTTTAGAGAGCACAATATCAAGTGCAATATTCCTTTGGATTATACTGGTATCTTTGAGATTGGCTGTGATTGAGAACTCTCCTCTATTGGTCAAACGAAGTGGAGTCCAGGGACCAGTGCGATGAGGAACACAAACCATAGCTGATGTCAAACAGCGACGTAATTTGAAAACGGCAGTCCATACTTTGGATAAGCACAGTCATCACCTCAGATTTGATGAATCCCAAATGAATTAATTTAAAATATAACAAAAGTGTATCCGTAATCTGGTAGTTTTAATTTCTAATAGCTTATATTTTATCGATATAGATGTTAAACATTTTAAACTACATTTCTAACCAGTATTTCTTAACCCTGTATTCGCTTTAATAGAAAACACAAGTTTCCATTAAATGGATAAAGAACCAGCCTATCATTAATGAACGAACATGCATTATCATTAATTTCATTAACCAGCGATTTGTAACTCTGAACTATTCAAAAAATTAAGGAGAATGATGAAGTAAGGATGTTTGTATGTGAAGTTTCGGAATCTCAGTCTTACTAGGCGAGTGCACATACCACTAGACCACCGAGGCGTTAAGGGAATGAATGAAATGAAAAAACCTCTATAATGTGAAAAATATTTATTAAGTTTTATGGCACTGAGGTCCATTATTTAGTTCAATTTTAATCATTTAATTACAGAAGTGTGTAAGGGACTTTGTTGTCCATGGCTTGATTACCACAAACCCATGTTTTCCAGACTGTTGATACCTATACCAACAGTCTGCACTGTCAAGATAGGATTAAAGTTCTTATTAAGAAACATTTCTTTCTTTCGAATTATCTATCTATTATTGCGTTACAAATGATGCACTATTACGTTTCTGTTCCATTTATGTACATCCTGCATTATATATAATGTGCTAGAATATAAAAATTAAGGTGCTGTAGGAGCACTGAAATATATTTTATCTTTTTTTTTTTCTTCAACCTGTATCGTCCCATTGCTGGGCAAAGGTCTGCTCCAAACGCTTCCAACCTTCTCTATCCTTTGAGGTTTCCCACCACTCGCTGTCGAAGGAGTTAAGGTCATCCTGCCAGCGTTTCCTCGGCCGTCCTCGGCGCCGCGCTCCGCTCGGGGCCCACTGGGTGTTGATGTGGGCCCATCTCTCGGGGGCCATCCGCGACACGTGCCCCGCCCACTCCCACTTCAGCCGGGCGGTTTTGGTACCGACATCGGTGATGCCGGTAAGTGAATGCAGCGTGGTGTTCCCACTTGGTCGACTCGTTTGAGTCCGAGGATGTTGCGTTCCATCACCCTCTGGCAGATCTTGAGCTTGGACTTCTGGAGCTCTGTTAAGGACCATGTCTGTGCACCGTAGGTTATTACGGGCAGGATACACATCCTGGAAAAGTCCTGAGATATTAATCATGCATACTAATGACATGATTTTTTGGTTTCAATATTAATATAGGTAACTCATCGATCTTCATCTGATATCAACAATTCAGAGTCTGATTTTTGCACATGCCTCCATGTGGAGGAAACCCGCCGGTGGAACCCTGGAATGAGATTAAGCCAAGCTAAATAGGTTGCAAAATAAAATAAACAAGGCATGGGGTAAAAATGGAGACGTGATCACCTAAGCGGGAACATCAAAAGACATGAGGCTATAAAAATATTAAAACTGCAAATAATTAGGTTTAATGCAGGGCTTAGGTTTAGTGCATTGTGCAAAGGCTAGCCGGTGATGGATGAAGTGAATATTAAAGGCCTAAGCGTCCTGTAAAGGAACCATGATACGCACACGCGGCACACACACATGTGGTTACCCGGCGTGGTTCCGCAATTCACTTCCCATCCAGAATAAGCACAAGATGGATTGATAAATGGCACCGAAATACTAGTAAATTCACAACACCGATTAGTTTTAAAGGGAATCTAAACGGGGTGAAAGTGACACAACTCTTACCAGTAAGACTGGGTTCCAAAAAGGCGAGCGAGTAAAAAAAAGAGATGATATTATCTTTACTGTGCTTTAATGCTTCTATATATTCAATTCAATTACATTCTACCAACTTCATTAGCAATAGCAATCATTAACAAACTAATAAAAAATAAAATAAAAAACTGACATTACAACTGTCAAGTAACTTTGACGTTTTTATGAATACTGAAACAGATTATATTTTTAAATGAAAGCTGTGTCGACGGTTGCTATGGTACTACAAATAATGTCCGCGCACTACAAAATAAATACCTTCATACATTTTGGCGGGAAACAAAAAACATGGCGGCCACCTGATTTGAGTGACAGATCCCGCAAGTTCCTTAAAAGTTACTCCCTATTGCTAATAACACGATAGGTACGTGACGTCAGCATAATGCGACCAAGTTTGAAGGTTGATATTGTGTTACAGATCTAATTGTGGTTTTTTAATTTAGGCGTATTATAAAATTGATGAAAGTATCTGTCAAACAATGTCCGCGCAACAGTGTGCAGTACAAAATTTCACGTTTTGGCGGTGGATCTGTAAGGGAATGACAGGCCGGTGAATTGACCGGTCAACGATTTCGATCGTGCTTGGAGTAAGGCCCCAGGAGTCGGGTAGAAGTGGTAGTTATTCGGGTCGCGTCCGCGGTATTAATTTGGGGTATATTGAATAATACGTGAGGCACATGGCGATGGCGGCGACACGGCGACCTTCCTCTAATGGGGATACATTTTAACAATATTTACTGAATTACTTACCCTTCTTTCGACTGAGCGATACATTCAAAAGAGCCTCTTTTAGGCGAAAAGTAAGTATGTATTAGCCTGTAATGTCACACTGCTGGGCATAGCCTCTCATCTCACTGAAGATATATGTACAGTGAGGAGGATTAGGCGTAATTACCATGCTTGCCTAATATGGGTTGGTGATCTCAAACCCGAGCCATGTTTGAAAGGTTTTTGCTAGACATTTGAAAGTTTGAAAGGCGAGTGTACGTACTTAAGTACATACCCCTAGAGTACGGAGGCGTCGGTTTCTTCAGTTTAGCCCAAAACTGAAGAAAAATATTTTTGAGTTTGAGTCTGAGGGATTTTCATCGGGTGTCGGTAACTCTTTTTTTTCTGTATGAAAATAGGAGGTTGATTGAATAGCTTCTATTTGAGAAATAGGAGTTTAATAGCTTCATACAAAATATTATGTTATTGTAAGGTCTGTTTAATGTCCAGCCCTGACAGACGACAAGTTGGCAACGGACTCTATACATTAACCAAATTCAAAGCAGTCCTTCTCGGAATATGGGGACACTTATATTTATTCAATTGAACAACCTCAAACAAATACATAATTTAAACATTTTAACGAGATAGTGAAGTGGTGTCTACTCAAAACGGATTTTGATTCTTTATTCATGAATCCACTTTCAATAGTCTAAGAGTCTTGGTATTAAAAATACTAAACTAATTTATATAAAGATACTAGCTGAACCATGTGGTTTTATCTGTTTCCTTTGGAGTTTCAGAATGAAAAGTAGCCTTTTATAATGAACTAGCAGCGCCCCGCGGTTTTACCCGCGTTGTGCCCGTTCCTGTGAGAATATCGGGAATTTTTATACATAAAAACCATCCTCTTGAATCACTCTACCTATTACAAAAAACCGCATCAAAATCCGTTGCGTAATTTTAAAGATTTAAGCATACAGACAAACAGACAAACAGACACGAAACAGAGACGACTTTATTTTATACTATGTAGTGATGCTTTAATTGTTGCTGTGTAGTGTCAGTGCTGGAAATTAAAACATTCAAACAAAAATGAAGTCTTCAGCTTCAATGTACTAATATTAATTCCAAAATTAGAACACTATTCACATTCGCAATCGCGCGCAGTAAATCAGTGTGTCGGATTGCTCCAACTGTCCTTGTAAATTACTGGGGGCGTGCTCACAACTAATTGCCTTCCTTCAGCTGACAATCAAACTATTAGCCGACCCAATAGGCCAGGTTCAACACAAACATAGGTAAGATAAACCCGTGGTCGAGCGTTACTTAAGCGATGATAATTGCTTCAGGTCTTTGGGCTTATTAAAGGAGACCTGTTGCTCTGTTCATAGAATTAGTTTTTAGTTCATGGTTTCACCCATTTGTAACTATACAACTACATTACGTTATAATTAACACGTTAAAGTATTTAGAATTTCCGATACTTTAAATCTATAAAAACGAAATAACTCTCGAATATCTCAGTGCAAGATAAAACAGAAATTACCTTCACCAAAGATATCAGTACAGGGACATAAGTGACAGTATGTACATCGTATGTACCATACTGTCGCTACTTCAAAGATAATTTCGACTGGATTTTGACGGACGGACGGACCATGATTGACACACTAAGACAATGTGTATGAACTCGTACAATTACACACGTATGACCTACACAAGTATGGCTCAAAGGCGCTCATACAACTATATACTCATACTAGATACAATTACTTCATTACTCTTACTAGTTAGAACATGAGCACACTACAATCAAGACAGCAGTCAGACAGTGTTCTGAACTATCAAAACACCGGAGCGGAACGCACACTAAACAAGACGTCTGACATTGCTTGGAATAAAAATCGAGGGAAAATATTTTTATGTAAAACTCTTATAAAGATTTACAAACAAAATGTGGAGTTTGATTGCATCTAACTAGTCTGTCTACGTCTGTATTTCGTGTGCGTGGTCCTTGGAGCGTAGTACTAGCTTCTGAATATCAATTATCTTGGCCCCGTGTTATTGGCAGGGCAACCCTAATTAGTTATCTGTCTTGGCTGTCGCGGGATGTGACGGAGACAGTGACTGTCGACTTGCTGCCAACTACGATATGGTTTCAATCGGTTCATTTATGATGTGGAGTTTGGAACTAGTCACAACTTACACTCGTCATACCAACTATAATTATGCACTACCCACATAACAGGTCTGCGCCAATTTTCAATTCAGTCCTACAACTTACTTTGGCACAGAAATTATAAAATAATGGCGATTCATATTTCTGTTATTTTGATTAAATTAAAATTAAATTTATAGGCAACTTCGAAGCAAAATTCAAGATTCAAGCCAACCTCGTAGCAAGGTCGACGTTTGATAGGTGACTTCGTAGTGAAATTTCAGCTTCGTAGCCATCTTTGTAGCAATACTGTTACTAAGCATACATATATTATGTAGTAAACTGAACTTCATACAAATCGAAATAATTCCCATGACAATTATATGACTTGATTATTCGTGAAAACAGGAACAAACGTACGACAGAGGTTACTGTTGAGCGTTCCTCAACAAGTTTGGGTCACGTCCATCAGGAGGTGAGTGATAATGTCGATAAAGTACGTTTAATTAAATCCTTTGGCAATAATACTAGGGAATCCGTCACATGCAACATGCTTTGACAGCTACATTTTAAAAGACGTAGAACCTCATACATATATGTTCATTAATATTATTTAAGCTATCGAATGGTTTGTCTCTTTCCAACATACGCTATTTTCCAAACAGCAAAAGAGATAAAATACTTTAAAATAGTATTTTTGCTATAGAGTTTTTATGAATAAGATGGAAAATCAACGGAAGTCAACGTATGTCGCATGCGGCGGTCGATGTAGTAGTGATGATAACGCCGATAGTCTTTATAACTTTTACGAAGACAAAATTAGTTCAGTCCAGTTGTTGTTTCGTACTTGTCATCCCAAAGGATCTCTAAAAATGTGCCCAATGATTAGCTCCATCTTGTTCACCTCTGGAACTTGGAATGAGCGTCATCCCGAGTGTCTCACGTTCGATGTATCAATTTGCCCCGCGCCCCCTCGACCCGCTACGTGACCCCAATACCGAATAGACCCCAAATTGCCCCCATCCTTATCTCACAATGATCTCTCAATTAAAACTAATGAGCTGCCTGGAAATAAGCTTTATTAATTCTTAATGAGCTCAAATTGTAAGGGATGTATTGGGCCCCGCGGGAAACGTTTTTTAACGGAAAATGATTGGACGAATAACTTATATTTTATACTTTCAAGACCAATCTATCAACACCAAAATCTCAGTATTTGTCTGTGTTATATTATGTACACATGTGTACATATCGATTTCAGTTTTTAGTTTTATATACTCAACTTTTGTTTTGTTTAATCATTTACATAAATTTAAGGTATGTTTTGATTGATTTACAGGTTTTCATCACTTGATTTACTACGTAAATCGTGTAAATTCGATAATGGAGAAGAATTGTAATAAATTCATAACTCACATAACAAATTAAGATCTTATAAACTCCAATAGCTGTAAATCCGAAGTAAAACCGACAGTAACATAAAACAACCTCACAGAAGGCAGAACCACAAATGTATAAGTTATTAACTTTAAACAAAAGTAATCCATTACTTATGTCGGGAACTCGATAAATATTCAAATAAAAGGACCTCGATGGGCCTCAAGGAGTTCTCGTCCCTGATTCATCTTGGTTATCTGCACCCTGAAGGATTGGGAGTTTACTTCAGGTAATTTACAAGCTGCTAGTGGGATTCTAAAGTCACAGTTTAAAATACATGTGTGACGATTGAACCAGTAAATGAAAGTAAGTCCCTTGGGGTACGCTCCGACTGGGGAAGGCTCGCCGGAGACGGGGGCCTGGCCGACTCTCTGGGGCCACCAACAGCTCGCCAACAGCTGCCCTGCGGTCTTATTATTATTACATTCAACCTGGTATGTCCCACGGCTGGGTAAATTCAAATTCTTCACTCATATATCACATCTCTCTGTGAAGTGCTAGAGTCTTTGTAGTTACAAGAAAACATATGTTCATGGTGATGTTCATACTATAATAACGTAAGATTTTTGTTGCGAAACCTTTTAAATGCGCATATCTTGTAATAGATTTTATATTTCATCTGATTTAAACGCTTCGAAAGATTACAAGATAGAGTGTAACGTTCAGAGTGATATCTCTCCAATAATCTCTCTTAGTTTATGCTCCCCGTGGTAACAAGTTAACTCGAGACAAACGAAGTCATACACAACTGATAGTCCGCGTAACTTACACCGCTAACTTGGAACATTTGAACGAAGTTTGAATGGCTCGAACAATCGTCTGATAAACACCAGAATGGCTTGTTATCTTTACGGCTACATTGAATAGCGCAATACGTAACTCTGCATTCGTTTTGAATGTTTGCGTCTAGTAATTAATATCTTCCGACATCATGAGCATTAATTTGGCTAAACAATACATTGTTGCCATTTTGCTTCGGGTAAATGGAGCGTCCCACTCAGGACCCGCGAATGTGATTAATTATTGTCTTATTTACACAGAGATTTTGCTCCTGAAATTGTATAAACGTATTCGAGTAATTTAATGGCGTCGTAAATGATGCTCGAATGTGTTCTGCGGACAATTTCAATGTTGGGAGAGATTTGTGTTTCGTGTAATGAGACGGCGTGACTTTTATTAGCAAGTTGGAGGCAGATGAGGATCCATAAAGCAGAAACTTTTTATGGGTACAAACTCTGGTACTACGCACACCCATAGTAGTGGCAATCGCTAACGGGGTAGTACGATGCATCGACGCCAAAGGTGATTAGCGTTTTTTTTTGTCAAATGGACATTCTACTTCTCTTGTCATCGCCCTCATCACCGCTGTACAGTGGCCGTAATAAGTGAGCTTGGCTCCACTTCATACACTAATTAAAATAGCTGTGTTTTGGTTAATTCTATACTTATACTAATAAGCGAACACTCGTATACCCAGTAAGTGGTCGACTGTCAGCGTTAGCAAGTCACAAAGCTGCCTTAATGAAGATCTGATTCACAAAATACGTAAATTCAATTTACTTTATCTCGTAAAATATTTTATGATTGAAACATTTTATTAAATGGATTTCATCGACGTTCGGTGACTCAGCTTGTTCATGAAGTAGCTCTGAAATCCATACAAGTATACGAGTAATAAATGGGTGTGTATGTTTGATCTTAGAGTATATTCACGGTTAAATAACATAATTGTGAAAAAAATAGTATAGCAATAGATCAGATGTCTTCGATGGCAGCATGTATGCTACAGATGAAACCGCGAGGGATCGCTAGTCTAATTTGTTTGTGATTAACTCAAAAACTGAACAACTGATTTGAATCTGTTGTCTCCAACATACAGAGGTATTCACGAGGAAGATTTTGAGTTCCTCTTCATGCTGTGACCTCCCTATGACCGAGTGCCCTGCGAGTGAACCCGCGCGGCGCAGCTCGTCGTTTATAAATTGGATCGGCCCTGGACATGCCGCGTGTTGCCCGCGACCGCTGCCTTCATAGTTTTAGATGACTTTACACATTTCGCCGCCCCTTTTATGTAAAGTTTGACGAGAAGCGGCAAGCACAATCAGTTTTTGAATATTTTCCCGCAACATGTAAAAATTGGCATAGAATATTTAACTTAGGTAACGTTGATCGATTCGTACGAGAACATAGTAGACAAATCGTAAGTAATTACTTATTTTTTCTTTTTCATGTATTTCTAGTTACTTAGTTTTATTATTACGAGAGTGATTTATAACGAACCCTCCATTAAGTAAATAAATCTATTTGGTCTAAATTCAATCTCGTGAGATCGTAACCTGACAGATGTAATTCGTAGTTGCCCTTTGGAGGAATGTTATGTAATTTATGAATATTAAAACCAATTACAGAACAGTGTTGAGTTGAATCGAGACTAGCGTCCAGCTCGGACCCACACAATCGTAAACGTAACAAAGCTTGGATTGGTATCAAAGTTGTTTTAATGAGTCCCCGGCGCCGCGCGAATTAATTAAAAACTGCGGTTTTCAGCCAAAACTGTACGAATAACTTTCAACGACGCACTCGCTCGGACCTCGTTGTGTAGTTTTATTAATTTTATTCGCAATTAATTATTATAAAGTATTAAAGCTTAAGGTTCCAATAGTGGCATGTGGTCTCGCCTGCCGAGACTGAGGTCCCGGGTTCATTTATGCCTTATCTATAATGGATGAGGCCTTAAGCAAACTTACCAACTCGGGTAAGTCTTTGTTAGTTTGTGGTGACTTTAATGTTAATATTCTTGATAGTTCAAGTCCCACTTTTAATTTATTAAGTCTATTTAAGTCCCATAATTTACTGAATTTATTTATGGAGCCTACTAGAATAACCCCTACTACTGCTACTTGTTTGGATAACATATTCACAGACATCGTTCCTTGCTTTAAAAGCATTATTAATAAATTAGATTCTGACCATTCTGGTCAGTTGGTAGGATTTTATGGTAAGCAAAAACAGGTAGCTAAGAAAAAAATTACTTTTGTTCCGGTAACTGTTAGTCGCTTGGAACGTATGAGAGTTAGTTTAGTTACTAATTTACTAGTTTTGGATAGTAAATTAGATCCAAATTCTATGTATAATTCTTTTTTCCATTCATTTCTCAGTAAATATAACTCAATATTTACTTCCAAGGAGATTACCGTTACTGATAGACCTGTTTTTGGTAACTGGGCAACAACAGGTATATAAAGGGTGTCCCAACAAGAACGCAAGATTTAAATTTGGCGCCATTCGAAGTGTCATTGTTTGACATTTGAACAATTGTTATTGTTTGCTAGTAGAAGGTACGAGGTTAGTAAAAATGGAGCGCTACACGAATGAACAACGCATTCTCATTGTGAAATTGTTTTACCAAAATGGTGAAAGTTTTGCGGCTACAGTTCGCAAATTGCGATCAATTTGGAGTCACAATAATGCTCCAAAAGAGTCAACTGTAAAAAGATTAATGGATAAATTTGCTGAAACTGGGTCTGTTAGTGATGTAAAGACAACAACGCGCCTTCGACCAGGTCGATCGACCGAAAATGTCGCAGCTGTACGTGATGATGTCGCTCAAACTCCATCCACCTCAATTCGACACCGAGCTCAGCAAATTGGTGTCTCCAAATCCACTATGCAGCGAATTTTGACGAAAGATTTGCATCTTCATGCATAAAAAGTTCAATTGACTCAGGAACTGAAGCCAGCTGACCATGGAAAGCGAAGGGAGTTCGTTAATTGGGTATTGGAGAGACAACATGAAAATCAGTCATTTCCCGGTCGTGTTATCTCGCGTATTGGCGACCAGAATTGGCCGCCTAGATCGTGCGATTTAACACCATTAGACTTTTTTCTTTGGGGTTTTTTGAAGTCGGTGGTTTACGCGAATAAGCCGACGACGACTCAAGCCTTAAAAGAGGAAATTGGACGCTGCATTAATGAAATACCGCAGCATTTATGCAAAACGGTCATTGAAAATTTCATTAAAAGATCGCGTGTGTGCCAGCAAAGCCGCGGCGGTCATCTGCCCGATATGTTGTTCCATACATAACCTCATTCTGTCTACTTTACGATATAATAAAGTTGAACGGTTTTTTTTTAAATATCTGTGTTTTATTTAAAATTTAAATCTTGCGTTCTTGTTGGGACACCCTTTATAAGAGTAGGGAAAAGTTGTACATGTTGTACCATGAAAGACAGTTCAATAGAAGTGAGGAGTTTAAAGAGTACGTAAAATCTTACTCTAAAGTCTTTAAAAGGGTTTGCAAATTGGCAAAGTCTTTGTATATTAAATCGAATATCAAAAACAGTAGTGATAAAATTAAAGCCACTTGGAAGGTTATTAATGCCGAGACTGGGAAAACTAGAATTAAAGACTCTGATTTTAAACTTAATGTCGACGGTCACATTGTTGACTCTGATTTAGAGGTGGCCACTGCTTTTGAAATTTTTTTTTCTACTTTCCCAGTTTGTCTAACAAGCTCTTTAGGCTCTTCCACCTCCACTGCAGAGTCGTTAATTAAAGAAAATGTACCCGAATTTTTCAACGGGTTTGCCTTTCGACATGTCACTCATTCTGATGTTAGTGTTGCTTTCAAATCAATTAATATGAAAAAAACAGCTGACCTATGGGGTATCTCGGTTAGTATTGTTAATTCTTTAATTGACATTTTGATTCCAGATTTAGTTATAATTTTCAATAGATGTATTGACTGTGGCGTGTTTCCTGACTTGATGAAGTATAGTAAAGTAACACCGTTGTTCAAATCAGGTAGTACACAAGACCCCACGAATTTCAGACCAATTTCAGTACTACCTACGTTGAGTAAAATTTTTGAAAAGCTGATACTCACTCAGCTGCTTACTTATTTTAATGGTAATAAATTGCTGCACACCAACCAATTCGGTTTCACTCGTGGAAGGTCAACATCTGATGCTGGGGTCAAACTACTAGAGAGTGTATTCGAGGCTTGGGAGGAGTTACGGGATGCCTTTGGGGTATTTTGTGACTTATCCAAAGCATTCGATTGTGTGCAGCATGCAATTCTCGTCAGGAAGCTATACCACTACGGTATAAGAGGCATTGCTTTGGATCTTCTCACTTCTTATCTAAGCGATAGGATTCAAAAAGTAGATGTCAACGGGAAAGTATCTCATGGGTCACCTGTAGCAATGGGGGTGCCACAGGGCTCTATTTTAGGCCCATTTCTGTTCCTTTTGTACATCAACGACTTACCTCATCTTATGAGGGATATCTGTGAGATAGTATTGTTTGCAGACGATACATCTTTAGTTTTTAAGGTTAACAGACGCCAGTCAGAAATTGACGATGTAAACAGTGCTCTTTCTAAGATATTACACTGGTTTAGTGCTAATAACCTGCTTTTAAATAATAGTAAAACTAAATGTGTCAGGTTCTTTACTAAGAACGTTCAACAAGTAAAAACCAGGGTTATGATGAACAATGAGGAACTTGAAGTGGTCAATCAGACTGTCTTTCTAGGCATTACATTAGATGCTAAGTTACAATGGGGCCCGCATATAGAAACGTTATCTGGTAGACTTAGCTCAGCAGCTTACGCTGTTAGAAAGATCCGTCAACTGACCGATGTTGACACCGCGCGTTTAGTGTATTTCAGCTACTTTCATAGCATTATGTCATACGGTCTACTGCTTTGGGGTAGTGCCGCTGACATAGATTCCATTTTTGTGCTCCAGAAACGGGCTATTCGAGCCATCTATATGATGGGTCCACGGGAATCACTGAGAAGCACATTCAAAGACACTAACATCCTAACATTACACTCACAATACATTTATGAAAACCTCATATATGTGCACAAAAATCCTAGTAAATTTAAGAAAAACAGTGATCTCCACCAAATTAATCTTAGGAATAAAAATAAGCTCGCTGTGCCCACTATTAGGCTCCATAAAGTGTCTCACTCCTTCGTAGGTCAATGTATACGTTTTTATAACAAACTACCAAACGACGTGGTAAGTCTTTCATTTATTAAATTCAAAAAGTTTATTAAGCATAGACTCAGCCAAAAGGCATATTACTCTATTTCAGAGTATATTCTAGACTCAGACGTTTGGAAATGAATTGCTCTATTATTTAAGGCTTAAAATTGTTAATACAATCATTTAAAAAATGACAACCCCACTGAGTTTCTTGTTAGTTCTTCTCAGTAGGTGGCGCGATGTGAACTAACGTAAACTTAATTTTAAGCTGACGATTATAAATGATTGTAATGATCTGATGTAATAAAGACATTTTGAATTTGAATTTGAATTTGAATTATCCTCCTTGCTGTACTGATATCTTCAGTGAGATAAGAAGCCTTTGTCCAGCATTACACATTACAGGCTAAAACTTTTTTACTACAGTATTAAAGTATTAAATTCCACATAGTGGCAGTGTTTTTCTCCACTGCCTCCGAGAAACCCAAACTTGCAGTGAGAGGTTCAGTAGGAATAGACGCCGCGGCAGACCAAAACTGAGATGGCGACACGAGCTGGACGGGTACTAGTCTGTTTGGTGCCAGGCAGCTCTGGACCGAGCTGAATGGAAGAAGTAAGGCAAGATCTTTACCCAACAATGGGACATTATACACATACTATAATAAATATATATCCTGAAGTAACCGAATACAGAGCAAAAGGATATCTCTCGCCGAGTTTGTATTCATTTATTAATTTCGATTAGTGGGCAACCCTGTCGGACTCGAGTCTGGTTAACGAAAAGAAAGATTGAAGAATAGGTTGAATGGGTGTTATCCTTGCACTAACCTATTTTATTATTAAAAGCTTCACTGAACTCTGAAATGGAGCCCAAGACCTCGAATTTCACAGGCGAGTGCACATGCCACTATACTGTCTATAAAATAAAAACATTGTTACGAGTACATGAAGGAGAAAGTTCCTTTCTGCTTCTATTACATCCAAGTAAAAGCAAATCCCCAAATCCACAAAAGTGACATAAAAGCTAATTCATCATCCCATTAATTAAACTCGTTGAAGATGAAACGAATTCAGTTTGACGGATTCAACTTTAATGTCGCTTTAAAATATTAAAATTCATTACAGTTGCGCTCTATGAAGTGTAATATAAATTGTTTATAATTATAATAATATAATGTCTCGACTCATTTACACTCTTTTTAAATTCAAACTAATCTCAAAACTAAAGGTAAACTATCATAAAAGTATCTATAAAAGTCTAACTTCCATTTTTCAGTAAAACTTCTCTCACAGTCATCTTAACAAGCTGCACTCGAAAGTACACACGTCAATAGATTGCATCACACTATTATATATAGTTTACTACTTCCTATTAGTGTAAAACACATCGCTGGATGAATAAGTCGGGAAATGCAATCATTTAATAAACTAAAAGGAATACAGAATTAGCACATATACAGTGTAGAATTCAATTGATTCTTGATACAACACCAGTGTTTATGCATATGCGACAGTCTATTATTTTGACAAGCATATGTACGAAATTATAATTTGAAATGAAATGATTTGAGCACACAGACCCGCAGGCTAACTGACGGCATAAATATCCGGTAGCATCCCTCTCCCGCGGGAAATCTGTGCATTCCGGATCTCAACCGACTGGTATTGCGAACTCTCGGTATATATTATCGACGACTTTAATAACCCGATATTAACAATATATTCCTATTCAAAATAGTTTGTTTATTAGATGCCATTTTGACAGAGATCGAGTTTAATTGGTTTTATATCTATAATGAAGTGATTCTCACAACTTAGAACACAATTTATTGAATCTTACCAAGAATTTATTTTCTGTTCGTTAGTGTTTTCTAGAAATGCTTATAACTACTCGATTTACAAGTATAAAAATTGTAAATGCCTTCTTTATAGAAAAATGCTCAAGCTTATTACTTAGTTCAATATCTAATTTTTATTATATTTTCAGGTCTCATCATTATAAAATAAATTAATTATACCTTTAGTATTTCAAGTTCAATTGAACAAAAAATAACATCTTTTTAATTATTACCAAAAACAAGCGCACACAGCCAACCTGACTTAAGGCCATAATTACAGCCCCTGACGTATCAATCAAGGACAGACTGAACTTAACGAGGTCAATTATTGAAACGTGACCTCTGAGGTCATCGACTGTCGGTTAATCATAGATTATTTTTACAAAAGCATAGACTAATAAATGAATCTGATGAATGTAACAAAAAGATTAAAAAGTAACTCTGTCTTAGAACTTGTCACTCAAATGCTCTCTAAAAGTGTCATTTTTAATAACTTTATTTTTCAATACATTTTCGGACTCCCAGTTCGGTTCAGACGCTGACCTTTTTATTTGAAACTTTTTGCGACTAATTAATTTTTAATATAAAAGCGATCGCGACGGGATCTATTATTCGGTTTAATGACACATTGTGAAGGGTTGCTTCATAAAAAATAATTTGGCAGAATTTTTGATGATCAGAAGCAAAGATGTCTGAGTAATGAGAAAGTACAATGTTTTTAAGCAAATGGCATTTCTTACTGTACTTACTAGTACAGTAAGAAATGCCATTTGCTTAAAAACATTGTACTTTGTACATTGTACTTACGCACTCGTGGCGTAGTTTGACTAAGCGGTGTTCGTTCATTACGATTGTTAAGCAACGTGCTACTCGGATGGGTGGCCGATAGTGGTATTTCTATCTGAGCGCTACCGTGCTTCGGAGGGCACGTTAAGCAGTCGGTCCCGGTTGTTGCAATCATAGACCATGTCGGAGGCCTTTAGGCGGTCTAAAAACTCGGACACCAGTCGGAAATCTTTTCATATTTAAACTCGTACAATAACTTACCATGTCACTGAGTATTTATGAATTTTGAATTTGATAAAGTGCTAAAGGGTGTAGGTAGAGTGCGTTTTGCTCAGTGTACTATACCGCTGTCGAGCTCGCTGTGTATTGTACAGATATTAAATACACGAAAACAGAGCTCCAATTATTATCGAACTAGCAGCGCCCCGCGGTTTTACCCGCGTTGTGCCCGTTCCCGTAGGAATTTCGGGAATTTTTTACATAAAAACCTTCCTCTTGAATCACTCTACCTATTACAAAAAACCGCATCAAAATCCGTTGCGTAATTTTAAAGATTTAAGCATACAGACAGACAAACAGACGACAAACAGACACAACTTTATTTTATACTATGTAGTGATGATAAACAACATCGAGCGACGTTCGACATTACAGTTAATTATAACGAACACTAGCTGTGACGTCAATCACTGACTTTTTGTCATGTATTGATTGGGAATGCATAATTCATGTAACGTTAATGACGTTATATATACGTAGTTAAAAGAGTAGAACGTTTTTAATTATATTGTAACTCATTTGTGTTATTTAATATTCGTCACGGGTGAACAGCGTCCAACCCTATATCAAAAGCGTTCTGAGACAATCGTAGGTTTTCCTCGATTTTTTCCAAGTCCAGTTGCTTCAATCGTTATACAGGTATTGACCATGTTAGAGTCTTTACGGCGGTTCAAAAATATGAGCAACTGTGCTATTTGTTTGTCAGAAGTGTTTGGCTTCGATCTCTCTAATAAATAGTACATTCGGCTGCCAATTTCGGTTGACATGTCTTATGTCATCCCTGATATCGGTATTCACATTTCATTAAATCGTGTCTCAATTAAAGATAAGTTTATCGGTCGCCTAAGGGGGCTGGGTCGACCAATAACCTTTGTGGAATTAATTAATGAATGCGTGGATCAATAATCGATTAGACGATTACTGGTTCATCCATGAAAACATGACTAAAGTTCTTGAAATCCTAATATACGAAAATAATAAAATTCCCACATCAATCATAATCTACATATTATTTATTCGTAGAAAGGTTAATTGAATCAAGATTATAGTCAACAGAGCAATAATACAATAGACTGAGCCACACCGCAAGCTAAAGACATAAACACGAGATTGAAAGCGAGGCGGCAACAATTCGCACTAATACCGTAAATACCGGTACGGCACCGGTACTGCGAAGCGTGTAGCGGTATCACATATGATACCAGTACAGTCGGGATTGAAAAGTTTAAAGTACAATCTGCAGAAAAGTTATAAAAAATATCAATAGGACGTAAATAACAAGTATTTTAATTATGGACCATACACATTACATTATGAGTGCTTAAGGGTATCATCATTTATCTTTCGCATATTTCTGCTTAAAACTTTTCTTCTCTCCTTTAATATAATATTACCTTGAAAATGGCAAACAAACTTGTTTTTTTATTATAAAGAAATCAATGAAAAGGGACTCTATATTATTATAAATTATTAACTTTAGCACGCAGCCCATAGCCCGTAGCACGTAACCCGTAGCGCGTAGCCCGTAGCTCGGAGCGCGTAGCCGTAGCTCGCTCGTAGGTAAAGCCTTACAAATAGCACTAATTAATTCGCAAATTATTGTCATTTATAATATCAAATAACGCCGTTCTAATAGGCATGTCTGCGACTGTACAAAGTACAACTATAACAAATCTTCAAAGAGATTCCACGGCACAAATTATTTCAATTACTCCCGGGAATGTTTTCCCAGACAAACGTACTTGTACGGTGCTAAAGTAAATGGCTTGTTTTGTAATCAAGTGCTGTGTTTAAAGCTTATGTATTACACCTATGTGCTTCAATATACTATGTAGTACTATGTTTGCGTTTATAATTGTTTCTGTAACAGCGTGTTCATGCACTGGAGTCAACTAAAGTTGATTAAAACGGATGCTTGCTCAAGTAAAATTGTGTGACTAAATTGTAGGCTTCTTAAAACTAGATATTAGACTATTGTCATTTATGAAAAGCAATTGTTGTATCGGCGTCTCGGTTGGTCGGTTGGCAGGTAGATTTACCTGTCAATATTAGGGTCTCGGGTTCAATCCTATGTAAAAGCATGTTTCCAATTTAATTTTCAATTCAAATGGTTTAAGATCACTAACTTGCAGTAGGAAAGTGTGCTGATAACGACATCCTCCTCTTCTCTGTTCTGCCATTCCCAGTGAGATGAGGTGCTCAGCTCAGGTTATGTTAAGAGATAAGTATGATAGGAGAAGTCATATGTATTTGTATTAATTTAAAATATAGCTACAAAAGTTGTTCAACGTAAATGGAACCGTGCAGAATCGCTCTCATAGGAAAGCAAAGCTTTGTCTTCTCGTATGGTAACTGATTAATGATTGTACTCAAAGTCTATCATAAAGTGCTACTGGGAGAGTAACTTGATAGTTTGGTGGGCTCTAAATGCAGCTCAAATGAGGCTTTGTCATATTATAATACTAGCAGCGCCCCGCGGTTTTTTCCCGCGTTGTGCCCGTTCCCGTGGGAATTTCGGGAATTTTTTTACATAAAAACCTTCCTCTTGAATCACTCTACCTATTACAAAAAACCTCATCAAAATCCGTTGCGTAATTTTAAAGATTTAAGCATACAGACAGACAAACAGTGTGACAGACACGAAAAAGAGACGACTTTATTTTATACTATGTAGTGATAGTGATTTACTTTTATGAGATAGGGTTATATACCTATTCATTCAGCGGTGATTATATTACTAATACTTTAACTCCTGTGAGTTTAAACTCCGACACCAGGGTCGGCCACTGACCTACAGGAACTTACTTAAGTGTATCTAACTAGCAGCGCCTCGTGGTTTTACCCGTGTTGTACGCCTCTTTGTGAGAATTTAGGAGTAAAGTTACTTTTATTAGCTAGTCAAAAGAAAGAGTAAATTAAATCCAACTAGCTAAAAACAAACAAATATTACAAGGCTAGCGGCGCTCCTTGGTTTTACCCGCGTTGTGTCCGTTCCTGTGGGAATTTCTGGATGGAAAATAGTCATTCATTAACTCATCCGAACAAACAATTAACAATGAATCAAACTCTCCAGGTTCATTTTCTTAGTAAATATATGTTATTTCACTTATTAAAATATTGTGATACACATTGTTACCTGTACTTTAATTCACAACCGCTGGAATGAATTATAACTGTAATTACAGTTTATGAAATATTACACTGTTTAATTTTTTATTTTTATAGAGTCCTCATAACTTTTCAGTTTTCATACGAAATCCGACCTCGTTAATGCTGTTCGTTAAAACAAAATATGAAAAACTGTCATATTTAAAAAATGCGTCTTTGTAAAATTATAATTTTAACTAAATTCTGCGAGTTTTTATTAATTTAAGTCTATTGGATGTATGTTATGAAAAATAATTTGTATTTGCGACTACATTTTTTTAAATAATAAAAAATACCTATATTTTACATAAATTTTAATATAAGTAAACAAAACATTTTTATTTTTAATATAAACAAAACATTCCTCCCTAAAAAAGAAAAACAAAAACAGTTCGCCCGAAATTTTAACCTTAAAACGGTGACAAATGTTGAAATTCTCATTTCGTCTATGACAATGTTATTAAAAAGTTAAATCTGGAAACAGTAGGAATTAATTTGAGTTGAGGGCGCGGTGGCGGCGCGGCGCGGCGCCGCGCGCTCCGTCCGCTCGCGCGATGCGTCACGTGCGAGATTCGGCGCTCTAATGAGAATCATAAATTATTCCTCTAAAAAAATAAATCATCCCTTCGCATTTTCATAACAGACCTCCTCGGTGCAAATGTATTCAAAACAACGCCCGTTTTCATTACTTACACTTTTTCAAGAAATAAATAAAATGGAAATAGGTGGTGACGTAAATATTGTTCAAAATATTCGAGCAGTTGGTGACATTTCAATATATTTTTGTATAATTAATTTATTTTTTGTGGCTCCAATTAACAATGGGAAGAATGGAGAACACCAGTCAAATAACAACTTCCGATCCAACCGCCGGAGCCTGAATCATCATTCTCAGCGCATAAATCCTCAAAGTAGTTGATGAGTTTGTGAATTACCATTTCTTCAGAATTCCATGACGCTCCGAAACACTTTACCACTTCAAAGAGCAAATACTTGGAAAGTTTTTGGCATCTTGAAGATTAGTCGAAATCGAAGGAAGACAAAGCTGCGATGGCTTTTAAAAGTTTCCCAGTGTGCTCGAGTGGGAGCTATTTTAGGAGAGTACAATGTTCCATCTGTCAGAGGCATGCACTCACACACCGCGAGCTCACTGCGGGCGCCGAGATAATTATTATGTTGAGCTTTCGTGAATGAGTGTTTCAAACACTTTGCGCAACAGCTTTCGTTGTTGTTCTTTTGTTGTTAAATTGTTTATAGTTTCATTAAAACGTCTACTAAATACTGAAACACTTTTTGAATTTTGTACAGTTTAAAAGTTTTGTATTATTTACATTAATATATTTAGGATTTTGATCATAGATTGTAAAGATCACAGCGTTATTCATCATAGCATTCGTGAAAAAATGAGTTTAAATAAATATAAAAGCTATCTAGTGTGATTCACTCTTTACACATATCGTTGAACAGATTAAATCTAGACACAAAACAAAACCGACCAAATCAAACAACCTGCCCCTGACTTCATCCACCGTAATGAACACAAAACCTATCATATTCCTCAACCATAACGTACTAACACAATGACTTGCAACCTCTAATAATAACGCGGGCGCAGAACAAAAACTGCCTCCACTAATTAGGAGTGAGGCCTTCTATTAGAACAACGGGTAAAAACCAACAGCGGCGCATTACGCCGCTCCATTACCCACTAATTATAATACACCGTTTTTATGTGTATCCTAATTACTGAACATAAGTTGTAGATTACGTTTTATGTTTGTTTGAGCGAGATAGTGGTCGCGCTTGTTGACTGTGGGCACAGGTTTCGTTTGATTAGGGGTGATTGGTCGTACGTTTACAGGGTGTCAGATGGTGAGTGACGTCTTGTCTTAAGAAAATGATCATTCATTAGCTCTTACACTATAATATTATGAACTTTTTTCAAACATTTCTATCAAATGTTTGTGGGGTTTTTGTTTTCTCTGAAAGTCTCATTGTAGTCCAATAAATAGTTGCGTAATTATTATCTACATTATAATACCAAAAAAGCTGTATATTTATTCTAATAATGTTTTCTTTGCACAAAGAACATTTTATTTGTACGAGTATTAAAATGATAACTTTCAAAGTCACAGAAGTTCACCTCAAATAAAAATCACAAACAAAAAATAGAGCTCTGTTTCATAGCGCGCTCTTCAACTCAGGAATTCTTCAAGAGTTATTTTTTAAATTAAATATTTCGCCAGCGCAGTCCCGCCGCGCGCGGAAACATTCGGAACATGAGATTTCATGAATATAGCGCGTCCCGCTGGAATTTCATTTACTGCTTTTTTCCCCCAAAATGAAAGATAAAAGTAATAGATTACCGCGGAATTAGCCGGTTTATCTGATTGACTGTTCCGCGGAGTTTATTAGCTTTATCGCGGAATATAAATACTTTTACAATGTTTTGGTTATTTTACTTTCGGGAGTCGCTCTTTGTTCCGCCGCGGGACGGGCGGAGCGGCTGGATTTATATTTGAACTCCATTACTCAACCTTTTTTGATCGTAATTTTTATTTGCGTCAACCGCCAACGCAACCTAGCCCTGTATCGTTGTCATAAAATACATTGTCCAAAGTAAAATACCTATAAATACATATTGAGGAAAGCTAGCAAATACAATGGTCCCGAAATATCTTAAACCCACACAATGGAGCTGAGGTGTCCTCGCTAGAAGTCTTAAGATTTATTTCGTCCAGATTTTTCGTGACATAACATTAGGGTTTGGGGGCGCAGATGTCCTGAGGGCTCCGGAAACCGCGGCGATTTGAATAGGCCCCCGCTCAGGGCCCGCCCCCGCCCCCGGGAAACTCGTTATCTACACGCCTTCGCTTTTAACGCGATTGACTTTTGTACTCTCAAATAATATTATTATGTTACTAAAAAGCTTATCGGTTCTTTTGTTTCCAACTACTTTGACTAAGACTAACTTTATGTTTCAAGTGCTTTGAACTTAACAAGTTGAGCAAATTGCTCTATTGTGAATTATAATAAAAAGGCTTGTGATGTTAAAAGTTAAAGAAAACAATCACGTTTATGATTATAATCAAAAAGAAAAACAAAAAGATGAAGTCACATCAAACCGATTACAGTTCTAAATGAAGCTTCAGAAAGTTAAATTTGAAATTGAGTCGCGTTCGTTCATCAAACTTAGGACGAGTACACACATTATGTACAGCGGCAGTCGGTAAGGGCGCGTGCACACCGTGGGCGCTAACCTCTCGCGGTAATTACTCGATGTACCTCCCTCTGAATATTAATCATAACATTTTCTTTACTCTCAACGTGAAATGAGAAAATTGCTTATCGCAATGAAAAATAGAACCGTCTTTGAAAGAATTTCGCAATAAATATTTGAAAAATATTCTTTTAAAGTTACCGTTGATTACGTTTTAATATAGAATGAGTTTCTGTGTACACTACTGTAGGGTTGGCGGAATTTCTTGGAAAATATAATGATTAGTCGTATGCACTCCATCTGCTTACTGCAAACAGAATTAACAAAGTTACCCGACTTGAAATAAAACAAACGTCCCAATAAACGAAACCCAACAACAACAGACAAAGAAAATCCAAAGCATCTCCATTTTAGGGAAGAGGAACCCGCGTTATTATTTACGCAGTCGTATATGAAATTCAGGCGAACATTTTTCGTTTATAACCGTGCGATCCGGGGACATTTTTATGTAGTTATACTCTACGCAGGCAATCGCGTGATGTATGCCCGCGAAGGGAATATCGCGCGTTCTGACCCGCGGAGGGTTAATCGAATTCTCTTTGAACCATTATTTCGTATTTGCTACTACAGAAGACACGTTTGGTTGCCCACTCCTATTTATTTTGGTTATGAGAGTGTTTTATAAGGAAATCAATGTGATTGTTTGGTTGGTAGATGTAGTTTAAAACATTTTATTTGCGACATATTTTTTCATATTTCTTTAAGCTGGGTTGACACAATATACTATTTGGCCACCTCTTACAACCAGAACCGAAGTCGTATCGAGTAAACAAGTGATCCATTGAGAGAGATGCGTGAATAATGTTTATGTCACCGAACATTTTTTAAATAGAACACGCGAACAAATTCACTAACGGTTAATTAGACCAAAACTAAGCTCAAAGCGTATTATGGAATCCAACTAACTGATACTAATACGAGTACATATACATACAAAAATACTTTATATGAATATATAATTGACACCCACACATCGTAGTCAACCACTATGTCTGCACATATTGTTGACTCCGGGCGAGATTTAAACCCATAACCTCCGACACAGTATGCGCTCTCACATGCCACTGTGCCAACGTAAAACCTGTTGCGGAAGAACTTGGTTTACATAGGAATACCTTCAATATCCTTTATTAGGGTTATCTTTCTCTAAACGTCAAAGTATTCCAAGTTCGGGAATGAATTCGAAGCAAAAGCTAATATTTCAAATGGAAGTAATTTTATTATGAGGCATGTAACGGGAGGTCCCGAGTTAGAGGCTCGAACATTATAAAATGTGATATTAGCTGGCGTGCGGCCAGGAGGCGCCTAAGAGCCCGCAGCCACTGTACTCGCAGCCGTCTAACGATCATTGTCAGGTAAGTCTGACTAACAAGAAATTCGGTGTGAGACAAAAGAGTCCAAAGCAGACAAAAGCCCGTGACAAATAAAAAGTCTGTCACAGATAAAGTCTGACACGTCTTGTTACTGGTGTAGCGCACACAGCATATGTTTTCACCAGAAGACTGTCTAACTACCGTCTTGCCTACAGTGTGCTCAGACCTTTACAAGGGAAGTCTCGCCTCCTTCGATATTATGTTTGAGATTAAGAAACGGAGGAAGTATTTGAGGACCGCCCGCGAAGAAGAGGTTCGACTATTATGTAGCTTTTGTCAGAGATGAAAAACAGCCGTATTAGAATATCTAGTATTATTGTGTAGTGTTTCTCTTTGAAGAAGCTGAAAAGAATACAGATCGTACTTATTTTTGCCCTTCGGATGATCGCTCATTGATGTTTAATGGTATGGATAACGCACCTATTATAAGATTTATATAAAACAAAGCAGCTTTAATTAACCTTACGATGGTTCTCAGCACTACGGAAAACGTAATATTAATCTAATAAAACCCAACAATAGTCGATAAAATTCAAAAACCCTTAAATTTTAAGGAAAGCAAAATTACATTAATCAAAAGCGGTAAATTAAGCCGTACCGAAAACTTCATCTTAGCAAATAAATTTGAAACGATCTCTTGTAAGGAACATACAAAAGGATAAATCTCCGAAATGAACGAATAAAGTCCAAATTAAACTTATTTAAGTAGCGCGTAACTCTTTCCTCGTTGTTTCACGGCGGGAGACAAATGGCGGACGTTTCCGCAACCATTATAGGACATTGTCTCGCGACGGCGCCTTAATTAGGGTCAATAACCCACACTGGTAGCAGTTTGTATGGACATTCGTTTTATGAGGCCAGCGCCGGCCTTTAGAACAACGGACACTAAATAAGAGCCGTTTATAACGAACCTACTGACTTCTTTGTTTTTTGTTTTAGTGATATACTGTTTATTTAACAGAAGTAATTACTTTCTATGTGAGAATGGATGTAATGAGCGAGTGCGGTATCGCAATTTTTTTGACTTCTTGGAAAAGTGTTACTATGTCTGTTTCATTATAATTCAATTAACTTATAATGACAATGAAATTCACCAGTCTGCGATTTAATAATTGTAACGTAATGGATTTGGACCAATAAATAAAAGAGGTCATATTAATACAGCAATATTGAATGAGTATTTTGTGCGGCACTAGCTTTCATAAAAATTCGTCAGATATAAATTCTGTTCACACTTCTCTACTTCGTATATATTTTCATAGTTTAATTTATGTATTGACCATGCATACAATGTCCTGCATAATATAATATCATCAGTATTATGAAAGGAATGCTGAATTTGACTGATAAATGGTTTGCATTTGATTTCGTTTCATTTCATTGGATTTAGTGAATAATATGAATATACTGAAGTTAAACTCAAAGATGATTGAAGTTTGGTAGTAGTTATTTGGCGGTGAATGTACTCAGGGTGAAGGCAATGTTAAACCTTATTGAATCCTAGCAGTGCCCCGCGGTTTTACCCGCATTGGGTCCGTTGCCATAGGAATATCGGAATAAAGCCTATAACTTTCCACTTCAATAGCAGCTGATATACATAAAATATTGTTCCAAATCAGACTAGTACTTTCAATGATTAAGACGTTTAAATATTTTTTGAAAATATTATATCAGAATAGATTTTCATATTCTCCCGAGATATATTGGCTGGAATAGCTTTTAATATACTTTCACTCCTCGACCTTTTAGTAAGTAATGTTGGTTCAACACAAAATACGGTTATTTCTTATATTCATTTCGAAAGTATGTTTTTCCCAAATTACTTGTGACAATGTATTGTATGAAGCCAACGTTTTGAATACAAAACTAAGTTACGTATGCTTTTAATGCACTTTGGTATGAAATACAATACCCTTGTATCTTTTGTATAATAAGGCATGTAATACTAATTAAGTAATGTCGTTATTGTATTTGCCTTATTTGCTTGGATCTTGTTTCTATCTACTTTGGTCCCCAACATAGTCTTCATAATATACTGTAGCAGTAGCTGCTGTCGCTGCAGTTTGCTCCACTATTGCAGTCACTGGTGCAGCTAACGTCATAACTTAATCACGTTATTGAAATTACAGTTCATGTTATCCCGCCTCACATCTCAGGGAGCTAGGAAGAACTGAAAACCAGCGTTGTGTGAACTCAGTGTCCACACAACTCAATCTGAGTTCTTTTCCATTTGCCTACTTACGTTAATAAGTTTTTTTTTGTTTGTTTTGTACTTAATTATTTTCTTTTTTTTTATATAACTACCATTTTTAATTTGTGTTGTATTATTAGTATGGCAATAAACGTCTTTTTATTTTTATTTATTTTATTTTATGTTATATATAATTTATTTTTATTACAGTGTTCTCAATAGAGTCCATTCATTACGAATCGTTGTATTTCTTTTTTTATTGTTGGCAAAGAACATTTTCTGAGTAAATTGCTTGACATCATATTAAGTAATCATTGTTCCCTGTAAACTACACAAGGAATGCGAAAGTTCAGTGTAGCTCAAACTTCGATACAAATAGTTGTTTGTAGTTGATCGGAGCATCGGGCTCTGCACGGGTCACTTAGACTTCAGGATTCGACATGAGTTAACAAACAATATAAAGAAAACGAAGTACACATAATAATGAATATAATAATCATAAAATCATATAATTCAGTAGAGAGATGAAGTATTCATATCTGTATTTATTTATGGACATGAAATTCGAAATATTAAAAAAATATATATACAAAACAATTCATTGTCACTGGAGAATTAAAACAAAATCAAATTTGTCTATTGGAAGTTTTCTCATAATAGAGTAAGTTAAGGCCATCGCGGCTACTCCTTGTGGTTACAAACTCAAAGGAGGGCGGCGTCAGCATGACGAGAATAGTTGCGCAACTATCGCCAGTGGTCAGTCGGATTGGATACTCCAGTCAGTTTCATCGACCGCTCACTTTAGGTTAGTTTTAATTTGATTTAGTTGTTTAGTTTGGATGTAACTGAGTTTCACTGTTTATAGAGCAAATCTAATTCCGTCGTCATCGACTTTTTGGATTGCTAATGGGAAAACATTGTTGTATGTTGTTAACTTTCCAGTCAAACATTTTAATCACTTATTGGGCGAGATTAAATAGTGCCACAAAAAAATTGACAACTGAATATAATGAAAAGAAAATATATTTAAGAAAAACTTTAGAAATATGTACAAATTTTAATATAGGTAAGTTTTATTTTACCTTAATTCGTAGCACTTCGTAGCCAAACCAATTCGTAGCACTCAAGCGTAGCACGTAGCAAAATTAAAAAAAATCGTAGCATTACAGTGACTGTAGATTCCATGTCACAGTAGATTCCATGTCACCAGTTTCAAAAGATGTCTAGTTTAAGTCGGACCTCTAGGCGGTCTAAAAACTCCGACACTGGGTAATCACTAAGTTGGAAGTAAGTGAGTTCGGGGCGCGTGCCAGCACGTAGTGCTAACAACTTGGAAGGAAGGTTGAAATCAGAGCTAACAACGCACCGCTTACATCAGATATTTGTACAAACTTGTTGAAACACGTCCGGACCGACGTTGCTACAGTTTAACAACTATGCTACTTAGATTAGGCGGGTTTTATACTAGGTGTTTGTGGCAAAATTACTAAACAATTAAGTTTTATTTTGGAAACAACCATAGAAGGAAAATTTAAAAAAAATATTTTAATCGCATATTTTCTGAATATTGACCGTTCATTTGAAAGAATGAAAGAGTAAAATTTTAACTTAAACAACAAAAATTGTTAGAGCAAAAAATGTTTACAATTATTAAAGCACCCGAGACTAATGTTTGTGTACCGAACTTCAAGCTTAAGCATTTTTTGGTACAGTGGTATACCTCAAATTATACCACATAAACATAATATTTAATTATACGCCTTCGTAAACGTGTTCCACTCAACATGTTCCTAAACATAGTTCTCACTTGATCGATACCAGCCGTACTTTGATCCCACCCATATTCGAACATGAATCGCCGACACACGGTATCGCAGCAGTTCATAGTTCATAGCAACAGCGATCAATTCCAATAAATAAAGTCGCGCGTGAGAACGGAGCCTAACTGCCAGATGTTTCGGCCCATAAATCTCAGCGAGTGTTAATTTCGCTGTTTATTAAATAGTATAGAGGTAAATAAACGTACAAATGTAATGTACAATGGCAAAGGTAAATAACATTAGTCTACATATCCAACTGTATGTTACATATCCAATTAAAAGCAGGAATTGAGGAATTGAAATGGTGTTCGATATGAAATATTTGATTGTTGTATATGAATTTGTATTTTTACGAATAACGAAACTATGCGTGTTATGAAAAAATACACAGTTCAAACAAAATATTTTGTCTTTATAAAGTTTACATTATTTTTTTAGTTTTAATAGAAATTTTGGATGTGTTCCTGTTTTACTGAAGTGCAGCGTAAATAACAGAGTATGTCTGACGCAATTTGTAGTCTTTGAAAATAATAATTTAAAAAGCGTTTTTGGACCGCTTATCAGTATACGTTCAGAAACATACCACAGAATCGAACACACAAAACGTATGTACGAGTACTATGAAAAAATAATGAGTAGTTTTAACATAAACACAAAGTAAACTATATTCAAACTCAACAAGACAATTCGATTCTTATTATTTTTAAATATCATTTTCTTATAAAAACTCCATCTAATATCATTGCTTGGTTTTCTCGTATGAAACTTATCTCCTAAGATAACAACATAGTGATGGATACCGCTCCCCAGGGGCCCTCGAGTTGTTAAAAGCATATAATTCAATGTTGAAGCAAAAATATATATTGTAAATGCATGTCATGAGTTAGATGTTAAGAGTATTTTAGTGAGATTCTTTCTGTTATTTTCATATTTTTGCAAGAGTTTTGAGTCGCGTTTTCTGTTTGAATTTAGTTATTTTATGTTGAACCTTTCAGTACTTGCTAGTAATATTTTATGAATATACTGTGTCCTTAAAATAAAATATGTATAGTAAGTTATTTTTAATGAAATAGCATCAAACGTAAAACAATTTTAAATATCATAAGCGTTTTCCATTTAACTGAATACCACTTATTCTCAATAACACAAAGCATTCAGGCATAACTTAATCATCAAAACTGGACATAACCGGATGAGAGCAGAAATTAACCGGTTAAACCCGGCTTGAGCTTGAAATAAATACAGTGTGACCGGAATCGAATGTAGCGATCGGGCTTTATTGGACATTCTTCCCGCTCTCCAGGGTTATGACCGGATGACTCCCGCGGTCATCTGGCGGTTATGGGTTAAAATTGCACGTTTACATAATGTTGTTTGATTTTCCTCTTTTAACCGATTTTCAATAGCTGTATTACAACCATTTACACTCACATTTTAAGTCAAATATTGATCTACAACAATAAAATATTTTTAAAAACCTTTGTGTGCGCCAATATGACATGTTTACGATATATCAGATTTTTTTAAATTTAACAGTCATTTTTGCGTTATTTTCTATGTCAGACTGAAAAACTAAAATTGTAAAAATATTTGTATGAAACTTCCACTTCCCAAATCCACCAAAATATTCAAAAACAAGCTCAACATCTGAGCTCAAGCCCTAAAATCAAAGCGGGTCTCGGTAACGCAATCATTTTACGGACTCTGAATAAAAATGTCCTCTTTTAGTTCACGCGACGGCCGGTTTAGCGCGACTCAGATTATTACATCATGATTTGTTTGATGAGATGTAATCATTACTTTACTACCATTTCCCGGATAATGATACAAATTATCCGGGTTATTAAGTTACCGGGGAATATTGTAAATTAAAGTTTTATTGTTGGTATTAATTTTATATGTTATACCTAGATTGAATGAGCGAGTTCTTTGTTTTCATATTATATAATATCTAGAATTTTAGCGAATTTATCAAAGAAAATATTTTTAGGTTATTTCTGACCTAAGAACTTTCGAAGAATTTTGTTTTAAGAGTCTGGAAAGGGCTAAGGGTCCTTTCGGTTAAAAGGGTCACATTTTATACGCCTTGTCTAAGTTTTGAGGGAAATCAATTTATACGCCTTAGCGTCTTTGTGGCATAATTATGGTTTTACAGTTATTTGTCATTTCCACTCTAACAATATTGGCCACTATAATAATTATGTCAGATGATATAAAATGTCACGCTGTACAGTAGTCCATACCTCTTAATGCCGTATTCAGAGACCACAATTAAATTAGCTTAATGACTTAATTTTCATACATTATATTGGGTGACTGGTGGGTGACAACGGCGTGTACAGATTATACGTTTATTGGATATTTACTACCGTAGTGTACACTAGAGAGAATCCGATTTACGCGGTAACACGCTGGGCGTACCCTTATCAAGCACACATTACATGTCAAAAATATTCTCTCTTAAGGAATTATTTGATGTGTCTGAGTACGGCGGTATATTATGTAAGCTTAGTTAATGAATTTACCCGCTACATTCCAAGCGGTACATTATCTCCTGTTATCATACACTAGAGCGCGTGGCTTGTGGCGGAAAGGACGCAGTTCTCTTTGGGATCCAGGAAGCTTTGAGACTTTTACTTGAGATATCAGAACTTAGTTTATAATTTGTAGTTTGCTTAAAAATACTTTAATTTATTTTATAAATGATTAGAGTTTATTTAAATCCTGCTTATCACTGAAACTTTAAACTACTTACGAATCTTTCTAACTTATTTACATTCAGTAGAAAGAGAGAAAGGCTATTTTTGGAAACTACACCGGGGCAACGCGAGTCAAACCGCGGGGGGCTGCTAGTTTATTTAAGCATAAATAAGACTATGCTATTAGGTGTTGTGTCAAAATGCAACTATTAATTAATATTATTTTTACGACCTTTTGGTAGTATAGTATGTTAAGTTCTCACTGACTGATTTTAATATACTTCTAACATGATCTCAAAACTCTTATTAAAGTTATGACCGAGGATAAAGTTAAACTTAAATTAGTTCTTCAAATATTAATAAGACGAGTTATAAACTGTTGCGTAAAGAAGTTAATATACACAAGTATTAAGTGTTTAAACTTGAGGAACCAACAAACTAACCGCGCTTCGTTTATTAAATATAAAGGTTCTGCTCGTGACGATATCATGGCGCAGAACAAATAAAAACTTTAACCGAGCACTCGGAACAATATAATGAAGCATACACAATAGGTCCCGGGTTCAAACCCCGGATCGAGCAAGTTTGGAAACTACTAGAAAAACCAATAGTAGCATTTCTATCCAAGCTTTAGGAAAATGCAGTCCTGGTTGTGTTTTTCATCCGGCTACATGTAAGGATTAAAAAATTCTGACATCATTTGAATTAACCTACTCGAATTTAAGAGTGCAATAAAATAACAGCTCATTAGGTTCTTGTCACATTATAAGTGTGTCACACATGTATACAGAACTGGATCCATGTGACCACCAGTACAGTTACTGGCGTTTTGTTTGGTCTGAGTATCGGTAACTTTGTTAACTTCTGTTACGAGTATTACTTATATTGCCTAACCTCGCCGATGTACTGTGCGCAGGTGGAGTAAAAACAACAATGTTTTATATTATTACCACATTTCGCGGAACGAAAACAAAAACATAAAATATAATAGTTTTGAAAGTATATAACAATTTTAAAGAACATTATATTTTATTAAAAAAGTATACTTTAAAAGTATATTATATTTTATAGTAGTTTATATGGTTTTGTGTATCTAGCTCGATCAAATATGAAAGAAATTCAGGATAAATGTTATAGAAATTACAGTTCATGTAGGAAGGACAATTAGTACAAGTTACTTCGGAAATAGCCTTCGGGCAAATGTACTAGGGCAAAATACCTTTTGGATTGTACCGAAATATAATGTAGTTGCGTATGAGAATCGTTCGTTTGTTCGAGTCAATACAGCTCAACCATTGTCTAATTATTTATTCGATAATCTTTGTCACTCTTTTTTATACGGTTGCAAAAAGTCCTATATTCATTATTTTACATTCATTTCGAGTAGATCAGTGGTCAACCCTGGTGTCGGAATTTTTAGACCGCCTAAAGGTCTCTGACATGGTCTGAAGATTGAAACAACGGGGACCGACTGCTTAACGTGCCGACGGTTCTGATCTTCAAGCATCGTTGCAGTGGTCCAGATAAACCCAGTATTATTCCCGGTGGGGCGCCCGTGTTTTAATTAAAAAAGAAAAAATATTTATTTGCACCACTTTCACGAAAGTGGTTATTTCTAGTTTTGCAGTTTTATTTATTGGTGCTGCACCGGAGAGGAAATTATTAAGTAAATTTGGATTCAACTGGCTGACTATTTGATACAAATATTTCAAACAACTCACTAATAGCCTGCACACACTTTCAAAAAGTGTAATTTTTGCATACTTAAAAAGCAAAGTTTGTTTATTTTATCTTTACAGTTTTCAGAAGAAGGAACGCACATTAGACATAGAACATGACACTTGTATGTACATGAATTTTTATATCTGAAGAATGTACATTTCTTACCTGTTGTAAGACAGAAAATAGACTGTTCTATTAAAGACAAGTGAGTCAGTTTATGGTAAGGTGTCTACAGTGCGAGTCTACAGTGGGCGCGGGCTCGTATATCTTCCTATTTATATAATTGCATGAAGTCCATCTACGGCATGCGGTACCCGACACCGCGGGTAATCCGCAGTATTATCTTACCATCAAATTACTGATGCACAATTAAGGGAATTAATTTCAGAGTGCATCTATTTGATTACTACGTTTAAGGAGATTGTATTGTGTGCATTAATTATGAAATTATATTGTATGAATAACATTACAATCAGTAAATATTAGTGTTAGTATATACACTTTAGTTTAAAAATAATAAGATGGTTTAAATTGCATTTGTTGACTGTTTTTAATCTATGTCATCTCAGCGAACCCTTCCATTTAATTACTGGGAGGGTGGCTATTATTTATCGGTTTCTAAAATAAAACATCGTTTCGTGTGTCGGTGTATTAATGCAGTCCAGCCTTTAAATTATTAGAATGCAAATCTGCCAGCGCCGGTGATTATTCTAATTTGTATGCAACGAGTGCGATACATTGCTCTGAATTACTATTGTATCTGTGTATTTTACTCGTTATTATAATGGTAGGATAAAAGCCGTCATATAATCAATGACGATATCTTTCATCAGTTAATTTAGCGCTCCTAACGCTAAAACAATCTATACATGTATGCATAGAAATAAAATTGAAGTGTTTGTTAGAAATATTAAAAATAACCGCTTTTTACTACATGCATTCAATTTTTTTAAAATTTTTGTCTGTTTGTGTGTTCCGGCTAATCAATGAAATGGCTGGACCAATTTTGCGGGACTTTTACTGACAGTTAGCTGTGATAATAAGGAGTAACTTAGGCTACTTTTATTTAAGGAAATTACAAATTCGCGGACGAAGTCGCGAGCACAGCTAGTATATTAATACACCTAGAATGTGCCCTTGTTCACATACATAATTACAATTGTGTCATGGAAGATAAGGACGAGAGAAGATCAAGAAAATATATGTATATATGTCCTGGAGTAGGGTTCTACAAATATTCAGAGTTCGTTGGAATAATATACCTACATTATATCGATTAAAACTCAACTAAACAATTGTTTCGTATTTAAAGAAAGTGGAATTTACGGGAAAGTTACTTACCGATTCTTATCGACCGTTCATTCAAAACGGTGTTACATTCGGAAGAGATTCTTTGAAGTAAAGTCCAAACAAGAACTTGACTTTGACTTTGAATTACACACTTTTCATTAAAACTTAATTAAAATCCGAAATAAAAGTGATTAAGCATTTTTCTAATTATCCAAAAAACAAAACGTTGTAGGAAAAACAATATCGGAAACTGGATGGCTTGTAAAGACAATAGGCATTCGCGGTATCTTTGATGCGGGGCGGCCGAGGAGGCGAGGTTCGTAACGTAAACAAAACCCGGAACATAACTCGTATCTTATCTATGGGAAAAATATATATTGGAGGCCAGAGGCCTGTTTGTGTATTACGGACCGCGGGTATATCACGAGTGTCGCCTTCCATGGTTTATTTTGGTTTCTTTACAGATTAAGCTATTTATTTTGTATTGAGGAAATGTGATCGGTTCTTTATTTTTATGAGATTATATTATGGAGTATTTTGAATGCATAGCGTATATAAAAGGGACACGGTGCAGTGATAGGGACTGGCTCTATCGGTAAAAAGTAAAATATAATGAAAGGGCATAATGAGTAAAGCGATTACAAAAAAATCGGTGACATCTATAAGCCTCTAAAGCCTGCCTCATAAAACAAAAAAAAATCGTTTCGCTGCACCGTGGCTCCCCGTAACTTACTATAGAAGTTACGTACAACGTACAATACCTCCGTTGTGTTCAAGTACAATGTAATTACAATTCAGAAATGGTAATAAAATCTTAAATTATTCAACGAGTCTCTATAACTGTTCTTTAGTTTCGTTTACGGCCCGGTTTATGATGCAGCCGCGCGGACTGCGTAATTGTGATGGCGGAATTAAACAATGTTACGTTATAGCCTACATATAAACATTATAATGATCGTACAGTTGTTATCCTACTAGTCAAATTAGTACTGTATTACAGCGCTCTTGGCGTAGTTTGACTCAGAGATGTTAAACTCAACCCGACTGAGCAATGTGCAGCCCCTACTTGAATAGTTGGCCGATAGTGGCATTACTATCTGAGCGCTACCGTGCTTCGGAGGGCACGTTAAATTGTCGACCTTTGTGTCTATTTATCGTCGCGAGTTTTTGCGTGAAAAAGAAACATATATAGATACGTCTTCACAAACTTTCACGTTTTAATATCAGTAAGATAATTTATGCGCAAGTTTGTCTGTATTTGTGTAGTGTTTGGAAAGTTGTTCGATACCATTTCACAAAAAAAAAACTGCTGAAAGAACTGGTTAGAAATCAGCACATATATATGTCGGAGATGGACGTATAATCAAGCTATAGAAGTTAAAGAGTAGTTTGTAAATTCAGTTGACTGATGGAATCGGTAGTGTTGTTATTCCGTGACGTGAGTTTTACCTTCGTGGTGTGGTCTGTGGTATGAGAATAGATTATGTTAAGTCTGTGGTGTTACGCACTATGACAGATGACAGTTTTTCGATAGAGGGATGTGAGCTGGTTTGGTAGTCTGTGGCAGTGAGTGAGTGGGGGAGTCTATGATAAGTAAAGATGGCGTACATTAGCCTGGTGGGTACATTAGACGTTATGGGACGAATGGAGAGGGTTGGATGGCGATTACATTGGAAGGTAGATTGGAGGAAGGATGTGTTGACGACATCACGATCGTATTGCGAATCGAGTATAGGATTAGGAAAAGATTCTATGGCGTGGACAGGACGACTATGGGGAGTAGGGAGGTCGTTTAGGTTCCATCAATTAATTGAATCTAGACGTATCCTAACTGTAATCTGTAATCCATGATGATCGTGTGTAAAATACAAGCAATGTCATTGTAATGAAGTCCTGTGAGTTATTATTTCAAGATCAAGACCTAGAAATCCTAAGGTGTTGGATTGCCAGTATAATGCTCGTGCTTATCCTGATGTGACATGTCCCCAATATCAGAAATGGGGTAAATATCGCTGTGTTCGGCCGACATCAGAAGTAGGATGATTATCGAGGTTACCCGACATCAGAAGTAGGATGATTATCGAGGTGTCCCCGACATCAGAAGTGGGATCAAGATCGCTATTGCCCACCGTGCATCTAGCAGAGAATGATCAAGATCGCTATTGCCCACTGAGCCGGGATTGCCCACCGTGCATCTAGCAGAGAATGATCAAGATCGCTATGGCCCACCGAGCCTGGATTGCCCACTGTGCTGAATATCATATCGCCATGGATTGTGTTCAAGATCAACCACGGAGCTAGGTTTATGATAAGATGAAAGAATATTGAGAGCTGCAAGCTGAGCTCGTTAGTGCATGTTATCGACGACGACGACGACGACGACGACGGCGACGACGAGATTGAAATTCATGTACCTTCCCCTGGATTATGAAGCTCGTAGTATTCGGAGATATGTCTGAATCATCATCCCGCCAAAAGCGCCACTGTCATGCGTTTTACGTAATGTTTATTTTGCAATTGGTTATAAAACTTGGAATGTTCTGTGAGTATAGTTGGTTCAATGCTGGTAATTATTGTGAGCATTGATAAACCTCGTTCAGGGTAGAACGTGGTTCTCTTCTCAATCCTGTTACCTGACAAATATGAGGGATTGCGGTAATGATTGGCATGAATTGGCGTATTGAAGTATTAGTTGGGAAATATCCGGTGAGCTATTTTGTGATATTTGAGTCAGTTAACATTGAGAGTTTTGTAGTGAATCTTCGTACCACTTGATAAAGTAGAAAGCTTATTGAAAGTATTTTGGATGTTTATCCCGTTGTAAAATATGAGAGTATGAGTAAGGGTTTCTATGTGACTATGTGACTTATTGAGTTCAATGTTCGAACTCGGCGAGGATCGTGGTCTGGATTGACCGTACTGTGGAGTGGTCTGCTGAGACCGTGTGTTGTTGAGCAATGTGATTGCTCATCGGCTGGTTGCCGTGACTAGACGTGACTAGACATGCTTACTGTTACTTACTCATGGCTCATATTGTAATGTGCATTGAGATTCATAGTCTATTGAAGTTAAAGTTGAAAATGACGTGGTACCTAGTATTCATGTGTTACATAGCATTGAAGTTTCCCGATTGATAATAATTTTAATTAACTTTTGATTGAAATCAAGAATTTTAAGGAAGAACAAGCTTCTTAATAGTCAGGTTGACCGAGCGAGTGCAAATTACTTTGGCCGCGAGGTTTAGAGGAAAACGAGTACACAATCTAATGTCATTGACTGGTATAGGAAAATGCCTGAAGGGCAAGTACCCATTGTTAGTGATTCTGAGCCTTGTGAGGATGAACTGTAGTCACTTTTGACTGTGTGGTAACTAGTTGTGCGGGTCCTCTTGAGTCTGGGTGGTCACGGGGATGATCACGGGTGGTCACTGGGATGACCACGGGAGTGGCTGATCACAGGGATGATCAGGGCTATGGGTGATCACTGGGATGATCACGGGAGTGACTGATCACAGGGATGATCAGGGTCATGGGTGATCACTGGGATGATCACGAGAGTGACTGATCACAGGGATGATCAGGGTCATGGGTGATCACTGGGATGATCACAGCCAGTCACAGGGATGACTGCGTATTAGGGCTACGGGGATAGCCGGACAATAGAGACACACACACTTGACTTTTACTTTGATTTGAGATTAATTTAATTTTAATGGGTATTTGCGCCTGACGATGTTCTAGTTCTAATGTTTAGATAAGCAATGTGATCATGAATATTGAGATAGTTAAATTTGTTCATTGGAAAAGAATAATAGTTTGAGCTTTACTAAGTCTTTCGTTGAAGTAGTTAATTAGGTCAGGAGTGACCGAACGATGGTGATCGTTACACGTTGAAAGCTTTGAACTCTAAACGTACTTACGAGTACGCGCATGATAGGTTAAGACGGATGCCCGAGGGCGAAGTACCACTTGAGGTAGAAGAGACTGAATCTGGGGAGGATGGTGGGGAATCTTAGTTCGGCTGGTCAGACAATACCAGTAGCCATTTCGTAGCCGTAGTCCGTTAGAAGTCGGTATCTGCTTTGAGTAGACCGTGGATGCGCGGTAGCGGGTGGCTCTGGTGGAGGTCGGGTCTGGTAGAGACCATAGATTCCGAGGGAATCGGCATTCGTGGAATGCAAGGAAACGAACATGAGGTTCGATGGAGGGGCTTAGTGAAAAGCCACAGGCCACGAATAAGATTCCTGCCGTATGCTTAAGGATCACGGGGTTGCTTTAATGATTGTAAATAGTGGATGAAAGTGGTACTTTGCTGCTCTAGCATTTTCTTCGGTTATTGTAACTTCTTTAAAGTGTTTTTTTTTCTGTTCTTTCTTTGTAAGTCTTTTTTTAAAGTCAAAAGAAAACAATAGTTTTGCCGAGAAGTTTATTTCAATTTACCTTCTCAAAGTTGAGTTAATACTAAAGTTGGGTGTCAGGAGTAGCCGAACGGTATGTACTGTGCTATGTTTTTATTGTTACAGAATAACACACGAGGACGTGTGCTAGCAGGATGGCCGTGTCGGAGATGGACGTATAATCAAGCTATAGAAGTTAAAGAGTAGTTTGTAAATTCAGTTGACTGATGGAATCGGTAGTGTTGTTATTCCGTGACGTGAGTTTTACCTTCGTGGTGTGGTCTGTGGTATGAGAATAGATTATGTTAAGTCTGTGGTGTTACGCACTATAACAGATGACAGTTTTTCGATAGAGGGATGTGAGCTGGTTTGGTAGTCTGTGGCAGTGAGTGAGTGGGGGAGTCTATGATAAGTAAAGATGGCGTACATTAGCCTGGTGGGTACATTAGACGTTATGGGACGAATGGAGAGGGTTGGATGGCGATTACATTGGAAGGTAGATTGGAGGAAGGATGTGTTGACGACATCACGATCGTATTGCGAATCGAGTATAGGATTAGGAAAAGATTCTATGGCGTGGACAGGACGACTATGGGGAGTAGGGAGGTCGTTTAGGTTCCATCAATTAATTGAATCTAGACGTATCCTAACTGTAATCTGTAATCCATGATGATCGTGTGTAAAATACAAGCAATGTCATTGTAATGAAGTCCTGTGAGTTATTATTTCAAGATCAAGACCTAGAAATCCTAAGGTGTTGGATTGCCAGTATAATGCTCGTGCTTATCCTGATGTGACATGTCCCCAATATCAGAAATGGGGTAAATATCGCTGTGTTCGGCCGACATCAGAAGTAGGATGATTATCGAGGTTACCCGACATCAGAAGTAGGATGATTATCGAGGTGTCCCCGACATATAGATTATACTGGAATTATACTGCGTTGATAACAACAGACATATCTGCGAACATAGCCAACTGAAAGCTAAGTCAAATATAGCCTTGAGTGCAAGTTATATTCAAACATCAGTTATTTTTAGCCAGGAATACATTAATTACTTTCGACAGAGTACACCTCATGTTACACCTACATAAAGTTCGAATGTGAGATGCGTGGGTATGTGTGATGTATTCGATGAAGAAAACTTTTTATTTATACAAACCTTTCAACACTTAATAGATATAGACAACCTATGTTTTAATAACATACTATTTCGTTCATTAGTTATTTAAATAATAAATGTCTAAACCTTCTTCGGTGAGGGTGAAGAGGTTTATCTGCAGTTATATTCTATTACAGGCCAATAATACATAATTATAAGTCAGTTGAAATAAGATTCCTAGTCCATATCAAAGCGTGCTCCGTAGCAATTCGTAGCTCGTAGCCCTGTTATTCGTAGCAACTCGTAGCACATCGTAGCTGCAGGAAACCTTGCGAGAGAAGTTTTCAAGCAAGCTCCAAGTTCACAACTTTTTAACTAATATAATTAGAAAAAAGCCAAAATACTAGTTCGAAACTAAGATTACTTAAGAACATAATACTCTTAACTCTATTTGTTGCAACGCTTCAACAAAACATAAAAAATGTCCTGTACATTGAATTCGTATGCACGTTTTATATGTTTGACTCGTATATAGTTTACTGAAATCACAATGATACAGATAACAGTTAGAAAAAAGATATGACGTGTTAGTACTTTACATCAATAACTTAACTTTATGGCAAGTAGTGACGTGGAATCAGTTGATCTTTAAAATAAGAACCACTGGGCCATTCAAATTCAGTTCATTCTCTTTTTAAAACTCGACCAAATCACGGTCGAGTGCAGAAATAAATCCTTCACTTGTTTAACGACACCAAATGACAATTTGAATTTGGAAGTAGGTGTATAAGTTTTCGTGACTTGCGCATTCCCAGATCTTGTGTGTATCGCGGCGGCGAGTCAGTTGCTTTCGTACCTCCGTGACGAGAGGACGTTTGTACCAAATCACTGCTCACTCCAAACACGCGGTTAAGTTATATAATAAATATATAGTGTTGTTTTGTGGGTTCACGGATTGATAACTGAGAGAGGTAATGTGATTTCTTTATATTTTGTTATTTACCATTTTTTTTTCGACTCGTTTTATTAATGAATTGGTAATCGTGTTTTGTTTAATTGCCTACTTGAATATTTATTAGAGTTTGAGTTAACTAGCTAAATGGACTGTGTAAGTGGGTAAAAGCCCTTTATTTATTATTTAAATTAGTTAAATGATGATGTTTCATACTGTTACCTATAGAAGAATTAATAGGTAATTCAATATTTACAAATACAGCAATAAAATGACACATATTAAGTAAACCTATAGACATCAGTATATTTGAAAGTTATATGTTATGTAGGAGTCTTACTTTATATTGTTTATCTTTTATTTTATACAATGTATATATTTTGTAAAAATTTTGTTGTTTCTGAAATACTAATTAATTTAAACCTTCCTATTATATAGAATTTATCTTTTAATTACCATAAAACTTAGTGCTTTCCCGATTAATTACTTTTATTTATTAAATACAAATAGCGTTTGAAAGGAGGTTTGTTTCGGGCCCTTTCTTTAGAAACATTGCAAGCAAATTAGGGCGTCGTTCACAAGACTCGCTAATAATTAATTAGGGATACGGTAATATGTTGTGGTCCGTGTACACCGAGCTTGAAACGGTATGTTGTGTTTTGATGTTTATGTTTTAACGTTCATTTAAAACACGGTCAGGAGGTTCTCAGACGTGGAACTATTTATTATATCTGTATAGCAATCAAGTTATTTATTTTATATATTACTAGCAGCGCCCCGCGGTTTTACCCGCGTTGTGCCCGTTCCCGTGGGAATTTCGGGAATTTTTTTACATAAAAACCTTCCTCTTGAATCACTCTACCTATTACAAAAAACCGCATCAAAATCCGTTGCGTAATTTTAAAGATTTAAGCATACAGACAGACAAACAGTGTGACAGACACGAAAAAGAGACGACTTTATTTTATACTATGTAGTGACTATGTAGTGACTATGTAGTGATTTAGCTTTTTATTTTATCTATATAGTAATACGTGAGTTAGGACGTTAGTATAGACTTCGAGTGAGTCAGCGGCCACCGCTGGTGTCGGAGTTTTTAGACCAACTAAAGGCTTCTAACATGCTCAAACAATATTTATAAATTATAATAAACGTTGGTCCGTATGGTATTATCCCTCATGTGCAAAATGATGGAAAAAATAACCGGTTTTTTTATGTTAAATTCGAGTATTCACTGTCGCATTGGGTTGACCTGTAGGGGCGGTAGTAAGTTGTGTGTGAAATAAATAAATGAATACATTTATCTTAAAAGATATGAGGTATTGTTGGGTAATGCTGTTAACACACGTTCAATAATAAGAACAATCGCCATTGATTTGTTTACATCGATTACTTGTATTACTAATACTGCGGAGTTAACTCATACTCGTAACCATGTTTATCTTGAGTTAATCATCCCGGTTGTTTCAACGTCAGACTATCTCGATTGCCTCGAGGTGGTCTCTAACGCCGGGGTTAGCCACTTATCTAGTCGAAATTACTTCAATGTTTGATCTGCATAGTTAGACAGACTATGTACTATCCATGAACTAGCACCAACATCAACTTAAACATAGCCATAGATGTTGGAACACTAAATTATATAACAAAATGATGACATTGTGACAGAATACTAAAACAGTGAATTTGAACCGTACCTGTGAACAAATAAAATTCATTTTCAACTGTAGGAGGTCATCGAATTGCAAATCAAAAACATGTGTAGGTGAAACTTTTAATAGAATTTCTTGCGCATTTCCAGTAACAGGGAAAGTTGCGCTTATCCCGAGGGAGCGGCGGGAACATGGTAATGTGCGATTTGCACATATCAATATTAACTAAGCATGCTCGCAAGCCGGTGAGGCGGTACGTACGTGAAGTGTTTGAGAAGTCTTCCTTTTTTAAAAGACATGTAATAACCTCTTTGGTCCTTCTTAGAAGGTTCCAGAAAGAAAGATTGTCGTTCAAGATATCAGTTTAGTTAGAGTAAATTCTAATGACATTTTTATCCGGATGCATGTATGTGAGTTTGTCCGGTTTATACTCAAAAACCTATGGTAATATAATTTGAATAAAGTTTTGTCATGAAATGGATATTTTAAATGGGTTTAAAATAATTATTTTTCAGTCAGTTCAGTACTTGTCATATTTCGTAACGCCCAAAGGCAGGATTCGTAGAATAGACCAAACGAACAAAACAATAAATAATTTTAACATTATATTCAGTAAAATGTAGGTATAATAAGATAACCAGTAGCATTACGAGTACATACGAAAACTAACACACTAACAAACTAGTCACATTTCTACGGTTGTCCTCAGGGAAACATCCAAATGGCTAATACAATAAAACAAATACACTGAATAATACGTAGCTTCTACAAAATAAATGGCCTTTCCACAGATCATTATAAACAAGAAGAAAAAAACAAGTCACATAAAAAGGTCGTAATGTTAAGAACATATTATTTTTTTCTATTATCTGTGGCGCGTGATCCTCGCTCCCACTGGCCAATACTTGTTATTTCAACGCCGGTCCCACTAGCTTCTATTTGTGGACCTCCTTGTGAATAGATTGAAGAAATAATAGTATTGGATATGAAGTGAAACAGAACATGTGTCTGAGAACGACTTATAAATAAAATATGTTCTGTTGATTCTAAAAAACAATGTCTGGTAGGGCCGTAAAATATGGAGGTAGTACTTTATAATTTGAAAATAGATCATATTATATTTTTCTGTTTAAACTCGCCAAACTGAGTCCTAATATGGTTTTGAGAACTAGACTCAGTCACGCTGAAACCAATGCCCTAACTCAGTAATAAGAAAATGATAACAAAATTCGAACTATTCCCAAACTTGGTTCGAACATAATAGGCCCAAATGAATGAACATAAAGTACCTAATATTTATATCATACTCTGTGGACCCGTTCAACGGAACAGATAACTTTCTTATAGTTGTTGTTAAAAAGTTTTGGTTATCTGTGACCTTACGTTCGGCTCCCAAGGCACTTATAAAGTTTTGAAATATTTCTCGTGAACGAAATATTTTATACTCCTTTCAGTAGGAAATAGGGTTTGTTTTCGGAATGGTGCACTTTGGGAGTCGGGAAGTACTTTTATAAATTGTAATCTGTGGACGATTTGAATATAGAATACTTGTGGAATTCGCGGAAGTTTTCAAGCAGGAAGCGTTACGTGCAATGAGCACTTTAGTCACTCTATGGGTATTTTATGTTGGTATAGTCTGAAGTATTGAATACAGCAAATAATTATAATATTATCATTATAAATTGAAGATAACAAGGTGCTAGGTTCCATTCCTTCTGTGGCTGTTTATTTTGAGCGTGTTCTTTTTGCAATTAAGTAGATATTAATTTGAATAACTTGTTTGCTTGTAATTTTCGTTTTAACGAAGAATATTCCCCACATCTTTCTCATAACATTTGATAACGAAATAAAAAAATACACCGAACCAAATTGCGAACCTCCTCCTTTTTGAAGTCGGTAAACATACAAAGTTAAACCATGTGAGAGGCCTCACAGGCATAACAGGTATATACAAAAAATGAGATAGATTATTCATTTACCTATAGGATTAGCATGTGACTAATATTTTCTAGTTAGTCATGTCAACCCAGTGGTTCTAAAGCGCAAGACACACATATGTAGTGCGGGTCCGGATCCGCTGCGGGCCAGTGTGACGCCTTTCAGACAAACACAAGGAATAATATAACGTCACGCAACCCGCATCCGGCCCGCACCCGCATTATGTGTCTTTCGCTTTAGAAAGTATATCTAACACTTGTCGGACACCGCCGGGTAGTTCGATCTAGTTGATTAAACACAAAAGTTCACCGCGGGTACTGAGCCGCCACAAACGCTGTGTTCCGGAGCTAATTGAATTATATTATGATTCATTAACTTTATTATAACTTCACTGAGAGTAATTGAGTTTCATTCCTCATTCAGAGAATAGTAAAGTGCAGTTGATATTTTATTTTATGCTCCAACAAGCCGAAGCTTCATAATATAAATTATTTATGCCGTAAAACGATTTTAAATTAAAGTTAAAAATAAGCTATAGGCATGCACATCATAGAGAAATTAGGTCATCATAGACGGACAAATGGATTTAACAAACATTTTTATAATGTCCACCTGGCAAACCACGCCAAATTAAGCATTTGATTTATGTCCTAATTAGCTAGACCATTTTAGTATCTAAATCACACCTCTTTAGTTTAAAAAGTCGAATGGTTCGATCGCAATTATCAATAACTAGCTGTGCCCTGCGATTTCACCCGCACTTTTTGCCTCACTGCTTATCGTTTAAACCTTCCCTGGACTTTCATGAATTCCGCCCAGCCGTTCTCGAGTTTTAAGCAGACTAACGAACAGCAATTCATTTTTATTATATAGATGATCTCTCAATTCTAAGAGGAAAGGTCAAGGCTACCTTTTTCCAACATTTTCATAAACGATACAATCATGGGTACGACCGCAGCCCGCCGCGAGTCAAATACAAAACGAACGTCAACACAGAAGAAGGTCTCATTCATTCCATTTCAAAAGAAGGGAAGGAATTTCTTACAAAATTAGTGAAAAATTTACAATTTTAAATTAGAGGTGGAATGAGCCCAATTATAATTAGATGGAGGGGAACCGCAAGATGGCTGCCTGGAATCGCTGAGTCAGCAGGGCGACCTTTCGAGCGGTTTCATTGTATTTATAGAGCTTCGAATCTGGGTTAGAAAACAGAAATAAGAAGATTATTTGTATGCCAACAGTTTCATTAAGGGATCGGCGAGGTTTAAACGATGTATTGATTTCTGTTAACCGCTCGATGTTATTTTGTTTGTAATTGTTAAGATTTCGAAGCGTCGCTAACAGCTGACAAGATGAATACAACTCGTGTTTTATAGTTATATTTATAGTTTTATAGATTTCCAAAAACTTGCAGTTTTTAAACTCATACATACATTTAAGAGACATATGTATACCACTTACCCATCAATGTTATTTGTAAAGGGTAATAGATTTGTAATTTGTATTCTAAGTGTATTGGGGTTGGGGATAGGCCTAATGTCTACATGGACTTTTGCCCATTTGATCTGAATCTGAATATAACCTAACCTCATTATGATTGTGTCTTTAGTGAATTAGATTATAAGTTTGATTAATAAAATAGAAGATACATTCTAGTTAACCAGCAAACTGTTTTACGTAAATGTGTTTAAAAATAGAACTACATACTCCGCTATTATTCCGCACTGACACGAAGGAAGCTCGTTTACACGACGTCAACAGAACATACAACTCTAATAAAATTTCAGCACAAACAGAAGAAAATGCATCTCAGTAATTTAGTAGAAAGTCTCTAGTAGTATTTCATTAGTGTCTTAAGAGCGTGTACGTTTGAGATCCTCATTACGGGGACTAATGTTTTATGTTTCTCGGGGGACTGAAAGGGATGGAATACTTCATTCGTCTTACTAAATGCCGAGTACCTGCCCGGCGTCTAATTAAAATGTAAAGCTTGATTAAAGTATTCAAACGTTTAGGATTTATGTGGAAGCTTATACGGAGGACCGGCGACGCGAGGCCGACCGCTGATAGGGACCTTCTTTATATACTCTTCCACTCTTTTATGGGGACATGTTCAGTAATACTATCTATAATACCCTATACTATACCTATTTATCTTCATAAAAATGTTCCTATCTATGTGATGATCTTCGAAAATTAGTAATCTGATTTCGAAAGCAATATGGACACAATATGACATAGTAATTGAAGCTAAAAAACCACATTATACAATCGTTCCATTGCGAGTATAGGAGCTACGATGCCACCAGAAAACACACTCGGTCCACACATCCGCAAGGCAAAAGAGGAGTGTTTTTAAAATGTAAAACATTAATTCAAAAACAGTTATGTAATTTGAATTTGGAATCCCCTTCATCTATCGATTGCCAATCGCCGATGAAAGTAACAAACCCTGTACCATTTTAGTAATTTAGCGCACAAAGTTCGTCGCCCGACCTCCAACGTGCAATTTGTTCGTCATTCAAACCCTTTTGTTAAAACGGGAGATTAATCGGTAGCTTCACCATTTGACATGAAGCTAAGGGCTCAATATCACTTTACGGTTCAAAAGTAACTAACTAGCAGTGCTCAGCAGTTCTGGTTGCGTTGTGCTGGTTTTCGTTGAGTTTCAGAATAAAGAAAAATTATGCGAATCAAACGCCTCGGTGGTCTAGTGGTATGAGCAATCGGCTGCCATAACACGTCTTGGGGTAAATTCCCGGGTCGAGCGAAAACATGTATTTCTTTTCAAATAGAGCTCGGGTTTGAGATCACCAACCCGCATTCGGCAAGCGTGGTGATTATGCCTAATCCTCCTCACTGTACAGATGATCTTCAGTGAGATGAGAGGCCTTTGCCCAGCAATGGGACATTCCAGGCTAATTCTTTTCTGTACTTATGCGAATCCGACGGGTAGTTTTAGAGATACTGTGTTCAAACAGAGGAACAGGCTATTCAAACGTCAGTTGTATTATATTAGCACTCTCAACACCTCGCGGATTTACCCGTGTTTTCCAGTTCTTGTGACAATTTAGCCTATAATCTTTTGAAACTGGCTAGCAAATACAAAGATAACTAAGCGAATCCAACTTGAAGGTTCAGAAATTAGCGTGCTCAAACAAACAAACAGAACTCAAGCGTTAGCTTGTATTTGTGTTTGTTCTATTATTAGCGAGCAGCCCCCACTCGCCAGCGTTTATAATTTAGATACAATCTGCACTGACCTTTATAGTGAAGTGTATCGCCTCGGGGCGGCTGCCCATGACAATACGCATTTAATGTAGAACGGACACGATTCCTCTTTTATTTCATTTATTATAAACAACGTCTCAAGTTTCTTTTGTTGTAATGTTTATTTTATGTTTTGTTGTTGTTTTCCTTAATAACGGTTGCTAGTACAACCGGTATTAACTAGCCGGGACTAGTGAAAGTGCGTGTGGCTTTCAAGTGTGTTCAAGCTATTAGTATTTAGACAAGCCCGTTGGCACAGTGGCAGTGAGAGCGCTTACTGTGTCGGGGGTTGCGGGTTCGATTCCCGCCCGGAGTCAACAATATGTGCAGACATAGTTGTTGGCGACGACGTCTGGGTGTCAATTATATACCTATTCTTATAAAATATATGTGTATGTATATGTAGTAGTACCAGTTAATTAGATTCCATAACACAAGCTTAGATCTTACTTTGGGTCTAATTAACCGTGTGTGAATTTGTCCAGGTATATTTATTATTATTATTATTTATTTTTTAAATACGTTTCATAAGTTATACTTAGGTGATAAGTTGCACTGCCGCTCTCAGAGACGTCTCCTAAACCAACACTTACATAAGTAACTTACATTACGTCAATAATGACGTAATTAATTCATTATACGTAAAACAAAATGACTCATTAATTCTCTACTAAGGAAGTGTTTGACGTCTCTGAGTACAGACGATGATATCTATGCTAATACTATAAAGAGGGATTTGTAATTTTGTTTACCTACATGTTCGGGCTAATCTGGGGGAGTCCGAGTCAAAATTGGTACGTTCAAAATGGTACGTTCAAAAGAGCCTCTATGGGGCCAAAACTGAATAAAAATATTTGACTTTGACTTTGACTTAGTCCGAACGATCATAACGCGGGTCAAACTTCGGGGCACGGCTAGTTTATAATTATATAAAAGTAAAGTAAATTAATGTATTTGCCTTTAATTTCCCACTGCTGGGCAAAGGCCTCTCATCTCACTGAAGATATCGGTATTGTGAGATTTGCGCGATGGATAAGGCATAATCCCCACGATTGCCAAATGCGGGTTGGTGATCTGTAACTCGAGCCATGTTTGAAAAGTAGGAAACATGTTTTCGCTCAACCTGGGAATTGAACCCGGGACCTCAGTCTTAATAAAAATGATAATCATAAAAATGGGTCAGGCAGACGTTAAAAAAGACCATTTCATAATAGTAAACTAAATGTTGACGAGCTAGTTAGACATTATAAACAAAATAATGAATGACACATGAGAAAGACCTCCGCATGAGATACTTACGAGTATTGAATAAAACATTTAAACATTTTTGTCTCCACATCAAAGCGACCTGCGGTCTACTCGAAACATTATCTTAGATGAGGTTTAAGACAGCCCTTGACTCTGATTAACAAAAAATAACCAGCAGAGTTTCTTGCCCATTCTTCTCTGCTGATGTTCTTCCGAATGGGTGGTACGTTCAAAAGAGCCTCTATGGGGCCAAAACTGAATAAAAATATTTGACTTGACTTGACTTGACTTGACTTGATTATTATTTTAAATATATCTCCTCATTGTTTGTGTTTTGGTTTATTTCTCTGCTGTATTCTTTATTTTTATATTGGTGAATGTAGTCGCTTCAATTTTCATAACCACTAAACTCGGAAACTTAGTACATAACTATGTATAATACAAGGAAATAAAATAATTTTTTATTTTATTTATTTGTTTAAGTAAAATACAGCAGAGCTGATAGCGACATGTTTTCTCAAAACTTTATGACGTGTTAACTTATATAGGAAGATAGAAAAATCGTTTTTGTTTTGTTGGCGATGACTATCACACCACTACCGCTGGTGTGAACTTAGGTGTTAGTTTGTGAGTAGTTGTGTTTTCAATTCATATGCATTGGTCACTTTCATTGTCTCCCAATAACTATATCAATATCACCAAACATCTTAACAACACATCCTCAATATCAATATCTTATCTGAAATTCCGTTAAACAGACACAATCCTTCTTATCTCGTTAAATATAATGACGCAACGGGAGCGGGACCGAACGGAACACCCGTTAATTAATTATCAATGTTCCGTGAAGGCAGCGTAGACACGTTCTCGTAGTACGTTACACGGGTCAAGAAACATAACCCGGCCTGTGTTAGAATTTGAGGTCGGGAATATATAATAGTATTAGAGGAGAGGTGTTAACATTTATATTTACCGCAGAGAGGAGAGGCTTCTTAGATACAACTTCCTTCGTAACGGGTGGAGCGCGGTAGAACGACGGTCGTGCATTTTTTGAAAAACCAACATTAAGCATTATAATTTTGTATCCTTCCATACTTAATACTAATACTAGTGACAAACTTCGCACTGTTAGTGTAACAAATTCATTGTTCGACAAAACATCTTTTATTCAGACCCTGAGTTTCGGCCATAGTTTCGACTAACCCACTGTTCCTCCAGAGTCGATCTTCTTCATCGAGTGGATGGTCAACCTGACCAATCCTGGTGTCAGAGTTATAGAGCCGCCAAAGGCCTCTGACATTAACCGGAACCGTCGGCTTAACGTGCCCTCCGAAGCACGGAATCATCTTACTTTTCGGGCAATCTGGTGATTCGGCCTGCAATGCCCTAACCAAACTGAGGACAGTCTCACAAAGTGATTTTTGTGAGGTATCCCCACCGGGAATCGAACCCGGAACCTCCGGATCGTGAGCCGGGTGCTCAAACCACAAGACCACGGAGGCTGTTACAGTCGATGAACATAACATATTGTCACCCTCTGCTGTTAATGAAAACGAAACTACTTGGTAGTAGTTCATTAGTCAAACCAGGGACTCTAGTTCATTGTCTACATAACTGTTTAATACTGAACTACACCCTAAACGATATTTAAAAAAGAAAGTTCAATACTATTGATAGTCCCAAGTTCTACATTTTCCGTTTTTATTAAATTGGTCAATCAAGACATCAGTGAACCCGAAGGACGATTAATTTATAATTTAATTAAACAATTAATTGGTTGTTTAACTTTAATCATCACTTCTCTAAAACAATTACGCTGTTCATTACAAAACGAAAAGTTGTTAAAAGTTGTTTGCGATTTATTAATTTGTTTTACGTAAGTTGGCTCGGTCGGGGACACGCGCCGCGCGGCGGACGAGATGGGACCTAATGTTAGTGAATAGTCAATGTTCTAGAATGTATTATCAATAATGTTCCTGTGCATCGAAAGCTTGTATATAATAGTAAGAGTGTCACGTGGAGTTTCCCATTTCCGAGGGAAGCAGGTTATCTTTACTAATATTATATTAGCTAGTAAAGTAAATTCGAGTAGTTAATGAAAACCCTGGTGTCGGAGTTTGTAGACCGTCTAAATTCCTCTGAAATGTTTTGAAGATTGAAGTAAGCGGAATCGACAATGTATCATGCCCTCTGAAGCACGGCAGCACTTAGATAGAAATGCCACTATCGGCTACTATCTATAGCTTAACAATCGCAATGAGCTGTCATCGATTAGTCAAACTACGCCACGAGCGGTACAAAGCTGAAGAGGGTATTTGTTTGTGTGTACGTTTTTATCTCCCAAATGACCTCGTGGATTTGATAAAAGATTTTTGCATATCATAGCCACCATCATAAAAAGTTGTAAGGTTAACATTTATCCAAAACCGGGAATTAAAAAGATTTAAAAAAAAAACTTGAGAGGTGTCAAGGGCACCCGGATGGAACGTAGTTTATTTATATCAACAAAAATAATCGTCGCGACACCACACTGTTCAATGCGAAATAGAAAGACGAAACGAAAATATCTAGCTTGCTTTCTATAAGAGAGAGAGAGAGAGAAACATGCGCGCCGCGCATGTTTCTGTGTCTGTCTCTCTCTGGCGTGCGCATGTTTCTGTGTCTGTCTCTCTCTGGCGAGCGCAAGTTTCTCTGTCTGTCTCTCTCTGGCGTGCGCAAGTTTCTCTGTCTGTCCCTCTCTGGCCTAAAAAATGACGTTACAATTTTTTTCATCTAGCCCCCTTTCGCAACGCGCGATAAGGAACTTCGTTCCAATAAACATTTTTAAATATATGAGAGTAACCCTATATGACCTCCAGCAGGGCAACCGCCTCACTCAATAGTAGATTGACGTTAATTAATTCTAGTGTACTCGTATGAACTTCAAGTTAATTAAATAATAACATAGTACTAATAATGACGAAGTTAATACGAAAATGATCTAGTTCATTAATAATACACAAAATAGTCTACACGAGGCTACGTACAGTCAGCAATAGCAGGACCAATTAATAAGTATGGCAGGTAAAAGGCTACGAAAATGCTACGGAACTGCTACGAAACGCTGTGAAAACAGACTCACACATTCGTAGCAAAACTTCACTATCATTCGTTTGACATATTTCGAAACTCGAGCGCATCTGTACGTGTGAGTATTATTTTGTATTATAACGCTATTTTGAGATGGTTTTATTGTAAGTGTTTACTTCGCACATAATTTTTTTTCTTTACAACTCGTCGTTCACTTATTCTTAACTCGCATAATGCTGACGAAGCTTTGCTAAAATAATCGTTTACTATTATACTTTCCTGCCGACCGTATTGTTCCCGCGACCCAACCAAGGGCGGTCAACTCGAGGCGATATGAAACAAATGGCTTCTATTTATTATCGCCAAAGTTTCCCTATCAGCAATTTGCCAAAACCATTAACTGGAAGCGGACCCTATACATTACATCGCTGATAATTTCGCCACCTATTTAAACACCTCGATGTTATCTAACTTTCAATTTAATGCGAACTTTAAAAACCTTTTAGAGCTCAACGTATGAAGAAAGGATTAATGTTTCGTTCAACAGTTAAGGCATTGTTAAGGCAAATAAGGCAATGACGCGCTTTACACCTCGCAGTGCACTGCGGAATTCCCGCGTTGCGACCGTTCTTGTAGGATTATAGGGATGAAAAATCTTTCCGTTGAATGTGTCTATCTATTACAAAAATAATTATTAAAATCGAATTGGTAGTTTCCGAGATTAACAAACAAACAAAAAACAGAAATAAAACTCATTAGCTTTATTACATTCATTGATTAATTGGTCTGTGTGTGTCTAAATGTAGATCTCTGATGTGAGTCACGAGAGAATATTTTGTCCTTAAAAACATAATTCCTATAATAACTACAGCTTTTAAATGTTGGGCCACTGTAAGTACTCGTAAGTAATCTTAGTAATTAGTGACCAACCCTAACCACTACTGAAAAAAAGAAGAAGTTTTTGAGGTATGTCGAGACTTGACGGACTAAAGTTTTTTGTATTCAGTCGTCCAGCGAGGCTTGCTTTGTATGAAAAACGAAAAAAGCGATCGAGCGAACTAACATGGGAGCTCAGATAGACGGTTAGAAACGCTCAAACAGAAGGAGCCTTAAGATTTATTAAGACGTGACTTACGTAATGATGAGAATATTTTATTCATTATTATATGTAACTTGAAACCTTCATTTAATAACAATAAAACTAATTATATGAATTCAATTCACATAAAAACTAATTAATATTACCACTCAGTCCTATCTCTTTCATTTACGGTTATTGTTTTCTTGTATCCAAATAGAACTGATAGTATTTTACGACTGGTCCTTATAACTTATCTCAATAGGTTAATTTAAATAGCAGATCATGTTTTAGCATGTGTATAAAAATATTTTTACAACTTAAAACAGATTAAATGAAAAATACCGTTCAATTTCTTTTAACCCGTTCAACTTCCATTTTTATTTCAAAAATATCGCTAGTTCCTTCACAATATTAATCATTGGAATACCTACGTATATTGTATCCTGGCCACAAATGCCACGTAAAACTAAACAATACATTTTATTATCTACAAAGTTAATAAATAAAACAGCCTACCAGAGTTAGTAAATCACCCAATTTAAATACACCATCCAGATAATCCGGTGAGGCAACATCTTTCCGATCACAATTCGAAACACAATGGCAATAAAAAGCTCATAAAGTATATCCTTAAGGCAATTTGTTTAGCAATCGAGGCTCATGAGAGTTATTCGAGCAGAGTCACTCAGAGTACGCGCCTTATTAATATTCTACTAGAGGTTAGGGACGGAATTCATTTAGTGCCCTTACTAAGAGTTTCTATCGAATAGTGAGGTTAACTCTAGTTTGTCTTGTCGCTAGGCTCTAGTAAAACCTAACCGGGGGTTGAGTGAACCACGAGTCATTTTAAAGGTAACACAGCATGTCTCTTGGGCAAAGGAACCCTTTAACTACATACAACAAAGCTATCATCGTAAAACGAACGACTTCAAACCAAATAGAATTAGAAATAGATGCCCTGTGTCTTTACTGTGGTGATGGTATAGATGCGATTTCTTACATTAATAAGTAATTGTAACTATACTATAACGTCAATAACTAGTAGTAGGGGTTCACATTTATATTAGGTCTAGATTCCAATGACTTTGCCATGAGGCGACCTTTGAGTGAACTATCGTACTTACTCGAGTTGATTGCAATACTCGTAGGCATGTCTAAGGACACATATGAAGACAGTCAGTATTTTGAAAGCATTTTGTTTTCATAGATAATCTTGTTAATTCAAAAGCTACATCACCACTTACTAAAACTTTATGATATAATAAACTAGCTGTGCCCCGCGGTTTTACCCACAACGCACCCGTTCCCGTAGAAAATACGGGATAAATAATATCCTATATCCGTCTCCTGGTTCTAAGCTACCTCCCCACCAATTTTCAGCCAAATCGGTTCAGCCGTTCTCGAGTTATAAATAGTGTAACAAACACGCCTTTTTTATATATATAGATGTAAGCTCATTGCGATTGTTAAGCAACGTGCAGCTCAGCCACTACTTGGATGGGTGGCAGATAGTGTCATTTCTATCTGAGCGCTACCGTGCTTCGAAGGACACGTTCAATTGTCGGTCCCGGTCGCTTCAATCGTTAGACTATGTCGGAGGTTTTTAGACGGTCTAAAAACTCCGACACCAGGGTTGACCCCTAGCCTACTCTAACATCTTAAAACGTGATAAAATAATATAAGTAAACTTTAGGTGCGAGATCAAAAAGCAATAACGGTAAATAACGTTAAAGTCTCAAAACACGTGCGGTAACTCGCTCGTAATATGTAAAGTCATGGCTTCTAATCAAGATTATTACATTTTGTAATCAATATTGAATTTCCGTTTTCGTTTTAATGGCGTAAGCCATTACGAGTACAATACGGTGTACGGGGAAAACCGCTTAGCGGCGCTAGTTTTATACAAAAATGAGTCGCAAGCACGTTCACAGCCGTAGAATCAAGTTGCAAAATCTGAGGAGTAAGCCACGATCTTGCTGTGAGCAGAGCGCTGTAGTCACGTTCCGTTCGAGTACCTCATATTACACCGAGCACGCAATGCGTAGTCTAAGTAGGTCACTCCGCCTTCAACACACAATTTTTCAACTTTTTATTACCCACGAAAATGTGATTACTTCCATACATTTTTATGTTGTTATGTATTATTTAACGATATGTTATGTTGGCTCAGAATCTCGATTAGGGTTTTAGTTTGTTGAGTGGTGGAGTTTTGACTTGTTAGTTCACTTAATAAATGGTTAGGTTAGTCGTTAACCTCCGTGTCATATTATTGATTTACTAACTACATATGACTGATTGTTCGACGCTTGTAACTTTTAATCATTTTAAAGGGTTATTATCCTCTTAAAACCTCCCCTTTACCCAAACGTCGATATTTAGACTTCGTCGGACTAAATCCTCACGTTGGCGCAGGCTAATAGATATTTGTGTATTACCTAACGACATAGCATCAATAATCAATCAACCACCTAGCAACAAACTTGGTATTAACCTCCTCTTTGTATTGGCACGTGGTAGGCTCTGTTATTTTCTGATTGAAGTTTCTATGGCTCAAGTTAATCGTTTGCGTATTATCAACTAGCTGTGCCTCACGGTTTTACCTGGGTTGTGCCCGTACCCGTGGGAATTTCGTGATGGAAAATAGCCTATAGCCTGCCCGTTGAATCGCGAAAATCGTACTGGAAATTCCTGAGATTAGTTCGAACATGCAACCAAACAAAATTACCTCTGTATGATATTAGTGTCAATAAAACCTCGAAACAGAGAAGTAGTAAGTACGAGTCTTCCGTGATTAAAACTATCGCTTCGCTCTTGCTAATCAATCCACCGCGTGAACTACTCACAATGAAATTGTAAAATTCTTGGAAGTTAAGTTGAATAGCTCCGAAGTTGCTTACATACGAATTGTTAGCATTGCCTCGTGTTTAACTTGAATTTCTACGAAATGGAATCTGAAGTTGCGAAGTTATTTCAATAATATATTAGTTCAAGAGGGCTTCGGGTTAATATACTCGTTTTTAAGTTGAAATCTTGCAATTACTTTAGAGACTCAGTACTTATCAAATATGACATTTTGTTATGAATAATAATTGAAAAGAAAATGGTCGTCATAAACGCATTAAAATTGAGCATTAAAAAGAGCATTAAAAAAATCAATATAAAAGGGTGAATATTCTTAGCCTCAATCATTTGATTATTACGTTTATCAAACTCATATTTACATGTATATACCTACTTAGTACTTTATGTTCGCCTTAACTGAAATACAAGAACAAATCAAAACACAGGTAACTATAAAAAATACAGAGATTTTATAATAATTCTTTGCGACGCCTGCAGGCGGACTGCAGGTGGGGCTTTACTAAATGTATTCTAAGTCTAGACCAAACGGAAAGTCTGCATAAGCTATTCTATTTTTAGACGTTATTAAATGGTAATGTCTTAGCTTTTTTATATTATCTTATTTTAGTTGGTTTAAGTAACAAATATAATATCTTGGATGATACAGTTTATCACGACCTATTGTACTAATATCAAATCCTATTCGAATCACATGCTACTAACTTTTACTATTTCAATTTGATTTTGGAATAACATGCATATAAGCTATTTGCAGCCCAAAATCCCCACGAAAACAGACACAACTTGGGCGAAACCAACAACGGTACTCCGGAACTCCGGACTCCATTCTTAGTATCCACATAGATAAATAAAGACATAGACAGTAGCTACATGAACGAAGGTCTGAATAAACAACCGAGAACAAACACGATGGGATTGTTATTTTTCGGAGTCAGCCCAATATTTGCACCTACCGGATCGTGAAGCTTTGGGAAGTGTAACTAATCTAGAGAACTTTGTACTTTGACATAAAATATTTTTATTTGAAAATATGTTTGATTTTTTCAATCAAATCTATTCAGGTTCAATCTATTAATTAATATTGATTTTATTCCAATAAAAGTAATTATGCCCCAAATATTTCATAATTAATTAAAATGAAAATGTTCTTATAACTAACAGTTTTTTAATGATCAAAAGTTAATAATTTGTGACAATTTCTCTTATCAAGAAATGCATACTATATTATATACATTTCTATCTTCTGTGCTGTTTCTGAATGTGACTGCTGAAATGCGTTTCAAAGTCAAAACTTTTACGGAGCTTTCAAACTTTAAGCTTTTAAAGAAAGGAAAAAATATGACTTCGTCTTCATCGTAATATATTTTTTGCTATTAAAGTCCTTGGGAATTATGTTAAGTACGTCTTTTGCATGTCTGAAAGAATTGTATTACGTATTACAGTGCATTGTCGGTCCCGGTTGTTTCAATCGATAAAACAAGTCGGAGGCCTTTAGGCGGTCTAAAAACGTCACCAGGGTTGACTACAAGAACTCACTTACTTACTCCATAGGATACATCTCAATGATGTCAGTTATCAATACGGTAAAGATAATTATGAATATAATATTATAATTAATGAAGGTAGGTATACCTTCATATATTCTACTGCTTACGATTCCTAAACGATAAATAAATAGGTCGTTTTTCCGACCAAAGACATTTATTTCAATAGAGAAACAAAGTTTAGTGATTTAATTATATTCTGAACTAGCTGTTGCTGATGACGCCAATGTGAAAATTTGTAGATCGGAACAATACATGCTAGCCAGGAAGAAAATTTCCCCTTTATAATCAGTATACATAGATATATAGAACTTAACAAGACCGAAGGAACTGGTTGGTTTGAAGACTATAATTAGAACTCGTTATAAGAAATTGCTTGAAGATGTGTTAAAGGAACACATTCTATACATTTGTATTACACACATTGTATGTAAGTAAATCTAATATAAACGACAATTGCATAGCTCTGAGCCCGTTACTATTAGTCGGTTGAGTGATTCCTCCTAAACGAAATTACAGTAACACAGAGCATTACCGCTGGTGCGAGTAATTATTTGGTAATTGCGTTCCGTTACAACGCTACATGATTATGCAGTTAGTGAATATGAAATATAATAATCGTGCGTCGTTTAGATTGAACGAGCGCTGAGAATAAAAACACGTGAGCAATTTGATACGAGTGTAAGTGATTTATTTAATTCGCCAACTCAAATCTCACGTTAAACGTTATCGTAATGGTCGAGAACGATAACTACCTTAATCTCCAGTCCAATTCGCAAGTCTTAAATATTATACGAAAATAACGACCACAAAATCGCATAATATATCGGCTTAACTGCACGCAGACTGACAAGCAGACGTTGAGCGGGCATTATACGATTTAATACGCGAATGGGAGAATTATTCGAGTATATTTGAGCAGCCTAACAAAGGGCAGCGCCTTAAAGAGATAAATGACTCAATTTTGAAAGGAGTCCGTAATGACCTTACTAAGCCTCTTTCACACTGCGTTCCATGAAAAAATAAATTAACATTTAAAATAAGAACACTCGCAAAATATTCTCCATTTGATTATATGTGGCTTGTACCCGTGTAGTGTATTAAATAATGCTTAGTATGATACGGAAAATCGTAATGTAGTGTTCTAGAATTCGTTGCTGTCAGTGTGACCGCGGCTGTAGGTATCGCCCGACGTCTAATAAAAATCAATCTCTATGAACCGTTGGAAGAAAAAGAAATTCTCAGGAATTCCTCGCGGCCGAGGGTCCAGTTCGCTTGAGAATTCAATTAAGTTTTTCGCCGCAACTCGCTTGTTTGGCACCAAAATATTTTTCCTATATTGAATCTTAAAAATATGGTAATTGGGAACGGTGTTTGTGAAAATTGTTTTTGGTTGACTTTGGACGGGTTTAAATTAAACGTGTTAAAAACATTCCTATCATAATAAAGACTTTCACGGCTGATGAAAAGTAAAGTAAACCACTAATATCCCGAAAATAATAACTCAAAAGTTACACACACAAGTATATAAAAATACACTAATTTCGATTTCAGACTTTCATTGGACTAAGACATTGTGATGTCAAGTTATTGTAAAAATCTGCAACTACAAGTTAATTTATCCCTAACTATAGTATTTGTGTTGTCGTCAGATGCGAGCCCAGTCCCAATGAGTGGGGCGGCGCGGGCGTGAGCCTGGTGATGAGCCAGCATGATCAGGCTTAGCCAGTGGGTGACGATGGTGCTGGTGGTGGCGCTGGCGGGGGCCGAGCGGGGCTGGGACTGCGTGTGCGACCCGCGGGAGTGCGAGCCGCTGGAGCCCAGCGGGTGCCCCGGCCTCGGGGTCATCGTGTGGGACCCCTGCAAGTGAGTATCGCCAAGATCAAGGTCAAGTACTAGTAGGAATCAGACTGGAAAATACAGTATCAGGATGACATAAATGAAGGAGAAGGTTATACTCAAGTTACGCTTTAAGAGTCTGCCAGGTGACTTTAGTCTGACTTGTTCACTGACAACTGTATTTTTACCTATTTAAAAAACCGAAGGAAGAGGTTCTCAATTTGGTCAGTATTTTGTTTGTTTGCAGTCCTACGACAGTTGTCAGAACAATATCTTTTACAGACAAAGCATGCGAGACGTTTGTTCCTAGTGTGTGCTCATGGATTTAATTATACTTGTATGCTCTTTCATATGTTTTCATAGACAATTACACTCGTGACTGTTGATCAGTCCGTCACATAGATGCGCTATACTCGAAAAATAGACGTAATATGTAAATACGTGTCGATATGTGTGTGTGTGTGCATTTGTGTTCGTAGCACGTCGTAGGTGTGTGTATTTTGTGGTGACAGTCCAGTCCCAAGTGTGAAATTGACATCACACACGTGAGCTTGAAATTTGAACTGACTTCCCAGAAGAGTTTGCATAAAGCTTTTCACTCTCGTATGATTCTGATTTTGTTCCCCAAGGACTTTATATTATGAGACCATGGATTTAATTTGAATATAACAGCCTCCGTGGTCTTGTGGTTTGAGCACCCGGCTCACGATCCGGAGGTTCCGGGTTCGATTCCCGGTGGGGATACCTCACAAAAATCACTTTGTGAGACTGTCCTCAGTTTGGTTAGGGCATTGCAGGCTGAATCACCTGATTGCCCGAAAAGTAAGATGATTCCGTGCTTCGGAGGGCACGTTAAGCCGTCGGTCCCGGTTACTTTCTACGGATAGTAGTCGTTACATGAGCCACGTCAGAGGCCTTTGGCGGCTCTATAACTCTGACACCAGGATTGGTCAGGTTGACCATCCACTCGATGAAGAAGATTTGAATATAAAGTCCTTAGATATGACCATATATATTTGTTTTGTTATGGCAGCTTGCAGCAGGTGTATAGTTTAGTTTTATATCTATATGTGAAAACAAGTAAATGTTTTAACATAAGTTTAGATTTAAGGTTAATAATATCACTGTTTGTTTTCCTATGAATAAAATCCAGTAGATATGACAGCTATCTAACTTGTCAATGTCTTGCCCGTGGCTTTTGGAGACCGGCTGTCTTTGGTTATGCTGCATTGTGGTTGTGGTTGACTTGATTTGGTTCTGAGCTGTTGGGTTACATTAAGACCTTACTAACTCATTAAAAGTTATCGCAAGATCAATGTGTAGTCTAATATTTGACTCGATAAAGATATTATTTCAAATAACAAGGGACCATTTTATTCTTTGAATTTATCATTCCAAATATTAAACAACGAAAGTAAAAAAATCAAATATCCAAATAATAATACATTTTCTTGTGAAACAAGTCATTTGAATGTCCTGCTATAGTTATTGAATAACCCGAGGATCCAATTATAAGGAGGGTTGTTTTCAGGTCTTAGAGAAAAAGGCCTAAATAAAACAGTCTTCATAAAATAAGGTCAGATGAAATGAGATACGAATAATTGAAAATTCTTGTTTCGGTTCGAAACCTTTTCATATTTAATAATAATGTTACAATCAATGTATACGTTTGTAGGTATAGTCTCGGTAGTTTAGAGGTAGCGGCATGTACCGTGAAGGTGAACTGTGGAGTGTTGGGATAGAACATTCCAAATAGTTTTTACTCTTCGAATAAGAATAAGAATAATTTTTATTGTTCCAAAAAAAAACTTAATCTATTTTACAAAAATCTCTGACTTCCAAACTAGAGGGTATCTGTGTCTTGGAAGTCAGACTCCACCATCATGGTCATTGTTAACCATCATGGTCATAAGTTAGTAGATTATTAAAATAGTTCCGGAACGTGCGACAGATAGCTTCTTCTAGTATTTCAGAGAAGCGCATACTCGTAGTGGCATTTCTGTCTGAGCGCTACCGTTCGTATTTCAGAGACTGCGTTATACGCTATAGGCCATGTTGGACGCAGTACAGTAGTGCACCTGCTGTCACGGGTTCATACTTGAAATATAATAAACATCAGTGTCCATAATAGAACTACGTCTTTGAAAATAGCTTTGTTAGGTACCGTGGCTTCGTAACGAAACCGCCGTGTGCCTATTAACCTCGATAACATCGCAGGAACCTTGCGCTATTATCATCCACGACCCAATTCGGGGAAACTTAAATTGTTATGGAATAATCTAGAAAGATTCTTTACTGCTTAGGTCGTGAAAGTGTAATAGCGTTTAGTATTTATGCGCAACTATGGCAAACAATTTCAAACATGGAACACAAATAGTAAACGTTCTTTTTAAATTTTTAAATGGTGTGATGATTAAGACCCTGAGCACACCTTAAATATTGGTTCATATTGGTTTGACAGTAAATTGGTGTTGAAAATATATCTTGGAGTGCACACTAGAGACAAGACATCTATCAGACATATTAATTATGTGTCTGTTAAACTAAAGATTCTGTACTGACAACTGTCGTTAGGCTGACAGTATGACAAGTGTCGAACAAATAAGAGTATAGATAGACAGTTGTTACTAGATGGGCACGGACTCTAATGATAAATAAAAACCGAGTATTCTATTGATATATTCTCTTGTAAATTAGGTATCATTAAGGGCATTGTTATATTGGTACATGTTTCGGGTATTAAGATCACAGACTCATACAAGTGGTACGGCTGCGCACTTCGTATCGTATAGATGGCTCCATTCCGAATACTTCGTCTATATTAGTAGTCACGACGTCGGAATAATTGATTGGACTGATTAGTATGCGTGATACACTTGTGTACCAAGCTTTAGAATGTGCAATTTGGATGTCGGACTAAAAAGGTATTTGAGACCGAACGAATTCTGATTTCGGTTTGTGATCACTTTTTCGTCATGTTTTAGGCATTAAATGTTTAGGTATAGATAGATTAACATCTACGACTTTATTAATAAACCATGTTATTTATATATTATCTTTGTCTGAGATTTGTTTAAAGTATTAACAATGAACACAAACTTTATTAAATTCAAAGGAAGCTCATTAATATTCCGCCGTTAATAAGAGATCGAAAATTGCTTGTAAATAATTATTAAAGCCGGCTCTTGGTGCAATTTTCCATTGTTTAATCACCCCTAAGTTTTAATTGATCTATAAATTAGTTCAAAATTAGACGATAGCGGAAATCTTTATCTGTAGGTAATTACTGGAAGGTTTTGGGGAAACTTTCCACAGGCGAGAGACTGGGCCACTTGGGAACTCGAGCGAAAAGGGCCAAGTCACATTACCTTCAACTTTTTCAAACTGTAGTAATCTTAATGTGAATAAAAAATGTGAGGTGTTTTAGACAGAATTTATGGCTGTGTGCCACTAATGGTGTATTAACATACCACGATATATTTAGCGAAAGTTATTTCACTGTTGTAAAAAAATGTTATTATTTTGTTACTTTGTTCAATAAGTTACATTTTTAAGTTGACAAGATAGTAGGCTTCTATGTTTCTTTACCTTAAAGTATAGTGTGGCACTATTACAAAGGTGTTATTCATCTCTTTTCAAATGTTTCAAGTACAATCTTTACCAACACATGGCAGTGTTACAAAATCTTGGTCCAAGGTATATAAGTTATTTGTAAATTGTTAACCTATATTATTAAATCTTCTATTTATTAGCATTCAAGATCACCAACCATTTCTCCCACCAGATGCTGTAAAATATGCGCGAGGACGATGGGGGAGCACTGCGGAGGGTTCAGCGGGACCTGCGAGCCGGGGCTCCAATGCTACGAGGGCTCGTGTGCGCCCATCACGTGAAAACACACGAACAGACTTGTAATATACGTGTACAGTGTTGATATAGAAACATATCGCGGCGTGGACCACGAGTCAGAACAGTTAGACAATAAACTAATGGAAGGCACTAACAGCGGCGCGCCGGATTTACTCGTCCGCCGTGGACGCATTCCGGTTGTTTTGGACACTTAATGAACATTGAAGACCGAGCGCTGCGAGTAATATAACTAAGTATGTATTACGCCTTGTGTTCTGGGCGTATGCCGTACACATTTTATATACCAATAACATCGTATTGATTGCACTCGCGTAACTCTTGGGACAGTACTTCCATGAGCAACATTAACAGCGCTCGGTTTTGAGTATTTATTTGGTCTGAGGGTTGATATACGGATTTTTTTAAAGTGCGTCTGCTGTATCGGAAACCTTTGTTGGTTTTGTCAAAACTCCAATGTTGACGCTCGGTTTCCGACGCAGCGGACGCGCTGTTAACTTCACACACATCGAAAAGTAATTTATTTTCTAAAATGTCTTGGACAGTGTAAATGACTCATAAACTCAGCTAATAAAATTAGTTATAAAAATGTGAATTATTTTTTATATAATACTTTTGTGTAGCTGTGTGTTGATAATTTTAAAATTGTAATGTTTATATTGTTGTTTTAGTATATGTCCCATTGAATATCGTGTGAAATATCTTATCCCGGGCAATTTCAAAAGGTAACATACTTAACGATCTCTAACCTGACCTTCCATTGTATCAATATAAATGGTAGTCCTTTTGGAAGTTCTTTCCTATAATCCATATAAAGTAATTCAACCAATTTTGCATATTACCAGTAATACACACTTAGTGAAACGACGCCCTAAAAGGTAAATTATCTCAGAGAGTTACTCGCTCCGAACTGCCCGGGCATGTAAAGTAAATGCCTCCATATAATAACATATTAGTGTCTCTGAAACGAACCTGATATTCCTCGTAATGTGAATAAGATTATTTCTTTTCAAATCACCCGCAAATTTCATTTTAATGTTCTTACGACTTTCCTTGATAAAATCTCGAGCCTGTACGTTTCGTTTCACGTATAATATTCGTATTTATTTGAATGTTAATTGTAGAGTACTTGTGTTTTGTTAGATCGTATATATTTGATTAAATTGTTTTGATAACGTGAGTTAACCTTGAACTATTTTTGGTGAAACATATTTATGATCATTTTGGTAATTTAATTTCTGTTTTATTTGTTTTATCTCAATCCCACTTTAAGATCTTGCCTTGAAAGTAAATCTTTATTACTTTTGCTTGCAGCTAACTACAGATAACCTTAATACTTATATTAACCTCAAGGCAATTTCATGATGTTGATAACTTAAGTTGCAGAAAATAACAATTATTTTTAAGTAAGTGTATGCTTAGTTATAGGCTGCGTAAAAATCTGTGGCAACATGCTACGAACGCACGGATAAAACGCCTACGGCGTAGCACGTAGCTGCGTAGCATGCATGTAGCAATCTACGTAGAATAGCGTAGCCCGTATCTTTGCATATGCTTGTATACTTTTCTATATTCTATGTGCTTCCATAAACATGTAATCAAGTACATGAATATTATCAAAAAATATTGAATTGTAAATAAATATTCGAATAGCATTTTTATCTTGTAGTTAGATGTATTGTATAGTTTCAGTGAATCTATGTAATTGGTATACTGTAGATGTAAGGTTTTGTAAATCGGTTCAGTTTATATTCTGCATAAAGAATGTGAGTAGCCCAACACAGTTAAATGCTGTTCCATAATCATTCAAAAACAATATTTACATTTAAAATATTTTATTTGGAAGTGTTGTGTTTATTGATTTGTTTAGGTTTTTATGGCACATATTATTAAACTAAAAATGTTCATGTTCACACAATACGATATGTTTTGATTGCAAAAATTCAATTTTCCCACGTTCTGATTGTAAATTAAACGAAGGCAATATAATAAAGTTTTTATAATAAGTAACAAGAATAAAACGGATTGTTTAAAACATGTATTACTTAGAAATATTTATTATTAACTACTTATAAAAGTGTAACCGTACCGGTAAGTTGTATGATATACATTCGGAAGCTACTCGTTAACTGTGCACACGAATAAAGACGTAAGTTTAAATTGTATATTGTTTTTGTCTCCTTCGAGCTAACAAATATTTATTAACCGATCACAATAATCGACCTAAATCGGCAATTAAAGACAACAGATAAAATTACAACTTTTAAGGACCACCATATATGTACATAGACACCTTCGCTATGATATGTTGCTGTTCTACGTTTCTTATCTTCTTATCGAGTGGATGGTCAACCTGACCAATCCTGGTGTCAGAGTTATTGAGCCGCCAAAGGCCTCTGACATGGCTCATGTAACGACTACTATCCGTAGAAAGTAACGGGACTGACGGCTTAACGTGCCCTCCGAAGCACGGAATCATCTTACTTTTCGGGCAATCAGGTGATTCAGCCTGCAATGCCCTAACCAAACTGAGGACAGTCTCACAAAGTGATTTTTGTGAGGTATCCCCACCGGGAATCAAACCAGGAACGTCCGGATCGTGAGCCCAGCGCTCAAACCACTAGACCACGGAGGCTGTTGTACGTTTCTTATGATTGGTCAGCATCATATCAACGTTCTGGTGGAAAGGCAGGAAATAATAGACAAATATAAAATATATATGTCCCAGTTATCAATCCAAACAAGTAAGGCTTCTTTATTTTTGAACTCGAATATTTAACGAAAGCCTATTTAAAATGAAATTAAAATTTCAACGAAAAAACAAAGAAGGATCATTCATTAAAAACGAGAAAAAACTCCATTTACGCTCGTAAAACCGGGGTTGATTTTCATAGAGCCGTTTTTTGCAATTTTAGACTTAATTACATTGGAATTACAGTTAATAATGGCTCTGAGGTGAAGTTTTATTAGACATTTAAAACCTTTATTTTAATAAAAATGGTTTTTTTTTGGTTTCCAACCGATTATTCTTTAACCTTTTTCTTCAATTGAGTAACAAAGTTAAATTGTACATTCATAAGTAGACAATGTTACTGCGAATAATGTCTTGCATCCTAAGCTGCGATTAACTCTCTGGGGTTGTTACTTTTTCAAGTATTTTTAGAGCATGCTTCGCCGTTTTATATGACTTGTTAAGTTGGATTGCGAAATAGAAATCTGATAGTAATCAAATCACCAGCGTTAAAAGAAACCCGGCGGTACAGCGCTGGCTATCAGGAACCTTATCCGACCTATGTTAAATATAATATAAGTCCAATTTTTCTCAAAATCCTTCATCCTTCATCAAAAAAACAGTTCTATTGGAAATGAGAATGAGAAAATGAACTTTAAAATTTGTCACAGAATCACACACATTCACATCTAATGTATCTATTTACCCAAATATGCAGACCAATGCAAACGTAATTCATATTCAAGCACCCAACCCATATTATTTTAACAATAAGATGTCAAAAACTTATGAAAGTTAGTTAGTCCCAATTGAAAGAGTAATATTTGACTATTTGGCTATTTCGGAGTTAACAACTTAAAATAAGAGCAATTAATTCTCAGTTATCGTTGACACACTGGTGTACCGACTCGGTTCCAAGTGAATTGTTTCATATATCGGTGGAGCTCGCTGCGACTGCAGATAGCCTCACCTCGTTGGCCGAAGGGCTTAGTTGCATGAGTCATGAAAGAGGCTAGAGTCGTTAGTGGATGCACGTGGGAAGCTTTTATATTGAAAATGTTTGTCGCAAGTTGAACATACAAATATTTATTAAAAAAACAAAATGAAATATGTTAGTAAAGAATGTATGAAAATACGGAAGAGCGAAGTGCTAACTGTTTCTATTTCGTGATGAAAATAGCGACGTTTACATTGAGCAAGCTCCAATTGGTAAGTTCTAAAGAAAAAAGTTTAGTTCGGTTTGTTGTAGCTGGCGAGTTTAATAGAACTTTTCGTGATTAAGTTTAAGTATGTTTGTTGTTGGTGTTTCTAATAAACAAATAAATAGACTTTCAAAAATTCTATGAATCCTCCAAATTGCTACAGTGACAGACGCTTAATCCATAAAAAATCTTCGTCCGATCAATTTCTTTTAAAAACCTAATCAACTTAAGACGCCGAAAGTAAACATATTTCACAAAAACATCGAAAGATTACTCATCTATACAATAATATATTTAGGAAGCAATAACAATTCGTAACGAAATAATTCCCAGCCTTATTTCCGAAGCAAGGAGGCTGCCATAAAAATATATCTCAGGTGTTCAGCGAATCGAAATAATTCAGTAAGCATTCGGATAGTAGGAGTAGCGAGCGAGGCTGATTGATGTCGGATGAGCGCTGCTTACATCATATTATGTTATGTAAATAGCTTTAATACACAAACGTTTGTTACTTGAGAGGTCTGTGACCTCTGAATTAGGGTTATTTAGGGTTATATAGATACAAGGAAAGCTGACCCCATCACCTACATAGCCAGAAAGAGAGAGAGAGAGAGATAGAGACCAATTGTTACAACAGTTTCACTAGCATCATACTAACACATTTTTACATCCACGTAATAATTTTCCCTAGTATTCCCACGAGTATTTCGAAAGTAACTTACTTTATCTTAATCTTCAACTTTTTCCACGCCTTTCATCAAAATCTGTTGACCGGATTTCATAACACAGACTTCTCCATATACAAGTAATATTAATGCAGATTTCAGTAACTTGTATCACCAGACAGACAGGGATCTTGTTACCAGTGAGGATCCACCTTTGTAATGTGAGAGTGAAGACCTAGGTTCATATGAGACGGTAAAATATCTGTCAAATCGAAAAGAGGACAAAGGAAAATATATTATTAGATACGGATAGATCTGCAACGGTCTGCCTAAAGAGGATCTGGCGCTTAGTTATGACATTCTGAAAATACGTCACTATATTTATCACTTGTAGCTCCTCAGTTGTACCCGCGTTGTGTCGCTCTACGTATAATATTATATCATAAAAAGGTTTGATAAATAATCTCCCAAACTTATTGCAACGTCAAGGTCAAATAATAATCAAAACCCCAAGAACGCTTCACATCAGAATTAATATGAAATCGTGAACGTTCAACTGAACATATATTATTCATACACCGAACCAACTACTCTGAGATATCAAAAGAAATTTCCAAAGTTACCGAAATGGGTAAAGTTGGAGCGTGTTGAAATTCCTGCACATTACCTATGTATTACCGTACGTTATGTATGAGGCTCGGTTAAATTGGAAGTGCGTTTGTTTACACGTAACATTATGTTTAGCAATCTTCATGATAAATTACGCAAGATGAGAAAAATGTGATGATTTATGTGTTTAGCTTGTGCGAGTATCAAGTTGGGGAATGTACGGTGAATATAAATATGAATGGGCGTTTAGACATGCGAGTTTACTAAGTGCGAGTGAGCAAATTCAGAAGCAAACAATTTTTAAAAGCTTGGATTAGCATCATAACTCGCTCGATGTACTATCGTTCTATTTGCAACGACGACGACTGATAGATCTTTTTATTATAAATCTAAATGTTCTTAAGATGTTAAATGTTTTACTGTAAAACGTATGAACTAAGTAAGACAAAAATATTAAGCTTAATTGAGAAAAAAACTAAGTCAACTGGCCAACCTCTAAAACAATGCATAACTATACGTTAAAACTTAATTGAAACTACCAATTATAAGTCTAACACGTAGTCAATAGCAAACCGATCGAAGTAATCTACGTTTGTTTGCCAAGAACCCCTGAGGAAGCCGAACAGCTAACTTCAACTATACGAGTATAGATGAGAATAGCTTCAACTATACAGCTATAGTTGAGTGAGCGATAATTGGCCGACACTTACCCCGTACCGTGCGGTGCAGCTCTTCGGGGTTTCTATTGTGGTGTTTGCTATACATTGCTCGGCGACAAACGATGAAGTGAAATTGGGTAAAGAAGAGGAGACATTGGTTACGGAATTTGCATGTGTTTTATACTAATAGAGCTAAAGAGTTTGATTTTGTATTTGTTTGTCGATTTGAACTGGTCAAGCTCTATAACGTCTAGCCGATTTTGGAACAATCCATATTTCGGACCTTTGTGCCACTTTCAAATATTAATTCCTGTATAGAAAACTTCACCAGAATATATATGTTAATAAGCAGTGTAATAATACTTACTACATTATTTCTATTTGTAAAGTCCATTATACACGTTACGGATACCCCAGACAGTTAATATAATTAAAAACCTCGCAGATACTCTAATGAAACCCCTAGATTTAATTAAACGTTAATCAAACAAAACCACTCACAATTTTTATTCTACATTTACCTCAAACATACTGAAACCAACTTTCTAACCAACGATTTTAGGTTCATTTTGTCATGACAAGTTTAGGAGTGTAAACATCAGGTTGGTAGCAAATGTTTTGAAAGCTGACCTAATTTGAACCTAATTATGTGGGTCATAAGAGCGGGGTGTTCCGGTGCATCAGTGACATGGATAGGGCTAATGGAAGCAAATTTCATTTTAATGACCTTCAGGGTTGCGCCCGAGGGTTGATCCTATCGGCAGATTTACAGAAGGGTTGGGTTGCCGAGACTTTATCTATTGTGGATAATGAAAGTTATGTCGTATTTCAAATGTCACTTTATCAATGGAATTACTTTTAATATACAAGGTGCTAACAAATTAGTCACGGATATTTTTACAGCTGATAGTACTCGGTTCTCGGAGTACATTTAAGTATAAAACATCATAGGTTTTGTTATGTTTTTTTGGAGAAAAATAGGAAACAAATTTGCTACGTTAAAACACCCTGTTAATAAGATAATTAAATGAGACCTCTTTAGACATATTCTAGAACCTCTTTAAACTATCATTTAGGTGAAACATCAAAGACATTTAAGAAAAACAACTTTTGACGTGACATGACAGACAGTGTTAAACATCTTGACAGGTACATAATAAGGGGTGATTATTTTAAAAATTTATTATAATATTTTTTTTTGTTCGAAAAATTAAAACAAAAAAATGATATACAAAGGTTCCTTAATTACAGTTAAAAGTTAATTGTTTTCATGTTATGTATCATCTCTTGAAATATCCGTGATTAATTTGTTAGCACCTTATAGATCACAGTCGTTATTTAGTTTAGACTACGGGGTATTGACCAGCGGGAAGTTCTAGTTATTTTAATGACCATTGATAAGAGGCGTTACTTTTAAGAGCTACGGTGCAGTGACAGTGAAGGCGCCGGACAATTTTTTTGAAAAGGTTACATCCAAGCCAGTCAGTCAATCAGAACAAAGATTCTAAAGGTGTGATTCCACCAGTGTGCCGCACTGTGCCGCACTGCAATGCACACTGTGCGACACAAATGTTGATTCTGGTCGACTCATTAAAGCATACAATAACAAATTGTGCACGAACATTCTAGGTATGTTCGCGCACATCTTGTAACATTTGTGCGCGCACACATGCAGGCAGTGGACTCGCGTCGACGTGTACAAACCTGTTGTTCGCGAACTCAGTCTTGCTTCCGCTACCGGAATGAAAACATTTATTTGTGCGCGTACATTTTTAATTAACCAAATTAAATATGGATTGGACGAATGATAAAATTATTACATTTATTCAAGCTATTGAAACTTATCCTGTGCTGCTGTGGGATTCTAGTCACAGTGATTATAAAAATAAAAACAAAAAAATATGACGCCACTCAAGAGTTGGCGCAAAGCTTCAATTGTGACTCGACTGAGGTAATGAGAAAATGAAAGATTATTTTGCCGTCCATATTAACTACTGAACTGTCTTCGCCAGAAACTCTGCTCAGTGAACATGTTCGCGCACAAATGTGCTTTACTGTGCGCTTACAAAAGTTACGCACAGGCTTACCAGTGGACATGGAAGCCAAATGCGATACCAGCTTAGTACGCGCACTGCTGGAGTTTTGCACAAAATGTTTGTAAACAAATGTGCTGCACACTGTTTTGGTGGAATCGTACCTTAATAGTTATCTTTTTAAACAATCGCTAATCGCCGTCACCGTCCTGTCTTTCGGCATCTCCGTAAGTAGAATCACTGATCGTAAAATGTTTATGAAGGTACCTATCAAAGAGAAATGGAAAATCATATGGGAACATTTTTAAGTCAAAATTATTCAAAGTGCACTTACCGTAATGTAACGAAAAAAAATGTATTAAAAAAAGTACCGATAAAAGTGTATCATAAACGCATCGGTTTCACGAAACGGTAACGATTATTGGAACAACGTTTATTTAACGGTAACGGTTTGAAATACCGAATGTTTGGGCGCGCCGTAAACGGTATTTCTGGCACAAAACGAGCCATGCATCTACGTATCGCGCGCTATCGCCATAGATTTTATAGCGCGATCAACGATAACCTTTGATAATGGCCAATTAGTTTTATGATACTGACGTCACAGTGTACTCGAGCGCACAGTATTGTGACATTGTTAGTTTATTCTCTGGAACCTTGTTTGCATAAAACATATTCTAATTTGGTAAATCTCTTTGATCTCTGTAATATATTGTAGAACATATATGTCGTATCTTTTTACATTTAAAACTTCCAATAACATCAAAGCCAAAGTCAAGTTAGAGTGGAAGTAAGTTGGAAATGTTATAACTGTCTCAATATTTCTTCACAGAGTTCAGTACATTACTTTTTTAAAATGGTACACACATAGGAAAATGTACTAGTTCAACAAAAAAATATTTTATTTAAATCACTTTACCTACAAAAACCTTCATCTTAACCCAGCCCTATTCGCATGTATCACACGAATTGTAAAGAAAAAATCTGAACGAGAAACATATTCTTCGGAACGCCCTTCGCAGTACAACCGTTTAACATTCATACTGTGTCCCGCGCGGCGTCGCATACAATGCCTTTTATATACGAACGTTGTAAGTATCTTTTGTTTGCGCCGACAGCGCGAAGAAAAACGGCCCCAAACAGTGGATGTGTCTGATTTAGTGCACTTATTAACCGACTTGCGGGAAGAGAATGCCGCCGCCGCTTTGCCGTTGGTAAGTGAGTAACAGATTTTAATATACTTACGTATATTTTTTTCTTTTCCTGTACACTCGGAGGAGACAAGTGGGAACGACTCCGTGTAATATATAGATAGATTGCAATTGATTGGTGTGGTTACTGTCAAAATGTTTAAGAGTATTAAGTAATGGTCTGGTCTTGGCCCATTCCCATACACTTTGATAGAAAACAACAAAAATGTAAAGCGATTGTAACTTGTCTATGAAATCAGATATTTCAAAGTGGTGATTCATAAAATCCTACTAATATTATAAATGTGAAAGTTTGTGAGGATGGATGTATGTATGGATGTATGTTTGTTGCTCTTTCACGTAAAAATTACTGGACGGATTTGGATGAAACTTTACAGTAATTTAGGTTATACCCGTACATCAGAATAACACATGGGATACATTTTATCCCGAAATTCTCACGGGAACCGATACAACGCGGATAACACCGCGGGGCGCGGCTAGTAATTTGTAAATTTCGAAACACAGAGACGCAAGAAGACGTTAAGATTATTTTTGGATTTTGAAGTAGTAGAAAAAAATAATTTAAGAGAAAGTGCAATGAATACATTAACACATTACCCCGTAATGGCCAACTAAGTCCGGTACGTTGCGGAGGCCTGTAATGTCATTAGTTTCGCCGAAGAGATTGCGGCGCGGCAGGTACCTCGTGAAATACGCCGCCATTACCGAGCCCTTCTCAGGGATTAGGGACCTTTCACTACACGGCCCTCCGACATCTTTACCTAATAATTTAAAACATTTTAATGTTTCCGTGTTCCTATAAATATTCTAGTTAAGTAGTTTCGGTGAGAAATCGATTTAGGATATTTAGTCGTAGAAGAGAGTTGATACTTGGATTAGTATCCGTTTATTGCTTTCTTATCTGAGATAGTTGGATGTGAATGGATGTATAAATTAAAATATATAAATAGTTTTTTTCCAATACCTAACCCTGTACTAATATCTTCGGTGAGACGAGAGACCTTTGCCCAGCCGTGGGGCATTACAGGCCTACTCAATACATTTGCATATGAAATGAAAGCCATCCATATTTTTTTGCCGAGCTACAACGAATTGTTTAAATATGATATTATAATGTATAGAAATAAAAACGAATCGCCCAAAACGTACTTATTTCGTTTAGGCATTACTTTATCTTCAATAAATAAGTCTAAGACAAGCCTTATACAACTAACTAATAAGCATCTAATAAGTAAAAACACGAGAATTTCCTCACACGTGTCAGAATTCAACGGAAAATAAATCTATTTGACATCAATAAACCTTTCTCGAATCTTCTTAATTAACGAAATAATGTTCGAGTGCGAGATAAGACGCGTGTCATTGTAATTGAAACAAAGTAAGGAAGGAGGTTCTACCGTGGAGGTTTTTATACACGAAAGAGGCGGCGCCGGCCCGCGGGAACACATTCAGTAATGACAAACGTTGAACACTCTCACAGTCCACGTAATTAGTATTTTAGTCTTTAATTCAGTTTTGTTTCATATTTAACCCCCGATGCAAAAGAGGGGTGTTATTAGATTGTTTGTGTGTTTTTATCTATCTGCCATGGCACAGTAGCTCTCAAACGGATGGACCGATTTCGATGCGGTTTTTTTTCATTTGAAATCCTTGAGTTTTCCTTGCGGTTCAGCCAGTTCTTAGCTATGTTTGGTAACAATAAGTCCATTCATTTTTGCGCACGGGGATTTTATATGTTAAATTTATGGCTGTGTATGGCAAGTTTAGTGTACTTGTATTCAAAAAAGTAAAATGTCTGAATTGTTCCATTTGGTATATTTGTTTGTTATCTACCTACTCATATCAAACTAAGCCAACATAGCATAAGTGACGGCTGCATTCAGACGAATAATAAGCCCAGCATTAAGATAAATATACTCGTATAAGCATAGGATACAAATAAAGGTATACACAGTTTGTTTTTCTCTAACATTCTGATATGGAAAAAATCGTTTCGAAATCGGTTAACATGTAGGTTTTGATTGCTTGAAGTGTTGTAGTGTTTTGGATTGCTTCAGCAATGAATAACTCTATCAACTTATCCTAAATTTATAAAAAATCTACACCCGATTTTCAAACATAGATTTAAGAAACATTTTCGCGTATAAAAATATTCTAAAATTAATATCGAAAATAGCACCCAAAAATATTGTTCATATTTTTCTGAAAAACGTAGCTTCAAATTATCCGTAAGAAAAAAATCCGCTGACTTTTCCCGGCACCGCGAGACCTGATAACGGGGCCATTTTCTTTTTGCGAAAATCAAACTAATAGTTTGCCCAAGGGTTTATAGAAAGCAATAAATTTTTCTTCAGCCGACCTATCTCGTTTTTCTATTATCCTCAAAGAGGAAATATATTAAGTTTATTAATTAAGATAACTTCTAAGATTAAGAACTAAATGAAACGAAAATTAATTGCTCGATTAATTAACAACGATCCGCGGTGTCGATTGTCTCACATCTGATCTCTATCGCTTCTCTTTTCACGTTCCATTAGGTGTTTCTGGATAAAAACAGACCATGTTTAGCAAATCAGCTAACTTCAACGCCAAACATTTTATTCGGGTAAATTGTTTATCTGCAAAAGTGAACACATTGATAACTAAAGTAAAAAATAGTAATCTTTTACCAGAAAAAGCATATATGGTTGAGAAACCTCCTCCTTTTTTGAAGTTGGTTGAATACGTGGTCAGTTTCTATAAAGTTTCGTCCAGATCCAGAAACAACTGACCAGTGAAACAATTGCCCATCAAAACCACACGCGTTCAATCGTCCCTCCCGCGTGCATTTCTGTGACCCATGAGTTTTATATTCGCGCCTCACAGAGCTTTCGCCACAACTGAAATCACCCTTACTTTTTTCTAAACAAAAAACGTAAGTTTATCGATTATCGGATAAAAACTTGAGTCTCGTTTTTAATTTTAAGTGAGGCCGACTTAGTTTTGTAGGTCAAATAGGCGGAGTAGTTTTACGGTTTTGTTCTTGAGTTTTCTCGGTAAATCTTAATTAATAAACGGTTTTTTTTCCTTTTTAAAGAAAGTTTTAAGTTTTGAAGCTAAATAAAGCTTCAAGTACAAAAACCAAAATCTTATTTTAGTGTACTTACAGTCTCGCTATCGTTTAAAGCAATGATAACAAAACTACGACGAAAATACTACAAAAGCAACATAAAGGACACTACAAATTGCGCGTTTACGGTTCAAAGTATCCCGTCATAAGCGTTGAATATAAATTCGGAGGTGGTCATTACGTCACCGTGGCAACGCGAGACGTATCCTTGACAGTAGATTAGACCCGCATGAAGTTTTAAACATGTTTTAAATGAAACCTGAATAGTTTTGATAAGGGCTAGTTAGACGTCTTATCTCTACGCCTTTGTAATAATTAATGGCGCGCACTCACTGGGAGACTTTAGTTGCTTGGTTTGGGATTAAGGGATTTGTGCACTCGTGGTGCTTGCGTTATGATAACATTATTAAGTGTGTCTGCATGTATACAATATGAATGATGTACTGTCTAGCTACTTAACAATAGGTACTCAACTAAAACATACAAGACGTCGCAAAGGATTTAAAAAAATAAACTAACATTACAGGTCAGCCTCCGACTCGATGGCGGAGCTGGACGATTTCGATAGGGATTGGAAGAAGTTGGTCGGAAAGAGATACATGGAAGGAATTGGGGGAGACTTTTGCCCAGCAGTGGGACAACGAGGTTACGTAAAAAAACTAACATTGCGGCAATTTTGATTAAATACCAATACGCATATTGAAATATTGAGTTAACAAAAAGTTACCATAAATCTCGACGTGGAATCTTTGAGTGTACAAATCGCCTAAAGGCTGTTGTTACAGGTTGCATGTTTGTTTAGGCGCGGTACGGACGTATCACATATATTTATATAGGTCAGCAGACACCCTCCGACTGAATAATTTACGTTCCCAGGAAATAGGAAACAATTGCAGACTATTCTCTTTATAAACCTTGTGACGGAACAAAGCAACTTTGTTTTTGTTGTCTTTTGTGTCGCGTAGTTTGAGATTTGCCTAAATGTTGAAGAATTAGCATATAGTGTGCTCTGCGTGGGCGGCGGGTTGATTTACATTTAATCCTTTTTGATCTTGCCTTTATATATTTTAAACTAGCCGCGTCCTGCGGTTTACTCGCGTTGTGTCGGTTCCCCTGGGAATTTTAGCATGAAAAATATCCTATATCCTTCCCGTGAATGTGACTTTCCATTACGAAAAGAATCGAATTAGTAGTTTCTTAAATCAACGCGTTCATACAAACAAAATAAAACTCTTCAGCTACCAGTCCGGTTTCAATAATTCTTTTTGTATTGGAAAGCGACATTCAACGGAAAGGTGATAGGCTTTTTACATCCCGAAATTCCCACGGAAACAGGCACAACGTGGGTAAAACGGAGCGCTTCTAGTTATACTTATAAGTGGAACTAGCAGCGCCCCGCGGTTTTACCCGCGTTGTGCCCGTTCCCGTGGGAATTTCGGGAATTTTTTTACATAAAAACCTTCCTCTTGAATCACTCTACCTATTACAAAAAACCGCATCAAAATCTGTTGCGTAATTTTAAAGATTTAAGCACACAGACAAACAGACACGAAACAGAGACGCCTTTATTTTATACTATGTAGTGAAGATATGTTCAGCGGTATATTTCTGTAACTCAGATGTTTCAAATTCATACAAAAAGTCGACAAAACATTACACGACCCTTTGTCTCGCTAAATGTGATTAAAGAAAGGATAAGGTAATTGAAAAAAAGGAATTTGAAACAGGAAAAGTTTTTAGAAATAAAGATAACAGGTAAGAAACACTGGTCATGAAAAGGTTCCGGAATTTTCTATTTGTTAACCCTTTGGATATTATTTTAAGTAGCATGCAAATCGGTGAGCGGGTCACGTTTTTTAGAAAAAAAACAACGAGTTTGGTCCTTTTTTTATTTAATTTAGTTCTCTGATTGAAAAAGGTCAGAAATAACGGTTAATATCTGAATTGAAAAGTTGAGGAAAACAATTATTGTTTTTTTTTTGTTTTTTTTTTACATGATGTCTAAGTAACTCAGACCACAATGTGTGTTTTGTTTCATTTGGATCACATTTCTGTTTGATATAATAAATAAATTAAAAAAGACATAATCATCAAAAAAGATCGCTTCACCTTTATGAAATGTGATACGCGTGAGAGAACCGAACCTTTTTTTCTGTTTAAAAGGAATTGAGTGTGATGAGAAAATCGACTTATTAGTTTATACGGAAGTCTATTTCAGAATTAAGTGTAAACGTAATCTCTCTCTTAAACTTAAGAGCGGCTCCTGTCAATGGAGTTCTTTTCATTCGTAAACGTAAAGATTATGGGTGTTAATATGGATCTCACTGAAACTCGCTTCGTTTCATCAGTGTGTGTCTACCTCCACGGTACACGGTACTCGCACGCCGGTGTCGCCCGCCAGGTGGCGCGTCTCAATTAATAATGTTGACTCCTCTTCACTCGAGAGGTCTCAGTTTTTCTCCACACGAATGTTACCTTTTCACTTTTTACTTCAAGTTTGTTTTGAGATCAACATTTTGAAGATGTTTTTCAGCTAAAGGTTGATATGATATGACACTTTTGGGTTCAATAGATCGATGAAATATCTGTATTTTTTTTAAATGAGTTTTTTTATTGATAGGTATTTTTCAAGGTTTGGTTAAACTAGGCGCGTTTACAAGCTATTATCCGACGAGTCCATTAGAACGAGCGGGCAAGTCCAAGTGTGACTTTTGGGTTCTAAGGTAAACACCCAAACTATACCAAAAAACTATGTTATATATACTAACAGTTATAAAGAGTTGTAGGTGTACTAATTAGCTAAGTTCCCGACATATTATACTCGTAAGTCACCCAGTGAACAATGTAAATTATATTAAAACTCCTACACCGTCCATCACCTCCATTCTGCAAAGAATTCCAAAAGTTTAATTAAACCAAGTTACATTTTTAAGCGTTCCTTTCATACCTCAAGTGCAATAACGATAACACATGAACGCGATGCTTCCGCGAAGAATTTTAATTAAGAATGATAACAATTTTAATCTCATTTGGATGCGAACCCTTCTGCAGTCAAATACGAAAATAGTAGATTTTGGAAAGCTCCGACTTTTTACTTTGGAGGACGACTGTCGTCCGACTTTTGATTAAAAATCTAATTAACTTTATTAAAATACTTACGATTTTAATTGGTGTTTTCGAAGAGGCATCCCTTTTTGAACAACATCGTCTGCTTAATCAAGTTGGAGTTTCTTTTGTTTGCATTTACGTGGTTTTTGTGGGTTTCTTTTATTGTCGAGGGGAGCCGCGCACAATGGGCCGAAGAAAGGATTGCGCTACAATGTGACCGCTACCGGCGGAGAGAACAGTTCTACACTTCGGATGCATTATCAGAGTACTTACTTCAATAATTATAGCCTTTAGGGAGATACAGCGGTGTTATCATATGCACAATCCGGTTTTCTTCGACCGTATTAGTATCATGTTCTTAAAGTATTAGCCTGTAATGTCTCACTGCTGGGCAAAGGCCTCTCATCTCGCGGGTTGGTGATCTCAAACCCGAACCATGTTTGAAAAGTAAGAAACATGTCTTCGCTCGACCTGGGAATTGAACCCGGGAGGACCTCAATTTTGGCAGGCGAGTGCGCTTACCACCACCGAGGCGTCAATGTCATGTTCTTAAAACGATACCTTATTTCTTTATCATAAATAAAAAATTGATTGAACCATCAGAGACAACTAAATTCACTAGTGTCGTTTTATAAAGTCAGTTTTGACACAAAGTAGAACTAATTTTGATTTAGTTAAAATTCAAAATTAGATTATTAATCCCTCAGACCGTTGCTTTACACGAATTAATTAGTCCTAACTAATCTCAATTCAGTGTCTAGTTAGTACTAATAATTTATTAGACATAAAATTATTTGGCTTATCTCATAATTAGAATTATACTGTTTAACCTTTGATAAGATATCCTACAGCAAGTTAAAGGCGGGGCTATACCAACAACACAGCGCCTAAAGCAACTATAGACACAGCGGTCTTTAGAGTCTCCAGACTTGTTCGACGCAAACAAAACTGACTCTGGTCAGTCTAAAGTCAGTTGTTCGTACAAAATCTTTAAACAAGAAGTCTGTTACTCGTATAGTGTCTTGTGTGCGTTCTTTAATATATATTTTTCATGGACCAGAAGGCTGTCTACATGTCTACAGTACAATGTGCCCTGGTTCTTAGATACCATTATAAAGAGGGCAGCTATTTTGACATTCATAAAGCCATTATATAATATCATGTACGCTCCTTTGGCCCGACTTATTCGAGTCCCGGCACAAAATAAACCGAGGGTGAGTAAATTTTTGTGTCAGTTGGCCACCTTCGTCAATGTGGAGCTTGTGTGCCGTTCGTAGCGTGGAGTGGGACTAACAGCGAGTTGTTCAATATTGCTAATAACTTCACATCCATACAGGACGATACGAATTCGTCCGTGCATATTGATATTGTAATACTGTTACACCCATAGAACTAGAACGTATATTGAACGCATATTGATATTGTATTACACCCATAGAACTAGAACGTACGTCATACCACAAATGATTATTCTAATACGAGTAGAAGTCAAACTTAACGAGTACTTTAATATTTAATGACTATGCACACAGGACTAGTACCTGCCATTGCAGGCTCTTTGCAACATGCCACTTATGTGTAAAAGCTTAGAATTGAATCCTCAATTAACCGACTTTGTTAGGCGTGTCACTAACTGCAAAGTACAAAGTCAAAACTGAGTGCAGGCGCGAACGTTCAAGCGTTCTTTGTTTCATTCATAAAGAGCGAACTAAAATGACAAAATGGCTGCAAGAGAGAATTTTTTGGTAGCAGTGATACTCCGTTAGTTAACGTGTCTCTAGTACGTGTGGAGTGTGAACGACTCCCCTTAGATTTATTTTAACTACCGATACACGCCTCGACACCACGTCGACCTCGCTGCGGCTTTGCCTCGTAAGTACCCGTGACCCGCTCTCGCCGTAACCACACCCTTATCGGCCACTCGCTAAATAGACAGTGAGCAAGGTTTCATTTACTCGCATGTATTTGTCTAAATGCGTGAAAATATTATTTTTTCACCATTTTGTTTTAATTGTAATTTATTGTCTTTGGAACATTGTTTTCAACTCAACAGAACAATGTTAAATGTAATAAACTGACCAAATATTATTTAGTTTTATAATTAGGACCGTTATTAATGCGTTACAAAAATTCGTCTATTACAAATATTGATGTATATTTTTAATGGAAAAAAATAAACTTTGACCTATGTAGATCAATTTCTAAAATGGAACTCACCATAAAGTTGATCTAGACTATGTCGTAATCTATCATAAACACAATCAACTGTAATAATTAAATTTAACCAAAGAACAAAACGGACATTAAACAATGTTTCATTACAGTATAAAATGCGCGACCACACGTAAAGCCCACTGTTTGCCGACCGCTGTAGTAATTTGTAAGTTGACCAAAATTGCGCAATGATTAACATATTATCCCTAAATCTGTGACAAAAGCCCGAACTGGTCAGGTTCAACCGATGACTACAATTCATTTGTCGACCGACGTTCGATTGGCTTTCGACCACATGCTTCGAACGAAAACCGCGAGATATTTGCGACCGGTTCATATTTCAAAAGTTAATCGATTTCAACAATGTAGGCTATGAATTCATGTCGGTAGTTAACTTTTATATTACGTAGTTTTTAAGTGAAGACCGACTTAAAACTTTTTGAAATCTGTTAAAAGTCGAACGAATTTGAATGAATATTCTTGCAATTTCCCTTGAATATTTAATATCAAAACATAAAATCTAGATAACCTCGATACAAAATGGCCAAAGGCCCATAACAGCTTCGAATATTGAAGGAGCCCTATACCCAGAAATGGCAGAGATTACTTCATATTACTGAAATCTATGGGAATAAGAAAAAAAAATTATATTAAAAATATATTATTTAAATAAAAATTGTATACGGCAAATGACAAAATGACAAAAAGTATTTGAGATGTCCATGCATGACACACTTAAAGCAAGGTACCTAAACACAATGTTGCAAAACTAGAATATCCAATCCAACTGCGCCAATTTCCAAAAAACTACATATATTTTATCTCCAGTCGATGCCGGTGAAGCTCTCTGGGACCTATTTGTACTAATTGCCAATTAACACTTTTAACGAGTGATCTAATTTTTATCTGCGTTTTGGTTCTAATTGGTCTAGATCAGATGGAAATTAAGAAGATCGGATCGGTTTTATTTAATTGGAGATCGAATAACCTTACAGATAGGTATCCAGACACAATTCAGTCTTCGGAATAGATATTTTGTTAATTAATTCTCGTTACCTACCTATTATTCGGCTTCGGCGGTTCTGCAATTTCATCTTTGAACTTCGCTTTGACACACTTTAAAATACTTGTAACATTTTAGTATTTTTAACCTTTCACGAGTTGTACACACAGAAAGAATTATCAAGTCAAAACACTTAGTACAAATACTGATCAGATCTGAATGAAAATTGGAACGGAGATAAGAGAGGCTACTTTTTATCCCAAATTCCTTCGGGAACGGGTACAACATTCTATTTAAATCCAGTTTCGAAAACTGACAAGTACGCTGTGAAATTCAATGTAAATATTACAGTTTAATAACCTTACAGAGAAAAAGTTTTCATCACGATATTTAATTTGGCTTGTGGCGTCAGCCGCGGATTAATAAAGATCCAATTTCAACTTGTGTTTCTTTCAGGCGTTCAGTGATTAATTTGATTAATGTACTTTTCAAATCTAAATGTTGATTTAAAGTTAATTAAATTACTTTCTGGTTCATAATGCTTTGTCGATGATGAGCTTAAAAGCTAATACGTTAAACTCAAATGACGTCTCGATAAAATACTATTTGTTACTTGAAATTTGACGTGAGAGATATCAGGTAAACAAGTATGGAGGAAGTAGTTATGATCAATTATTATACCCATGGCAAAACTTCTACAAAATACTACTTATATGTCCCATTGCTGGGCAAAGGTTTCATCTCACCGGACATATAGTGAGAAGGATAAAACATATTGAAATCGCGTATAGCTCTAGAATGTAAACCCTTAACTATGTAGTACAAGGGTATCCTTTCGAGGCTATCGTCTAGGAATCTAGTTCACAACATGAATGTTATTACATTTTGTTGAGTCGTTCACTACATCTGTCGCTGGAGCCCAATCTGTAATAAGCTTTTAACTTTTAAACTATTTAATATATTTCATTTTAAAATACCAAACCCAGTTTGCATAACAACATTTATTTTATTAAGTACTTAAATGTGACTGAAAAACAAAAGCTTTCTATTAAAAATATATTTATAAACACAAAATAGAATACAATTTAGACCGAATGTCATTTGTTTTTAAATATATTTAGGCTTTAACTTATAACGAGGCCATATGCAAATGTATCTAAATATGAGTATAGAATGAAGCATTTGCTAGTCTGTAGAGAGCATACAATCTAAAGAAACATTTTTACGAATGATACAATTCAAGCAAATGTTCAGTTTTTCAGACTACATGTAATGGGTCGTTCTTACAATGGTTGACGCTTTACAGTCGCAGCATTTATTTACTTTGCGTGTCACTTCGTTGAGATATCAAACCTATTCTCCCGGACCTCATAATGCCAATTCGATGTTTAAATCAAGGTGTCAAGATCACCATCAAGACATGAAAGGTCAATAATTCAAATGTCTGTTCTAGTCAAGACCGAATACAGTTTCAGTCTTTACGCGCTAAACCAATTAATGTTTTGCCGTATTTATCTGCAGTTTGTGTTCGGTTCACCGACCAAGCAGGTATTTGTTTCTCCATATTCTGTCCGGTTAACCGATCAATAAAATTAAAACTGAAAGTTAAAAAATCCTCCTTCGGGCTCATTCAATTCTAGCGTTTTGGTAATTTAGTCGTCCATCGTCAAGCAGACGATTGCGCACTGCGGTGCGTGGCCGGACGACTAAGAACGCTTAAATTAATAGCCCTTATTTCTACTATTATTTAGTTTATTTATTATTTAGCTATTTTTGCGATCACTAATTAAACTCGATATCGGTATTACAAATATTAAAATAATACTAATATAATAGTTTTATGAAATGTAAACGCCCAATCCGTCCGTAATGTGTTTGATTTAACCGTTATTCCTAATTGGTGTGAACGGAGTATTGAACCCGGTTAGTAATTCAGTGATTTAGTAAACGCTGTGTAATTCAGGCTTTACATTCGTACTGCCAATTAAACACGATTGGGATCGGATTATGATTATTTGATTACAAATATTTTATAGATAATTGGGGATTGTTCGTGTACACTGTTTAATGTATTTGGGGATGGATACCTACCGATTCGGTAATAGGATATATAAGAGTGCTTGCACACTATGCTATGTTACTGTGATACTGTTGGTATCCAATAAACATATCTAAAAGCAACATGACATGGCATTACTGTGTATCTTTTTTGTATTCTTTTGTTTTTGTTTCAATTCACATGTATAAAGGTTATTCTATTCACTTCAGTAAGAAAGATCTGGCAGGTGGTGGTGAGACAAACTGGACGCCTTCAAGGACTGGCAATTGATGGCTTTAAATAGAGAAGAGTGGCGGTATGCCTTTGCTAAACAATAAGATGATAAACAGAAGTAAGAAGAAAAAGAGTACCCATTTAATAATACAAAAAAGTGCACTTTAAAATATTAAAAAAGTATTGGTCAGTGATTTCCCTCAGCTGAAGAGAATAAGGCCTCATTACGCTTGCCTACTGCGAGTTGGTCATCTCAAACTCTAGCCATATTTTAAAACTAAATCAAAAACATACTTCGCTCGACCCGAGAATTGAACCCGGGTCCCCAGTCTTGACAGGCCACTGCACATACCATTAGAACAACGAGGCGAATCTAAAATATGCGCTAGGCAATATAAAAACAAATGACTACTAAGTGGTATCATTCTCTAAGTAAAGCTCAGCAACAGAGTTAAAGATAATCGTAAATCCACAAAGATCCACCGGCCTATATTCAAATGGAACAAAAAGCCTGTATAATGGTAGAACTAGAGGCTCGGCCTGTAATTGCTCGGGAGCCTCCGATGCTCGTTTATTTTTAATTTTCCTCCTGGAAATTGCCGGATTCCCCGTTGAATAAATGAGAATGTTGCAACTACCCATTTCAAGGTTTTTATTTTATTTCATTACGGGTGTTGGGAGCTTGATGTATTGCGTTCTGGGTTTGCTTTACCGATGAGATAGGGTTCCTTAGGGTTTTCTAGTCGGGTTTGTGTTATATTTATTTTGTTGAAAGTGCTACGACAGAAGGTGATTAGTTATAATGATTAACTTCTTGAGTCATTTTAAACAGATGTATGTATTGTACGAAAGGAATTTTGCAAATGTTTTGTTTTACACTCTATTTTTACTTATGAGACATAAAATGTGGACTAATGTCGTATATTTTTTAGGGATAGGAAGTTTAGAGAGAGGTAAGAATAGAATTAAATCACTCAACCTTTTTCCTCTTCAGGAGTAATCGTCTTCGGCTGTAAAATTGACGAAAAGCTGGAAAATTTATGAAAAGCTGTGATCAGGAGTATTATAATGATATAGGTGTCTACAATAAATCAGTGATTGTATGGTAATAAACTTAGTGAAACTTTATTGTTAGATAATTAATTAAAATCTAGATACAGTAACTCATTTCGTTCATAAACATTTAAATGTACATTTGAGTTGTAAAACTACGAAAGAGTACCTACTCTTTCGTAGTTTAGTAGTTTCGTAGTCTATTTACAGGATCAATGAAGATCTTACCACCTCTTTAACTTCGGGAAATCAATAAAATACTAAGATCCTTTTCATATTCAAACTTCTACAATAAAGACTTTCAAGTTATTGAAAATTTATAATTTTACAAAGTACTGTAGTGCGTAGCATTTTGAATTGTCCACTGTGTTTCTATTTCTAAAACTACACATCATCAATTCCCTCTAGGAAACCAAGTCCCCGGTTTGTAAGAGAGTAGTTCATCAAAGAACGCGGAGAAGTTTTGAGTGGTCCCCTGTTCCATGTAGCTCGAGGGCCCCAGGGAGGTGAAGGGGTCCTGCGGGGGCGCGCACGCGGGGTCCTTCCACTTTAACAGGTTGGGGCCCGGGATCTGATTGCAGGGGACGGGTTCGTTGCTGGAAAAAAAGGTGTTTTATAGCTGGTTCCCATAAACTGACTAAGAGCTATGTAAGATAGAGTGGGATAGAGTTACTTAGGAGTTATCTGATATAGGAAGTAAGTCTTTTACATTATTTTTATGTGAATCAATATCTAGTGGTGACTAAAGCGCTAGTGCGGGCCAGTGACCCCTTTTAAACAAAACAAGGAATAGAACGTCACACGACTCGCACCCGGCCCGCACTTAACAACTTACGGTTAGCAGCTTCCACGCACGTAGTAGCTTACTTAAGCTTAAAAGAACGGATACACCTATGATATGTATTCACTAACAAACAATATTGTATGATTATTACCGACGCGACGGAAAGACACTTGACGTTACCAAATTGTCAATTTAAGACCTACTTAGATCAATGGAACGTAAAAGGGCGAGTGCAGTACTTGTAATAGCCACCCTTCAAGTATTTTATTGGTTAATCATTGTGAAAAAGGGCATTTCGAGTATTTCCCACTTCGAATTGTACCCAACATGTCAACATTGAATAAAACATTATTCCTTTTCATGACTTTCCAAAGGCCGCGACTTTGACGGAATTCTTTCTAAACTCTGTCATTGTAAATTCAAATAATGTACACATTCGCATGTTGTGCGAATTGTGCGAGTGTTCCGTAAGCTCATTACGTTTGACGGTTTTTTATTTTTTATTCGATTTTTTGTAACGTTACATACGTGTTATTGGAGAACCGGTATAAATACTTCTTAATAATATAATATATATATTTATCATATTATAATACTAGCAGCGCCCCGCGGTTTTGCCCGCGTCGTGTCCGGTTCCGTAGGAATTGAATGAAAAATAGCTTATAACCTTTCCGTTGAATGTGGCTATCCATTACAAAAAGAATTTGTCAAATCGGACCAGTAGTTTCTGAAATTAGCGCGTTCAAACAAACAAACAAACTCTGCAGCTTTATAATATCAGTTTAGATACTCGTAACGTGTAATCTCACCCCTCCTTGACGGCGAGGAACGCTTGCGGCTGTATGTATTTGATTCCCTCGGCGACGTCACACGCCACCCGCGCCATGTTGCTTCTCTTCACCTCACGTAGGTGCGCTGCAAGAGGACTTGCGTTACTATTTAATTGTTCATTTGGTTTTAGAACCGGAACGTACGGAAAACATCGTTGAATTGCTTGAAAGAAGTTTAGTTTATAACCGAAAATGTAATAGGTCGTACTCTTTTAAAATAAGGTTCTAAATATAAACATAACAGCCAGTGTGAGAGGCTGTCTTTTCAATGAAGTAGAAGGAAGTAGATTAATATTCCTTTGTCTCTTGCACACTACTAATAATTTAAAGCATTAAGTAAATTGTAGCACTAACTTAAAAGTAACCAGAAAAAAAAACTTTGAATAAAGAACACTTCTTATTCTGTTCCAAGGTTCATAAAAGTCACCGAAAGTAACAACAAAGTCAAGTTCAAATGAAAATGTTATCCAAAGTGGCAGATAAACTAATCACATTCAGAGCGACGACAAAATAATACGACTTGTTACAAGCGCTCGCTAAAATGAAGCCTTATTTTTTGGATATTATGCCTTGACAAGTTTATCTTTGGTTTTTATAAGATTTAGTTTTCGTGAAGCCTGTATAAATTCTTTACTCGGTCCGTGACCAATAACAACGGTAACTCTTCTTGCTGTAGGTACCTTCAGTTGTCTAAGAGGCCTTCTCTTACTACTTGCAGGAATAATATAGGCCCACGTTAAAACAAATTAAAATCATAAACAATTTGGAAATGAATGGAGGTCTGGGTCCCATAATGAGGCAGTAACATGTTCAATAATGTCCAAATTAAATGTCTCACGAACAAAACCAAAACATGTCTGCCACTTTACAACAATGAAATCAAATCAACCAACATACATTGAAGCATATACTGCACGTAGCGCATAGTATCCTCACAATTTAGCAACCCTATAGTCTCTCAATTTTATTTATTTAACTGAACGTTTTAAAATGCAACATTCGTCAAACATACGAGTTGAATAGCGGCAAATAACGCGGAAACGTTTTTGAATTGTACAGTTTTAAATAACGGCTTTTAGCTTAAAAAACAATTAGTTTTATGCGTGTTTTTTTGTTCCGAGCTTCATTTGCTAACAAGTGAATCATTTTTTAACAACACGTGGATGGTAGAAGTAAATAGGGACTTTTATTTGTTGAGCTGTAGTCAGCATTCATTTCATAGTTGAAATTATTGTATGTTCTAGTGATAACACTTTACTGACCCCAACCCAATAAAGTGTTCATGTGTGTCACCTGTGTAAAATACGGTGGTTGGGTTTAGGCGAGAAACAGCAATTATGGCGGTCATTCTAATGTGAAGAACTTACATTATTCAGGGTACGCTCAACTACAAAAGTTGAGAAGCACAAGATTATCATCTCCTCTTGTCAAAGCACTTATTAATGGAATCTTTAAAAGTATTTTGTAAATTTGTAGATGACTGTACCTAGAGTATTGACTCCTTTCGATCATTTCGCTGATAGATAAGACGGCTTGGTCAAAAGATGAAATAAATGTATAATTCTTTTTTTAAAATGACTGCAATGCAGTCCTTTAGGTGGACATACTATGATGGCAGCTGGTGCATACAATACTGGAATTGTTTTCTAACTGAACTTACTAGGAGTGAAGCTGTGCTGCTGATCCCCTCTCTCAAACCAGAACCGGTCCGAGTACTTGAACACGAGTAGCTGCTTCACCATGATGCAGAACAGCGTGGGCCCCACCCGGGTGCCCTCGATGAAGTTCTCGCTCATGATGCCGGCGAGGAGGTCGATGTCGTCCACTTCGCGGTAGAGGAGCTTCAGGGCTTCCATTTTCTGTGATGCAGGAGGGAATGAGATTTATATTATAACCTTAGAGCTTAGTTTGGGTCTAATTAACCATGAGTTTGTCCAGGTATATTTATTTATTATATGTACTATGATAAAGTAAAAGTTTTTAATATCCTAAATCCTAATTACAGGGTAAAGGGCAAATGCAACATAGACTATAATCTCACTGAAGATATCTATCAGTACAGTGATTAGTAACAAAGGGTGCGTTTACTGAGAATTGGTGATCTCAAACATGTTTGAAGCATGTTCAAGGTAAATGAGAATATCCGTCGCTCAGCCGGGGAATCGAAGCTGAGACCTCCGATTTGGGAAGAAGTATACATGTCACTATGGTACCAAATCGCTATAATTGTAAAAACAAAGGAAACTACTGGTTTGACACCTAGAGTACATGGAGACACCACGCCTCAAACTTTCAATACTCTTTTTAGATTATCTATTTATCTATACTAATATATAAAAAAAAATTACATTTGCAATTTTGTTTGTATCTTCGGGCTAATCTCTGGAACTGTCGATACGTCAAATAATACTTTTCCTATTGGATAGCTACACTCAAAAGGTAGATTAAAAGCTATTTCTATCCCAAAATTCTCGCGGTAACGGGCACAACGCGAGAAAATCCACGCGCAGCTCGTATATAATAAGTCATTAGACCTCCACATCTATCACATCCAGCAGGTCCTCGAACAGGCGCGCCTGTCTCAGCCCGCAGTGCTGGCGGTAGGCGGTGTACCCGCGCACGCCCACGTCGCGCCCGCGCTGGATGTCTATCGAGGTCAGGTCGTGCGCTCTCTGGAGCTCACCGTGGAAGTTGTCTGAAAGCTGACAGTTAACACGGTAGGTTGCAGGCGTACGTTGATACGTTGATACCAGTAGTCTAGATTTCAATCGGTAATCCCAGTCACGAAATACTGTCTAGAGCATTAAATGTAAAGCTATTCAGACTTGTCTGACTTCCATAAGAGACGCAAAGACGTGATGAAAATCCGAATCCTATAGACAGTTGGAAATAGGGTTTAAAGGCGACTAGCATTGTTTTTGATACAAAATAATTACAATGTAGGAGCTAATGTTCTATTTTCATAAAATCATCAGTCACCGTATAGCTTGCACCCGCACAGATTGACCCCTACTCAATTTTCTCTATTCTCTATTTCTCTATTCTTTATTAACTCTATTAAAGATATAATCGCTTCTAATAGACACTTACTAAATTAATTAATTTTCCTCAAGCCTAACCTTTTACCCAATCTAAGTTTTAACAGCTAAACCGATAAAGAAAAATACTGAAGTTCAATAAATAATAGATAAACTATTAAAAAGATATTAAAACAACACTTGAGAGTTCCCTTCAGGGATCCGATATAATCGTTTTATGGGCGCCATAAAAACTTACTTCGGGGTCTTGGATATCGTCCAGCTTGCCGGAGCTCTGGTGGAAGGTCCCGCGATTGATTCCCTCCAAGTTTTTATCTTGTTCAATTAACGCTTGTCTATAAAGGGTCTCGGTGTAGGAAAACTCGCCGGAGTAGTGGTAACTTTCTGTGTACAATCTCGAGGAAAAAATATGTTTATAAAATTGGTTGAAATTGTGTTGGTTGGCGAATTACGTAGTGGTAAGTTGTATTTAAACCGAACATATTTATCAACAACTGAGTATACAGTTTATATAGACCTAAACTAAGCTCTCTGTAATGTAAAGTATCTTAGTTCAGTTTCCTTACGCAGTACTAAGCATTATATCATATTCCTACGCAGTGCGCAGCTCGAATCTATTAGAAATATACTTTGTCTTAAGAAAGCATAGCTTGCAAATTTTCACCATGTCAACAATAATAACAAGCATTTAATAGGAATTTAAGGTCTGATTTCGTAGTACGCAGCAATCGTAGCTATACACCCGACATGCTTGCAAGTTACGAACACAACAGTAACCTCCGTCGTACGTAAGTTTCCGTTTTAACAAATAATAAGTTACGAACACGCCTTCATTGCAACACGTTTATGTTGTCATTTGTTTTTTAGCTGTAATAACGTTATTGCTGTAACACAACATTGCATGTCACCGGAACCGAACCTTGGGAGTCTTTTTTCTAGAGCTATGCGTTTTATAATCTAGCAATCATTTCAAACAAAATTAATACAACAAGGCTAGCTGTGATAGAATAGAAAGGCTTTCCAATAGTTAGCTTTTAGATATTTTCAAATGTTTCTAAGTAATATCCCACTGCTGGGCAAATGTTTCTATATAACAAAAACATTAATTGAATTGCGTGTATACTTACTTGACTCTACCATCTAGAAGTGTATTGAAGAAGCGGAAAGCTATTTCGAACTCTGCGTAGATGAGAGGCGGCTCCTCCTCGTTGTACTTGGTGACGTATCGGTACTGATCCGTCATCAGGTCGTAGTAAGCCATGTTTTTGTAACCTGGTCCAAACAAGTAACATGAAAATGGTGTTTTTCATCGAACATTTATAAGAAAGTTAAAAAAGATAAGTTTAAAAGATATGAAAGCTAAATTTAACATGCTTGTATTAATTAATAATGCATCTTATAACTTTTCAAGCGTTTATCATTGCTGCTTCAACTCGCCACTTTAAAAACTATAAATTCATTTAAAAGACGCTTAAATAGCCGACATTATTCCTTAACAACTGATTATAACGATACACTTTAGTACTTGTCATTATAAGTAAGGAGCCAAGATTTTAATTTATTGAAAGATAGTAATTACTTTTTAATAGAATTTAAAACAATTCTAAAGAAAAGTTGTGATGGGAAATAAAATTAATAAAATACAGTAGTAGTAGTTTCTTACCCAAAAACAAAGGAAGAAGTTCGTAAAGAAATATATTCGATAGAGTGGCGATGTTGATCTGTTTGGCGACCTTGAACAGTCTGTCGTCTTTCCAGCAGGGGTTCATCTCGTGAAGGGCAGTCGCTATGCGGTTGTGTTCGCGCATGAAAAATATACCTAATGTTGTTGTTCTTAAGCCGTAGTTTCCTGCTTCAGGAAATCCTGGGGATGAGACATTTTGTTTTTTATTTTAAAAGTGATAACCTATGTAATGGACTCTGTAATGGTAAGCTGAAAAACGAACTGTAACTGCAAACTGCACTGGTTTCAAAGAGTTTATGCTAAATTGATTCCAAGTGTGGTGACACTGTGGACAGCAGCTGTTGCGTGCAGTGACTGCACACTGCAGTCTCAGCAGTCTGCAGTTTGCAGTTTGAGGTTGATCTGTGACTTGTACCTTAATTAAGGGTTATAATGTGATAATGGATGTTTACGTCATAAAAAGTTCATACAAGGTCTTAATGAAGCTCACCGAAAAGATAACACAGCGTTTCATTTTCTTTATTTTGCATACATATTCTTCTGCCAGTCACATTACCAATTTTAGCTTCTTTTTCTTCAAGATTATCTTTTTCCGTTTCATTTTTCATTGCATCATCAATGATGTTAATTTCGGTATTTTTTCTATCAGTTATATTCTGAGGAACGTATCTGTCATTTCTTCTGTCGAGTATCAGCAGACCGTCTTCGTATTTCCTGACTCGAGACAACGCCTCCTCGTCGACACCGTATATTGTTGACAGGTCAAGTGTCGGCGTTTGGAAGTTTATCTGTTAAAGGAGAAAGGATTTTAATGCAGTTATTATATTTAAAGGATAATTATATATTTTTTAATAAAGTGAAGCGATAAAATTGTATCAAGTTGTATTTGAAAATCAGTTTATTTGTGCATTTAAAACTAGATGGAAGAAGTGTAATCATACTGTTTACTAAAAATTAATGATCTTTATATCACAAACGATTATAATAAAAAATCACTACTAAGCTAGCTAGTAACTACACACTTTCCACTCTAACGGCCTGTATCAAACTATTCAATCTACCAAACGTATTCCACTTACCCACCCCAATTTCAAAACATAACAAGCAACAATGCCCGATACGAGGATTAAACCGTGTCATATTTCACGGAAAATCATCCCTTAAACTAGTTGGCAAGTTGGAGAGTTGTTTATTACCTGTTCCCGGGTCATCGAGAGGGGTAGACACCCTCGGTCTTGAAAACTTTCCGCCCTGGAGAAGTTGAGGCAGCGTATGTCAGTAACTTTGAGATAGGGGTCGGTCGGGGCTACAGGTATGGGAACACATCTCTTGTCATATTTGCCTATGTCTTCACAACAGTATTGACGATCCTGGAGGTAGTCTCCTGAAAGTTTTCGGTTTTAAAGTTTATACCAATTTTTCTAATAGGTAAGTTTGTATTTGCAAACTACGCTTTCAGGTTGCAAGGCTCGAATGACTATTGGCATTACTTCCTTCAATGATCCCCGCCCCTCGGTTTTACTCGCGTCGTGCCCGTTCCCGTGAGAATTTCGGGATGAAAAATAGCCTATCCTTACCATTGAATATGGCTATCCATTACAACAATCATTATTCAATAAGGTTATTAGTTTCTAAGATAAGCGCGTTTAAACATACTAATATCAAGTGTACAGCTTTACTACATATATCAGTATAGATATTCCTGTCCAACTCACTGGGTCCATTCAAGAGGCTGACGTCTCTGTGCACAAACTGCATCATATGCAGCGCGGCGACCGTGTACTGCGACCGGTCGACGCGACCTGTCGTCATGAGATCAGTGCGCACCTGGCGCGCTGACGGCAGCGGCGCGTTGTGCTTGTCTTTACGGATCTCGTCGTCTGAGGATGGGAACAACGGTTAGTATATGCAGTTTTTTCTTTCGCTGTACTTATCTTCGATGAGACTAGTGTGACGCTATAGTCAAGATTGTAATCATACAGTCTATGAAAACCTATGAAAGAGCGAGTCTTTTGCTCTAGGAAAACTTATGAAAGCGTTCACACCATAGACAAGACGGCGACAAGAGATGACGGCTGTTATCCGAATCGGATTGTATCAAGTTCGATCACCGCATTATGCGATTGGAAGAATTAATTAAAAAAGGATCTTTGATATGATCCCAAATGAATAGCAAACTATTAATTATTAACAAATTATGTAACCATCAATATCATGTTGAAAAATAGCATAATCATCAGAAATACGACCGGTGGCTAAATAATTTGATTAAACAATTTATATTTTGGGCGCTGAACAACACTAAAATGCCACATTATTTTTGAACGAGTGGCCATGCTTTTTTGATGACAATCGCGTTTTACTTTTGTTGATTTTTCCTGGCGTCATTGTTGTCGGTTTTCAAATAATATTGACTTATGATATATTTATATATTAAAATTATTTATAATTAAAAATGACTAAATCACGTGACTAATGGACGTATTGCCCCTTGCAAGTCAGTGTTTTGCTTCAAAATATCGGCAATTGAATTGGTTCGCTAAAATGTCATAGTATAATAGTCGGTACTCACTAGCGGGGTAGTCGGCGGGCAGGAGCCGCCGGTAAGGTCCCCCGGCGGCGCCGTGGCCCGGGTACTTGTACGAGTTACATGAGCCGTCTGTTCGACTCACCTCGTGGCTGGAGCACGGCTTTACGGCTAGTAAACAGCGGCTGGGGGTGGAAAAAATTGACTTAATCTATGTAATATTATATACTCAACTTTAGTTTATATTTGTTTGTTTAAACGTGCTAATTTCAGAAATTAGGAATCCGATTTGGATAACTCTTTTTGTTATGGATAACCATTCATCCGAAAGATACTTTTCGTCCTAAAATTTCCACGGAAACGGGCACAACCCGAGTAAAACCACGAGGCGCTGCTAGTACTTTTATAAAATAAAATGAATGTTCTGAGAATCGGTGGATAAATAATTGTTACTATTTTGTTGCGTTTAGATATCTATAAGCAGTCTGTTCATTTACGTATGTAATTGACGAATCATTAACTATTAGTCCTCAAAATGGTCCGAACATTTCACCAAGCTATTTGTATTAAAATCTGGTTGGCTGTGCGTGCGCGATTCAACGCATTACTGGCACAATAAACTACTTTTAAACGTTACTTACACGTAATTGATTGTTCAGTATTATTATTGTTTAGTAACACGTAAAAACCCAAACTGTACAACAAATGAATATATAATGAACTAACTTATATTTTAAAATGTATCATAAAATATAACTATACAATACCTTTGTTTTTGTCAAACAGTTTTATAATAACGAGAAAGTACCTACTAAATATTTGGAATGACGACATAGAAAGGAGTCTTCTTCTTCATCGGGTGGATGGCCAACCTGACCAATCCTGGTGTCAGAGTTATTGAGCCGGCAAAGGCCTCTGACATGGCTCAAGTAACGACTACTATCCGTAGAAAATAAACGGGACCGACGGCTTAACGTGCCCTCCGAAGCACGGAATCATCTTACTTTTCGAGCAATCAGGTGATTTAGCCTGCAATGCCCTAACCAGACTGAGGAAAGTCTCACAAAGAGATTTTTGTGAGATATTGTCCCCACCGGGAATCGAACCCGGAACCTCCGGGTCGTGAGCCGGGCGCTCAAACCACAAGACCACGGAGGCTGTTAAATAGAAAGGATTGCTAAATTATTGCATTCTCCTACCTACTTATACTATACTATGATTAAGACACGCTGACAAAATTTACAAGCTGCGTAGCGGCGATTTGAAGAAAAATTATGAGCTAGATAACTAGCAAGAGGCGATTAATTTGCCATGGGAGACGCTTGCGCTCGCGCGACGTGGGCGCTGTTTTTATTTATATGGAACTTTTGCACTCGCTGATTCTCAGCTTGTTAACATAGTTAATAATTATGCGTTATTCACTATGCTTGTTAATTACTTAATGTTAGTGTGCAAACCACCTTATAATAATGTTGAAATTCAGAACAAACTCACTCAGTAACATTAGCGCCATAGTATTCCTTTTTCAAATGTTCATCGTACACTTTTCCACTAAACCTGTCATAGACTATACAATTCACACAGAAAAGGTTGGAAAATATTAAAAAATAATACAAATACTCCATTTTGAAGCCAACGACCGCAGTTGCAGTGCGTTGGTGTATATTTGATGCTATCGAAGTCCAATGGTTTGGCAATCAACTGCGAAATTGGAACTAAACACACAACACACTTTAATTAATGTTTGCTAAGTGGATCACTTTTTACTGCATGCTCGATTTATGAATTACTTTTTTTGTGAAAATATTATGTTTATCTACTCAACGTCAATCATAGATCAAATATAGCTGTCAAACATAACTTCAGAATGCTTAGCAGTTACTATATACTTGAGTAATACCCATTTATAATATAAAACTTGCAACGATTGCTTCACTTCATCAATATAACGTAAGGTTCTTTAAAGAATTCAAGAACTAAGTCTCACTTCATTCTATCTGTTACTTAAAAAATCATGAAAATTCGTTCAGTAGACACGAACATACAGACAAACAGAAGATGCGGGGGAGATTTTATGCTACTAGTATGAATGATTTAGAAGAAGCGAGTATCCTGAAAAAATCCATGGTGCATCGGCACACCTGGTGAATCGGTGGCACTGAAAGTGTTATGCAAATAAATTAACTGATTTAAAACACAACGCCCAAGGAGTCTACCCTCGTATCGCCAGTTGTAAGCAGCCCCAGTATTGCGAGTCTCGCTGTGTCCACAACCCCGTCAATGCGACCACTCAAAGAAACTCATTTAAACTTCCCCACGTCGCCGCTAGATGGCTCTGCCAACGATTTTGCTTCTTTTTTGCAATGTAAATAAAACTTTGTCCATTTAAAAACTTAGTGAATACATAATTGACGTTTTTATTAAACGCGCGACGCTCGGTCGATAATGGAAACAAACTTGTGTGGAGCGGTTCAGTTTAGTTAGTTGATCAACTTTTGTTGCTCTACAAACATGGTTAAAAAACTGTCAAGGTTTTAAGCAGTTTATAATAAGGTATTCTGTGGTTTTAAGCTCATACGAGCAGTTTAGCTAATCACGAGAGTTTCAGCGGTACGTCCACTGCAAAGTAGTCTTTTTAGGTCAGAAGTCAATTTAAAACTTAAAAATACCAGATTTTTTTCAAAGCTTCTAATAACTTCAATATGTAAATGTACAGCTAATAAGTTCAATAATTTGGCAGGAATGTTGTTGTTAGTAATTTATTGACTGAGTCCAAAAAATTGTTTAATCTAATTCGGTCACTAAACGTCTTGGCACTAGATTGTCCACGCACGACCACCCATCAACTACGGCACTAATTAAACTATCGCGGTCACCTCATGCAGCGAAAGACTCTATCTCATTTCACCTATCTAATTAGTCCACAAATGTATTGAAAAAACAAAACTTGTCACATTACCAATATGTGCTGTCAAAAAGTTAATAATACAAGACAAAACAAATGACATTATTAGTCATGTTAAAAACTGGTAACCCATAACACTAAATATAGTGATGTATAAAACTATTCCAACACAACACAAAATAGTCAAACAGATCAATATGACAACAGCTCAGTAAAACCGTTCGACACTAATACAGGACTTGTGTAATTCCCTATTCTCCGATACCAATAAAAAGTGCACCCGACCTGCGGTTACGTGCACCACTTACGGGGAAAAAGGGATTCTTGGAAGAATGAATCGAATCGGAAAGTGCAGATATGTGTACTAGAGTTAGACTATGGAGTAATTAAAGAGAGCTGTTTGTACTATTGAGTCTTATGTGTACATCACTAGCAATCTGTACTCAATGAAGTATAAGTATTAGCTGATTCATGAGAATGGTGAACATGCTTAGAAACTTGTCATGCGTATGTTTTATGATGTCTACTCATTATGTCAACATTGAATGTTTCACTAATTATATCGGTGACCCATTGATTGAACAAATTTTCGTAAATTATAATGATGCAATTATCTGAAAAACTCCTCTGCAAATTTTTTTGCTAATTTCTCTTATAGATAGAGTAATTCATGAGAAAAGTTTCGCCATAGTTTGCATCCCAAAATTCCTCCTCGAACGGGTACAACGCGGGTAAAATCTGGGTGAGTATATCGGGGATAGTGAGAAGAATCTTCGTTTGAATGAAACGTCCCTACATCGCACACACAACGAGCTGCTAATCCCACAATCCCTGTATTATCCAGGGTGTCCTAAATAACCTCCACTCGCACTAATGCCACATAATCTAGCCTATTTTTTTAAACCTAAACCCTAGGTTCAACATGGAGCTTGCAGTATATTAAGCGAGGTCGCTTGTTTACCTTGTTTTAAAGTGACCCGTAAATGTAGGTACAACGTACTGATATTCTCAATGAAATAACAGGCCTTTACCCTGCAGTGAAGCATTACAGGTTCATAGATATGTGCTTAAGATATAAATAATCATTTCATGCAAAATGTTGTAAGAAATTTCACTATATGAAATCTTTACCTCTCAGTTAGCCATCCCATAGCTATGTCAACAAAACAATGGCTTTTTTAAATCTAGAGCTATTTAGGGACTTTAACCCAAGCTAGGCATGCCAGTCCTATTAAGTCCTGAACCTTAATAAAACATTTAAAAGTTTCATGACATGAAGAAGAAGCCAAAACACAAAGTGTCGACATAACTACTTCAATAACCATTCTTTGACGTTGTTGAAGCCCCCTATCACATATAAATACAATATGATCTCCTAATATTATAGCCTCAAAGTACGAGTTCAATAAAGTGTAAACACGTTGTATGTTGCACCGTTTTCTCGTTTCTAATGCGTTTTGGTTGATTTCACGCGGTCACTCCGAATGCCAGTAACAGATAGGGTTAGCACTATAGTTGTTTTAAGGAGAAAGTATATGGCAAATAATGTGGAGTTTTTAGAAATAAAATGTTATTTAATTGTGAATTGAGTATATTTAAAAAAACAACCGTTCAATGAAAATCAACTGTCTTAATCTTTAATGTCGCGTCTCGTGTTATTTAATAAATTACTGTCACGTCAAAGATTTAACTTTTTCATATTACTTAATTGAAACTAAATCAGAAGATGCGCTCTGTTTTAAGCATGATAATTAAATCCAATTATTATCAAAATAGTTGGCTTCCAAAAATTATAATTCACAATATTTTAATACGCTTTAATTTGTATCATTACCATGCCGTCACCCCTAAGCTATAAGACGCATCCGAGTGCACTCCGGTCCCGGGCCACCCGACCACTCGACCGCCCGGCCACCCGACCACCTCGGACCACCGCGTCTCGTCCACCCGACTGCGCCTGACAACCCTGAGCGGATCGCTGCCATGTTACACAATACTCGCCGCCGACACGCCATCTTTAATACCGATTACTTTCACAACACCATTTATATTTAGTTTTTAATAGTAGCTTTCCTTTATATTTATTTTCATGATATTTTTATTAACTTTTACTAACTTAAGTATCACAAGGACAAGTTTTCACAAAGAAGGTCCTTGAAGTATTTGGGAAATCGGGTCAGGAGAAAAGGTAGAAAGGTCAATAAAGGTTAAATTCTAGTTTTTTACACGATATTTATAAATGTAGGGTCTTTTTTGAAATTGGTGTTATGATTGTGTTTATAAAAAAGAAAGATGTTATTTATTAAATTGAATACTGATCTACGAGTATTTACCTCGCGAACGTTCAGTCTGTATGCTCGCTCAAAGAAGGCATCTTCTAGATCCGATAAACTAACTGACACCTCTGTGTTAGTATAAGAAATTACATGTCAAGAATCATCCACTAACCTATTCTGAGGAATCATTTCACATCTCTAGATACAGCCATAACTTACATATCTAAGCTTGGTGTACAACCCACATAAAACTAAGTTACTATCCAAGTAAAACAGCCCTTGTCCAGAAATGCTACTAATCCCTTATTACTCAACCATTATTCGCTTTTTATCGAAAGCCATGCAAATAAGTCCCGTCCAATAAGAAGATTTATAAGGACAACATAATCCCTCGCCAGCTGATTTGTCTGTTAAACACGAAATAAAATTATCTTTATAAAAATGAGAGGGTGTGCAGACCTTACTCTAGACAGTGTTTAGACTGTCTTCTAGTCTATGAAAACTTATGAAAGAGCATACACCAGAGACAAGACATATAATGTACCATTTTATCTGTCACATATTTTGTACCAACTTATAATAAAGGAGGAGATTTTTAAGTCGTTGGAATCTTTTTTTATTACTAATTTTAGGTTCAAAGCAAAGACTCCCCCCTCCCTATAAAATTAAGAAATTAAGTAAGTTCGGGTAAGTTAGTGGCCAATGTTTCGGAGTGTTTAGACCACCTAAAGGCCTCCGGTGTATCGATTGCAACAACTGGAACCGAGAACAAAATTATTGTACTGACATAAGATACTCAAGACTGCATCGACCGAGTCAGTCTAAAGACTGCAGTGTCGGCAGTCTTTGGTGGTTGTAATTCTTTCAAAATTGGCAGCCGCTTCTTACGTCATGTTTGCCGAGGACTTAGCGAATTAAGGTTATAAGTTCATTTATTAAGGATTAACTTCGTTTTGGTAAATACAGATTATTATTAAGGATTTTCTATGTTATTGTAAATACTTCAATTTATTTAGGAAGAACAATTTATTTGATTTATTTATAGTAATTTCCTTACTAAATTATCTTCACCAGTGGGGTTCATAATTGCTTAATGTCATTGTTTTTTTCCAATACTGATAGGTAACAAACACATGGCGCCATAGAGCGGTTTTGCTAAAACACGGGAACGTTGTGTTTTGAGTTTAGACGGAGTCTACTAGTAAATATTGATTAAATTTATTTTTAACGGGCTATGGAACTACCAGTCCGATTATTATTGTTCTTTTAGATGGTTACATTTAAGACAAGGGTTATTTGCTATATGTATCCTAAAATTCCCACGGGACCTGGTACAATGTAGCTAAAACTGCGAAACACTGTTAGTCATTAAATAAAACTATTTACATCAGTTCAAAGGGCTTTGACGTCAGTTATTAGTGGCGGGCGGGGTCGGGAGATTAAACTAGCTAATGTCTGCGGATTCGGCCGGAGTTTAACAGATTAACATGATTAGACGTAACACTGGATCAACGCGAGGATCAACTTCGGGCGCGCCGCGGAGTATGGAGCATATAGATGATGCCAAAATCGAAGCGAGGTTGTCCGAAAATTACACCATACAGTCACTGAGATTTTTTGTCAGGAGTTAAGATTTTTTACTGAACCTAACTGGACAGATCTGAAAAAAAAAATTATGTCCTTATTGTTTGAAAATTGCCTAAAAATAAAATTAAATTAATACAAAATATTCTACGAGTTCTTTCAATTAAAGCATCTTTTTACAAGTAATTATTTATTTTCATACTTTTACATTCAAAATGCAGCAGGACGACTTTAAACCCTCAATTGAATAAGCCCACAAAGGATGTTCATGTAAACTATCTGTTGAAGGTTGATCTTTAAAATGTTCCAAACTGTGCGGCCAACTGAACTGTAAGTAATGTGTTCCAACGTTCAGTTAAAACTTTACATAAACGTGACATGTTCTTAACTTTCATATCAAAAAGCTTTTAAAAGCTATTTAACTTTGATCTTTTTGTAGCAGACATTGTAATAAGGGCAACGTTTTAATGTGAAAATAAATGGGGTAACCTGTGGCTATTTTCCTTTCACTCATTTCATCATTTACTCAGTCATCCACCACACACACACATTTATTCGCTTATTTTTTACTTATCCGGACTCTTACATTTGATATTTTTCGCTCCTTCAGTTATCGATCTTTTCATTCATTCACTCACATTTTTGCATTCACTCGCTTTTACCATTCACTTACTATCATTAATGATAACCTTGTCATATTTTTACCCAACTACGGTAAAGGGAAAGGTAGTAAAAGATAGGAGGTTTCTTTTAACCTATTCCATGCGTTCCAACATCTGTGACTCAAACATACGGATCAGCAGAGTACGGTCGCAATCGGCTCAGTAATCCCGCGTCATTGCCTCCCGCCCGACAACGACCTGATATTACCGCCACACAATGCGACGGTATTACCAACTCTACGCGATCCCTATTGTAAAACGTTTATTGTTAAGTTTGTTTGTTTAACGTGGATTTATTGGGATTTAAGATTTTACTTTTCATAAACAGAACCAAACATACAAACTATTTACATGTTTATAGAGCCTTCATGGCTGTCACATCAAGGCTCCATCAAAGCTCAAAACAATTTAAATATATCACTTTTTTTAATATCAAAAAGTCAGTTTCTGGCGCCTAACAGTTTCAAAAAACACAGAAGTCATTATATATTCGATATTGTAGTATCTTGGCAGAGTGCTGCCATATAGAGACATTTTTTACATCCTCCAAAGCCTAACAAAAATACTAAAACCTTCATCCCACCTTTAGGTTTTTTCGTAAATACCTAAATATAAATGAAGTACCGCCTCGAATGCCACGAATAGCCATAACACGGTTTCTCCCTCTATAATATTTCAGGTGATACTCTTGGCGAGAGAGCCGCATAGAATTACGTCCTAAGACCGCGGTTTACGATCGAGCCACACGGATAGAGCGTATAAAATTCCATATTGTCAGGCTTCATAATATTTATGTTTGAAATACGACTTTATTATAAGTTTCTTTGAGGACTGGAGTTGTCTTTTGTTAATCATTATGTTGGTAGCTTTCATTTGCATTTTCGTCGCCTTATTTCATAAAGGTTAATTGGTAAGGTCTTAGGGTCCGCTTCCATAGAAGCGGAGCGGAGCTGAGCTGCTAAATTGACTAATCACAACGCATTACGAGAAGGACAATTTCAATGCGTTGTCATTGGTCATTTGCACTGGTATATTTAATAGCGCCTTTTGAATTTGAAGCCTAAGCTGGATAAACATGTTTGAGTAGCATATGCGACTGAGGGCAGCCAGACATGGTGCATCCTGTTTTTTGGTCGGTGGAATATTTAAAATTGATTGTCGAACGATTGTTTTTCTCTCTTAGTACTTCTCACACCACTCCTAGTCACATTCAGTCATTCAGATGCTTCGTAATTTGCGAAAGTTTCCACTCGCTAGATACGGGAAATAAGCAAATTTTAACTAAAATAATTTTCGCCAAACAGAATGGATTTGTCGCAATTTTCTAAACCAGATGCACCTCAGATACAGCGAAGATTTTCCAGAGCATCCTTTTAAATAAAATTCAGTAAACATTTCGTCTTGGTTATTCAGGGGAGTGCAAATGGCGGGCTTTGGCGAGAACATGCTTTACTGTGTCCTGGGGCAGGGGCGCGCAACCTCCGGCGGTGCTCAGGTACGTATTTTAAGTTAATTTGATACAAATAAAACTGTTTGCGCTTGAAATGTTTTACTTTTATTTACCTCGTGTAGTAAAAGCTATTTCAGTATTACTTCTTTGAGGTTTTTATGAATATTGTATAAAGTGCTTATTTAAATAAAATTAAAGTGGTCCAAACTTAGCATTTAAATTGTTATTAAATGGAGTATTATTTGAATAGCTGGATGAAAAGATATAACAAAATTATGGAAAAAAACGAATAAGAAGTTAAGCATTATTTTATGACCTTCTGAAGCGTTACATAAAACCGTTAAATTAACGACTTCAACACACTACAACATACATTGAATGTTGTCAATCAATCGATTAATATATACAGTCTTTCAAACGGTTGTTCTACCCTGATGTTAAGTAGATATTGGACGTCGGGCAGGCTGCCGGGGCTCCGATACAGGTCTCGGCCGCTCGAGCACGACTCAGGTTATGGGATGTCATACTTTGCAGATTATCTCCAAGAATAAAGAGGTTTAATAAATCTAATATGTAAAGTGAAGTATTAGCCCGTAATGTCTCACTGCGTGTACAAAAGTAAAGTACATATTGAAGATGTCACCATTTATTTAGATTTAAGTGACGTCACAAGCTTCGGGCCGGTAAAATGCTTGCAAACTCTAGGGGCTTCGGCCGTTTTCGAAACCGTAGGTTCGAAACCAGTAGTGAAAACAGAATTATTATTCTTGATTGGAAACCAGGTTTCCAATCAAGAATAATAATTCTGTTTTCTAAATTGGTTTCCAATACAGAATGTACAGTCTTCTTTTGAAACTCAGTCATGGATATAACAGATATGCATTATAACGATTCATTGGTCAACTCGTGTCTTACTATTCGGTAGGTTAGGGTTATTTTTTTTTTACTAGAAAATATCCCAGTATTTTTGTCTCTAGTAAAAAAAAAAAATAACCCTAACCTACCGAATAGTAAGAAAATTGTTCAACAGAACAGGAAACAGGAACAAAACTAATGGTAAAAAAAGTCCCAGTAGTTTTGTCAACAGAACTACTCAACAGAACAGGTGGGAGTAAACTGGGCCGTGGGCTGAGTTAACTATGAAAATTAAAATTTGTCAATGAGTTTCAAAAGAAGACTAAACATTCTGTATTGGAAACCAGTAGTGAAAACAGAATTATTATTCTTGATTGGAAACCAGGTTTCCAAAAAAGAAAAATAATTCCGTTTTCACTACTGGTTTCGAACCTACGGTTTCGAAAACGGCCGAAGCCACTCTAGGGTAGATCACACGTTATCAAAATGAATGTGTTGATGATTGGAAAATACTTTATTTAAAATTATAGCTTTTAAACTCATCTGAGTACAATCACTATGTGAGCCGAGTGTGGCCGCCCCCCGGGGATCGTAACGGAATCCCGGCTCGTTACGTTTTCATGAGGAAAATTAAAGTTAATTTATTTAATTAGGAGCGCTTCAGACGTTACAATTATTCAGTGAGTTTAAATGTAATCTTTGTTTTTATAGCTCTGTGATTTATTTTTTGATTTATTTAGTGAGAGTGACGTTTAGATTGTGCGAATTTATAAGCTGCGGTTCGGCAAGGTTTCTATAAACCCCTTAAATGACGCGATTTTTGAAATTGCTAAAGATAGGGTACTAGTGAAAAACCGATTAAGCCGAGTGCATACTTATAGATGCCGAACAGGAATTGGTTAATTTCCGAACTCAATCTAAACGAATACTCAGCTAATTTTAGCGCGACAGTTTATTTTAATCAGATTTGTTATTTTATGACGCCATTATATCTCATCTTTAGAATAAACACAATTATAAAATCCCTAATAATGTAAAGTCCATAAACTGGAAACATAACAAACAAACTTTTAATGTTGACATCCGAAACTTTCGTAAAAATCTTGTTAAAATTAAAACTTAGTAAAAAAGTAAATTACGGAGTCGTTGGACGGTCATAGACAAGTGAAGGTCAGACATGTCTCGGGTTTTGGAAACCGTAACAGACAGGACATAGCCAACTCTATGGAAAAAATGTTTATGGTTTATAATATACAAGGTGTTAATTGTACAATGTATAGACGGAACTTAATGGCAAAAGACAAAAAAATTAAATTTGAGTAGATAAGTGGACAACCACTATCTTAGTGGTAACCGTATGCTATGTTTGGGATGCCACGGTGCATTGACGGCGTCCATGACTGACAAATCTTTTGAAAATAGAACATTGAAGCTTTTAAACTATAAGTTTGTGTATTTTTACAAAAACGCTTGTCGTCATCGTTGCCCTGCACGTGGCATCCCACTGTAGGTGTTTCGTTTTATTCATTAGGTCTGTTAAAAAAAATACGTTACTTAAAATGTTTCCACAATGTTTGAAACACATGGTGGAGTCTGAAAGAACGAAATAAAATGTTATTCCTATATTGGTAGTTGATCAAAACTTCATCGGAAGCGGTCAACTTGGCGTTGAATTTTAAAGCGAAATGGTATATTCTGTTCGAATCCTCAAAAGAATTTCGATGAAAAATGTTCACCGATATCGCCAATATCTGATACATAATAGTATGTAGTTAATAAAAGAACGCTAATAAAATATTTGCTGTTCACAATTGCTATTCAAATTAACGTAATGAAAGCCATAGAAACCTACCATTATACATACAAAGCTATAAAGTGTAACCGCAAACGTTCCACTCCAAAGCTGATGTTTTCCATTAAGCTGTATGTTATTGTTCCGTCTATTATATTTGTTTATCCTAGAAGCGAGGCAAGTAATAATGGGCCAGTTCTCAACTCGCTTCGGGCGGTATTCAGTCGGAAACTTTGTGTTAATATGAAATATTTTTATAATTCACTGACGTTACTGATATTACAACTTGTTCGAATTGAGAACTTATGAAGGTTTTTGTTTTTATTAGATGTAGCCGAGCGATCATTTTGATTGGGTATTCATTTGTTTATTGAAAATTAAAAAGGTCTGACCGTCTGGCAAAAGAAAGTGATTTCACGATAGAACTACCGGGACCGACAGTTTTTCCGAAGCAAGCCGATCATCTGTATCATTTATGACATAAATATAACGTCTAACATCGAAGTGGTCACCGAGCTTAACCGTCGCAATGAGTTAAACTACGCCACGGGCACTACTCATAAAACAATAAATAAGAGCATAATTTACTTCACATTAAAATAGAAACTCAAAGAAAAATTTAACAGTAGGTCCCATTAACATTGTATTCTCTAAATCAGATTCCGTTTTTAGTCAAAGTTCTTTTAGCTGTGAGAGTTGTTCTTTGGAATAATTTGAATGTTGCCTGAAATTATGGCGGACCGCCTCCTCGGGCGGATAATCTTGGCTGCAATAAAACCAGGGTAAGACGGGCTGGACGCGTGTTTATGAACAACTGTGGAATACGGCAACTGTATCAAACCTTTTTTGAATTGAAACGTTAACGGAAACACTTCGCTTTTATTTTAAATTTTTATCTGACGTTTAGGCCCCTTTACAGGAACCGTGGTAGCAGAAGACTACCTCTAGGTTTAGAAACCAATCTAAACTAATTTATAGTAATGTATCTATAGATATCCTTGTATCTTTGACACATATATTAAACAATAGACCTCCAGGCTTTGGACAGATAATGGAATAATTTCTTAGAGACCAAGAAAAGAACTTCATATTTGTTGTAGATTTTTAAAAAGCCACCCTGTACGAATAATTATTTTTGTATTTTTATTTCACAACAGTGATTACTGAATACGCGTCTCTGATAAATATAGTGAGTACACCCCATTAAGACGGCCCGTTGTAAACATTCAGCAACTAATGGCTGACCGGAGGGCGAGGACTTGTCTGCGCTTTATGTAGTTAAACTTTTAATTATTTCCACCGCAAATATGTCATTTGAGCTTGAGACTGTTTTTATGGACGCGGGAATTAGGCGAAATGTTTGGGTTTCGGTGTAATGAGTGTCATTCTTAGATAACTTTTTCAAGCAAAAAACAGATTTGACGGTTGTTATGAGATTTTACAATTTTTTTAAAGTCGGTTTTATAACGGGAAAAAAATACGAAACAATTTTGGTAATTGGTTCATAAACGACATCAGGTATCAAAATGTAAAAAAATAGTCAAATTCAGAACCTCCTCTTTTGGTTTTAAAGTCGATGAACAACATGAACCTAAGTAGTAGCGATCAGATAACATGGCTTGCTCGTCGCGGCATGGTCGGAGATAGTCGTCTAGTCTCAGTTTTGAAGATGACTTAGCCACAATATCTGTGTGAGTTCGTTGTAAATCTGTCAGCGATTGATCCAAACTTAGGTTCCTCACCCTCGGCAACCTTTTGTAGCAATGATGTCGACCGTTTTACAAAACACGTGACGGAATCGTGGTTATGCGGGTGAGATTAATACATTTAGCGACCGCAACGCGACTCTATCGATGCGAAGTGCGACAGTGTCGCTACTGCAACGCCACAAAAAGTCGTGTGTGGGCGAAGGTACTTACGTGAGTTGCTCAGAGTAAATTGGTGTTCTGTAGACGTTTGTCTGTGTTTGGTTTTATTTGTTTAAAAATATATCTCATTTCCTTTCTTTTCTTTGTTGTAAACTTATTTAATTAAAGACATAAAAATAAAATAGTTACAGAATTAGAATTTGAAAAGAAACTTTTTCAGTGGACACAATGAAATTATGATTTGCGGTTTTATTATCCAGTTATCTACCGTAATTTAAAAATAAAGTAATTCATGTTCAGGTAAAGTTTATGTTGACTGCTAAATGTTTACGATCTCATACAATATAGAAGACAAATCTGTCATAAACCTTTATACTATGAAACATAAAAAACAATATTAAAATATTTTTACAACTTGATTTCATTTAAGATTACAATAATATTAACTTTATTACACACCTAAGTGCTTCTTTTTAAATTGGTCATATTTTTGGTCATATTCATAGTCACTAAAGTAATACGTATATAAAAAAAAATAGTACATATCCGAAAAATATCCGATTTTATAAAAGTCTTTAAAAGTCCTCTTTTATTTGAAGTCGGTTAAACATAACAAACAGTCATGCTCATAAGTTTTTACATCCTCATGTTATCGAGGCAAGTGCCGAATGTTTTCACTCTGAAAGAAATCCGTGAGAATAAGCACTCAGAGAATACAAGGAAAGTCAATTATGGGACGCCGCGACTCCCTCGCAGTCGAACCACTGGAGCTTGTAGGAACCTAGCCTTACAGATACTAACCTCTGCGGTATACTCATAAAAGAGATTACATACGTTCAGACAGATTGGGTCAGAAAGACATAAGGTGTTTGATCGGTCATTCGAATATGTTTTGGTCAATTTGTTGTTCTTTTTGTTGTCCTGTTGCGATGGTAATTTTTAAATCTTAGATAAAGCCACGTGATATTGCTAGTATATGAAACGAATTTTCAGATTTCATAATTTATTGGCCAATTTATGGCATGAATACAACCCATGAGAATCATAAACTCAATCGACGAATCAACGAATCGATATTATATGAACTTGTTGTGAACACTTTTACTTTTTTACTGTTGTATGTGTTTTATGGTTCCATAAAATAAGTATTCGATTGCAAACAATGTATCTGTTTATACCGTTAGGAATCAAGAACGTTTCGAAATAAAATTTAGAAAAAATAATTGGCCGAAACTAAATTCTAGAACCCGGTTTATAAATTTTAACCTTACAGGGATGGCCTCCAACTTACTCGGGGCTCAGTTTTTAATTAACTAACGTTAAGCTTCTTAAATAGCTGAACGTCTCATGTCTACACAGCTCAAGTAATAATCTCTAACTCGCGTCCAGCTTGGCTTCACTATCGATCACTTGAAACGTTTCTTTCGAGGAAATGGAAAGAAAATTAAAGTGAGGTTCATCTGTCTTACGTGTAGCAAGTGATCTTATACGAACATACATCCCTACTTTCTTACTTATTCATTGGTGGTAAACCGTGATGTCGTAGTTTTTAGACCGTCTTAAGGCCTCCGACATGGGTTATACTTGCTTACATATATTTTAATGTGAAAGTCGCTCCGTCTGTTTACACTAGATGTTTTTTTGTCTGCCTGTAAATTTGGTACAGAGAGAGGGAGAGAGAGAGATAGATAAGGAAAGGATATTGATTTTTTAGATTTTGTCCTAAAGTAACGGATGGATTTGCTGCGGATGAAAACTCGGTAAATGGCTGAACTCCATATATTTGCTAAAATGTATATACGACTTTATTTGAAAATCTTAATTATGCGTCGAACCTATATCATAAACTGTCGTATCCCAATAAATACTAAAACACATTCACACCTCCTCAGTCACGCAAAACCTTCATCAAAGCGTAAACTTCATATATATGTCTTAAAATAATGAGTGAAATCTCATTACAGTACGCGCAACGCTGGTTTAATTAAAATAGCGATAGTCTCCCAGACTATAATATCGAGTAAATTAAACAATAAAGCGTTGTTTAATAGTTGCGTCGGATCCTCGGGCGTTTGTTTCTGATAATCAGTTCGGATCCGATCCCCTGCGTAGTGAACGGATCCCCTACCATTGGTTTCTATGGTAATGGTAATACTTAGTATAGTTTAAACGCTTTCAAAGTAATAGTTTCGTTCAAATATGTGTTAGCGTTAATATGTCTTAGCGTTAATACAATTTATTCGTCAAAGTAAGAATTAGTAGGTTTCTTAAGCTATAATTTTCTTTACGCGGATAGAATCTTAATATTGTTTTCGCTAAAATTTAAACTAAGTAAACATTTGTTTATAAACACACTGTTGTAGCAACATATTGCAGAGTCGAGTTCCTTAACATGCTATAAATGCTGCAATGCATGAATACCTACTACCTAAGTGCACTTTTTTGGAACTTGAATTGAGAAACTTCTTATCCATGTATCTATTTTAAAGTCTGCCAAATAAAGTCCTCTCTTATTTCCTCGTTGCTCAAAGTAGACACCACAGTACAGGGCGACTGAAACACTCGATATTAATTGCTTAATTGCGTCCGATTCCATTTACTGCACCAATAACTTCTGCCAGAACAAAACTTTTTGTCAGAATGTCCAGTTTTAAATTTTAATTAATATTTTCTTCATTGTTTTCAATTTCTGAGTCTTTTGTTTCATTATTTTAATTTGGTTTCCATCTCGCAATATCTGATATAACAACCTGCTTAAATTGATATACAGTTTTATTTTAGTTCCATTAATGCCCATTTGCGCTGCTGATAATGTTCTCCATAATTCTTTATAATTTGATATTCTTTTCATAAAAACGAGTGTTTCATGCTCTTTTCAACACCCAGTGTTCAAAATATAACGTCACGGACGTCAGCATTTTAAAAACAGTGAAATATCAACACTTACGTGGTTGACGTTTGTTTTATTTCAACGCTTTATTAACGCGTGTTAAAACGTTCTCGTGTGAAAACTCGTTTGGGCGCATTACTCGTCACAACTCCATAACAATAAGAATGTCATTCCGGAACTTTACTTTACAACGTGAATGCATTAAATTTCTACATTTCCTTACGGCTATTTTTACTTCTAACTTCGTATCGGCAATCTCAGATAGCAGAGCAAGTTTTGTATGTTAATTAATGTCTTGTTCTTTCAACTGCTAACGTTTGAAATTTAATTACGTAGAAACAATGTCACCACTTTATTTGACATCTCAGATAACTGGTACGGATGATTTATTGAGAATACTCGACATTTTAGTCATTGTATACATAATATAAGTAAAATCTATTGTGTAGAAGAGTAACAGAATTATGAATCTACTAGCCACACCCCGCGGTGTTACCCGCGTTGTATCGGTTCCCGCGGGAATTTCGGGATAAAATGTATCCCATGTGTTATTCTGATATATAACTTATATTATTGTAAAGTTTCATCCAAATCCGTCCAGTAGTTTTTACGTGAAAGAGCAACAAACATACATCCATACATCCATACACACATCCATCCTCACAAACATTCGCATTTATAATATTAGTAGGAAGTCTAGGGTAGGATAGGATTGATGGCATACTACATTTCCTCAGACATTTTTAGTCAATTCCTCCCGCACGTGTAACACAAGACAATAAGTCTAAGCAACTATCCCTGGAGGGCGGCGAGCACTCCTGGAAACCAGCCAACTCTGATCTGCAGGTGCATCCGCCACTGAATGTATAGTTACTGCCTTATTTTGATGCCGCCAGTGAATGGAGCGGCCCAATTACAGCTCCCAGAGATATCAATACGAAACTTTATTGTCTTGGAAAAATCGTGTTTTAGGTGTCGCTCAGTTTGGGTGAGTCTACAAGCTCGAACCTTTGTGTTTCCACAACGGTAGATACTTGGCGTCATTCAGCAAATTAATTTGACTTTAAAACAAACAGTCGTTATAAAGTCATGCTTAAACAAACATTTTAAAACAACGTGACAAAAGAAACGAGCCGTAAATATTTCCCTTTGATTTTACTTCGCGGAATAATTTAAATTGATGCTTCAACTGATTGGAAACGAATTTAAAATGTTTGTGCTCCGCTGACCGGCTTTATCAAACCTTTCAATTAATTACTTCGCCATTTAATTCGGCACACATTGTGTCTCGCCCGCGTCCTCTCGCTCCGTCTCATCATCAACGCCTTACACTTCCAACTGAACGTCTCCCCGGTGGCGACTCATTGCCGGGTAATTGCTCTAAAAGATCGCTCCGAAAGCAATTTGAAATACATTTTTGTTTACACCTTGTACCGTTGTTAACGAATTTTAAAAGGCTAGGGGGATTATTCGGGGAAATAAATCAGCGCGGATCGAGTCCGAGCGACGGCCGATTGTATGAATCTACCGGATTTTATTGTCGCGCTAACGGTTGAGTTTCAAATAAAAAGCGTTCATTGTCCAACGAGGAACACTCAATATAATAAAAACCGTTTGTTTGTGTACACTGTGACGTGTGAAAAACAGTTAAGCTTTTGAGTTATGTTTTTAAAATAAATTATGTATATCGAGTGGAAAATTTGGTTTTTATTGAATACATTTCGTTTGTTACGGTCAAATATATATTTGTAATACGCTTAGAGTTAATGTCGTTATTTGTTATCATCTATTGTTTACGTTGCTTTGTGTTCCAACGTTATATCGGACCTTTTTAGAAGTATGACGTGAGGGAAGACAAAAAGAACAAATAATCAGTGAAAAACCACATTTAAAAATATCGAAATAAAAGTTGCAAATATTGATATAACAGTGAAAGTGTACAGTTAAATATATAACAGTGATAACAGTTGCGAGTGCATACCGTCTTCATTTCACGTCACCAACATTCAACGATTTTGCAGACTATTTGTTGACAAGGTACAAAATAAACATGGTAACATCATTAAAACCCTAACAAGAGCGCCGCGGTAGTCAAGACATTATTATACGTGCGTCGTAATTTGTGCAAGCTCCTCTATTCACCGCGGTGAATGCAATCTGTAACCTCCTGTGCACAAATTATTCTTGATTCATGTTCTGAAAGGAGTCATAATGTACGGTACACAAAATGAATGTCAATTTTACGTCATTGAGTTTGAATGTACTGATGATACAAATGCGACATTATTTTAAGCATCATTGAACTGATATTAACGATTCAAAGATATTTTAAAAATTACATTAATTCAAGCTCGTAAAACAACCAATTGCTTGTTGTTTTAACTCTAAAAGTATTTACTTTTACCAACATAGTGAGAGTAATGATAGTCAAATACAAATACTTTGTGATATTTTCTATTTTATATATATTTACACACAAGAACAGGAAGGAATTTTGCAAAAAATCTGATGCCATTTTTATCCACTGTTGAACTTCCAATAATATAAAATTCTCGAGCACCTTTTTGCGGACCGTCGTTTACACTAAATAAAGCAGGAATCAAAATGTTCAGCCATTAAATAGTGTCGGACCCACGGGAACTGTTTTATCACTTAAACAAGTAGTGGCTATCCTTGGAATGGGTTTTTTATGACCCCACCGATGCGGGAACGTAAAATATTCCGCTGAGTAACCACTCGTTCAGGGAAATTGTGCGATACGATTTACAACGATTATTGGCGAGGAAAAACATAGTTCTACTGCTTTGGTTTACGACCTTCTGTATGTATGCGTCATTGACATCGGTTACAGATGTCTATTACTTGGAGTATATTTGTGTACAGTAACGGCCACACTCAGAGACGTTGATTAAATTGACACTTAATTAGTTGATTTAATTTTTCATACATTACATATTATCAAAATCAATAGTCTTTTTGAAACTTACACGATTTGAAAACATAGTTAACGTACTCACACGGGTTTTTTCGCGTTAGAAAGTTAATAAAGCAAGTAATAACTTACTTTTTATTTCCCGATGTTTCGAGGAGATTGCACCTCTCGAAGTCGCGGGTTCACCCGTTTACTATGTTATCAAAATCAGTCATAGGGCATGTTAAGCCGTCGGTCCCGGTTACTTTCTACGGATAGTAGTCGTTACATGAGCCATGTCAGAGGCCTTTGGCGGCTCAATAACTCTGACTATTGGTCAGGTTGACCATCCACTCGATGAAGAAGAAGAAGAAAATCAGTCATTAAGTCTCAATCAAGAGGATAAGGAAGAATTTGACGTCCCTGAGAACGGGCTTCAGTGATATTAAGTGCTTGTACGCTACACTTCTGCGCTTCTACTTTCAGTACTTAAATGATGACGACTAACAAAATGTAAAACAGCTACAAATTCAAAAGTCATCTTCAGATCAGGTGTTCCGAAAGGCAATACATTACCTGTAATAAATTTGACAAGTAGGATCCAGAGATTGATGATGTGACAGACGAATACCGGGCGGCGACCCAATGGCGGCCATCGGACCGATCAACGAGCGAGCGGTGGAACGATCCCTCTGTCCTTTTTCAATTATCCCTCAAAGCTTTTAACTTTTCACCTGCACGGATCCGAATTTCACGAACCATACTTTTTACCAAAAAAAGAAATGACTTTATTGCAAGACTTTACGGAAACCCTTCTCGTTGATGTTTTAAATATTTTCGTTGATTTCTTTAATATTCTCTTTCTTTAATATTCTTCTATTTATTTATTGAAGAATTTAATAAGTTCAATTGAATCTGAGTTATGAGTTTGAACATTCCAAATCAAACTCTTCCGCCTTATAATGTTTTTCTTTATTTTTGGCATACGATATTAAATACTAAGAATGCGCTGGATCATACCAGTGAGTCGTATTGAAATTCCAATATTGATTTTATGTTGAACCGACTTCGATTTGGATTAAATTGTCATGAAATATATATTAAAAAACACGAAATAAAGAATTGGGTCAGTAAGTGCTTCGCTCTTCCGTGTTAAAAACGCACCATTGACGCTTGACGCGACGACGCAACGCAACGCATCATTGCAAATGGAGCCTCAGCCTAAAATCTGCACAAGTGTATCGCTGAAACGCTTTCAATCTAGGCGACCCCTTATGATAACCATCTTGTTTACCGTAATTAAATAAAACGTCGGCAAAGAAATGAATGTATCTTATTTCAATTCAAATTACAAAAACACCGCCTCTCCACATCCAAGTCCTTCACAACACCGTACAGGCGTCGTATTTCATCTCTGAATGCAAATTTTCAATTTTGTTTCGAGAAACTCCGTAATTCGGAGATTAAGGCTGTTCCGCCATTACGGGTAGACTCATCTCCATTACAATTCATATAATTATTACACCGAGGCGAACTGTTCTTTGGGAAATAATGATGAACTTGGGAAAAAGATTTTGGTTTCGCATATTTTTGGATTTGCAGTGTTGTTTTTTCATTATTTTATTTTCATTTTTCATTGGATTCCCGGTGGGGATATCTCACAAAAATCTCTTTGTGAGACTTTCCTCAGTTTGGTTAGAGCATTGCAGGCTGAATCACCTGATTGCTCGAAAAGTAAGATGATTCCGTGCTTCGGAGGGCACGTTAAGCCGTCGGTCCCGGTTACTTTCTACGGATAGTAGTCGTTACTTGAGCCATGTCAGAGGCCTTTGGCGGCTCAATAACTCTGACACCAGGATTGGTCAGGTTGGCCATCCACTCGATGAAGAAGAAGAAGATTATGAGAATCTTATATTTATTTTTAAGTACCATATTCCACAAATAGTATTTTCTCGACACTGAAGAAGTTATAAAACAAAAATTTTCGACTACCCTGTTGACTCACTGGTTTGTTATAGTGCTTACTGTGTCGAGCGCTGCGAGTTTGATTCCCGGTCGGAGTCAAACAATACGTGCAGACAGCTGTTGGTAGCCAGGTCAGGGTTTGTGTTTGTCTTTTCATAATTTTTTTCATGTTATGTGTGTAAGAGTATCCCTTGCTTGATTTCATAGCACCTACATGATTTTAGATTGTTTCTAACAAATGTCTGAAAGGCGTGGCAACGTAGCATAGCATAGCATGTATGATATAAAATCACCCTAACACGCTCACTGAGTATTACAAAGAACCAGAATCAAAATACATACAAAGTAAAATACACGGAACCTTAAAACACAGTAATGATATTACAGAACAATTCTTTAAAAGGTGAACTCTTTGTCTGAACGGAAAAAGGTAACTTCGTAAAGATTCACCGGCGAGCGAGTAACTCGGTAAAGAGACAAAATGAAATAATAATTACTTTATTTTCGAATGTTAAAGGTTTTTCGTACGTAAATAAAAGTAGAACCTTGTCATCGCAACGTTACGTGCGAACGATCGGGCGAACACTCCACATTCGGTTTTATTGGTATTTTCAATTGACTTGGCTCTCGGATGGTCTCTTTATTTTCACATCTCATGTAACTTTGACGAGTATGTAATTGTGTTCTTTGTTGTAAATCAGTTTTGAGCACTATACTTGGATACGTACGTATGAATAACTTTCTTGGCGCTTAAAAGTAGGTTTAATATACACACAATTAGTTCTAGATGTATGTACCTAATTCCTATCCCAAAATCTACCAAATTACCATTTAGTAAGAAATTTAACTGAATCAGATTAATTAAGTGTTACACAAAGTGTGGCATTTAAAATTATTCTAGTGTACGATAGAGCAGGTACTTTAATTTGGTAATTGAACTGTGTGAATACCTTTTATTAGGTTTATAAAGATAGGAACAAAATATTATATTTTAAAAGAGTTATCGTTTTAATTCGTAAATCACGAACAAAAACCGATCGTGTATAGACTATAAATAGAGCCTCGAATAAACGAGTTAACCTCTTTGTTTAATTTCTTTATATTTTATACCTAAGAAGACCATTTATATGACCAAACGTTCTATTCAAACAAACAAGACCTTAAGGTAGTGAGGCGTTGTTAGAGAACTTATGAGAGCTTCGTATGAATAATGCAGGACAATCGAGGCGCTAGTGATGTTCCGCTGTTTTCGAAGCGATTCAATACGCCGCGAGTAACCGAGTCCTAATGGATTCATTGGGGTGTTTGACTCTCACAATGTAGGTCTTTTATTACCTTATAAGTAGTCACTTCTTGATAGCAAAAGATCTATAACTACTATATTAACTTTCTGCTCGACATAGATATCTCTACTGATATAATAAAGCTGATTGTTTGTTTGTTTGAACGCGCTAATCTCAGAAACACCATCCCGATTGTGCGTAATATTTTTGTAGTAATAACTATAGCAACAGGCACAACGCGAGTAAAACCATGAGATGCTGCTAGTTTTAAACATAAAGTACATGAGACCTCAGAAGGGATATAGCTAGTTTTGATTGTGTAAAGTGTTGATTTTGCAATGCTAGCGGAGTGCAATTTGTCGCGAGCTTGTCAGTGGTTGTTTCACTACGTCAAACTTCACATAGGTGGCGTGACAGAGAAATGTCCACAAAACCGAAACTAGCCCGCTATTTCCCACCAAACTTAGCTAGTTGCCGTGGCAATCGTTACATACCTTTTCACACGCAATAGAGAAGCATAACTAGTAAGTACTCCGCTCTTCCGTGCCGTAGCATTCCTTGAGACAAGCCAATATTATATATTGCACGCGTAAACCAGCTCGTTTGTATATTGTGAAGAGTCCCACATCACTAGTATTCAATAAAAGAAGGTAACAAATAGCAGATAAACATTCCTGAAAGTTGTCGATGTAATATTTAACAGATACCGATCACACGTGAACTGGGAAGGTCTCAACCGAGAAAATAAATATTGCTTAGCTTCGGCAACTATTGTTAATATATTCAAAAGACTCTTGGTTTTTTAAATCTTGACTCTGATAATGCATTGACATTGCTCATCTTGCGTCGATAAATCAGGTCCTAAAAACAAGAGACAATCGCATTGCATTCACTTCAAGAATGACTCAAGGTGGTCACGTGGTGACGTCACATTCCCATACATTTTAGCGCTCACCATTAAATAATAACACTTTTAAAGCCAAATGTTAACGGGATAGTTTCTCCTGAAATGTTGCTATATTCGACAGCCATTTTTTATCTACTCTTCAAAGACGAAATATCGCAAGATATCGGAACATTTTTTTAAGCTTTAGCATTGACTTGTCTTGAGTCAAAGCTGTCTTAAATCTATTGTAAGTATCAAGAACAATATAATATTATTAAACATCAGTGTCTGTCTGTCATACGTGAGTTCGCAATCAATTCAGTACTGAAACCGCCCAGTTATTTTATTTGGCATTGAAACGGGAGCCTGTATTTTATATGACTAACTTTTAAATTGAAACGTGAAGTGGTTTGTAAACATTGGCTTCATGTGTTTGATGCGACATGTTTTAAATCTGTATGTGACATTTTATGATTCTGAATATTCTTTTTAACCAGCATTTAAATAGGAGACTCACAATTCGTATGAATCTTCTGTGAAATAGTGTTTCGAGAGTTCGCCAGCAAGCAATTTTTTTATTGTTAAAACAAATCTAATGACCACCTAATTTTAAACAATGCGTACCTATTTTTTAAAAGATTGTTTGTATGTATACATTTTTAAAAATAATGCTCCCACTTGATCTTCGTATAATGTATGTGTATGTCTGTTTATGAAGACTGTTGGTATCTAGAGTGATAAAGTGAACTCAAGATAATTATTTTTATTTATTTTATATCGATCTTTTACAGGAATCCTTGATTTGAAACAAAGCGAGTACTACAGAATATAAATCAATACTATACTGCAGTGGAAACTAAGTTATTCAATAAATTTTAATTACCAATAAACCAAAAATGTTAATGATCTGTTTGTTCAAAATCGAGACTGACATAAATATATTTTACTGCAGTTAATTACGTGTTCGGTGCTTACTTTGTGTGTTTGTCATGTGGATACACAAAATATACAAACATTCACAGTTGACAATAACACAAAGGATTTAATATAGGTTATGTGAGAATACTTTTTTTTTTGAGAATACAATGAGAATACTTTTTGCCTCGATTTCAGACGGTACCTGTTCAATATGTATTTTGAGCGTCAGTGAACACGCTGAGAGCCAATGAGTATTTTCTTCGGAAAATCTTTTACTTTATGTGACTCTAGATTATAATCAAAGCTTTATAACAGTACGATGACAGTAAGATCATATGCAGCATAATATGTTGAAATTTACAGTTTTAAAGATAAAAAGTTTCGATTGTAGTCAGTGCACGTTATATGCAATAAACGATTTAATTGAATCGCAGCTAAATATCAATAAAACTTTCATAAAAAATACAGCAAATTATAAGCCCATTGTCATGTTTTTATACAACGTACTCGTACCAACAGATTAACTTTTGAGGTTCATATTATTCGGTAAACAGGAAAATGTCAGCAAACAACGAGGTAAATTAATAAAATGACGATGACATACAACTGCTTTCATTAAACTTTACCGAAATGTTGGTTTTTCTTGGAAAGAAACCAAGAACTTATTGTTGTTCGAAGAGCCGCCCAACCACAATATGAGTATGTAATGAAACAAGATAAACATGACAATGCCTTTAACGATTTAGAGCTGAGCTCACTGTAGGCATCACATTGAGGCTTTAGTCAGTCTAACAGCTGTCTGTACAAATTATATCTCTACTTTTTCTTTTTGATTTTGTTTTTTTGTTTGAACGCGTTAATCTACCTTAACAGGTCCGTTATAATTTTTTTTATAAATAGTTACACTTAAAGGGATAGTAATGGGCTATTTTTTATCCCGAATCTTCCGCAAAAACCTGCATAACGCGGATAAAACCACGAGGCACTGCGCACTCTACATAAAATTTGTCAAACAGTGTGCGTGTCTCATATGTGTACATAGATCGCAGGACTGTCTAACTACAGACTCAACCATACTGTGTGCGTACCCATTATACATAAGCGTACGCTATCTATAAACAGTATTAGATATCTATTTTAGACATTCCTACTCCATTTACAAATTCCATAATTACTTACTTTATATCTTAACAGAAGCAATGGCGGAAAGTTTATACTTTCTTATACTGACGATTACCTAATGAAGGTAAAAGTATAAGAGGATTGCCTACACCCATTTTAAAATGTCCTGATTACAGAACCCTCTGCCATCCCGTGTCTATGCATTAGCCTTAAGATATGGAGTTATTAACCCAAGTACTATAAAACCCGTACCATAGATAGTGTATCTCAGTAATACGTTAAAACTTACACAATGGTCTAGGATTACCAGGTGTTCCGAGCCCGAGTGCCGCTAAGAAGCCGGCGCCTTATCTTTATTAACTCCTCGTCATATAACTTTATGTAATGAACGCGCTCCAATTTAAGCTGAACTGTCTGAGTGAGGTGTGAATGGGTTCTTACGGTTATCGTACATGTACGGTGTAAAGTAATGTGCATAGTGTTGGGTTACTACTTATATACCGGACTTTATTAGTCAGTCTTTATATAGTTTGAATTATAATGTAGACTAGCAGCGCCCCGCGGTTTCATCAGCGTTGTACCCGTTCCCGCAGGAATTTCGCGATAAAAAGTATGTTCTTTGTCCTATGTCCTTTCTCAGGCTCTGGACTAACTGTGTACCAAATTTCATTCAAATCGGTTCAGCAGTTATGGCGTGAAAGCGTAACAGACAGACAGAGTAACTTTTGCATTTATAATATTAGTTAGGATTATTAGTCAGTCTTTATATAGTTTGAACTAGCAGTGCCCCGCAGCTTTGCCCGCGTTGAGCCTGTTCCCGTAGGAATTTTCGAAAATCCTTTCTTAGTCAGTGTGCACTTACGTCACTTGAAGAACCTTCCTGCCAAATTTCATGTTTCTAGGTGTAGCGGTTGAGGCTGTGTGTTGATTATCAGTCAGTCGGTCAGTCAGTCAGTCAGTCAGGACTTTTAATTTTATGTATATAGATTATAATGTAGATTTGTGAGGATTGTTTTACTATAGATGCGTGATATAGGTATAAGATAAGGTGCATGCTACTAACGTTATAACTAGATATCAAAATAATTTTGTTCATTGGTCATGTCTCAGAATGTCACTGTAGGTATAATTAACTTGACATTTATAAGAATGTCCGTCGATTGAGTCAAAGAACAACAAAGATACTAATAATTATATGTTCGTTTTTTTTATAAAACATTTTTTTTTGTATCGACGTTTTCTGGTACTATTACCCAATTTATTTCATATGCAACAACATAACGTTCACCATTAAATAAATGATATACTCAAAAAGCTGCAATACAAACATTTTCCAAAATCCCCAATCTTTTAGTTTTATGTCCTTACCCAAACATTTTGTTTACGACTGCGCTATATACATCTAAAAACACAACCCAAAGATTTACGTATCATACGATTTGTACGCAATTGAAGCGTTTCTAACCAAAGATACGAAAAAATCCGACCGCAGGGAGTTGTACCGAAAGAGCCTTTTCTTTCAATTGTTATTTTTGAAACAATTTTCTTTATTTTACGGCTGAGTTACGACTGCAGTTTCGCTAAAGATTGTGGAAAGGCAAATTGAGTTCGCCTGCGGTGAAGTGTACAAAAAATATATAAATCAAATTGAAAATATATCATGCCCAAGTAGCATTTTACTCCATTTAAGAGTACACATTTAGTTCCCAGGTGTACTTGAAGCATTATTACAGTTCACTCGTGATGTATAAGCTGCATTATGGCGATTAGTTACACCTATACCTATCTAAGGGACTTATAGGAGTGAAGAGTTATACCTTTATACGATTGTTGGTGTTATAATACTCTAACAACTATCCTTTAGTCAGCCGTCTGAATAAGAGCATTATAGGAGGGTAGAGATACGGCAACCGCTGCTTAACGGCCTACTTTAGAGCTAGCATTTTAATAGCACACACGTGGTCATTTATAAAGCCAAAGGCTGTTATGTTACCTTGTTTTAGACTGTTATACAGCTAGTAGCTGTAGTAGGACTTGTTTGTGATCATTAAAATAACCTTTTTTTACTATCTGTACAGAAGTGTTTAAATGGTTCGCATGTGCACTGTAGGCTGTTAAAAGGACTATATGTGTTGTTCAATAACATCAATAGCAGTTTATTAGTCCACAAGTACTATTAATATGCGTATTTCATTTCCACCATTTTGTTCTACGTAACCTAAAATATTTACCAAATAAACCTCCAAAATTATTATGATTTATCACAAAATACGTAATAGAGCAATTGAGTTTTGGTTTCATGTTTTAATTAATTACCGTAGTATAATTATAATGCCAATATAATATCAAAAACTGAAAATTGTAGATTTCCTCTCAGCGAATTTTAAATGTTTTAAAATGAATATCGCGTTTTTACAGAAGCGCGTGAATATTTTAGCTGTAAATATGTATACATTTCACGATAAAGTTGCATTCCCATGGCATTAACATTATTAAGTATTGAAAACACGTACTTAATATAACGCGTATCCAATTGATGTCCGCCGGAGTTAATTATAGTTTCTTGATGGCACGCAGACATAAACCATCTAAGAGAATTATTTATAAAATAAAGAATAAATTTAGGACAAACGTGAATTTTAGGTAGCACTGGAGTACTTCTGTTGGATTTTATAACTGTGAAGGCTGTGTATTTAGCCACTTGTTACTCTTTATTACACTCATGTATGTTGTATGGTTCACACTGCGTCCCATATAGTAGCGTAAGTCAGCCTTAAGTCCGATGTTACTACTTAAACTGCTGATATAATGCTATTATACTACTAATGTACAGCCATAGTGAACTTAAGGCTGTCTAATTTGTGCCCAAACTGGTTCTATAAGAGCATTATAGCAAGCTATACAGTTCTTATACAGCTGACTTACACGGCTTGTGGAGCACATGTAGACGACTAGACATCTTATATAGAACCCCGAATGCTACTTGGGTGCATACATAAAAATGTCGTAAAAACAAAAATATTCTTCAACTCTGGAGAGCTTATACCGTCCGTAGCTCGTAGCGCGTAGCTTATCGCACGTAGCACACGTAGGGCCTACGCCGTAGCAGCTATCACGCCTTGATAACTCGCTGTTTTTGTTTAGAGTTTCGCTTCCGGTGGCTGCGTGTCATATCATATCAATAGGCACTTGTACGTGATGTCATGTAGAATGTTAAATATGCAAACCAATTTCCGGCTTCGTTTTTTATTGTAATAAGTAAGGAGACATTTTGAACCAACAGAATAAAATGGAACTGAGATACTCGTATATGCGTCCGCGAGACGATCAAGTGCACTTGACAAGTCGCAAATGAATAAAACTTGTCAAGTCGCGTCAAGTCGCATCAAGCTCAAGTTGGTTCAAATTTGTTGTCAAGTTATCATCAAAATTATTGTCAAGTCATGTCCAGCACGTAGATACTTGACGGGAATTGTCAAGTCAACGCTGTAAACGATCAATATTCACTTCAAGCCCGTAGACTTGTCAAGTGCACTTGATCGTCTCGCGGACGCATAATAGTATTCATATGCTTGTCACAATGACAAGTGACTGTCGAGTAGTTTACGGGTGGTAACTAAGAAGATTTACTTCTATAAGGGGGCGTCACGGTGCAGATGACTATGACGCGATTTTTGGAAATATAATTCAATTCAATTTCAATTCAATTCATTTATTTATTTCAAATGTAATAACATAATATTGTGTTATTTTTCTTAAAATCGCTAAATACCGTCGTTTGGCTGCACTGTGGCACCCGCATTATGGCTTCTGGCGTACTTGTTAAAATAAGATGCAAAGAATTAAATAAACAGATATCACTAAATACTTCAGACACTATGTATATAAATAAATAAAGGTTATTCCATACATTAAGTGGGCGTCCCATTGCATACCACGTTGTGAAACGACGCGACCGGCCCGACGCTTAAGTTTTATTGTTAGTCCTTTTATTGTGCCCGTAAAGAACCTAACAGTTTACAACTAAACGAATCGTCCTCGGTAATTGCATATAGTTTGAGTGGAACACAATATATATGACTTTGGGGTTATCTGTAGCGATACTTAATCGCTCGTAGCGCTCGAAGTGAAGTGAATAAGTGGTGTTAACTCATTATTTTAAGCCTAACAGTAACTGTCAAGCAACCTACAGCTCGGCCTTCACTTGGACTAACCTAACCTAACACACCCAGGTTAGTGGCACCTCTATTAGAACGCTACCGTTTGGAGGGCACGTTCTGTTGTTGATTCTAGCTGTAAGATCATAAATCCGAACACTGTATTAATCTCCAAGCCCAGAACTGGTCACTGAACTACTGGAAATTACTAACTAACTATGATCGCTGTAGATATTTTATTTTAGAATTATACATGGAATCCTCCTCACTGTGCGGATATCTACGGTGAAATAAGAGGCTTTTGCTCAACAATGGAACTTTACAGGCTATCACTTACTTAATCCATGCAAATAGAGAAAAAGTACCCAAGACTTTTTTTTACCTTACTATAACCACGGCGGCTCATGTTACAGCTATTAATAAACATGGACGTCACGAAACGGTCAGCTTCCTCCATAAAGTCGCATTATATGACATCCCACAGAGGATCCCACCCGGTATTATAATAATTTTCAAAGCCACTAATAGCAAAGGAGTTTATTTAGAAGGTTAAGGAATTCCGTGGTTTTGTGCGCTGCGGCAAGAATACCGTCGTTAAGATATGCGTGGAGTGTATGTTGTGGGGAGAGGTGCCCAAATACTGCGTTATATGTTTATCATATAACGAAGGAAATATTTTAACACAATTATGACACACTATTCTGATATCTTCAGCGAGAGTAGAGGCCATTGCCTTGTAGCAGGAATATTTGTTTTAGGACCTGCTTAAATTAACCGATACAATAGCTAGGTAAATTTTGTTGAGCATACTTTTAGCATTTACCCTTAACTTACTATATAATATCATAGACACATATAATAAACACAAAAATATCACCACTCAAGTACCTAAAGCTAACCCTTAAATACACTCATAATATTTCGAAACCAATACATCAACACGTTATTAGAAGTCGGCTCTGTGGACTACAAAGTGCTTGAATTTCGATACATTCGGACCCTCGTCACCTAGTAGTAACTATACTCTCTCTAGGGGCAGATTAAAAATGCTAGGTGCATGCGACAAGGTCCCTTGGACCCTCTTTAGTGAGACGTGATCTGTTGCGGTCCCCGGCGGTAATATGAGAGATAATTTTGAAAAGGGTTAAAGATTTTTTAAAGAGTTCTTTCGGGTAATTTTGATGGATCGTGTTTTGATGTTATTTTATAAGACAGGCATAGAAAGAGGAATCCTATCGTTTATAGAATACGGATTGCAAATTAGTGCGATGTCGATCGGCGTTGAATAAATCTTAAACAACCATAAACAGAAGTGAACTTTTAAAAGTAAATTGAAACTTGTTTCTTGCAGTATATAAATAACCATTTATAAGATAAAATAATATTTTAAACCATCTTCAACACACAATATAAATGACCTAAAATTAATTAAAAACGGAATAAAAAAGTCATTGTAATCCACCTTACTCCTGTTATTAACGTTTGCTTGCAATAACTCACTCCGTTGTGAAGTAATTGAAATTTATGAAACGAACTCAAATCTGATTCAAAGGATATTGATCTCTTTTGGGGGACAATTTAAAATATTGTATTAAAAATTAAATGCTGTTCACTTTAGTTAAAGTCGAATCAACTGAATTATGGTAGGTATATTTAAAATGTTGGGAATATTATGTCAACACCAAGTCGTATTAAAATTGTAACACACCGAGTATTCTCTTATTTTGGAATGATATTCGCCACTACATTTTATGGTAGTTTTCTGAAGACAAGTTATAATAACTTTATTGCAGTATAAATACTAATTCTGATACTGTTTTTATGTATTCAATGAAATGTACATAAGAAAAATAACTTTAAGTAGAGTAAACATAAACATCTTACTCAATGCTACCTCTTAGTACCTTTCACAATTAACTTACAACAGTACTCGACTATCAACTGCGGTTCCTTTTAATCCCGACAATAGTGAGCAAATAAAAGGAGATACAAAAGTAGGAGCGCGTCTTCACCGCGTCTATCCAGGCTGCGGCATTTAGCGGAGGCATAAATAGAAGCGAGCGGCCGCCGCGTAACGAGAGGCGAATGCTGCTAATGAACCGGCCGGTAGTGATGGGCCGGGGCGGGCACGGTGCTACGAGTAAACACAGTGCAATGAAAAGAAATGAAATAATTTATTTTCGAAAACCTTTTACATTAATGAATAATATATTTAGAATAACATAATACATTTAGAAACCCCAGAAGCAACTTAAATCCATATTTTTTTGGTTATGGCGCTACGAATTTAGTAAGGCATCTACCATATTAGATTGAATGAGTTGGCAACTAGCGAGGTGGTGAGTTGAACACAACGCAACGTGACGCTCGTAACGATCTACGAGTAGCTCATTAGTTGTATGATAATCTAAATTCCTAATGTACAATCTGTATGTCAAGTTTCTATTATCACTTTGATTACAGTAGACTTTATCATAATCCATACTTCGAATGAAAACATTTCATTATATGTAGAATTATAGATCCTTCTTTAACCAATCAACAACATATTTCAAAACTAAACAACCGTATTTAAAAATGTAATAATATCAATACGGTTAACCGTTACTTGCCACATCACTACACACAGACAGAAGTGCCTAGAATGGAAAATGTAAAGTACTTGTCACTTGCAAACGACCAACCTGAAGGAGTCGTGTTTTTTTAATCTGTAAGAGTATAATAGTAATATTTTATTCTACCATCTTTATTCAACTTTAAAAAAAAAGCTCGGGTTAATGATCACCGATAACTCGAAGCAAGCACTCTGATTTGATTACGCCTAATCCTCTCCACTGAACTGATATTTTCAGTGAACAGTTGATTGTGCCTTGAAGTACTATCGCATGCGTTGTTTCTAATACGGTGCTTTGAGTTTTATTGGACGTTGAGGAGCCATCGTTACTTCTTTATTTTTGAATTTTTAGTTTTTGGATCCACTTATGGCGGTCCACAGCAGAGTATAACTTATTTCTTGATCGTAAGTAAGAAGGAAGTAAAAATAAGAACCAACCTGTAATGTCCCACTGCTGGGAAATACCTCTCATCTCACTGAAGATTGGAACTTATATGGTGAGGTCGATTAGGCATAATGGCTTGAAAAGTAAATCAAAAACATGCTTCGCTCGTTCCAGGAATTGAACCCCAGTCTTGGCAGGCGATATTCACATACCACTGATCAACGAGGCGTCTTTATATCTAATCTTTGGAAGTAGAAGCATTTAAGTGCATTATTTCATTATGAACCAAACCACTAGTTTGGTATTGGACAACTCTGATGTCAGTGTTGTAGAACCGTAAGATACGACTTTTATACTTTTATTTAATTTCAACGTGAGCAATTTTTGCAAATTGTCTTACACTGTATTTGCATTTTAGCAACAATATTCATGTATATTGACTAGGTACAGAATTCCGAAGATCAAATATAGATTGTTACTTTGTTTTACTATAATACATTTTGTATTGGTTTAGCATTCGAATGGTACAGATTTATTTCTCGCATATATTTTATGAACACGTCTGTTCCACTATAAGTCTTTACGAGTACTCAGTATTTAATAGATGAAAGATAAAATATAATGGACGTGGGTATCAGGACAAGGGACAGCGCCTAGCATTTATTTAAACGAAGTAACATGACGTTAAGAATACATCTTCACTTAAATATAATGTTATTTTTCGCCGTTACTGCACTGTGGCACTCTCGTAGATATTTTAAAACTATGTATTTTTATTAACCTATTAAGGGTTGCTTCGCCAGGAGCCACAAAAGGTTATTTTAGTAAGTAAAAATACTTACTTTGATTCCCCGGCGTTAATAACCCATAGTAATAGGTTGATAATGTGTAAACATCGCGAAAGTTTGAAAAGACTAATTTTTAATACCACAATGTAGCAGCTGTATAAAAATTGCAAACTATAAAAGCGCAGTTAAAACTAATCATTAAAATCGATAACAACTTTGAAGCGATCATTCTGCTTCGAGCAAAAACCAATTGTTAACAAATTTGAAAACTTGAAATTGATTCTGAGCGGGAGAACACTTTCTCATCTCGAAGAAGTTTCATATTAAAATACAACGTCTGGGGCGTAATGGCTCTATCATCTAATTACGCCATTCTTGAATTGCTACGAGTATACCTACTTTGTATCTTTACGGCTTTGCTCTTTGTTGTCAGTTATTCATATCATTTTATTTTTTGTAAAGCTCGTTTATATTGACGCCTCGGTGGTCTAGTGGTATGTGTACTCGCCTGCCAAAACTGAGGTCTCAGGTTAAATCCCGGGTCGAGCGAAAATATGTCTTTTACTTGTATTTCAGATCACCAACCTGCATTAAGCGTGATGATTACGTCTAATCCTCCCACTGTACTTATATTTTCAGTGGGACGAGAGGCCCTTGCCCAGCAGCATTATATTTTTTAATTATTTTTTCGTTTATATTGAATGAGTTTATGAGCTACGTATTGGCGAAGAAAACGTTTGACTTGTGATGTAAAGAACTCACCAGCTAGTAGCTTGTAAACTAGTTCAATCTAAATGACCTACGCTTAAGTAGTAAGTCATTTCAGTTCTACCAACGCGCATTAAGCAAGCGGTGTGATTATGCCAAATCCTCCTTACTATATCGTATTACTCTATCCAATTTATTTTATTCTAAAAACTGCTCTAAATCTAAATTGTGCCCTAAACCTTGTCACCTTACAATGATGAAAACTGAATTCGATCAAATTCGTTTCATCTTTGAGCTCAATCTATTTTATCTAGTCAGAAAATGACATCAACTTAGACAGTCACTGACACTGAAAATTACACTGTCTTTACTTGAAATACTCTGTACTTGACGATCAAACTCAAGTAATACTTTGCTGTTAAAGAAGGTATTATTATTTCAACTTATGTAATTATTGATTCTACAGACATCATAAACAATAAAAAAAATAAAACCATAGAAAGCCGTAAAAAATACAGCCAATTAAGTTGGTGGCCGACCTTTAGTAGACCTTTTATAGGAACTGTAACGTTCGAAAATCAAAATGTATAGAAATGTGTCGTGACCTCGTCTTTTTATGCAGTTCGTAGCGAAATGTGTTTGAACCGTTTGCCATTTGCATATTCATAGTTTCAAGGCTTTAGTCAAATGACTTATACGAGGCCTACATTACAATTTTCCAGATAGTATCTTTTAAGAGGTGTATAGTCAACATTGCCGATTATCATTGTCTAGAAAAGATCCTATATGTCTACTCGCCTGTATTAAGTTTTACGCACATGTACGTGATAAGAGCTTGTCTCAAAAACCCTACTCATACCTATTAAGCAACTACAATGTAATTTAAAACAAAGAATTTCGTCTTCAAAGTAAGTAGAAATACCTGAGACATCCATTTTATTAGACAAAGAATTTACATTACAGGGATAAAGGGATTACTTTTATAAAAAATTGTTATAATCGCACGTAACCTACCTAGTATTTAGGGTTTTTTCTTGTATTTTCGTCTGTGCTACTTGGGAATCGAGCTTGAATTTACAATAAAATATTCCGCAAATATACTAAAAAATTTAAATACTTACGTTCAACTCACTCAAAGACGTCCACACTCGACACTTTACTAATTGACGTAATTTTTCATACATTGCATGTCAATAAAACTTAATAAATCTCTATTAAGGAGCACTTTTTTTTTTAATTTTTAAATATACCTGGACAAATTCACACACGATTAATTAGACCCAAAGTAAGCTTTAAGCTTGTGTTATGGAATCTAATTAAGTGATACTACTACATATACATACACAAATACTTTATAAGAATATATAATTGACACCCAGACGTCGTCGCCAACAACTATGTCTGCACATATTGTTGACTCCGGGCGAGAATCGAACCCGCAACCCCCGACACAGTAAGCGCTCTCACTGCCACTGTGCCAACGGGCTTGTCTTGTCAACTTGAGGTCTCTGAGCTAGGATGTTAGTGTAATACGGCCTTTCAGAGTCTATTATACATAGAGCAAAAACCGCACTCACTCAAATTGTAAATACTTTATTAACCTATCGGTGGACTTGTTGGCAGCGCCCCGTTATGCGGCTTCAGATCTCCAGAGAAAACGTAACTTTAAAATCAACGAGGTTTCCTTGATAAAAAGACATCAGTAGGCCTCCCTACAGAGTTTCAGAGATAGAGAGAGAGAGATAAGGGCGTTATGATAATAATATAATTATAAATAAACATTTGTTTTAAAAACAATACTGCGTGTAAAAGAATAGGCTTACAAATAAGATAAACTTTCCGCACTAAACTAGTTTTTGGGATCCGTCACCTTACAGTTTGTAAATTCGCTCAATCAAAACGCCCAAGCTTATTCTGTAGGTATTATAACCTTCGTTTGTGAACCGTGAACTTCCTCTGCGCAGTCGGTTAACCCAATATAAATTGAAAGTAATTACCAAGTTCCTCCGCGACTCCCTGTCCAACTCACAACCTCCTGAATTTATTTACAAACTTCTTTCGACAAGTTCTTTAAAGTTTCACAATACAATTTTTTACGTGATATTATCGAATTTTCTGTTTTACCTGTATTGTCATTGCTTGAGGGACTTTGTATACCGAGCTTTGTTCGTGAAGAAAAAAGAAGAAAGTATATCATGACAATGTTTATCAAAATAATGTTAACTGAAGCAATATTCAGTTAACGTTATTTTTATTACGTAACGTGCTAACCTAACCCCTTCTTGGATGGGTGGCAGATAGTAGCATATCTATCTGAGCGCTACCGTGCTTCGGAGGGTACTTTGAATTGTCGGTTCCGGTTGTACTAATCGCTAGACCACGTCGGAGGCCTTTAGGCGGTCTTAAAACTCCGACACCCGGGTTGGCCACTAACCTCCTCGAACTTAAATACTTACTTAGTAACATAGCCACTATCTAAGTTTTCTTATAAGTAGGTCATCTGAATTTTCCATACAAATGACAAGCTATTCCATATTCCCATATTAAACTGCGCGGAGGTACTCGTGATGTATCTACACAAGACACCTTTCACACAGTTTCACGCGCCACCGTCTCTGATAAATCATTTTGCATCATAAAGAGGAATATTAAACCGAAGAAGGTTCTTCCGACAAAATTAAAGGGTGGGGGATGTGAAAAATAGGCTCGTAAACGACAATCCCTTACGGGGGGATGAAATGCGCGATATTTTCAATTACACAACTTGCTCCTTTGTGAATTATTCATGGTTTTAGTTTGATAATTTTCATTATTACCAAATGTAGTGTTCAAAGTTGTATTGTTCAACGGTTGGATCAATTTTTTAGAGGAGTTTTCATGTTTGTAGTGGTCATATCAAAGTTTTTGTTGAGAAGTGGTGATTTTATATTCTCATGCACGCCCTTGCTTAGCAACTTTTACTATGTTTTTATACACCCCTTATCTTCCCTTTACTTCAACATAGTAATTAAATAATAAATGTTTAATTATGGTAACTAACCTTTGGGTTAAGGATTCAAAAGTTACGTTAAAAACAGAGTATCCACTTTAATGTATTTAGTTAAACAACTATAGAGTGCATCGAATCACTTTGTAGAGTAACTAAAAGCGACGCCGACTAAAAAATAAAGCTCGTGTTTTGAACAAACGACTAAGCAAATACCGTGAGGCAAGACCTGAGCTAATCGGCTTGTAACCGGTTAAAACTGGTATAAAGTGGAAACTTCTGGAAACAACCGGTGAGCTGGCTGTAAAATTGCTTGTGAAGCGATAAAATGAATTGTTATTGTATTATTTAAGTTGCTTGATTTTCAATCCAGTTAATTTCTGACTTGATAGTTTTGATACTGAAACTGTTTATAGAAAGATATTATGTTTGGATAGATGTTGTGCTTTATTATAGAACTTAGTTTGGGTAATATGTTGGTTTGAAGTTGACAATAAATTAAGTTCGAGTGGGCTAGTAGCTAATCCTAGTGTCGTAGTATTTACTAAGTAAAGACTTTCGTGTTAAGTATAAGAATATAAGTTACAGTCATAACTTAACTTATTTGGAGTGTACTCATAACAATGTTAGTGCCTGATGTTTACTTGCTACCTTTAACCATAATAAAATATTTTTTATCGTTCATATAAATTGTAATGTCCCGTCTACATACTGGGTATAAAACTAAAAAACCGCAGATTGTCTGGAAGCCAACTATCATTGGCCCCACCTGTACAGCAATTTGGATGGAAGCCAGTTTAAAACACGTTGCAAATATGAACTTGGGTCATTACCCTGGCAGTCAAGGATATTGTCTGTGCCTTATATTACATTAAGTATGTTACTTTGTTTACGTTACGGTTATAAGCTCTTTTAATTGGCTATACTCTAGCTACCTTGATGTACAATCATATACAAAAGTTGATGAACACATTCAATATTAGATAACATCTGAACACACGTGTTGAATGAAGTGTTTTGTAATATTATAAGTGTTCATCACTTTTGTAGTTGATTGTACATTTATTTTAGTCAGTAATTTATTTTGAGTAGGAGCGGGAAGAGTATATTGCAGTTTATTATCTGAGTTTTTTAAGTAATCTGAGGAAACACCACAATAGATGTCGTTGCTAGAAGTTGGAGAATAAGTGGCATTTCGTTTAATTTGGCAAAAATGGGTGTTATCATTACAGTAACCACCACGGGTGCACTGTGGATGATCGCAATCCGAAACATGTTTTAAATATAATATGATCAATGTTGTATTTCCAACACACATTGACCTTAGCATATTTTTTATTAACCTCAACCGCAGGGCAAAGATCATCCCCATCCCATCCCCATCGTCGATTTCCAGTCGTCTCTAGTTGACCAGAGACTAACATCATATAAAATTAATATTTGAATAAAACATTACAGTAGCTGTGTTCTAATCTAACATCCCCTCTAGAAGGCGCCGCAACTTTTCCCGGGCGATTTATCCGAGGGGCAACACTTATCGTTGTTTATCTGGATCGAACCTAAAGGCCTTCGCACCATTTATTTATAGAGGGTCCTTTATCTACCAACTTTTTTCGCTCTCCCCCAAATCTTAATTGATATTGGTCGAACAATGTTGGTTTTAGCCGAAAACAGTGGTAAAGTGGCAAAATATTCGTGACTTTGCTGATTTAAAGGCTGAAGGATAAATGAAAAGCAATTATATTAAACTGAACGTACAACAGTGGGCTACATGTCTTGCTCTTTGGCCTCTTTAGGGATATAATATTATATATACAATAAGATTTGAATAAAACATTCAATTCGCTTACAATATTGCATATAAAGTATTTGTGTATGTACATGTTATAGTACCAGTTACGTAGATTCCTTTACAAGCTTAAGCTTAGTTTGGGTCTAATTAATCGTGTAAATTATACTATATTATTATAGTCGGCTATGCGGAGCGTATCATGTAAGTTAGAAATTTTAACTTTACAAAGGTAAAGTTGTCTTACATAAGTGTAGTTTGACAGACGGTCGAACGAAACCGGATACTGACTCAACCATTGTCAAACTAGCATCAAACTTCACACCAGTGCAGTGCGGTAGTGTAACAGAGACATCGCTATACAAAACCGAACTCTAGCCGACTCTCTCCCTTCATATATCAAGGGGTAAAATTCATTAACCTTTGCTGGATCATGTAATACTTATTAAACAACGTTTCCATGTTTCATAATAGTTCACAACGTCGAAAATACACGCACCAATAGAAAAGTTGGCGGGAAGTAATAAAGTAAATTGAATTTTCATGTTTATTTATCAGCGCTCAAGAGCTTCCATTTAATAAAGAATGTTATTAATTTATTACGAACTCTTTACAAACAATAACTACGGGTACAATACCGACGGATTTAAACCGCACCGAAATAGGATCAATTAAGTATCAAACTGGTATTTACATATTTATTTTTACTACACTAGCATCATTGAGCAAGTGGGTCTTTGAACTACATAAATATCGTTTTTTTTAAATATATATATAACCTAAAGGGTAACGTTCTTATAGTACCTTACGGTCGAATTAGGACCGTTTTATGGTTGAATCAGGAACAAGACCGGCTCGTGTACGGATAGCAAACCCACTCGTATATGACCATCGCTCCTTCCTCTGATTAAATATCCTCAACAGCTTCAAATTAAACTTTATTCTCCACCTTTTACAAAATCGGAGACTTGTATAGTGATCACCAGATAAGTGATGCAGAAGCTGCAGTAGTTCAAAGGCAAAGACTGGTCAAGTTCTAGGACATTGAAGAGCGCGTAGCCAAACGATCTCTCCTTGACTTCAAGGAAAAAGCTCTTGATTTTACGATACTCTGTTATATCTGAAACAAAAACTGATCAGGATCCAGTAACAACCTATTAAAACTAAAGTAAGTTGGGTAAGGTTCTGTCTCGATGTTTTTTGACCGCCACTAGGCCCATGTTCGTGGAATTTCGATCGATCATTAAACGTTCCTTCGGAAATACGATAATAGTATAAAAGTATTAGCCTGTAATGTCCCACTGCTGGGCAAAGGCCTCTCAGCTCAATGAAGATATCAGTGAGGAGGATAAGGCGTAATCAATAACGCTTGTAGTCGGTAGTGTTCAAAATAAATTCAATCAGCTTATCTAAGTAGTGGTTGAGCTGAATATTGCCTAACAAATGCGATGCTATTACCTCACAGGTACTGTGAGGGTATACTTTATTAAATTGTGATCTCACCGATGTCCATAGAGTACATGACATTGTGCAAGATGTTGTACATTACGGTTACTTGTCGCATGTTGTCACTGGAGATGAAACACGACGTCCAGATCAAGATCGAGAGCTTCATTATTTTCACTACGCCGTATACAATGAACGGGACTAGGTATTCCTGAAAATTGTTAAGGAAGAAAGTAAATTAAAATATGTAAATTAAGTAAGAAAAACGTTGTGACTAACTGCCGCACTCAAAGACGTCCATTTAATCGACCATTCACTATTTGACGTAATTTTTCATACATTGTATGTCAAAATCACTCATTGAAACTCTACTAAGGAAGCATTTAACGCGTCTAAGCATGGCGGTACGAAGATGCAAAGCTCCGAGGCAAAAGTTTATTGTTCGTTTTTCTCTTCTCTAAAGACATCTCTTTCTATTCCTATGGAGAAAAAAAAATAGAAGAGATATTTTTCTTTCACGTGCATCAAAACCATTTTGGGTATTATTAATTAACAAGATCTAACATGAACTAAGTCAAAGTCACATCATATTAGCGTCAACAACAGTGGTATCTGAACTAAATATTGTATGACGAAAAGGTAACATTTATCGTTATATACCACGATTAGGAACAATTCAAATATTTATATTCAGAAAAAAAAAACCTTTTTCTCGCTGATTTATATCGTATGTATTTTACTTTGATAGGATTTCATTTGACAGTTGTTAAATCAATGTAACATACACATAGTTACCTGTTTTAACTTCCCCATGTCATCGTGAGTCATTGCTTTCAATAGAAAAATGGTAACCATTGTGTTTGAGAAGTACATGAGAGACATCTGAAATTAAAACATTATGTTGGAGTATAAAGTTAGGCTACTTGTAGGAATTCCGCAGTGGTACATTACACGCTACTGCCTTTTTTCTTCTTTCTACGAGTTCTTTCGACAGTTCTGTCGACACAACCGCGATCAATTAACATTAAATTATAGCTTCTTAGATCTCAGACTGTTTAATTGTGTTTTTCATTCATTGTGCATCAACTAAGACAATATAGTGGAAGTTAACTATTAGTTCATCATTATTGAGCTAACGAAATGGATATCATGAATAACTATTATGCAGCATCGCGTAACGTTACAGATTTTTACCCTTCTGTCGACTCTAAACACCTGTAAAAGAAATTCTAACCAATTGGGAAGCTCTTTCTTTTCTAAAGTTGGCAAAAAAAACTATAAGTATTGTAGTAGTAATAGTAACAAAGTACTTACTGGTAAGTTAATAGCCAAATTAACCTGTTCACTGCACTGATGCAGCATCACATACGCTTGTCTCAAAGAGGTCGCGTCAAACCGGCATCTCTTGGCCAAGAGATCAATTTTGGAAGGCTTCTCCGGGTACGCCCCGCGGACGAGGTACATCGCCTCCACATATGCTCGCATCAAGTTTACTCTAGTGTTTACTAATCTCAACACACTCAAGTTAAAGATCTGCTCAAAGTCATGCGCTAAAACCACCAAGCAATACGCAAAGTATGAAAAGAAATCAAACGTCTCTTCCAGTACGGTGGAGTACACCACAAGTTCTATGAAAGTGAACGAAGCAAACGCTGTCATATAAACATATATTCTTTTTCTAAAAATTACTACATCCAAGTGATTCTCAAGTTTAAAATTCTTATCGAAAATCGTCAAGTTTTCGAAGTAACTCTTCAAGTCTTTGTGAGACAGTAAAGTAGTTTGTAGAACTAGGAGTATGTACTCGATGCTGAATGTGTTCCGTAGAATGTATAAGGTTACAGTTTCGTATTGCGTTATTGATATGAAATAGAATATTATGGAAATTAGAAAGATGGAGTACAGATTTAATAGTTTCACTCCTGAGTTTTTGTAGTCGAGGAGCCAAAGTCGGTTCATGCCACACGTTTCTTGAATAATTATAAAACTTTTGAGATGATCAACAATGTGGTGCTTTATATTTCGGTATTTATAATTTTGGATTTGGTCGGCTGGAACTCGGCTCACAGTACTTATAACCGCCATTTTGAACACAACTTATGGTAAAAGCTTCCACTTCCATAATAACGATATTTACAAAATGGAGTTCATTACTAATGGACAATTAGATATATTGGAATTAATCGACAATTACAGTAATTATTTACGTACATTAGAGATAATCTTTTTACATCAATTTTTATTTAATTGCTATTAGTTTTATTCAAAAAGCAGTTAGTATATAAGTTTTATTAGTAGGTATAAGGTATCACATCATTATTACAAGCGACAAGCCCGTTGGCACAGTGGCAGTGAGAGCGCTTACTGTGTCAGGGGTTGCGGGTTCGATCCCCGCCCGGAGTCAACAATATGTGAAGACATAGTTGTTGGCGACGACGTCTGGGTGTCAATTATATATTCTTATAAAGTATTTGTGTATGTATATGTAGTAGTATCAGTTAGTTAGATTCCATAACACAAGCTTAGAGCTTACTTTGGGTCTAATTAACCGTGTGTGAATTTGTCCAAGTATTTATTTATTTATTTATTTTGTTTATTACATTACTAGAATATATGATGTATTTTAGATCATTTGGAATGTTCAATGGTCATGTATGAACAGTTAAAAAGTGCCGCACTCAGAGACATCCATTCAATCGACACTTAAATAATTAACGTAATGTTTAATTATCTACATGTCAAAATCACTCATTAAATCTCTACTAACGAGGCATTTGAGTTCCTGATATAGGTGTAGATATGGGCGTTAGATACATTTCCTGTCGTAACCCGAAAATATTATATTTCTACGAATAGTAAGTAAATCTGAGAGTATTAGTCACCATGTCATTACTTTCATATATTTCGTATACTTTCAATAAGTAATATAATGTATATGAAAATGAATACGATACGAAATTAACCTAAATCTGACGAGTCATGCACCAAACAATAGTCACGCTAATATAAGTACTGTCGGGGAACAAAATAGAATTATCAGGCGAAGTAGAATACCGCTCCTATTCGCATTACCACTGATGGTTATTTACATTTACGATGAACATTAACTTAATGAGGCTAGGTTATTTTTATTGATAAGATAGACTGGGGTAAATCTCTCAATAGCTATTTAAAATAGCTATAAGTCATCGTATACTTGGAACGAGTTTACATAGAAGAAGAACGAGCAAGCAAGTGATAATGTGACGCTCGCGGTCTCCATTGGGTCGTAGCTTGAAAGCTCGCACAACAGTTATATTTTAGTAACAAGTAGAACTATAGTCGTAAACTGTACAGTATTACACTTAACACTTAAGAAAAGGTTCTTGATATCCTTATCAAAAGAATCAAAGCAGATTTTTTCTTCGACAGTACCCATTTCTGTTTAACAAAACTTACCTTGGCTATGATTGATGGCTTGTCCGAAAGCATTTAAGCAGTGTATGGGATTAGCCTCGCCACCTCGCACGTCGGCGGAGATTGATCGCGCCGAGGAGAACACAACATGGCTCTTTGAGACGAATCGACTGTTATTACATTTTATATGCGTGATTTATGTTACCTTTGGGTTTTTGGTAAAAGGGAACGTGTTTTGGAAACACTAACGAATTCATATTGTTAATTACAGTAGTTTTAATGTAAAACACGAGTGGGAGGCACTAGTATGTACACAACGCCTTTTTTTTGAAGTACCCAACAACCCTTCAATGAGGTGTACCGTCGTGACTTCAAAGCAAAATACACTAACGGCGAAACGTATCGGCGAGGTAACGTACTTTCGACAAAAAGTACTTTCTACGACCGATCGGCATAATGTACCTTCGGATAGTGACATCGAGGTAAAGATAATTGTTTTTATGTATGGGGCCCGTTTTTCTATTCGTGTTTGGGTATATTTTTGTTCAAAAGCAATCAATTAATTAAAAACTCTCAGGCCAGTCTGCGGTCTAGTCACTAGACAAAATGTCTAGTGAATATCCGCTTTAGACTTAACAAAATACCACATCTCTTTATTTATGAATTCATGTTAATGTTTTTAAACATTTATTTATTTATACAGACAAGGCAGGCAAGTGGAGGACTTTGTTTTGCACAATAGAATATGAATTAAAAATATTTTAACGTAATTAACTGTGTTATGTCATATTTCTCATAAAACTTTTATCTTTTATAAAATTCCTGTTTAACATAAAGTAGTTTCGGTTATTCAAACGTGAAGCATAAAATGAATTTATCTCTTTAACAAAACACAGCGCAGTGAGAAATTCAAAATTTTCTTTCCATTACACAGTTTATGCTCGAGACATATTTTAAAGTTTAATGTGGAAATTGTTCACTGTGAAGCGAGTTAGTTCTTACAGAATGCTTCAATTAGGGTCTAGACAGACGGACTGCAATTCAACTGCAATCCGACTGCCAAATGGCAGTTCAGATGCAGTTTGAATGCAGTTGGCTCGACTGCAATCAAACTGCACGTCGACGGGCAGTTGGCGTGCAGTTGGATTGCAGTCTGTCGTTGTAACTGCACTCAGACTGCAATCCAACTGCACGCCAACTGCCCGTCGACGTGCAGTTTGATTGCAGTCGAGCCAACTGCATTCAAACTGCATCTGAACTGCCATTTGGCAGTCGGATTGCAGTTGAATTGCAGTCCGTCTGTCTAGACCCTTACACCTTCAGCAATTGTGGTGAATACAAATGTGAGTGGAAAAATGGTTTAATGGATACACTTACAAGCACTTCATCTCGGAATTTTCTAGTTGGTTGATCACGATACAAAGGACACGTCTCATGTACACAAATTAAACTCGAGTTGAAAACTTAAAACCTTAAAGTCTTAGTAAAGTGTTTCAAGATATTTCGAAGACCATTAAATCGGGCAAAAAAGTCGAACATCACATGAATAATTATTTTTGTATTTAACTACATCCAAGAAGGTTATATGTTATTTTTCACCCCGAAATTCCAACGGGAACGGGCACAACGTGAGTAAATCGCGGGCGCTGCTAGTACAACAAATATGCGTATTAGAAAATATTTCAAACACTACTTTTATATCTTGATTTATCTGCGGTCGGTATCATACTTACCACCTACATACTACGACAATACCCACAATTTATCCTACAATGTACCCGCTACAAGGCGAGTAAATTTAAGGGGCATTGCTAGCTTATAATATTATTAGAGCACTTTGAGTAAACATCAAACCGCTGTTAAGTATCTTAAGAGTAGATAAATAACGAACATCCTAAAGCGATAGTTTAACTTTTACTACGCCGAGACACTTTACTTAAGAGGTTGCAGCGGGATTTCATGTGTTGGCATAATGTGTTCCAGAGAACGTGTTCCCTTCTGAACGCTGTTATCATCTGAAATATGGTCTACAACATGTTTAAGCTTTATAAGGTCAGTGGTCAAAAGATCTCGGAAATTTTAAACTACGTTAAGCTTTTTACCAATTAAAATTGGACACATATCTTTGATTATGGTAGGAAAAAATAACTTAACAACGCAGGTAAAACCACAAAACAAAAGGCGGCATGCACAAGAACTCAGCAAGATGGTCGACCAAAATTGTATTTTATACTGCACCAAATAGAACACTATTTAAAACGAATGTCATTTATTTTTTTAACATATTTAGGGGCTAAAATTAAGAATAATTGTGCAATCCACTCTTATAATGGATAATTGGGCTTTTGAAAAAAAAATTTTTTTGTTATAAATGGAAAGATTATATATTAGTTTTATAACAAAACTATTTTTATTTTATTTTTTTCGCAATAATTCAAAAGTTATTTCAAAATAAAAATTAATTTTTGAATCCAGTACCGAAAACACTCGGACAACTCCCGAACAAACCCGAGCGCGGTGTGACGTCATAATGTATAGCCCCATTCGGTTACACGTGTAATAGCCGTAAACGCTGTACGTACTTATGGTTAAATAGCTATACATTATCACGTCACAACCACGGTGACCAATTATGTCGCGTTTATAGCCACGTGATTTTTATTCAATTTTTAATTGTTTATAATTAATTGAAAAAAATTTTTTTTTCAGTTTTTTGCATTAAATATCAATATTATTAATAATAAAGTTTTAAAATACATAAAAAAAATCATTTTTTTTTTTTCAAAAGCCCAATTCAGTTAAACAAATGAATGTGTGCTGGCATTTGTCGGATTCCTGCGGATGAGCTCGATCACAATATGGTTTGAATGAACGGACAAGGGCCGGTGGGCGAAACTCGCGGTTTTCGACCATGAAATCGACGTCAATAGACCTAACGAATTCCATATCACCGCCCGATTGTTTAGTTAAAATGTGAACCCACAAAAAGTAATAAAAGTGTCAAAAGTGAGCGGTTTATTTTTTGACTAAAACAAAAACGGACCGCTTTGAAAACAAACGCGTGAACACAATATTTGGATGACGCGATTTATCTCTTGGTACATTACAAAAGTGTTCAAAATCTACAACAACATTGTCGAGTGAAAACCCGACCAAATAAGTATATTTTCAGTGATAAGTAGCAATCTGTAAGCGTTTCATATCCCAAAAGATTTTTCCAAATCGGTTTATAAACAATGGATACATTATATAATATCAGAAACAAGATACAGTTGAATGAGACCCCTTAGGTAGTTGAAATCGGAGAAAAATTACTATTACAACTATTAAATGCAAGCAGTTCAAAAGCAAACAATCTTCATCCACGACATAACCAATAAAGCATCCTATAAATGTAATGACTGAAATTTCTTGAACCACGGTAGTTCGATAGCTCCTCTAGTATTCGACCGGTGTTTAATTAAGCTTTCTCCTCATATAATTAACCAAAATAATTGAAGAAAATAAAAGGAATATAAACCCAAAAGGTTTTATTATAAAGAGCATAATAGATATAAATTATCCGGCAGATTTGGTTATTTAACTTTTTCTCCGAGGGAAGTAAGCCATTTATCCTGTATTTCCATTTTAAAGCCGCCGGGTATCCGGCCGGGCCGCGGCTTACGAGATATCCTGCGCCGCCGCGCTCATGAAGGCACGGCCAAACAAACACTCCCCGATGCAATTAATATTATTTTTTAAATTATTTCACTCCTATTTTTGTATTATCATTATATTTAAATAAAGCGACGAATTAGGTTCACGTTTAGTGTTCACGAGGGTACTGAGTACCCTCGTGAACACGGCCGTTGCGACACGACCGAAACGTTGAGGTATGCATTAAATGTTTTTATTCGCGATTAAGTCCCGTCTAGATTAGTGTTAATAACAATGTGTTCATATCGTGATAGTTTAAATAGTTAAAGCGACGAATTTAAGGAAAATATTTACAAACACTGATGCAGCAACATGTAGATAGATGCGTTATTGTAAAAAATCGTTGCATACCTAAACATCATTCAGCAGTAAAGCAATTCTTCAATTCTTCTATCGGCCTTAATCGAGGCCGATAGAACGGAGCTTTTATCAAGCGTGGTTATTCAGGTTATTCATTTTCTTGTGCTAAACAAGACAAAAGAAATGTTAAACTGCAAACTCCACGTATTTCAAAAAACATAGGCCTCTCGTCTCACCGAAGGTGTACAGTGTCCTCACTCGTCAGACGAAATCACGCTTGCCTTATTTCTAGCATTTAACAAAACAAAAGACGACTCATGTTATGACACAATACACACTCATGTTACTCGTACATACACATACATACATACGTAGATATATAAATACAAGGCAGCGTCACCCAACAGCGACCAATTAGCGTAATCATCGAGTTTCCGATAGTATTGCAATCGACGTAATGAATAGTCACTACAGCCATTGACGTTTTAGCTAATTATAAGTCAGCGCCCTTTGTAGAGCCCTTCTAATTAACCGAATCAAAGAACAATAAGGAAACCGCAGTGTTAACACAGAATACGTAGTAGTTAGTATCCCGTTTGTTTCTGAGTATCTATCTGACTACGGTCTGATTATTGATGCCGGTTGTTTTAATCATTAAAGAACATGTCTGAGACATTTAGGTGGCCTAAAACTCCGAGAAATACCAGTAACTGACTTACTCGAACTTTCATACTACTTAAGTATGTCTAATGACAAAACAAACAAGCCTAAATTCTTAAGACTTCTTAGCGACTTGTACTAAGAACTGAATAAGGCTTCTCACTCAAGAACAAAATAGATGCACCGAAAAGATTTACAACAAAAAGTTTTTGTAAAAAGGCACACGTTCACATAGACGCCCGCTACACGAGTTTCGAAAAGTGTCAAACTAATGCAGTTGAGCTTTGCTGCGAAAAATGTGTAAGTATGCGTAATGTAATGTGTAAGTATAGTCTATGTACGAAAACGTCTGAATTTGTAGCAATCGTAGCAAGTCGTCGTTAGCCTTTAGTATGTATTTGTGAGGTTAATATGTGGAAACATCAGTTTATTGTTAACTTTAGACTACAAAAGGTGTAGGTGGTCTCAAATTTTCGGGATGAACCGCTAATTTAAATGACTTGTTAAATATGTGTTTGCTCTATTCTCAATTCAAAACAATGGCTTCCCCGTGGTAACATCACTAGTTAAATATTTATAAATTCCGGTTTTAATTCCAGCACGTATTTTTACAACGCGAACGGGATAATCAAGAGGTTGTTTTTATCAAAGCCACTTGTTTACGTTAGTGGCCTGTTTTTATGAAAAGCAAGATAAATAGGTATGTGTGGAGGAAGAGATAAAGAATTCGTTGTTGAAAATATAGTAGTTACATTTAAACAAAAATTAAAAATACGAGTTTCGAAAAGAAGCAAAAATTAGGTCTGTTATCATAATATGAGCACTAATATTTATAAGAAAGGTCGAGGTCATGGTCATGGGTCACGGGTCACGGCCACTGTAAAGATAGCTATTTGTTTACAATTCATTTCATTATCTGAGCTTTGACTTAACATTAAATTAATTCCCTAATTAGCTTGTCAGTACATCTTGGAGACGCTCAGAGCCTGTAATAAGAAACTGAGTATTAAGTTTCCCTAATATTTACAAACGCTTAGTTAATAGAACAAGTATCGTTGTATTAAACGGAATGCCGGCGCAATCAAGAGATTGGGATCTACCGTCGTTTGCTATGCTAAGTACACGCGCGCTTAGCGCAACTACCATCTTGATAGAGATGATGTTACTTCACTTATTTCAAATAGTTTCATTGTGTTTCAATCATTCAATCAAAATTAAATAGAGTCAACTTAGTTTAAGACTAGTGTCAAAAATGGTATTTAAATATGTCTAACGCCATAATCAATGTTGATCTAAGTATCTTAACTAATATAATAAAGTTGAAGAGTTTGCTCTTTGTTTGAAAGCGCTAATCTTAGAAACGACCATCCCTATTTGAATTATTCTCTTTGTTATAGATAGCCACATTCAGCGGAAAGGTTATAGGATACTTTTCATACCGAAATTCTTACGGGAACGGGCACAATGCAGGTAAAACCGCGGGGCGCCGCTAGTATTTTATTACGTAAGTTCAATGTTTACAATCACGTATAACCACGCAAACAATACCAACTCTATACCCATACACACGGTAGTCGCCTGTACCGCACGGCAATCAAGATGTTAATAGTCTCTTTGATATTCAAAGTCGCGTGTAGTCGGCGATGTTCGTGGTCATCGGCGGTATCTTGACCACATCTCTAATTAAACATTGTTCAGGTGCCCGGGGTCGGCGCTGTGTCGAATTAGAACCATTTGTATAGTGGCAGGGGAGAGGTACTAGGAGATTAGGTATGAGATTGTTTTATAGGGTTGTACTTGGATTTTGAGTCAGAGTTTTACAGACACATTTGCTTTTTTTTGTATCTCACTGTACTGATATCTGCAATAAGAAGAGGCCATTGCCCACCAGTGGGATATTACAGACTTATACTTAAATTTTTTATTTTCTATATTTTAATTATGTTTAACCTAAAGTTACAAATAAAAAGTGATTATTGTTAGCCTATATTGTGTCACAAGACTAAAGCTTCACTTCCAGCTGACACTGTCCCTAACAGTTGTGGGACCAAGGAAAGTCCTCGTCCAACTTGTCCCTCCAAATATAGTATCCAATTATCCACAGTACAATTTTAGCTTTTCTCTCTGTATACTCGTATATTGACACTAGCTTGCATAGGTTTTTATATGGCGTATAATAACACCAAGGATTAATAATCGTTCATTGTCAATATTGAGACAAACTATTCATAAAATACCTTTTATACCAATTATACTATAGATAAAGAATACTCCTTTTATTCAATTATAATAATACTAATAATATCAACCTCGATATGATTGCAGCGCAGCTGTTAGTCCGCCTCCAACAAGTTGGGTCGCGGTCGTAGCGGCCACCCGGCACTCACATTTGATTGCACTTCACTGATATTACAGCGCCATTCGAACGATAACTTGTTTGCGAGTTTTATCTTTATAGTTCCAAGTTTAACGTTTTCAAAGTAATAGACTTTCTACGTTACAGTAAAATGTATTGTTTAGTAATTAGATACTATGTAACTCAGCGAATTCTATTCACTAACTTTCAGAGAGACCAAAGCCCTACAGCGGAATCTTACATACATTATTTTGAATAGTTCAAACCTCTATTTTAGTTTAACCAGTTTAATATATATGCTTGAAAATTACCTACATTTTGCTACGCCTAGGTATGACAATGCCTACGCGTTACGCTGACGAAGATATTGTGCTACGATGTGCTACAGAAGCTATGACTCGCTACGGGCTACGGAAGCTACGAAGTATACGCATCGCTCTACTGCTATCAATGTACTACAAAAGCTTTAAACATTGTAACTATTTATATAATGTTTAATTAAGTATGTTATATTTATACTGGGTATACAAATTCTAATTTAACAGTATATTTGCTGCCGCACGTTTATTCTGATTTGTATTGAACATTTTTACAAGGTATGAAACACGTGTGTAAATCGGATGAAACCTATAACAAAGCCCTCAAAGAGCCCACTGCCCGCCAGCGCTACATTACACATTCAACATGTCGGACAAACGCCATTTTGAAATAGTCTCCGGTCAAGTTGGTGCCCAACTTTGATTGCAAATTCTGTTCATTTCACTGCTTTTAGGATTCTATTTTTGTCCTATTTATTTGCAATCTAGCTAAAAATATTGGTACATAATTTAGAAGAGACAAAATAGAGTAGAATCTTAATCAGATTGATAAAATTAACTGACCAAATGAATTAGCAAAATCAAAAAGAGCCCTGAAAACTAAAACAACACTGAACTAAAACTGAAAATGACATTGTATTTAGTGATCAAATTGAAAGGCAAAATTGGTTGATGAAAACCTTTTTACACATACTATTTATTGCACATATAACATAAAGTTAGGAAGTATTCTTCGACTATATACAAGTTGCTAACAAATTAGTCACGGATATTTTTACAGCTGATAGTACCCGGTTCTCGGAGTACATTTAAGTATAAAACATCATAGGTTTTGTTATGTTTTTTGGAGAAAAGTAAGAAACAAATTTGCTACGTTAAAACACCCTGTTAATAAGATAATTAAATGAGACCTCTTTAGACATATTCTAGAACCTCTTTAAACTATCATTTAGGTGAAACATTAAAGAGATTTAAGAAAAACAACTTTTGACGTGACATGACAGACAGTGTTAAACATCTTGACAGGTACATAATAAGGGGTGATTATTTTAAAAATTTATTATAATATTTTTTTTTGTTCGGAAAATTAAAACAAAAAATGATATACAAAGGTTCCTTAATTACAGTTAAAAGTTAATTGTTTTCATGTAATGTATCATCTCTTGAAATATCCGTGATTAATTTGTTAGCACCTTATATATTAAAAAATACAAGTACATTTAACAAGCAAAAGGCACAATTGAACTTCTAGAAACTATTGCATAGAACAAACTGTCGTATAAGGTGGAGTAGTATGGGGCGTCAATTTCTGCGTTCAAAGTAAAACCGAGACGCAGAGGTGAAGGAAGCGATACATTTTAAATCGAGACAAGGAGCGCCTGAACATCACGTATGTCGCAGGACAAGTTGTAAAGTGGCAGAGAAAATAAATGGCTGACGTTGCCCAGTCATTCCAATTATTGTAACTTTCCAATCATAGATAGGTTTAAAAGGAATACACGTAAAACATACAAGACATTCAAATTGAGAACGTGTATTTTTAAATCGGTTAGAAACTCCTTGAACCTTGGTCATGTTAAAATTATGAACCCTTTTCCCTCTATATTTTATATCTGTCTACCTCTATAAAGTTCCAAAAGATTTCAAAATAGCCGATACTCCATTGTGCAGTAACACGTATACATGGTAGGAAATTGAAGCCCCTTCACAGTGGCACTCACAAAGAGTCCAATATAAATTGAAAACTGAGAAAGTATTGTAAAGAATGGCGATACACATCTGAATATGCTCATAAAACACCGCGTACGGAAACTATTTGTTCAATATGTGACTTTAATACGGATTTAAAGCGCATTTTATTTTTAATAGTTTGGGACACTTTGAAATATACAAGTAGGTAACATCTTTTTTTTTTAATACCATTGTTATCTAAATCAATCATGTTTATCGTTCCTGCTATATTCTTATTTCAACCTAAGCGAGTATATCACTAGCACATATCACTAGACTACGCGTATGCAATGCTCATGCTTCTTCGATTTTTGAATACATACTTCGAATTAATTCGAAGTCACTTGAAGAATACCCCATTCATGCTTCAGGCAATGAAATCGGCTTAGGATTGGACCAATAGACTTCTGCTTTTCACAATGATGTTCTTGTTGTAACCCAAAGGCATCTATAGAATGCAATCCTTCTTGGAGCTTCCTTATTGTGGTTTAGTTCGTGGTCGTTTAGTGTTTTGGGAAGGAAAGGACATCGGTATTATGGGATAAATTAGACGTAACATGGGTAACCTGCACAATAGATCTTAAAAGGTTTGGGAACTTTTCGATGAATGATAATAATAGAACATGAATATTGAAATCATACCCAATATAAAAAAGATTATATCTATCTCTCTTTATCTCTTTCTCTCTTTATCTCTGTCTCTCTCTTTGATTTAACTTTTCCTTTCTGCCTGCCGCAGAGGCATGGCAGTTTGGTATGATTAATCATTAACTATTTACCTACCTAATTAATACAAGTTAATTATAAGTAATCCTTCAAGTTAATGCAGTATACCCGCCTCGTCTGTAAGTGAAGACGCGAAACCGACCATCTCCGTGGCTTTGTTTAATTTATTTCAAGTATACCTACAGGGTTGATTAGTGTCTGGCCTGGGGGGTAGACTCGATAATGTGTTCTCGCAAAGTTTACTATTAGTTGTGGCTGAGTTTGAATTATATGGAGAACATAGAGTAATGTAAGTATTAGTTGTTGAGCGATAAATCCACTTTAATTGGATTTTTCAAACATATAAGCCAGCTTTTTATTGACTAATGAATTTATTCTTGTCGTAATATATAATTAAAATTTTAATCTGCATAACGCACACCATTAACATTTGTAGTCAACTTTTTTCTTTCCGTAAAACTACCTTCTTAATTTGTTCGTATAGTGCGAGAAACGTCGCTAATTTCATGACGTTATATCGGAAAATAATTACACGACTTATTTCAGAATAATATCTAGTTTAATATTCAGTTTCTTCTCTGCACAACCGTGCTTTGGAAGGCACGATAAATTGTCGGTCCCGGTTGCTTCAATCGTTAGACTCCGACACCCGGGGTTGGCCACTAAAACTACTAAAACTTACCTACTTTTTCTCTCTCTCTGTTAAGTTTCAGAACATTTAAGCGCAAGCCACTGATAGTGCGGGTGCGGACCACTCTTAAAAAAATACTAATTTTACAACAGCAGCAACTTTGTCAACTCTCATTCATAATTCCTATTATCACACAGGAGAGCTGAAACTAATACTAAAAAACTTTTTAACGAATACTCGTAAACTACATTTCATTTGAATATTTAAACTCTGAATAATGAGCGGCCTCATATTCTAATAGTTCTATCCACTGCGCTGGAAGTTCTCAGTTTTTAATTAACTCTGATGCTACATTCAGATTCTTAATTACAGTCTTAATTTGATACGGGAATCAAGCGGTGGACCTCATACTATGTGGTAATGTATTTGTTGACTTGCCTTAGTGCTTAATGTTTGTTTTAATTGGTGGGTACTTGGTAGTGAAACAATCAAGTTAGTACGTAATTAATTTATTGCGTAAATAGTGAGTCATTGTCCAAATTGTCCATAGCGTATATTGCTGATAATTTGAGAGAGTTAACAGGGAGCCTGTGGATTTGTTGAAGACAACGTTTGAAAATGTGTCATAATATTGTGTACCGTACCAAGGGTTCACTTGCAACCGCTCAAAGTTAACCATACTAACGTTTATAGTAGGTGTACATTCTCATAAGGAACATAAAAGAAAGGATTTGAAATTCGACCATAACTTTTTATGTTTATGGATTGTTTGTTGTTAAAGTAATATGAACGTAAAATGACGCCATATATGTATATAAAAATAACAAGTTTTAAATAAGTAGTTACAAATCAATATAACCTCAGGTAAACGTAGTTCATATCCAATTATGTTATCTTAGACTCTGGAGCTCAAGTAAATTACACTAACTAAACATATCGGTGAGAGGCAATCATTAATACGCGCCTCTATGAGAGGTGATTACGCTCTAACTTCTTGAAACTTCTAGAACTTTCGTTTAAGAGGAGACTGAGGTAATTTTGAAATGGAATATTATATTTTTTTAATGTTTACTAGGCTAGGCTTGTCTATACATCTGTATATACATTCATACAGGTACTATTTTCTCAATACTCATAGTTTGTTTGAATTCGTTTATCTCTAGATCTACCGTTCGGATTCAGATTATTGGAAATTTTTTGATTACCCTCATTCAAGAGTAAGGTATATATTTAAAAAACTAACTGCACCCCGCGGTTTTACCCGCGTTGTGCCCGTTTCTGTGTCATTTCGGGTTAAAAGATAGCCTATTCTCTTTTTTAATATAGTCAATACAAAAATAATTATTCCAATCTGACTTGTAATACCCGAGATCAGTCCGAACATACCATTTGAATTTTATCTATAGACCTCTTTATAGATTCCCATTAGAAGGGAAACAACAAGTGAAGCTGGGGTACTGGCAGTTAAGAATAGATATGAATTTAATAATGCTATATTCTCCTTAAGCATAGTTCAATCAACTTCCATGAACTTGCTTATCTGGTTCAGTTGGTAGTTTGAAGACGCGTCGAGTTGTGCGATTAGAGTCCTGTTTGTCTCTATCTATCTAAATTACACCTACGTAATTTTCTTAGTTCTTATGTACGTACACTGTGTTACAAACATATCTTGTAATGTCTATACCTACTAACATTATAAAGCAGACGAATTTGATTTTATGTTTGAATGCACTAATCTTAGAAACTACCAATCTGCGTTGAATTATTATTTTTGTAAAGGATAGCCACATTTCACGGTATAGGGCTATGATTTTTCATCCTGAAATTCTGCATCGAGCATAACGCATGTAAAACCGCGGGGCGCTTCAAGTTTAATAAATAAATAAATAATTTATTTCATTTCATAATCTTACATAAAATTGATACATTGATGGGGTCTCCTTTTAAGTACAATATACCTGTGTTAGGAGACCCTTCTCTTCATAACTAGTAACATCGTATTTATGTTAGATTAGAGGTTATAATAATTTATTTTAAGTACATACGTTATTGGTAGAGATAAACAATATTTCTTATATAATAGTAGGTACGAATCGATCGAGTGCGAAACTCCACGCTGCGTTCCCTCACCGGCATCACCGACGTCGGTGCCAAAACTGCCCGACTTAAGTGGGAGTGGGCGGGGCACGTGTCGCGGATGCACCCCGAGAGATGGGCCCACATCACCACCCAGTGGGTCCCGGGAGGAGCGCGGCGCCGCGGGCGGCCTAGGAAACGCTGGAGGGACGACATTGTCTCCTTCGACAGCGAGTGGTGGGAGACCGCGAAGGACAGGGAAAGATGGAAGAGTTTGGGGGAGACCTTTGCCCAGCAGTGGGACGATATAGGTTAAAGAAAAAAAAAAAAAAAAAAAAAAAAAAAAAAAAGTAGGTATGCATGCTATAAATTGAGTAAATGCGAGAGTAAATACATATGTGAGTTTGTGTTAATTAATTAGTTACATGACAGTTAATGAATCAGTTTTATAGCATATTGAGTCAGTTTTAAAGAGATGGAAATAGAGGAAGGTTCTACAATCATCATCAAATGATACAGACTAGTATAATATCGAGATTTGACCTGATACCGATATCATACTTCCATTCATGAATGATTAATGAATACGAATTAAGCTAAACAACCATTCTGTAAGATACGAAAAATATAATACACTAAATCAGAGTAGACCATTCCAACCGGATAATTTATTTTCTAAATATTATAATTATTATTACTATTCACCGTGGTGCGGGTGTCGTTAAACAAAATGGCGGCCCAGTTCTTTGTCATAGAGCGGTATGCGACGCACTCAATGCATTCAAATTGTATATACATTGCATAAAAATTGAATACCGCAGCGGAATATAAAGCCAACACGTTTCCAACAAACAGTTTTTGAAAAAACAATTGTGATTTGATATTGATATGTGGGCCGTCGTATGCAGAACCGATTTATACTGTATTTTCTAAAGAGTTATCGGTTTAGTAATAATCTTTACAGGTAAACAAGTTCTTTTTATTTTAACTATGTAAACTATTAGCTCCGTTCAGACAGAGAGGCTGTTTTAGATCGGAGAGCATAATTTTAATCAAGTTACACTAAATATTAAACTCTATACTGTATAATGCTTTTTCTTAAACCGCTAGTCGTCTATGTCGTCAGTGCAACTGCCAGAAAAGATTTATCATTTATATAATATGAGTCTAGATTATCATATAAAATATTCCGCACACGTTAGCCCGTATTAGGCAGGTCCGTCAGATTATTATGCACACGACGTTAGCCCGAAGCCGACGTTAGACACGCCTCGCGGGTCCTCGCACTTACCGCAATGTCCTCACGTCACTATGACGTCTATAGTGTGAGCACACTAAGTCACAACTGTAGTTGGACATTCGTCTAGGACCAGTCTTCATTCTTCGGGTCTAAAAATATTAGTCTACAGTTTCGTATATGTAAGGTAGTATGTTTAAGGTCATGTCATGCAGTTAAACTTTACAAATATGTAAATTTAAAAAAAAAACTGTAAAGTTTATGGAACTGTCTATGGAAACATATAAAGGAGCTTACATACTTTTTAGTCTTTTGGACTAACTTGAACAAACAAATGTCAATTGTAGACTGATGAAAGACAGTTTGACATGACGGCATGACGGGGCTGGCATGCGCTGCTTGTTTAAAATTTCCTAAATAAATATGTATAGATAAAAACAACTAGTAAAGCCTTTCAAATAATAGAAATACCATATTTTAAAACCTACTTAAGGACACTTGTCCTAAAAGGGCGCGTGGAAAGGTTAAGCAAACTTTCAATTAAAAAGCTCAGCCCCAATGTAGGTAAAGCGCCTCTCATGTGCCGTCTTCACACTAACCTATTTAAAACGAGTTTAAGAAGCTTATCGAAAAAGAGGTTAAGTGTACAACCGATGCTTCTGAGCTTTCAGCAATGTCGCGAAGCCTTCTTTGAGCTTAAAGCGAACTATTTCAGTTAATTATTGAGCTTTTCGTCTATAATATTCTTGCGCTGCATTGTTTAATTAAAGTTAGTAAAAGCGCGGTTTCATTTTATTACTTAGAACTAGCAACGTCTTGTGGCTTTCACCGCAACGATGTTTACGTTTAAAAACGAACTGAAACATCTTATCATTACGCTTAAAAGAGACAAAACATGTTTTTAGAGTAATATCCAAAAATGATGATGTAGTACATTCAGCTCATTAAAAAGATAAACACCTTGTCGCAGTATATAATTGGGGTTTTCATTCACAAAAATGTTAATGTATACTTACATATTATGTTGTTTACATAAAATTAATAACTAGCAGCGTCTCGCGGTTTTACCCGCGTTGTGCCCGTTCCCGTGGGAATTTCGGGAAATTATACTTTATACATTATTATATTATTTACAAATCTTACCACACAGAAAGTATTATAAACACACAACTACATTTCATAATTGGACAATCTTCCGAGCTACATTCAAATAGTATATGGAATGGAAGCAAATAATAAAATTTACTCGCGTGTCGTCATTTCTTTGTGATTCTGTTGCTGCGTGTGGAGCGCGTCCCGAGGCTGGTCTCGTGTGGATACAACCCGGTTAAGCCTCTGACACCCAAAAAGGTTTAATTTTTTTCATCACACGTTTTAAGAATAATAAGTTTAAGTTATTCCGCTTTGACTCTTTTGCTAGTTTTGGGAGTTTCTGGTACGTGCTCGAGTTATATTTTAGTAGTCTACCTCATGCGGTTCACGTGTGTTCTTAAACCGCCATTTTGTATAATTTAGTATTTCCTCACCTCATTTGACAATGAATAGGTGTTAGACTACATACATAGGTAACCTTATAAAGTGTTAGGTTCAATAAATTATTAACAGAATTTTGTATGTTTTAAAGAAAAGAGGTTTATATATTTATGAAAAGAGGTTTGGTTACATTGCAAACTTTTTATGTTTATGAAAAGAGGTTCGGTTACATCGAAAACTTTTTGAGAGAATAAATAAAAGGGCGGGAATCTTGATTGAACTCTAGAAGGCCACGGACGTGTGAAAAGGGGATTGAAAGAATTAAAGGATTGTAAGGATTCAAGTGTAAGAATTAATTAATAATAAGGTAATTATAACGATATGAAGTTTATATATCTTTATGTTAAATTCAAAGGAATGTCTGTTATGTTCATGTACTAAAATGTGTGTGTAAATATATTTATGTTTTAAAGTATAGTGGTTTTATATATTCAATTACCCATGGAATAGAATGGAAGTAGCCTCATTCGGTTACATTTCAGAAGTGGGATACCGCCTGCTTTGTGTATTGCATGTTTTAGTATGTATACAGAAAAATAATTAAAAGATATTTCTTGGATTTTTATCACGTTGAATTGTGTGGGCGTTTACGACAATTTCTAACTGCGAAGCAACGGATCTGATCTGAATTTAACCCCTAATAACGAGTTTCAGATAAATGCCACGCGGAAATGACACCTTACCTCGACGCTGGTCGATAACACCGGACCACGCTCGAGGTGATGTCGGCGCGAGGGCTGAAGGGTCAAGGCTTAGTCGGAGCAGGAGTCGACGTGGAAGTCGGCGACGGTTGAGGACACCGGATCATTGGCGTCGTAAGCGGTCTAGAGTGGGGGATGAAGATGATCGTGGCAGAAGTCGTCCTACGAGCGCGCGCAGTCCCAGCCCGGTTCTCAAGCGGAGTTCAGAAGAACAGGACCGCACGCGCGATGGACGGAGTGGCAGTGGAGCAACCGCGAAGAGGAACTACTGTAATTACGGAGACAGCTGTGCAGGCTTGAAGAGGAAATAAGTCGGGAACGCATACGAAGTCGCCAGCGTGAACACGGTCGAGCGGCCGGCGCGGCCCGGTTGCAACGGCGGCGCGACAGGAAGATAAAAGGTCATGTAGTCCTTCTTTTTCTGCTAAAGATGTTTATAATATCATATAGTGATCAGACTCAATGAGGTAGTGACCGAAACTAGAGATAATACGAAGCTAGTTATTAGAGAATCGGTCAAGAATAACATTGATGCCGCACAGGTAAAGCAGAAAGAACGATAATATGAGCAAAATAGGCGACCTTCTAAACAATATAATGAGGGGGATCGCGTAAAGCTGACCAAGGCTAATTTTAACAATGATGGTAGATACAAAAAGTAGTTACCTTTATATGTAGGGCCGTATAGAGTTGTTGAAATATTAGGTTATGATCGTTACCGAGTTGCAGCTGATCGCATGTCGTTCTGGATTCATGTGGCTGCCTTACAAGTAAATGATGATGATACCTAGTGATGATTCTTATGAAGATAATAATAATGTAGACTCGAAAATATAACTGATAATTTATGACTGATGGATGAATTTAAATGATTTGTTAAAATGACAACAAATATGATATTTAGGTGATTTTAATTGAACTTATGATGATGATTTGTTTTGTAATGCGTAAGAATTGAAGGTTTGCGCTTATAAAACAAAAGATGTAAACACATTATTATATTTTGAGAGAATTGAGGGTTTTCAAGACATATAATAGTAATGTACATGATTATGAATTGAAGTTTTTATTGGATTAGTTGTGAGAATTGAGGGTTTACACTAATCAAATAACCAAGATAAAAAGTATTATTACCTATGTTTTAACAAGAATTGAGGGTTTGTGAAGACATAATAATATATACATGATGATGATGATACCTTTGATTGAAATTGTGTTTGTGATGTTAGCTGTGAGAACGGAGGGTTCACACTAATATGATAAGCACACTCGAATGGGCATGTTAATATGATTTGTTTGCAAGAATTGAGGGTTTGCAAATACATATTAATATATACATGATGATGATGATACCTTTGATTGAAATTGTGTTTGTGATGTTAGCTGTGAGAATAGAGGGTTCACACTAATATGATAAGCACACTCGAATGGGCATGTTAATATGATTTGTTTGCAAGAATTGAGGGTTTGCAAATACATATTAATATATACATGATGACGATGATACCTTTGATTGAAATTGTGTTTGTGATGTTAGCTGTGAGAATGGAGGGTTCACACTAATATGATAAGCACACTCGAATGGGCATGTTAATATGATTTGTTTGCAAGAATTGAGGTTTTGCAAATACATATTAATATAAATAATTTAGTAAGTAGATATAAATATTCTGTAACTTGTAATATGCAATTTTTTTTCTTCTTCGAGTTTAATCAAGAAAGCCGAGTGTTAGGTTAGCTACATGATGATCGTCCTGAGGACGTGCGTACACGAGGACGTGTACGTTGTCAGGATGGTCGAGTGTTAGGTTCAATAAATTATTAACAGAATTTTGTATGTTTTAAAGAAAAGAGGTTTATATATTTATGAAAAGAGGTTTGGTTACATTGCAAACTTTTTATGTTTATGAAAAGAGGTTCGGTTACATCGAAAACTTTTTGAGAGAATAAATAAAAGGGCGGGAATCTTGATTGAACTCTAGAAGGCCACGGACGTGTGAAAAGGGGATTGAAAGAATTAAAGGATTGTAAGGATTCAAGTGTAAGAATTAATTAATAATAAGGTAATTATAACGATATGAAGTTTATATATCTTTATGTTAAATTCAAAGGAATGTCTGTTATGTTCATGTACTAAAATGTGTGTGTAAATATATTTATGTTTTAAAGTATAGTGGTTTTATATATTCAATTACCCATGGAATAGAATGGAAGTAGCCTCATTCGGTTACAAAAGTGTTATGGGAAATTCTCCTGAAATATATTCTGAATCTAACTTTGATTCTCATGCAGAGGCTCTGCTTTATTTTCCCATTAAAGGGTAGTGTACATTACAACAGGGACGCACTTTCACGAATATATCCCTGCAGTAATATAGCTGCAGTCTCTGAGTCTTCCGTAGAATGTGGAGGAGACTGACTGAAGTGAATATAATAGAAAAATGAAAAAAACATATGACAATCACAAATCAATTTAAGATGTTTATTGGAGCAATAGTTAAAACTGTAACGCAGATATCAACGCCCACTTTCAAGGTAATGGTAGTACAACAAAAACATCCACCTCAATATATATACAAGACCAATTATTCACACATGGACAGTTTAACCCAAACTAAGCTCAATGCTTGTAAGGAATTGTTTCAGTAAGTACTTCCTCATAGTATAAATAAATAAATAAGTACAGAAACTTTAAGTACTACCTACTTTCCCTTAACTATCCAAAATAAATTCCAGCGACGTTAAACCCTTTAAAATTTTACCCAAAATTAAGTTTTAAGTGAAGTATTTAAAACATTCGTGAGCGTCTATTTATGTAAAGGAGGGTTGCCACAAAGAGTGCTTCAAGTGGAGGTGAAAGGGCGACAACGGATCAGCTCAAAGGCTCCGGCGCGTGTCGTCCGCCGGACTTACCTTTGTGGTCTCCCACTCCGGCGATACCCGCCCGGGTCGCCGAATAAATACGAGTACATCGTTTACTATACCTGCTTCTAAGAATAGAAGACACTATAAAGTGATTTTTATTAGTGTACCGTGAGAAAATGTTGTTTTATTTACAAGGATTAGCATATTATACCATCTTACCGTAACTATGTGTATGTATTCCCTTGGGAATTACGGGATAAAATGTAATGTTTCATCCAAATCCGTACAGTAGCTTTTGCTTGTAACAGCAACAAAGAAACATACATCTCCACTGTATGTAACTCTTACATTAAGAAAATGACGTCGACGATAGAGCGAAATGTGGGACAAACATGAAAGGATGACTCCACCACCATGTGGGGCCAAGAAGAGAGAGAGAGGGATGGAGAAAAAAAATAGTAGGATATTTTAAAATCTATTGAAGTAAATCGCAATTTTTATTCTCTTCACTGTTCGGACTTAGATAACAGTTTCCAAGCAAGAAATAGCACGTATTCTCCTAAAAGCGGTAGTTGGAAATAAAAACCTTGTTCCCCTTGGAAATAAACCCCTTGTTCTGCAGGAGTGTGTAAACCAACCATTACGACGCGATATATCACCGCGGCAATGACGCGAGCTCATAACGTAATAGCGCCAATTTGCCGTTAAACATATTTCATAATATAAATGATGGAATTCATCCAAATCCTAAATGGTGATACATTTTGTTGAGTGGGTTTCTAGGAGTGGTAGAAAAGAAAAAATAATTCATGATTTTGTAATACTGCTGCAAAAGATCCCTTTTTATATTTTTTTATGTTATATTAGTTGTTACAAAAATAATCAGTAATACATAAATAGTTGTAGGGAATGACGCGTTGCACGGCATCGGTTTTGTGGCAACGTGTCGTAATAAACTCCGAAACTAACCTATGGAATACTGCGCGGTAGCCTGTCACCCGTTCCGAATAGCGACAGCTATTCGTCGTCGTTAACGAGAGCCCTCAAACACCATATTAATTGAGCGAATAAGCGAGTTCTATGGATCACGGCACACGTGTTACAATATTCGCTCGCTCGCTCGCTATTAAACTCACCACCTCACCGTTCCCCATCTCATACAATCTAATCAACACCTATTAAACGCAATATCCTTTTAAACAAGTTGGTTAAATAAATAAGTTTCACCAAAAGCCATAAATTTTGATTTTTAATCTCTTATCACCGTTAAAAGTATTTTACAGCTTTTTTGTTTTTACGACTTGATTGACCCTGAGAGAGTATCGCCTTACAAAAATATAAGTACATTTTATTTAAAGCGAAATATTTAATACAAAAATAAGAAATTTTTCGCAGTTAACATGAATCCAGAGCCAACGGAATATAAAATGCAGCGTAAAATAATGCTTTTATTATTACTAGTTAATTATTCCTGCGAATGTTATTACGAGTTCAACTCGTTTCAGATTTCAACAATTGAATAAAACAAATAAAACGTATATATTTTTATAAATTAACTAGCGAAATATATTATTCGAATAACGCATAATCTTTGCGGTACATTTTCAGCTGCACTCTTAAAGAAATTGAAGATTACTTTTAAAGTTCATTTAGGTTTCAAGTAGATTTAAATCTTATTGCTATCGCACTAAAGTACCATTCAATATTATAGTAGGTCCAATATTACTATTGGAGGCAGCATAATGCCACTATCTTTTCATTGTACCTCTGCACACCAATTCTGCGTCTACCCAAGTCTGTATCCCTTAGTAGTAGCAATGTTAGTCTGTAATGTCCCAATGCTGCGCAAAGACTGAACTGAGAACTGATTTGGATGAAACTGTACATTAATAGTTATACATCAGGATAACATTTTATCCCGAAATTGCCTCGGGAACGGGTAACGATGCGGGGCTAGGCTAGTGATTCATAAAGCATAAAGACATGAGGCATTTCTTTAATATTATAAGTTAAGAAGCCGCCATAAAAACACTAGTAAAACTTTGAAAGTAACAAAAGTCACATTTCTAAAATAACAGAATGTTGAGACGTTATTCCAGATGTAAATTAACTGATCCTTCTATCTGTGGGTCCGGGGTTCGTTCCAGTTTATGGCACATGTGCCGCCGAGGGCCGGTCGATGAAAGGCGGGCGACTTGTGATTACATGCCGTGTTTTGAGAAGAATATCTTACAGGGGTGTGAGGGGGCCATGACCGCGACTAGAGATTTTTAGGAAAACAATAACATAGTATATATTATATAATAGCAGCTCAATATAATAATAAGTGGAAAACTACTCACATGTTTTAATTTTCTTATTGTCTGTATTTTTAAATTCAGCAATTTCCAGGAATACTGAATATTGTTTAGCTTTACAACATGTATACCTATAACAATATTTCCGAGAACCAATATGAAAATTCAGCTCTATATCAAATTTAGACATACCATGGAACTATGAATTCTGTGTATCCCGAATCAATGTCTGCCTATACGTTTAGAACTCGACACTAATTAAAACCTTCTAGCACTAAAATATTGCATTTGTAAATTGCACAACTAATTTCATGCGGCATTTTGCAGCTCCTAGCTATATTGATAGTATTTAAATATCAAATTTAATCAGCGCAGTCTGCTGAGCAAATTATGTACTCTCCAAACCTGGAAAGGAAAATTGACTTTAGATACAAAATAGTATAGAAAAAGCACATTATCAGTACAGCTATTTTATTGTTCGAAATCTGATAGCAATTACATGCGCGCTACATATCTGTCATGTGTGCATTGGTTAGGCAACTAGCATGATAGTTACTGCACCGTTTTTGAGGCATCAAAAATTTGTCTTTACATCACTCACTACCCTCTGTATTCGTGCATATGACATTCTTGGTTCGTATTATAGTCGTTATATTCGTGACATTTACAACATATTAAGTCATATTTACGCTATTGCACGTAAAGTACTTTATTTGAAACTAGCAGCGCCCCGCGGTTTTACCCGCTTTGTGCCCGTTCCCGTGGGAATTCCGGGATTTTTTTTACATAAAAACTTTCCTCTTGAATCACTCTACCTATTACAAAAAACCGCATCAAAATCCGTTGCGTAATTTTAAAGATTTAAGCACACAGACAGACAAACAGACAGACACGCAAAAGAGACGACTTTATTTTATACTATGTAGTGAAGGTCTCCATTATAAAAGTACTATTTGTTTCGCTCCGCTCGCAACAGAACAGCGTAATTGACGGCGTCTCTCTGATAAGCCGGCTCCTATTCCGTTCCAACTTTAAAACAACCAATTCATAAACGAATCGAACGGTTTGTCGATTTGTTTTGTGTTCGAGTAGTGGTTACAGAGGATTGTGGTTGGTATTTGATTGCTAGTGGAGATTTTTGACTAAAATGTAAGAGTTACTGTAGTTTGGGTAAAAAGTGGGTGTATTAAAGAATACAAGTATAATCAATACAATATCATAAATTTTGACATCTTAACGCAAAAATGCAACTAACATGCAAGTTGCCAAAGTGAGTGTATTTCCCTCCAGATAAAAACGTCGCTTGTTGGTGTATTTTAAATACTTTGTACTTTCGAGGTTTTCTTTTACCTGCGATAGTAAAAGAATAGAGTAAAGTAGAGGAGAAATATATAGATGGCAATAAATAGTTTGAGAGAGTATACAGAGTCTTAGTGAACAAGCTGAATAAAAATCAACATGTTTTCTTTAAAAAAATATTCCGGAAACTGAACTAAAATTGAATTCAGAATAGCCCCACTGCCCGCACAGCGCTGTGAAAGCAAAAACCGATTCATCGTCGTGACGTCACAGGAAATCTAGCCGTCGCTCCAGTTACCATGTTAAATGTCAATAGACTATTTTTCAAAAGAAATCTCAGATAACGTTCACTTTGGCAAAGATGCAAGGGAAATAGGAAAAAATAACGGCGCTACCAACTTCTCCCCATCGGCAAGATTGGTGGGACAGATTTGCTCGCCGGATTTTGAGTCAGTGATTTGTATTGTTTAGGTATTGACGAAATTACAATTAAGTAGTTCACATAAGGCGGTCGTCGAACTCATTTCAATCTTCTTCGGTCACCGAACGTCGTCTTTAGGAAGGCTGCCGACTACGAACACCTAGTTATGTGACTATTCCTTCTATATCACCATCTATTGTGACGGTCATCGGCATAAGTCCCAGCGGTATACACGGCGTCCGTAAGCCGCGGCTTATAATGTATACCCTATGTTCTGTATCCAGCCTTACAGATACGTAATGTTTCAAACATTAACATGCTAGATAATCTGTCAAGCTTAACCAAAACAACTGTAGCACTAACTCAGTAAATATCAGTCACTCCCACCTGAACTGTCCTACTTACTAAGAACATTAATTAAACTATTATTTAAAGCCAAATAATGTTCCAGACATTAGACTTAGTTACAATTAAATATCAGAATTATGTGTGTTCTAATTCCCACGCGGATTTTAGACACACTTTGAGCTAGACTTGTCAGTTGAATACTAACATCGCCCGGGGTTATATCTGTCTTGTACCGTCTTTGATGGAATTGGGCAATGTATTTCCTAAATTCCTTTCAAAATTATTGCGTGTGATTCCTATTCCAAATTAACTATGTGCTTAGCATCTAAATTCGCTCAGTCTTGTCAGAGTGAAACAACAACGAAATTACATTCACACATCCTCACAAACTGTATCATTTTTATTTTGAAGGCTTCACACATCTACTTAAAAAGGTGGTAGCTGTCCGGTTTAAAGTCAGTTCCATTAAAAGAATCATCTAATTTCTATACTCACATTTCTTTCCGTTCTATCCAATGACAGAACCTGCAGATCTTGATCCCGATGGCCACGTGGAGGTCCTCGTAGTCGAGTCCTGCCACAACCATGCCGATCAGGTGACCGGAGGCCATCATCGGGGCTCCTGCGTCCGCCTGGACACGTAGAAAAGCATACTGATGAAGATACTCTAAGTACTCGTATGAATACACCTTTAAAGAAATACTATCTCGATGGCTCCAATGAATACTACGCTAAGTCAAAAATCGTAGGTTTACAGGAGGAGCATTTAAAGGAAAAATGTTGATAAAATCTTTAATATCTAAGTTATTGTAATGATTTTTTCTGAGTGAATAGTTAATTTAGTGATGTTTATGACCTGATTTGTAAAATTTTAAAAATCTTTACGGTTTTTTAGTTAGCCTTACTTAGCGGGATGTAAGGCGGAAAACTAAAATTCAAAATCTAGATACACTCCGCCAAGTCACACTTGGCGGAGTGTATATGGGACTAAAAAATGCCAAATTAAATTAATATTATTAAATAAATCAGAATGATAACATCAAACATCGATTTTATTACTAATAACGAGTACTTTTAACTTCATGTTGCAATAAAAATATCCCTATTTTAGACTTTAGATAAGATAGCGTTTTGTAATTTACATAATCCAGATACACTCCGCCAAGTCATAATTAGCGGAGTGTATATGGGACTACAAAATGCCAAATTAAATTAATATTATTAAATAAATCAGAATGATAACATCAAAAATCGATTTTATTACTAATAACGAGTACTTTTAACTTCATGTTGCAATAAAAATATCCTTATTTTAGAATTTAGATAAGATAGCGTTTTGTAATTTAAAGGGCTAATAAATCTTCCGCCCGCTTACAAACCGCTAACAGCGTTTTGTTCTATAATAAAAAAAGCGGCCAAGTGCGAGTCGGACTCGCCCATGAAGGGTTCCGTAGCAGCGAGTAACATAATAAAGAAGTTCTTGAAGTTCGTTGTACTTGTTTTTTTATTTACATTTGAGTTATTGAATGAATAATCAGTATTTTTTTGCGGTTTACGATTTATGTCGTAAAAAAAAAACTACTAACTAGACCTCGTTCAAACCAATTTTCGGTGTTAGATTACATTGTTATGTACATCATATATTTTTTTTAGTTTTATCATTCTCTTATTTTAGAAGTTACAGGGGGGGGGACACACATTTTACCACTTTGGAAGAGTCTCTCGCGCAAACTATTCAGTTTAGAAAAAAATGATATTAGAAACCTCAATACCATTTTTGAAGACCTATCCATAGATACCCCACACGTATGGGTTTGATGAAAAAAAAAAAAATTTTTTTCATTTCTAAGTATGGGAGACCCCCCTAAAATTTTTTTTTTTTCTATTTTAGTGTGAAAATATTAATGCGGTTCACAGAATACATCTACACACTAAGTTTCAACAACATAGCTCTTATAGTTTCGGAGAAAAAAGGCTGTGACATACGGACAGACGGACGGACAGACAGACAGACATGACGAATCTATTAGGGTTCCGTTTTTGCCATTTGGCTACGGAACCCTAAAAACGATTATAGTATTAAAATCGAGTAGTATTGTATCCAACTATTATAATTACTATTTGCCCCGCGCAGTTCCACTCGCATCCAAAGTTTTATGCTTTATTTCAGCCTCTTGGGGTTTAAAAAAAAAAAGTATAACAAGGTTAATCGTACATCCTTAACTATCTTCATCAAAATCGGTTTATGGATTTAGCCGTGAAAGTGTTTCAGGCATACGGACGTAATTTCTTGTTTATAATAATACTAGAGCTGACCCGCGGTTCCACCCATGCCCTGTTCGATAAGGTCTTACATATTACTGAAAGGCATAAGGCATAAACTAATTATTTATCACTATTTATATAACCTAAGAACTGTTACAGCGATATTGAGATTAATCAGCAGTCTTTGACTGTCTCAATACGATTTATTACAAAGTATAAATAGACATGCAAAAATAAAACAAGGATTAATAAAAAGTATAAAACAACAACTATACTTAATATTTTCTAAGATATAAATTCTCTCCTTGGCTCTCATCAGATCCATGATCAAATCTGGCTAACAAATTCTAATAAAAACTATTATACATATCAGGTATAATGCTATTGTCACAAAAATAAATTAATTCGTTGTAAGAGTACATAGCTTTCTCAATTTCTGAGAGATTGTTATATACCTTTTCTGGCAATGACTCGACACGAGGGTGTCATGTTTTAAATCGTTTGAAGCATAGTATCTGGTCTCCTAAGCTGTATGTATAATACAAAATACAAAAATTACAAATTAAAAATTAAAAATAAATAAATAAGGAACCTTAGACTTGGCACGACTTTGTCTAGATTTCATTACTTTTAAGATATAAACAAGCAGCTCCATCGAGACTTTTTTACAGAATGTTTTTAATGGGATCTTTCTTTTAGCACGTCAGTAACTAGGAATGACATTGATCTTTTTTTGGAATATGAAAACCAATCTTTAAATTAGCGTTGGCTGTATATTTATACTGTATCTTAAAGTATGCACTGTACTTCTATGACCATGCTCAGCACACCATTCTGGATACAATTTTTTTTTTAATGACAATGATGGATTAAAGTATTGAATACTTGAATTTTTCCCGACATAATGCGACTCTATAGGTACATAATACGAATTAACATGTTATAATTACGCTCTGTTGCATTTTTTCAGTAACCTCTTACTTTAATTAGCGTAAATATAAACAAACAGAGCGGCGCTCGCGCCGCGCGCCGCCGCGCGACACCCCGCCAAATCTTAGTTGGCGACGCATCCCCAGCGCGCCGCCGCCCGCGCGCCCCGAGTACACTCCGCTATGTTGAGACGGCGTAGTTTCCGTCCCGTTATTTACAAAAGTACATTTACTTAGCGGTTTGTAATTGTCAAAACTTTTTTGTTTTTGGTCGTACATTTATAAAATTTTGTGAGCATAAAGATAAGGATATTCTAAGTAGATTTAGCTAAAAAACGATAAAACGCCCAAGTTGAGTTAGCGTAGTGTTCATTGGAGCCATCGATCTTTCTTTCGAGCTATCTTCTCTTAAATCTTTATCTATACCTAAAATTTAATAATAAAATCCACTCACATCTGTAGTTGTGTAGTTTGCACTTGAATAACAGATGTAATCGCTGGTGAAAGCTGAAAAAATTATGCCATTTTAATAAATTGAAGAAAACATTAAGGAAGAAATATGTTCTAAACCGTCGCAGCATGCAGACATGCTGCTTCTCGATGGGTTGTCATAATTGAAATTGAAGGATTCCACCAATCATCGTATAATAGTTTATCAATTATAGTCTCATTTGATAGTAGAAAGGCGAATTTTTATTGATTATGGTAGAAACCATAACGTATACTTTCTACCATATATGTACTTCTACTTACATACTTCATAACGTTTTCCAATCTTATGGGTAATCATGCGCGCGCATTCTTTTGGTAAAACCAAATGGATTTTTTCTGATATCAGCCGGTTAGTCTGAAATGTTAACAAACAATGCATTGGATGTCATTTCGGTTTACTTTCTCTTTTGTAAGTGGGATTATTCATATTTGATAACACTTATTCTTTAAAAATCGATATGGTGTCATGGTGAAGGCATCTCAGATCAAATGAGATGAGTATCTAGTAAGGACAGGCCACAAGATCACAAGGATAGACATCATCACCACACTACCTTTTCCAGGGTGGTGATGTTGCCTATCCTTTAAAATTAGAAACACGCTTCACTTGACCAGGGAATTGAACCCAGAAGTATCCTTAAATGACTTAAAAATCTAAACTAAAGTATCAGTGAACTCACCACAGATCCTCGTTTTTGTAACATTGATTTTCTCCAATTTTGCAGATAATATCCAGAATTGACATCTAGTTTGCGTTTTGTTACCATCATCTCTCTGTTCTAGAAATAAAACAAACTCGCTGTATACATAATTAAAATTCCTTTATTTGAAGAAAACTTTTAATTGAACTTACGAGAAACTTGAATAAATAATCGACTTTTTTGTTTATGTCCCTAGCGTCTTTATTTCTTTGGCTGATTTCTAAATCTTTTACATATAGTGCCTGCAACATGAAAAAACACAAACTTACGAACCGTAAACTACAGTTCATACTGCACTAGTTTCAATAAATCTCTATTAAATTGATTCCAAGCATGGTGACATTGCAGCTGCAGCGAGCAGCGACCGCAGGCTGCAGTACAAACATTTTTTTTCGTCGTGAGTTCCATAGTCAAGTGTCGTCTGGACTCTATAAGTACCTTGCAGTCTTCGTTCTATTTTCCAACTTAAGATATTTTTTTAAACCATAAAAGACACAACATTTTATTTTCAAGTAGTATGAAAATATGATTCCTTATAGTTTATAAACATACTGACCCATTTCCCACTAGATCTTCTATCCCCTCGATCCATTCTTCTGTAATCAAATATCTCTCTCCCAGTATCATTGACCGTTACTGTCCCATTGGTTATTGTACTCAGTAAATCTAGTTCCATGTTTCTCCTAGTCTTACCATGATAGGTTTCTGGTAAATCTTCTAAATATCGACTCCTCTGACTGCCCGATATGTTTAGAGCATCCTGAAGTAACAAACTTATTATTGTTGGGATGGTATTAAAATTGCAATTTCACGTGGAAGAAAGAAGTCATCCTACGAAATGGGTCAAGTCATACAAAACTGAACTCCTCCATACGTGCTGCTCCCCCAAAGCAGATCACAAGCAAGTTAGAGATGACCTTGACAAACCAACGTATGGTCTCAGCATACCTTGGACAAAGAATACTGAACATCTATGGAAGGTACGGCCAGTATGTGTCAACAGACCAGATTAGTTAAAAAAATAATGAGAATAATAATATAATTCTTATTTGAAATAGGTATTGATTAACCACTATCACCTGTAAATGCTTCCGAAGACCTTTCCGTAGAAACTGGTTATTATCTTGTTCCAGCTCCGTCTGCAAACAATTTAAGTAGATTTTTTTTAAATGGGCAAAATTTTCGAAAAGATTTTTCGACAATCATCCACTGCAAAAATTTAATATTAGTTACATACAAGCCTACCTTTAATTCATTCTATTACATAAAATACCTAGGTTAACATTGTTGTTTCCGTTTGTTTTGTTTAAGTCAAGATCCAAAATATTACACAAATACTTCAGAAAAATACTTCTTTTGACTTTATTTTTCAAATAATTTCTCAAAAATAATGTTATCAGGTACCTCTTCCCCTCCGAGGTTGATTGGAGTTGCGCTCGTGGTAGTGGCTGCGTGTTCTTCAAATGTTTTGTCTTCAGTATCGCTATCTGTGCTATTCTTTTTCAGCAGATTTTCCGAACATTAAACCAATGAATAAAGATTAATACATCGTCATAATGAATAAAGGTAAATAACGACTAGTTCGATGATTCAAATTAATAAAAGAGGTTCAGTTCCGGCGCAAGAGGTACGCAACCTTCGAGGTGCTTTCAGCAGATATAGAGGCACCTTATCAATAAAATAACATGTTTTACTCTGATTCAATTTTATTTAACCCTTATAAAATCTGAAATTCAAGCAGCCCCAATCCATACAATGTTGACAATAATGTGCAGTAGTTTGCAGTGCCCTAACAGGGTGTGATGTATTTAGGTACATTATGGCAAATAAATAAATTTGAATTGAATTGAATTTGAATTTGAAATTTGAATGTGTCATGAATATATGAATCTAATTATGTTCTAATTCGAGTAACGTTTGACATTTGGCGTTATAAAGAATACTCACAGTTTTGTTCATACTCCGTTGACCCCAGCTGTATAAAATAACATCTCTAGGAACCTTCGCATGTCCTATATTCACAACATGTTCTTCTGACCAATCAGAGATGAGCGGATCGAAAGTATACACTAGACAGATGTCGGATTTGAACTCGTTGTAGTCGCCCGGTATGATATACTTATCGATTTTGAGATACTTTTCGGCGGAGCGGGAAAACATATACTTTGTGCCAGAAACGACGAAACTGGAAGTCAATTCTGGTAATACATGCCTCGTCAATGGTTCGCTGAAACGAAAAGTTCGGTCAAACATCCAAAATATTGATAATTTGTACCCTTTAATCCTTATTTTTTATATTGGTGTGGATAAAGTATGGTTGTAATAACGTCTTTGATTTGCAGTTAGTCGAAATAAAAAAGGGACAGGGTTAGAAACCTTAGGGTATAGTTAAAATCAATACTAATCTCTTTGGAGGAACCATGATTAGTACACCGGTGACTGAATATACTGAAATTAAAATAAGTGTTTCGAAGTGTAATGATTAAGCGTGAAAAATCTTTAGTGAGATAATGTCTCTATCCAGCAGTAGGGCAAAGGTGGTAACTATACTTTTCTTTCCTTAATAGTTCTCTGTATTTGACTGAAAAAGCATCGACCAGCTCCATCTATTCCTGCTCGCAAGGCTGCTTGTTTCGTTTTATTATCAAACCGAGTGAGTGGGCAGAGTTTCTACAAACTATTCGACCATATTTTGCAATAGCGGACCCGCAGAAAACTTCTTGATAAAGGTCGTTTCTACAAAACTCTAATTGGAATTTATACTTCGTATATTCTCATTTTAACTTTCAAGACTTTTCGTTTCTCAGAGATTATGTGAGGATGTTTATTGTTAGAGTTTATTCAGATATATTGTTTTGTTGCCTCTTTTAACGAGTCTGGCGGCTTCAAATATTTGACTTTCAGTGTTGAGTGGTCTCTTAAATCACGATTTATTGAATAAATTACAAATGATTGTACAAATTCGATTCAAGTCGTCATGATTGACTTACTGCCGCACTCACAGTCACAAATAATTCTTCAAGAGAGATTATAATTATGAGTGATTTAATTGACGTTTCTAAGTACGGTAGTTACAGATTATTATCTCTCGTTTCCCCCGCACTCGCCGCAGTGCGGGGCGAGACGCAGTCGGTCGTTTAAAACATATACAATATATAAAAGAAAGTTGTGTTAGTCACACCATTTATAACTCGGGAACGGCTGAACCGATTTTAAAGATTCTTTTTTTATTGTTAAGGTTAGGAATAGTACAATAAGCAATAAAAATCACGAAAGTCCCAAGGGGACGGAAGCGCCGCGGTCGAATCCGCTAGTAAGTAGTAATAACTTTCAACTTTACTACAGATCTTCCATCTGCTACTGCTTTCCTACTCATACTCACAAACAATGAGCCGCTGTTAAAATGATCTTCATATTAATGATGGTACCGGTGCAGGTTCTTTGAGACTTGTCGGTGTAGGTAATGCTGGAAATTAACAGTGAGTCAGCTGCAAAGAGGAGAGGCATCATTCATTCATTTCGAGGTTAGTGGCCAATCCTCGTATCGGAATTTTTAGACTGCCTAAAGGCCTCCGACATGGTCTGACGATTGCAACAACCGGGACCGACTGATTAACGTGCCCTCCGAAGCACGGTAGCGCTTAGACAGAAATACCACTATCGGGCACTCATCCAAGTAAGGGCCGAGCTGCACATTGTTTAAGAATCGCAATGAACTAAATGAACTAACTTCGCTTAGTCAAACTACGCCACGAGCGTTACAGTAGAGTAGTAGAAGAATAAAAAATTGAGTGGAATACCTTATATGTTTAATTATTGTATTAAAGTTCTTAACTTCTGTGATTTTCAATAAATATACCGGCAATTGGCCATTATCTTTTTATTTTCGTTCATCAAATACATTAGCTCTACGCAGACAAATAATATTTTGTCCGATCAAAATGTATCAGTAAATGACCTAGTTATGAGTCTTCCCTATAGATTTTGGTAGAAGAAAATTAATAGAGATAGCATTCTATCATAATAGTTTGGCACTTGAAAGAGGCTGCATCCTTTTTAAGGAATAAAAAAATATCATATAACATTTGCTCACTCAATCAAGGTGACATATCTCATGGTTCTTATCATCTCTTTAACTTCTTCTTTCTCTGAAGACTCATTTGCTTCTGATGCATCGCTCTGGTCATCTGGTGAAGTATACTTGATTTTAATCTACTGCAGTACAAGAAGCAACGGAGAAGATTAGATGCAGGTCATCTCCAAGCGTGGTTAGAGATCACTATTTTACTATTAATTGAAACGTACGTTAATGTCATTATTATTTCTTCAAACGAGAACTTACGTACGACGGAGGCTACTGTTGAGTGTCCCTCAACACGCAGAGAGTGCGGGGAGAGACGCTGTCGCGAGCGCTTCACCCACCTCCTGATGAAGGTCACCGAATGTGACCGAAACGTGTTGAGGAACACTCAACAGTAGCCTCCATCGTACGTAAGTTCCCGTTTAAATAAATAATAGAGATCACTAATTGAATTACTTACGATATAATTGTAATGTAGCTATTCAAATCGCATTTCATATTACATAGTGTAGACGCATAATGTTTATACCTCCCCTCTACACTAACTGATTTAATTTTAAATTTGAAGATCCATCCACCCATTCTCACATAACAAGAGGATGTACTTACAATCAAATGCACCAAGAAATATTCCATCCAAAAGCAAGAAGTATACGATCACAGTATACACGAAATACATTCTGATAATTTTATATCTTCACTTTTCTCGTTTCGCCTAACCACCTAATTTTAATTAAACTGATAACTTCAGTAGCCGACTTCCATCTTTAACAAGTAAGAAATAAAGCTGAAAATAACACGATTTTTGGCACGACTAGTTTTTAAAGTCGAGTTATTAATTAAAATTGTGTTTGGAGAAATATTGAGAACGAAATCTTCGAGTCGGCAATTTATAATATTTAAGTAATCTTAAAGGATTGGGCGTTATAAATAGAATCTATTTTTTTCTAATCCTTCTTCTTCATTAAAAATTTCCGCCTGTCTATAACGCAATAAGTAATGAAACTGTGTTAAGCGGGCGCCCGGACGGGCAACCGTCGCGTGTCTACGCGCGTGGACACGCGCCTGGACTATGTGGGACGCGACGAGCCCTGTCACGAGCGGGCACCGGTTAACGCAGTTTCAGGCCTAAGGAAAGCTAAGATTTAATATTGTGTGTTTACCTTCAAATTGACCCTTTCACTTCGTATTGACTTTGCGCATGTAATTGGCAGGACTGAACGACCGCTGAAGAAAAATATTCCTTTCTGGAGCTCTTGTCCACCATGGACTAGGTCTCTCGTGACGGAAGCATTTAGGTGGCCAGGTTCAGTAAGTAAAGCTAACGATCGATCACGTTCAGGTGCCATTTGGAAGGAATGAGTTAGAGTCCATATGTAAGTTCGTTTTAGCACTTTCATGCTCCAACGACTTAGCAAATAGTGTCGGAAGCAGGACGATGGGCATTTCTCCTGAGTAACCCAGAAACCCTTAAGCCAATGATTATTTCCAATAAAAAACAATTTCCGAAGCCTAATCGAACGGAAAACGTACTCTGAAGTATTAATTCAACCATTTGGGGGAGCTTTTTAAAGGGTTGGGACCACAAGCTCGGCTCTCAAGTTAAATAAGCCCTACTTAAGCTTCCGGAGTGTTTGAAGATAGGTCAAGAGAGCTTTTCACCGCAAAATATAAACTGAATCTTTACTCGAACATTTCGTGGGCGGCAGCCGTGCCGCCCACGTTGTCATGACAAGTTAATAATACTTTTATATTTCAGTCGGTGAGAATATAAGGGCCTCGGTCAGGAAGTGTCACAAAATGGGATGAAGATACAAATATCTATAATTAAATGCAAATCACCAAATATTATTTGAATTTGCACTGCTTTTGGTGAACGAACTATGTACTTATTAGCACTAGTAGTACCGGATGCCAAAGATGTGTTATAAAAATATTAAAATTAATAATATATGTCTCTCAACAATACAGACACTTTGTTACACCCAAACTAAGATCTAAGCTGCATCATGGAATCTGATTTTCCAAATTAGTTAATGTCACAAAGTATCGGACGAATGTGTAACGAGTATTTACTCCGTTAAATAGAGAATGTTCGAAGTACTGTAAACTTATCGTATTTTTACAACAAAGTTAACATATTACCGGCCATTATGATTCTAATTTTTACCCTAAGCGTTTAAATACATTTAATTTCCTATATTTAGAATTAGAAAACTAATGTTTTGTACACACGTGGGTAATTTCATTTAACGGCTTCACGGAACAATAATAAAGGAATAATTAAACGAATTCCCGTGAGGCCGATATTGCGAACCCGTTGCCCGATTCTCGTTAACGGGTGTTACAATGGGCAATTCTTTCGACGCCAACACACTAATGGCTAGAAAAACTACCCTCCACCCCACACCCTGTATACGGCTTTAATACAACAATTTATTTTTAAAGCAAAAACCGAATTCGAACTTTGGAATAACAACTTTTTATAACTTTTGTAGGGGAAATTAGCTCATACGTTTGTAAATAAATCTAAGTTTAAAATTCAATATTGTAAATGCGCTATTCTAGTCTTAAAATGAATGTTATTTTATGCATAGTTCTGTTCAAAGTATTTGAAAAAGTAATTTCAAAGTAGTTACGCGCTGCGATATTCCAATATATTTCAAAAGAATATTAAATTCCATTGATAGTCATTATTAGAGTACCTTTAACTTAGCTTCAGATTTTAATATAAAAGGCAACGCAAAATATTTTCTATTTCAATTTAAAAATAGATCCCATATTGTAGTGTTCACTGAAACTACGAAAAGCGCTGTTATTAAGTTTATAAGAAGCGTGAGGCTGCTTCATCGCACTTTTAAAATAAATGCGGCATTGAACCATCTTATAAAACTATCACACAACCAAATCGCAAGGTTCAACAGTTATAAAGTGTTTCTTATAAGACAGTAATGTTGACTATGTTTCTTTATCCGGATTATGTTGAATAATTCGGTTTCATTCAAGATTACAAGCAGTGGTTGGCCGAGTAGTTTGTTGGCACTTGGCGAGCTTCTACCGACTGACAAATACACTTTTTCATCGAACTCATAGTAAAAATGCGTATTAAATAAAGGAAATGATAACCACAACCAAGAAAAATAATTTATCTCTATCCTACAGAATGGATGGTAGTAAAACTGAATGCCGCTACCAAACTGATAATAAGATAAGATCGCAACATCCTACAGATTTTAGTAAAAAATGTTACCACAGTGTCGTACAATCACAGTCAGCCTTATCTAGACTGGTTGGTACCAAAAGGATTGTACTTTACAGAAATAATTTGTAGAAATAAGCGAGAAATTTAGTGCTTTTAGAACGTGAGTCTTTAATTTATTGTACAAAGCTGTGGGTGAATTTAAAACGGCGGACCGCAGTGCAGCTTTTGAGGTCACGTAGAGATCGCAAAAAACATGGTTGAAAGACGTTGGGAATATGAACGTTATGTACAAAAGGACAAACGGTACGACTGAGTGGCGTTGTGCATATCGCGTGTACCACAGAGGAATTCAAGAGTTCCAGACAATTGACTTCCTCATACAAATAGTTTTGAATTTAGAATCACTTTTTGTATTGCATGCGTTCGAATGACGCATAGTTCCTTCAAGTTCAAGTTCTAGTTTCGTGTCTGTGCAAAGAGTTCTTACATAGCTTGTTTTTCTTTGATAGTTATAAAATAAACACTTTAAGCCCGTAAATGTGAAATCGTCTTAGAACATAGACATAAAGGAGACTGTAGAATGGACACATGTTGCCTGGGCATGCCATCATCTAAGGTTATGCCACCGAGTTTATATCTTATTCCTACTAGAAATGATATAATGTTCTTAGGTAACTAATAAATTCGTCTTCCATCTTGTGTTATTGTGCATAGGCCTTCATAACACTGGTACTCTCACAGCCATAAAGTATTTTAGAAGCAGTACTTGAAAACTAAGTAGTTTAAAATTAGCTTAAATAGCTTCATGAGCCGCGAGCAATACAAGGAACACGGCGAAATGTCGTCTGTAATAGTAATTGTGTTCCATACAAACTGCCACAAAGTTCATTTGACTTATATATAATTCCCACGCTTTAACTTTGCCGGATCCATTACACAAATTGTAGTTTTCACACATTTGAATATGTGAAGTAACAATACAGGGCTAGCCAACTCAGTGGAAATGGTACAATTTGTTTCATAGTCACCTTAGCTTATAGTATTGTCATTATAAAATAAATAAATAAAATAAATAAATATACCCGGACAAATTCACTCAACTCCGGATTAGCTCTAAGCTTGTTATTAAGGAATCTAACTAACTAATACTACTACATATATATACACAAATACTTTATAGAAATATATAATTGACACCCAGACGTCGTCGCCAACATCTATGTCTTCATATTGTTGACTCCGGGCGGTAATCGAACCCGCAACCCCCGACACAGTAAGCGCTCTCACTGCCACTGTGCCAACGAGCTTGTCAATTATCAGCATTATTAAGCGAAAATAATAACTGAAAACCACAGTCTGATTTCACGTAAAAAACATCTTCTCCCACCTTTTAAATAACACAAAGAACAAACAAAATCAATGTTTCGGTCTGTAACTACGGTAACAGACAATTACTCAACATAAAACCCATATTTTTAAGCGTCGACTTCAAAAAGTAACTCCATGTCTTCAAAAGACTAAGTAGGTAATTTCAATATGGAAATAGACAAATTATTACAGCGTTAGCTTAAAGTGTAGAGTGGACAAAGGGAAATTTTCAGGCGGGTAGAGCCTGAGGCAACTGTGTTAAATACAATTTGAAAAGGTTGTCCGCCCCTGGTCGTGACGTGGCCAGTAATATTGTAGCTACAATTTGGTTGACACTCTTCAAAATGGGTTCTGCCCTGTCGCTTCTGTAACAGGATTGCCTGGAAATATCGTTAGGTTTTATTTTATATGGTTTTACTGCTTGGGTAATGTTCACGCAACTTTTATAAAAACGATAAATAAAGGTACTTTGTATCTAAATAAAAATCATACCTTCAGAGACCATGTTGGTTATCAAACATGTAATCTAAGATCCGTCCATACATTGACTGCTCACTGTTATCCGAATATAAGTAGCCTAGTTATTGTAAATTTAAACACAGATGAAGACATGTCACGGGTACCGACTAGAGAAGAGAAAATAAGTTATATGAATAGACTATAGATATACTAATAGTATGACCAAATAAGTCCTAAAAAAATTATAGTAATATACAATAAATAAATAAGCTTTGGAGGATACGTTAAGCAGACGGTTCCGGTGGTTTCCGTCATTAGGCTATTAGGCCTTTAGGCGGTCTAAAAACACCGACACTAGGGTTGGCCACTGACCTACTCGAATAAATGAGCGAGAGAAGTAATTAATATTCTAAGTTCTAGCTTTTAGTTCGTTCGGTCACAACCCTTTGGTGATAACACCTTAATACCAGCATTATGAACTAGTTAGTTAACAATAGGTCACATCAAAGCGGTCGGATCCAGTCTAGTTTCAGATTTCCATTCATATTACTAAGTTTGGAGATCAAGCTGCAGGATCCCGAACCAGCTACTTAGAGTGAACTTACTTTACTCCAAGTTAAGTGGTTTTAATATTGTTGTTAGATAGCACTAGATAATAGTATTGATCACAGAGTCACGGTACATTATCGTATATTTTATCTTTAATTTGTTTTTAAATCCCCGACCGCCAAAAAGAGTGTTATAGCCCAAATATTATATGCGTTTTTTTTATTAAAAGCTCATATGATGGATAATTTCTAGTAGCGGGAGTTAATCCCTTAGACTTTGAGTCAAATTTTATTATCAAAAGATAGAGATATAAATGCTACAATAATGATGTAAGTAAATTATAATGGATGCGTAAAATATTTTACTCCATTTTATTACGTCGTAGCAAACACAACATTATAAATCTCAAATATTTAGAGATAATATTATCATCGAAAACATAGTAGAGGTGTCCGAGAGGTGTGCGATGTCTGTTTAATATAACTATTTCAAATGTAAAACATTGTTTCGCAATAAATAAAATATTACGTATTATTTTTGAGCTCGGTAATAAAACTAAGAGCTATAATATAACCATGCTATATTACTTTGGAATAGAACGTTAATAAAAACTTCAGATAGTAAAATGTGAACAAAAACATGTTTATTTTCAAATCTTTCTGTTTACTGGTTTCTTAAGTTTAAGCGGACACTACTCATTTTGAATTGAATCTACGCTTCGAATAAGACTGTCTTCTGTAGTCTGTAGTTTATTGAACTGTCGTACTTACCATTGGGTCTGGCACGGAGTGCATGGGGTCGATCGGCAGTCGTGGCCGCTGGTACACCGTATACACACTTTTTACACACTTTTTTGTTTCACACTTGAAACACTCTTAATGTTTGCAGAATCTCAACGCTTGTTGATTCTTAATGTTCGTAGATACTGAATGTCTATTCTTAATGTAGGTATGTCGTTTCAGTAGTAGTATAACCTTTCACGTGGTATTTTTCCTTTGTTTCTTGTTAGGTGGATGGTGGATGGCTGCGTGCTTGTTATGTATGTATGGATGGTATGAATCGCTCGCAGATAAATGAAATGAATGATTCGATTCGAGTGAGTGAGCGACCTGAGTGATTGGTGAATGGCGTGACAGATGACCACAGATTAGGTGCTTGATACGATGAATGAATTAATGACGATTGTAAGGTTTAATGTTTAGTTTACATTGTGTATTTATGTATGTATATGTAATGGGATTACTTTGGGGTATTTGTATGTAGTATATTGAGGTATTTATTATTTTATGTAGGTATTTATATGTAGGTATATGTATTGATTTTGATTTTATTAGTGGCGCACCTCTGGGCCTCGTCTGAAAATCAGCGCTGCCAGGGTCACAAGATCGTGGCGGCATTACGCTGAGACGAGGCCTATTCAGACCTCACACAGCAGTTCTGTCCGTGTAATTGTTTTATATGTAATATCTGTTGTTCTCTTTTCTGTCTTTGCTTTGTTTTTTTTTTTCTTTTTTTGTTTTTTCGTTTCTTGTTGTGTGATTCGTCTGAATAAATGTTTTTCTTTCTTTCTTTCTTTCTTTCTTTCTTTCTGTGACCACGGTACCTGTAAAGGAGCCGAAACGTCAGATTAAAATGTAAAATAAAAGCGAAGTGTATCCGTCAACATAGTTTCAATTCAAAATCTTTCTATTTCTTTGTGGAAAACAGATATAACTACCCCTCGACCCCTACTTGGATGGCTGATAGTGGCAGTTCTATCTGAGTGCTACCGTGCTTCGGAGGGCACGTTAAATTGTCGGTCCCGGTTGGTACGTTCAAAAGAGCCTCTATGGGGCCAAAACTGAATAAAAATATTTGACTTTGACTTTGACTATCTGTGTCGGCTTCGGGTCTGATGCTGCGGAGAAAACCGCGGGCAACAGCCAGTTTGATATTAAACATTATACTCGATATCTAACCATACGATATCCGCCCAAACTATCGAATAATAACATCAATGGTTTCAGGATATAGTGTACACTTCCAAATATATGTACGTGTGTTTATAGATCAAAGTATAGTTTATGTATTAATATAATATTACTAGTCTCATTAATTAAAATATCTTTCTATTATAATATTATCATTCATCTTAGTAATTTATATAATGTTATTACATAGTTCTGTGATTATATAGATTTTCGTTTGTTCTTAACGAGTCACAGTTCATACTGTGACTGGTGGAGAAAAACATTCGCATCGAGTAACAGTATGACTCGATGCGAATATTTATACGTTTTTTTTATAAGTAAATCTCAACGAGTAACCGTTTTACCCGGTGCGAATTATTAGGTTCATTTTTATACATCACATTCATTATTTCACTCATGGAAAATAAGAAGCACTTTGCAGCCAGCGTGAGGCCGCCCGGGTCCAAGATCTCTATAGGGACACTTAGGAAAAAAATCTTATCTAATGATAATGGGACTTCTGACGAACGCCAAAATGACTATTTTTGACAAATACGAAAATAAAGGGTTTATTTTCGGTAAAGAAGGGTCTTTACCGAATAACTTTACTTTCAACTTATCGTAAATTTTTAGGAAAACCGACTATTTTGCAATGCTTAATGATTACATCACCATACGAGTATGAAGCTATTGTGAATTTTAAACCTCTTGGTAACAAACTAGGAATAAGAAGACCAATAAAAGTTTATTCTACATAGATAAGTCCGTTGTGTTTGCACCTAATGGTTATTTACGAAGATAGTTTTATTACGCTCTCAAAATGGACCTCAGCGGGCCAAAGGTAGTAACAAGTTTATTGTTGATTTTTATTCCAAACTGTATTTTAATAGTGAAATATGTGTTGAACACTTTTATTACTTTTTCAGGGAAAAGATGGTTCAGTTCGTTTTTATGTTTTTATTTTATGTTTGAATACATCTGTAAAATAACCATGGCCGGTAGAAGCCTTTGCTTTAAACCGCGGTCGATGAAGTGCTCAAATGATGTTTCTTTTTTCATGTATTCATGAGCATAACGTGTCCGTTTTTAAAATACTTTTATACTTATTTCTAAGCACCTTAATATCTTTTAAGTAACTAATTGAAAAGCAAAGTATCATTATTTTATTCAGAACTATCGAAACCTAAGCACCAATCACGAGACGTTTTTATACAAATTCTTTATACAGAATTACACATTTCTTATCTCCAAATGGTTCACATTATACAATGAAACGCAAGCCCATACGCCATCTCCAATAATACAAAACAAACCAATTGCTCCAAAGCCTATCCCAGACCACAATTTAATCAAAACAATTTTTGTGAAAGCTTTTTTTAATCAAATAATATCAACAATAATCAAGGGACCTTCCAAAAAGTTTCTTTTTAATAACGGGGTCAAATCTTTGAAGTGAATTTTAATGTAATTGCCGAAAGAAAAATGTCTTAGAGCGAAAAAGTCCCAAAGGGTCGTTTAGGCGGATGCCGGTGCGTCGCGCTGTCACTCGGCGGCTGACAAATTCATGCTTGAGAATAAGCTTCAAATGGTTTCTACAATATTCCAAAGCTTTTATACTTTCAAACAATGTTCTTGCAAATTAAAAACTAAAGTAGACGGCGGTCGTAATATCGTTTAATTGAAAGTCAACCCAACATTTTGATTTCAGTTTGTTTTAGCGACGATCAGCCCTTAGCCGGATAAAACTAAAAGGGTTTCACAATTGGGCTTTTGAAAAAAAAATAATTGATTTTTTTAATGTATTTTAAAACTTTATTATTAATAATATTGATATTTAATGCAAAAAACTTAAAAAAAATATTTTTTCAATTAATTTTAAACAATTAAAATTTGATGAAATTTAAATAAAAATCACGTGACTATAAACGCGCCAAGATTGGTCACCGTAGTTGTGACGTTATAATGTTATAGCTATTTAACCATAAGTACGTACAGCGTTTACAATCAAGATTCCCGCCCTTTTATTCTCTTTCCTTCCAAAAGTTTGCGATGTAACCGAACCTCTTTTCATAAACATATAAAAAGTTTGCGATGTAACCGAACCTCTTTTCATTAACATTAATTATCATTATGACGTCACACGCGCTCGAGTTTGTTCGGGAGTTGTCGGCGTGTCTTCGGTACTGGATTCAAAAATTAATTTTTATTTTGAAATAACTTTTGAATTATTGCGAAAAAAATAAAATAAAAATAGTTTTGTTATAAAACTAATATATAATCTTTCCATTTATCACAAATATTTTTTTTTTTCAAAAGCCCAATTCAACACTCCCAGCGATACGAATACTATTAGGACGTAGTTTGAAGTAAATTTACCGCAAGTGTGACGTCGAAGGCTTGTCCTACACGAAACGGTTTCTTTAACTTATTATCTGTTACAATATTTTAGTGAGGACGGTTTGAATTACTTATGTTAAACTAATAAGTAACATTTTGGTTCGTAGCTCAATTACTTTAAAACTACACGACTATTATAATTTCAACTATGTTAAATGTAATACGGGTATAATAAATAGTTATTATCATTTCCTGACTTTCCCAGACTATCATGTTAAGCGATCCATTCGTAATAAGACCGTATGACACTTATTCTGTCAATGCTTACGTACATGCTTATGTTGGCGAGTTACGAGCATAATAAACAATAACTTGTACAATCTGAACGATGATAATCTGAATGTTGTATGCCTTAGGTGCAAACTTGGCATAGTTTTTCAATTTCAGTAAACCTTTTCAATATTGCAAAAATAGGAGCTACAGAAATGCTCTTTTCCGTAAAGTAATCAAGAAAGTTGAGTACGTGTGAGGCGGCTCGCTCGCGCTTCCTTTAATTAATTTCACAGCCGGAGCTCGGCGCAGCAACGTGTTACAAGCATTTACTTAACTTATATTATTGTATACCTGTGTCCTACTTATACACTTCAAGAGACTGAGCAATACTCAACACTGTAGTTAGACAGTCTTCTGGTTATGAATAACATGAAGGAACACGCATTATAGAGACAAGTATTTGCCTGTTAGACTTAATAATTTTTAGTGAAACTGTCGTTACACAAGAGACAGTTTTGTTGGACGCGGAGGCAGTCTGAACACTGACACTAGTGGGCGCTCGCCCTAACGTACCTATATAGTTATAGTAACTATCTAAATAACCCTTGTAAGTAGTGAGTAGCGTATCCAGATTACTATTCTGTCACTTCAACAAGGAGGAAGGGAAAAGCCAAGAATCAATGTATGAACGAGGCAATATTATCCAGCAGAGGGGCATTACTTATTTACTTTAAGAAACTAGGCACTAAGTACGTAAATTCGGTAAAATTACCTTTTGTTGTCTTTGCCCGAGCCATGGCGCCGGATATCAGCCCCGGGTGCGACCTATCGATTGGAACAACCTCCAGGTAATGTAATAACAAATACACATTTTTCGTCCTTTATAATGTCCATACAATTATTTTCCTATAATGTTATTTTACATAATCTTTTGGATTTTAACTTAATTATTCGATTGTATTCAGCCCGGGGCGCGCCTTTATGCGGGATGGCATTTTTCAGAAAGGGCACATTGTTGGAAATTGCCTTTTTCCTAATTTCATAAAACCCTTACTCGGCTTAAAGGGTTGAAAGAGGGATTTTCGTTTAAACTTTCGACCTGAATTGTGTCTTTAATATACAAAATATTGTGTTATCTAGATAGGTTTCAATTGTGCTGACTGGGGGCGCTTTCAATTTAAGCGAATTTAGTAGTCCGGCCACGCGGCGCAGCAGTGCGCAGTGGCTCGCGTGCACGGATGCTCTTTTGTTTATACTTTGGAGGTCAATTGCGAGGCTCGAACATATTATGCCAATTTGTCTCATGCGTGATATCCAGTGTTTACCAACATTACACACAATATACCACCAACACCATTTTCTGTTCTTCCGCACCAGTACAAACAGGAACACAATTAAATTTGTCAAAAACGAGAAAAGAACCTTCATGTCAATTGGAACAGAGTTAAACAAAAATTCAAACAGTTAAATTTAAATTATAAATGCGCTGATGTTTAACAGCATCATGACGTATTAAAGCATACTTTTCTGTCTTGTTATTTCATTTGTAAATATAACCATCAACTGATGTTGATGATGATGATGATATCGAATGAATTAAAAAAAAATAATGTTTACTATTAGAAAATTTTATTTGACTGACATTATTCAGTACTCAGTTATTTATTTGTCAGTTCTTAATTAACGATTGTTTTGGAAAAACAATGATCGCCTTACTAATAGTGTAGGTGTACAGTTGTACACGTGCCTTGGAACCACACCGCGGTAAAGTAGGCAGCACATCGTGTGGAGGGTAATTTACCGGCGTTTACTTAACTCGACGCTGTTTAGAGTGTAAACAAAGCTTAAAACTAATATCATATGTTCGTTACCTACACTACAACTTTAAATTAAGTTTCACTTTCCGTATCCTTCTCACGTTCGCTGTTTATTCAATTTGTTTATTTTGTTTTTCAATTAGCTCTCCGGGTGAGCGATTTTCCTTGGAATTTTTGAGAAAGGGTTTACGTTTCCTCTTTTTAATTAAGCAATTGGAATTCTGTTATTCAGTTGTATTTTATATTTAGAAATATTATTGTGTTAAATTTACCTAACATTTGTTACTATGACGGATTACTGGAATAGAAAAATACCTATACATACATAAAGTAACATTACGATACCTATGCATACATAAAGTAACATTTTATTTTCGATTCTAAGTAATAATTGATTAAATTGTAATGTAGTTAACAATTTGTTGATTTGGTAAAGAATCAACAACACATTTTTCTGGAATTTCGAACAGTCACACAATAATGTCCCAATTTATGATTCACATTGCTTGTTCACTTCGTACGGCAATAACAGACGACGCTAGGGAGCCATCATTCTATCACAAACACCGTTCCGATCTCAATCGCTAGTCAGTTGAGTGAGTTACCTCTTTGAAAAGTATTTTTTCCGAAGCCTCTGTATCGAGATTGGTTTCGTTTATGATTCGAACATTCATATTTTTAAAACGACCGTTTCTGATTGGTCATCAATTTGTAATTCGGATTCTGATTCAAATTATTCGTTGTTTTTATTCGATATTTAAAAAGAAATTGAAGAGGTTTTATTTACTATAACGTGCTTTAAAATAGACTAAAACCTACCTACCTAAGTTAGGTTCAGTCGGGTAAAATAAGAGAAAACTCTAATTTTGAACAATTTAATTAAAAAGGAATTTACAACAACACGTTAATAGAATGAAAAGTAATTAGATGCATGAACTTTTAAAACAAGAAAGAACTCAGGGTCGTACTAAAAAGGCGCAGGCAGTCTCCCGGGGAATGAAAATGGGAGACTTATCTTTTTAGGTTATCGGACAAGCGTGGTGTGGTGGCTCGCTGGCGATCCGCCGTCGCTGCGCCCAGCAGTGGGAGTCCGGCTTGGGCCAACAAGGTTAACCGCACATGCGGTTATACCGATGACCCCAAACAGGAAACTCCACTAAGCGCAGCCCGTCGGATGAACAATGTGCAACTCGCTGGCGATGCGTCGTGGCTGCGCCCAGCAATGGGAGGCCGACTTGGGTCAACAAGGCTAACCGCACATGCGGTTAATACCGATGACCCCAAGCGGCAACTCTCCCTTGGCGCAGCCCGCCGGTGGAAACCCCGGATTGGAAACCCCGGATTGGAACCCTGGAATGAGATTAAGCCAAGCTAAATGGGTTGCAAAATAAAAGGCATGGGGTAAAAATGGAGACGTGATCACCTAAGCGAGAACACCAAAAAGACACGAGGTTATAAAAAATATTAAAACTGCAAATAATTTGGTTTAATGCGAGGGCTTAGGTTTAGTGCATTGTGCAAAGGCTAGCAGGTGATGGATGACGTGAATATAAAAGGCCTAAGCGTCCTGTAAAGGAACCATGATTCGCACACGCGGCACACACACATGTGGTTACCCGGCGTGGTCCCGCAATTCACCTCACATCCAGAATACGCACAAGATGGATTGATAAAATGGCACTGAAACTCTAGTCTAGTAAATTCACAACACTGATTAGTTTTTAAATGGAATCTAAAGGGCGAAAAGGACACAACTCTTACCAGTAAAAGCTGGGTTCCGATCCGTGGGAACACGGTTAAAAAGAGAGATATCTGAGCTTAAGCGCTCTTATTTATAGTCTTTGCTTCAACCAACTTCAATTTAATTACAATCAACCAACTTCATTAGCAATCAATATCAAACTGACATTACAGCTGTCAAGTAACTTTGACGTTTTTATAACTGAAACAGATTGTGTTAATATCGACTAATTATCGATTGATCGATCTCAATAACTGACAAACTAAGAAGGAAACGTCAAAGTCCTAGTTATATTACTTGTCAGCTGTCAAATTGTCAAACATGTTTACAATTTTTACAAATTCGTTTATAACATACAACATAAATTATTGTATGTTTTGAAATACAATTTATAAAGAATTTCACTGAGATATGGTGTTTGTGAGCCAAGGAAGATATGCCAGCAATGAAATTGCTACATATCTCCCTTCGCAGACAAGAATTTTACCTCAGTAAAATTCTTCACAGAAAGTAGAAAAATAGCAAAAACCAAAAAAATATAAAAGTATATTAAAATAATTTGAACTAGGAAGAAAACAAACATGCTATTACTACTAACTGTTCCCATGTACAAGGGAAAACAGCACTTAATAATATAGTGAAAGTACAATCTTAAAAATTAATAGTTGTACAAATACAAATAATTATAAAAAAAAATTTAATGCAAATCTTAAACATAATGACAAAGGAAAAAATAAATGGTAATGACCAAAAATGATTAAGGCAATGTAAACAGTACACATAATGTACTAAGCCCAGGGAAGACAACAGTAAGGATTAGGCGTCGACCACAGCAAACAGGCGAAATTAAAAAAAACAAACTCTGCAACTAGCCCATACGGTTCAATGTCATTAATGACAAAGAAAAAAGCCGACTTGGGTCAACAAGGCTAACCGCACTTGCGGTTAATACCGATGACACCAAGCGGAAGATATGGCAAAGACCATATAAAATACCGAGGGTTCCGTCACAGCTCACTACAGGCAGAACGCCGTAGTCCAACCACATTGGTTTAATAAAAACCACATAAAACACCTGACGTGGACAAACACCACGATTTGCCATAATAGCCTTCTGCCAATCTCCATTACACTATGTCTATCACCTCAAGCTAAGCAAAGTAATAAATATTATTTCAAATTATTTTTTTCCTTTTTCACACATGTTTCCAGTCAATCCTTAGAAACACTTAAATACTACTTCTCATAACCTTACTTAAAGTAAAACAATTACTTTAACAATAAGAAAAAAATAAACGTGTCCAAAAAAAAAAAAATAAACGTGTCATACGTTTTTGCAAGACAAAAAATTACTTTTACAATGCAAAGAAAAATTCAGACACCGTATCAGCTGGTGCTGAACCACAAAGGGCTACTTCATATACTAGCAGCTCTGCCTTATTAAGGCATAAATAGTTAATGCAAAAGCTATTAACAAGAAATAAATAAAGAATGCAAAAAAAAAACTACCAACGAGCGTACTGATAAGAGTTGTACCGTAAATAAATTATAGTTCTCGCTTAGGATTAAATAACTTAACAGTAAGTCACCCAAACAAATACAAAGTGTGTGTGTGTGTGTGAGGTATAAAAAAAACAAAATAGTTAACAATTGCCAATTCAACACAATTGACAATAATAAGCCTGAATACCTATTTAAAAAAAGTAAAAATAGTAAAAAAAAATAAGTTTAGAAAAACTTAAAAACCAAAATTAAGTTTCAAAAGTTAAGAAACAACAAATAAAATTAAGTTTAGAAAAACTTAAATATTAAAATTAAGTTTCAAAGAAACTAAAATAAGTTTCAAAAGTTAATTAACAAAAAATATATAAAGGTAAATTAACCAGTAAATCAGAAAACCCGTTGGGAAAAAACAGATATACTGGTGGAGCAGCAAGTTCTTAGCGCTCGGGGTGCTTTGTACTTTGAGACGGCTCTCCTGACTACCTTAGGCTAAAAAGCTTAAGGCTCAACCTGACAGGAGGGTGGTACTACCCCGTTCGAGCCTCGCACCAAAGGATCTCCCACCGTAGAACACAAATACTGACACTATTTTTTCACACACACACAAAACACAATAAAACAATAAAAATATAATATAAGGAGGATTGTTCAGGCCCCACGTTGGGCGCCACTATAACGTGCTTTAAAATAGACTAAAACCTACCTACCTAAGTTAGGTTCAGTCGGGTAAAATAAGAGAAAACTCTAATTTTGAACAATTTAATTAAAAAGGAATTTACAACAACACGTTAATAGAATGAAAAGTAATTAGATGCATGAACTTTTAAAACAAGAAAGAACTCAGGGTCGTACTAAAAAGGCGCAGGCAGTCTCCCGGGGAATGAAAATGGGAGACTTATCTTTTTAGGTTATCGGACAAGCGTGGTGTGGTGGCTCGCTGGCGATCCGCCGTCGCTGCGCCCAGCAGTGGGAGTCCGGCTTGGGCCAACAAGGTTAACCGCACATGCGGTTATACCGATGACCCCAAACAGGAAACTCCACTAAGCGCAGCCCGTCGGATGAACAATGTGCAACTCGCTGGCGATGCGTCGTGGCTGCGCCCAGCAATGGGAGGCCGACTTGGGTCAACAAGGCTAACCGCACATGCGGTTAATACCGATGACCCCAAGCGGCAACTCTCCCTTGGCGCAGCCCGCCGGTGGAAACCCCGGATTGGAAACCCCGGATTGGAACCCTGGAATGAGATTAAGCCAAGCTAAATGGGTTGCAAAATAAAAGGCATGGGGTAAAAATGGAGACGTGATCACCTAAGCGAGAACACCAAAAAGACACGAGGTTATAAAAAATATTAAAACTGCAAATAATTTGGTTTAATGCGAGGGCTTAGGTTTAGTGCATTGTGCAAAGGCTAGCAGGTGATGGATGACGTGAATATAAAAGGCCTAAGCGTCCTGTAAAGGAACCATGATTCGCACACGCGGCACACACACATGTGGTTACCCGGCGTGGTCCCGCAATTCACCTCACATCCAGAATACGCACAAGATGGATTGATAAAATGGCACTGAAACTCTAGTCTAGTAAATTCACAACACTGATTAGTTTTTAAATGGAATCTAAAGGGCGAAAAGGACACAACTCTTACCAGTAAAAGCTGGGTTCCGATCCGTGGGAACACGGTTAAAAAGAGAGATATCTGAGCTTAAGCGCTCTTATTTATAGTCTTTGCTTCAACCAACTTCAATTTAATTACAATCAACCAACTTCATTAGCAATCAATATCAAACTGACATTACAGCTGTCAAGTAACTTTGACGTTTTTATAACTGAAACAGATTGTGTTAATATCGACTAATTATCGATTGATCGATCTCAATAACTGACAAACTAAGAAGGAAACGTCAAAGTCCTAGTTATATTACTTGTCAGCTGTCAAATTGTCAAACATGTTTACAATTTTTACAAATTCGTTTATAACATACAACATAAATTATTGTATGTTTTGAAATACAATTTATAAAGAATTTCACTGAGATATGGTGTTTGTGAGCCAAGGAAGATATGCCAGCAATGAAATTGCTACATTACAATTGGAACAGTGTTATAGAAAGAATTATAATGTTGTCTATTTAAATTCTGTGGCATAAACCATTCTCATAACAAAGAGTTTGCAACCCGACAATTTAACATCGTGGCCTTTACCTCATCTTGTATCATAAAAGCGTCTGATCATGTCCTCTAACAAAGCTAATCACGTGCAAACGTCACTAATACCCGTGACGTCATGCCCTCGATAATGCCTCACAATGGAGACATGGGTAATTTCCTGTCTCCACCTCACACAAGAGCGTAATATCCTGCGTGGTTCCTGTACATCAGCTGCGGTGCCTCCTCGCTGATGCGTGAATGTCATTTTCTTATAAATGCGTAGCGTCAAGCGAGAATTTTATTAACATTTTCGTATTTTGTAAGTGATTTAAATAGATAACGAGGTTGCTAACGATGGTTAGAGTGCGATTACTTCTCATATTTTTAGAACACATTGTAGTGAGTGACGTAGTTTGACTTCGCTATATCAATAGACATGCGTCTATTACGTAAGTGAAGAAACGAAGAAGACTATTTTTGTTTAGATTTGGGTCGATAGCGGTATTTTTATCTCAATACGAATATTTAAAAAGGGAAATAAATATCTTTATTCATTATTATGAGTCAGATCACGCTATAAGCCTTCTGGCGGTCTATAAATTATTGATATAAATGTTAAAATGAGTTGCCATGTTGCAGCCACAATGACGGGAACTAGGGATTTTTGTTTAAAAGAACTTACCTATACGTTCTTTTTTCCCCTATTACCTTCACTACACCCTAGTACTCCAGTGACCACAAATAATGGGTAGTTTGAGCGTAGATTAATCTACAGTAGGTACCACAATCGTCAAGCAAAATCTACAGCGCTGCGAACACAGTATAAGTATATGAAACTAGTGTAATACGTAGGATAGTAAAGCTGTTGCCTATTCCAGCGCAGCGGGGCTCTTGTTTCACCGCATCCACTTATATTTGCATATCTCTGAATATTATTTGGACTGCGCTCTGTACGGTTGGTCCAATTTCATTAATGACAATTTGTCTGTTTAATTTTTAAGTTGTTGCCGACGGAAATTAAGCTTTTTTATGTTACGGGTACCTTTTCACAGAATAAATTATAGATTGTTTATTTGACTGGTATATAGTATAGTAAAAGCATTCTTTCATTACAAGGTAATCCATAGGTATTATTCCGGACATTAAAATTTATTACAATCTGAAAATGTCTAACGTTGGCATAAGTAAAGTACTTTGTATGTATGAACGTCCACAGCATTTTCCAAATACTTTCTATTATAATCGTTTAACTAAATACTTAAGTAGTATTTAATGATGAAAATGTGAACACAACTATATGTATGTACAAATAAAAGGTAATTGGGTTTTCTTTATCGACCTCTCACATTTTCTTTTGATTACTTACAGTAACGACGTATTGTTCTACATAACCATGAGGAGAGCTTCTTCTCAAAAAGTTGATATTCCTATACTAGAAGACAATGGATCAAAAATCATCGCAAAACTCAAAGTACTAATCATTATTCAGTGCCTGCTGGGGGTCAATAGAACGTACTTGTTCCAAATTCCAAAATGGACCGCATTCTTCATTCACATCTATTGTTTAACGTTGCTTTCTCTGTCAATCTACAATGATGTCTTGGTCCACAGGCCTGGCAGAACAGAAGCAGCATTCAAAGCAGTATTCCATTTGGAACATGTAATGCTATATCTATCTGCAATAACTTTCAGCAAAAAGAAGTTGCAGAAATTCTTCCAAAATCTGAACAAGTTTGATGCAATGTTAGGAATACAGGAAGAATTCGAAAACTTAAACTCTATGAAAGTGACCAACATGTGGCTGATCTTCTGCGTCCTCTGCAACTGCATGCAAATTCTTCTCAGTGGTACTAGGTGTTCGTATTTGGAATCGTATTCTGCAACGGATTTTATTCTAGTGATAAAGATCATGGCTCATGACGTGGAGCAGTTGCTGTGGATGAGTTTGTTCCGCGCGGTGTGGTGGCGGCTGCGCGCGGTGCGGGCGCGGTCTGCGGCGTTGCGCCCAGACCACGTGTGCTCGGAGCCCCCGCGCCCGGGGCCCGCTCACCCAGGCTCCCCACACTTGGGGCCCGCGGTTGACTCGCTGCACGCCGCCTACCAGCTGCTACACAAGTGTTTCGACTACTTCAACTACATCATCAGCGTTCCCGTGAGATACCAACACTTATTACTATAGACCTCACCATCATAGCTTTAAAACACAAACTCAAAATGGCGATTTCTGTTTCCAAATTTTACTGTTTCCATTTGCCTCTTTTTTTGGATACTTGTGTAGAATCAATATACAGTAATATACAGTCAGGCAGTATTTAAATACATATTTCTACCGGGAGAGGCAAATGTACACGTAAGACTCAACCTCAACCCATCGACTGTCTATTATTTCTGCTAATGCCTCTCCTATTGAAAGCTCTAAGGCCGCGGTTGCCTCTGCCGTTATTTACCAACCAGTCTTGCATATCAACATATTTGTGTTTCAATAGTAACCATGATTGGCTTTCAGATGCTTATAATATTTGTGACCGCTGGAATGGCCACTATACTTATGATGTATAATACAGTCCGTCTGTTCTACTCTGAGGTTATATTTTCAACAAATGTAAGTTTAAATTTTATATTGTCCCATAGGCAGGGTTGACATGATTCCACTCCCTACTACGTCTACTTAGACCTAATTTGTATCGTGTAAATTGGTAACCCAAGTGAACACCAGAGTGCACTTAGTTCTATTAGATTCGGATGTCAACCCAGCTTTATGGTGACGACTCTACGAGTATTAGACAGGAATAACTTTCCAATAATTCGGGTTACTTTTTTAATACCTTGCAGCTCCAGTATCTGGTTCTCTTCTTCTTCCTGTTCCGTATCACTACGTTCCTGGTCTTTGTGACTATTCCCTGCTACTACTCCAGTCAAACTGCCTCTGAAGCCTACAAGATTCATAGCATTGCTTGCAACATACTCACTTCGGGGAAATTAGGTTAGTACTCAATTATTTACGAGTATTTATGGGTAAGTCTTGGTCTCGTGCTCACAGACAGAGAGCATGCTCAGTTCATTAGTTTCCTCTTTTTTTTAAATCGTTTGAAAGCAATATCACTACTAATATTTTAGTGAGATGAGACATTGTGGTGAGACATTATACACCATTACTGCTCCAATGTAAGGCGTTTCTCCAACTGTTTTACTAGCAATACAAATTTCTCTGTTTTCTAACATACCTTCTGTTTTTTCCTTTCTTCTAGATCGAAGAGAGCATCGTAAGCTGAAGGTCTTGTTGTACCTGACACGCGAGAGCTGCTTCTCCTACACCATCCTAAGTGTTGTTCACCTAAACCTCAAATTGCCTCTCTCTTTCTTGTCCGATTGTCTCACTTACACCATCATAGCTGTACAGTTCAATAAGTTTACTGATTGAAATGTCAAAAAACATGGATAAGACACTCTTAATGAATTATTAAGTAACTCTGAGTGCAAAATTAAACTTACTATAATATTATCAATAAACTAATGACTCTATGTATGTGTGTGTCTATCTGTCTGTGGCATCATAGCTCTTAAACGATGAGACCGATTTCGATGCGGTTTTGTTCATTAGATAGCCAATCTCCTTGCAGTAGTTCTTGGCTGTTTGATTTAGTAAAAATCAGTAGAGCCGCTTTACCGTAGGGGTTTTTTAAAATTTACTTGTGTCTTATCTTTATATATATATATGACTCTACTGTACGTACTGGCGTCTTCAGTTTTTGTGAACACTACTCATTTTGAATTTAAACTACGTTTACGGATACACTTCGCTTTTATTTAACACTAGCAGCGCCCCGCGGTTTTACCCGCGTTGTGCCCGTTCCCGTGGGAATTTCGGGAATTTTTTTTACATAAAAACCTTCCTCTTGAATCACTCTACCTATTACAAAAAACCGCATCAAAATCCGTTGCGTAATTTTAAAGATTTAAGCATACAGACAAACAGAGACGACTTTATTTTATACTATGTAGTGATGATTATCTGACTTTTCGGCCACTTTACAGGAACCGTGGTCACAGAAGTGTACCAGAGTATGTCACTGAACTCCTTCTAAACAGCTGGACCGATTTGAATGATTTTTTTAATGCATTTGGGTGGCACCCTGGATAGTTTAGATTCACATTAGCGACATCTATTGGGTCGCGGGTGGAACCACCACGCGGGACAGCTAGTGTCTTATATTTCATGTCTATTAGGATGGTAATTTGATTATCCATCAAACTTCAAATTTCCTTTTTTTTTACTTAGTTTCAATATGACTGTCAATTACATTATAATCTTGCTTCACTTCTGTTAAATATATTACAGACGGTCAACGGCAGATTTGATCTTTTAATCAACTAATGTCTCAAATATCGTGAAATCTTTTTAGTAAATAAAAAAAATCTAGCTCTAAAAGTACTTAAGGTTAAAGAATGAATTGGACGTCCTGACCGCTATGTGACCTATATGACTGTCATATAGGTCACTGAATTGTGTCACAGAAGTGTTTTAACATTTAATGTCGTTACAGTAAACGTAATTAGTGTCATACTGGTACGACACAAACTTCGTTAAGTTAAATGACCAGTATTTTAGTTTTCTTTTTTTGACCTTAAAATAGGTAATGAAGTAATGTCATATAAAGCTGTCTGCCTCTTAACCTGCAATAACAACACTATAACTATAGTTATGATTATTTATATTTGGCAAACAATAAAGCTATCTAACAATAATATCAAAGTTCATTTAATTTCATTAACATTAACGTAGTCACCTCTAATCATATAATAAACTTGAAAATTAATATCAGCGCCACCCTTCCTGCTAATCGTACTTAACTTAAAACAATTTCATACAACAACATAAACTCTGATTGTTACATAATTGGCTCACAGATTATACAAATAACTCTGCAATTTGCGATGAGAATGTTAAAACACGGTAATATAGGCGCTCGTTAACATTGGCCCTGACAAATTGTCAATATTATCTCAAGCACTAAGAACAGTTAAATACGAGAACATTTTTAAAACGAAAACATCATTAAGGACCCGTTGACTGTTATGAAGGGTCAAATAGGCCTACAAATTGCACAAAACACGGTCCCTCTTGATTAACTTTCAGGAGAGAAGTGCTCCGCTTCTAATAAAATAAAATTGGGTTCTATCAATACACTGTTTATTTTGTAACAGTCTTGGATAATCTGTGAATGCTGCTCCCTCGTTACATATTTATTATACAATCAAGACGTAATTTTACGAACGATTCTAAAAAGGATTTTATATGTACCTAAATGTGAGTATTAAAATTCATTGAAAATTAATAAAAATACCTAAAGCAATCCAATACATTTCTTTAATATATTCAAACACAGTAAATAAGAGTATAAAATGGGTATTCCCAGTGACTTCTAAAAGGCAATTTTTATCACAAATGGCTTTTAAAAATAAAGTTTTATTTAATATGAACATTCGTTAAACTTAATCTCCCGAAAGCATCCCAATACTCTTGCCCAAATAAACCCGTGCGGCGTCCATGGTGGGTATTCCGTCCATAGAAATTGTTTCATGTAACTTCCTCAAAATCAAGAATTGTGTCATAAAGTGGAACGCTCTCGTGGAATTACAAGCGGTCGGGTAACTGGAACCATTCCGTCACCAGTCCTGGAGGAGAATGGGACTTGGTAAACGATTTATAACCAACTATAGAACAAGTTTCGTCGTAACGTCGCCGGGACCAGGAAATTTGAGGAAAAAATTAGTGGAAAAATATTAAGTTTTATTACGAAGCGTCCGTCTTCGAGTTTGGAGTCGACACAAATTGCGTACCTATTACCCTTTTCGTCTGTTGCCATGGATACCGGTTTCAGTGGAGAATAAGATATCATACTCTGTTTATTGCGTTTGTAGCTAATTTTGGAGCTCTGAATTTTTTTATTGTTTATCTTCTCAATGGATCTCGGTAACAACCGTCAAAGTGTAAAATCATCACGATGTTGCGATTCGTTGACAATCATTTATTAATCAAGTTTGGGTTGACCGAAGTTTAGTTCTATTTATAGATTTCTTGAAAAAGAAGAAGAGGTAATCTGCGACGACCGCATGGAAAACAAGCAAAAGGAACCAAAAATGGACGCAATTTTTGGTTTATGTATATCAATGATTGAATTGCGTTAACACGTCCATTATGAGACATCAAAGTGGAGGAGTGAACGTAATAATTTTATTTATTCTTATTAAATAGATTACAACAACACATTAGGTATTTGCTTTTCCGGAAATTACGTCCATGTTACGTTGATGTCGGGCCCTGATAAAAACGACATTAATATTACTTAGATAACAGCCGAGAGGGGTCTCACGGTATCACATTACATCTCGCCAAAATATGCTTTTATACATTACGCTTTTAGCTGATGTTAAATGAATGCGAGGATACAAAATATAGAGACATTTTTAAACAATATATTTATTTCTTTTCACACATTTAATACTCGCTTTGTCCACCTGAGCTTAGGGCGATGAGAGAAAACACGCCGTACCAAAACATACGGGAAATAACGACTGAATTAACATGAAAATACTTTATGGGTATTAAATATAAATCTCTTTAATTATTTATTTGTAAAGCTTGCTTCAAATCACGCGGTATGCTGTTAATACTACGTTATTGGTGTATTTTGTTGTCAAAAAAATAAAAGGTAAACAGGAAGGCCTTCTATCAAAGGAAAGCTTTTAAATTGATTATAATAAGGTCAAAAACCGAACGCAAGTGAAACCATTAAAACTTTCCAAAGGTATTGTTTACTAACCTTTTTGGAAGTGACCTTGTCCCAATTTGAATTCATACAAATGGTTCCAATTAGGAGAGTAGCCTGAATAGACAACAAGCCTTTAAAGGGGGTCCAATAAAACGTTGGCAATTGTTCCTCGATACGGCGGCATCACTTCCAAACTACACTGAGTGCTCATTACGAACAGTAACTGCCAATTAGCGAAGTCTAGTTGTCACTGAATGAACCCGTACCATTTATGGATATACATAATGTAGTTATCGAATAGTACACGTAAACTGTTCAATCAATGAATTCGGACGAAAGATACGAAAAACAAGTTCAACCAAATGAGTTGGAGTGAAAAGAACGAAAAGAACGAGTGTAAATTGAGCTAGTTCACAAACAGTGAGTTGGCAAGTATAAAATGAATTGCTTTGTATTAAAACTCGCCGGCTATGTCTCAGATGTGTCTCAAACTTTTCTTCATAACTCGCCACTTCGTAACTATATTAAAAACGCCACGCACGTACTCTTTTCACGCTGGTTTGTACGGTTGAACTCATATTTTTTTCTTATACTTTTCTAAACTAAAACGTAAACTAACCTATTACTTCAAAAATTCAAGGTTTCTACCTTTAAGGGTTGTTAACGTTTTGCGGATTTTGGAGCGAATATTCTCCTTATTATTAAAGTGTTGGGACTTTAAATATACAGGACCATAAATTAAATATAAAATGGTGGTGGAATTTTCTGAATGTGACCTGAAGTTGTGATTTCTTTTAAAGTTAGGGCCGGATCAAACGTTCCTGTAAATGGTATTAACTACTTGCACGTGCTTACTTACTGACATGTCAAACTGTCATGCCTATATCCAACACTTGTGTAATTCACAATGAATGACGTTACTTTAATAAACTCCGATATACAAGCATGAGTTTGAGACCTGCATTATTAACAGACAAAATATAATATTAAGATTTATATTAGAATTCATCAAAACTGTATCTTGTTTAAGACAGACTCCAGTCATGCCCCGCTAAGAAGTTACGAGTCAAAACCGCAATTTGTATAAAGTTAAAAGTGCATATTAGTTCGTCTAAGTTTCATTTTAATCAAAATGGAGTTATCCCCGCGGGAAGTGTTGCAACCTTCAGAGGTTTTCTTAAATATTCAAAGTAATTTGAGTTGAACAAACTGCAGCGATATCGTTAATTTAATGGAAGTTTAAAACCAATTACAAACGACCTCGGTAACTGAAAGCTGGTAACTTATTAATGACTAGCAGCGTCCTGCGGTATTACCCGCGTGGCCCGTTCTTATGGGAATTCTGAGGTAAATAGTAGCACATGACCTTCCTCCTGAAAGTATCTGTACAATGGAAAAAATAACAGCCGAATCCGATTAGTGGTATCAGAGATTAGCAGCTTTGAATAAACTAAAACCCAAACTCCTCAACTTTATTATACGAGTATTATCATAGATAACACAGTAACAAGTTAAAACACGCAAATTTTCAGTATTGATTAAGCCGCATTATTTTAAATTGATCATAAACAAAGGAATTTAAAAAATGCGTTAATAAAATTATTATTTATGAAGGATAATTACGGAGAGCGGAGATAAGAGCCCTTTTTCCAAGGTCACTTGTCAAAAATATTACAAATTCCATCATCTGTGTTTACGAGTGGGTCACGTTGCGTCGCGGTATCGCGGACGACGTAATATCTCGGTATCGTACTTTATGTCGACTCCGACCCCTGTTTTATTGTCGTAACGACGATTTAAGTTCAAAATGTTTATATAAAGCTCCGTTTAGGGTTGACAGTTATAACACGTGGGGTTTATCAAATGAAACAACGGTAATGCATTGCAACGAAGATGGTGAGTTAACAAAGGTTTTTATTTATCATTTTAGAACATCATTTATAATAATGTTAAATACGGTAGGTATATAATAACAGAGCTCAACACTACTTTGAACCAGAACAAGATATGTAATTACCATAATAAAATAATGAACTTAATAAAGCAGACAAAAATATTACACCGCAGTTAACTAATAACGTTTTATAATCGAATCTACTCTACTGGCTACTAAACTCTACTGTACTAGCACAAATGGTCATCAACAACTGTAATCCACTCCACCTCCACTGTGAGCTCGCCTTTACCAACCTAAATACCATATCATAGGACAGTGGTCATCATAAAATATGGTTCGGACGTTTCATTGCCTTCACGGTGACGTTATGTTCAAAGATACGGCCCCGAGATTTGGTACAATGTTGGAAACAGCCCGAACGGCGCGAAATATTTATTCATTCAGTTTCACTATCGCCTCTGCATTTACTCAGATATTATTTATTAACTTGTAGTTTTTGCTCGTGAATTCGTTTTGCATGAATTTTCGAGTTGTGAAAATTGTGATTTTGCTCGGACTTTCTGGGATTTGTTGCTTGAAAATTAATACATTGTTTACGGTCTAAGTACAGCACGCTACTGCATGTGGGAATACAGCTGCGACATTTTGCCCATGCGTACTGTACGATGACCAATAGTTCATCAGCGAGCATATACTCGTAAGGCGAGAAACGTAAAGCGTCCAAGTAAGAATTACATACTTACATCGATTTTCTAACAAAATACCCTTTAAAGTCAAACGACAAAAACAAATCTACACAGAAACATCAATGAACTTAGTGAACTGGACGAGTATGATCATGTAGGTGACACAAAGGAAGGCGAAGGTCGGAGGCAGGGTAAGGTCCAGCTTGATGACGCCGTAGAGCGCGTAGTGGAAGCAGCTCTCTCTGGTCAGGTAGAAGAACACCTTCAGCTTGTGATGCTCGGTGGAGTCTGGAAATAATACTACTTAGTACTTATCGAATAGTAAGTTGGAGTAGAGCAGAGGCCAACCCTGGTGTCGGAGTTTTTAGACATCTAAAGTCCTTCGACATGGTCTGACGATTGAAGCAACCGGGTCCGGTAATTTTACGTGCCCTTCAAAGTACGGTAGCAGTACAAATGCCACTATCAGCCACACATCTAAGAAGGGGCCGAGCTGCACGTTAGTTAACAATTACAATGAGCTAACATTGCTCAGTCAAACCACGCCACGAGCTTATTGTACCTTATGATAAATTTGGATCGAGCGAACGATATCACATTGTTTGGCGTAGTTGGTGCGACTTACATCTTACTTACAGCATCTTACATTGATCGATGTCGTCGATGACTTTGGGATTCTTATAATATCCTTGCGGTCATGCCCACACTTTAATAGCTAGGAAGTTTATTAATATTAAAGAAGTTTATTTATTTATAAGTATAGATTAAAAAATAAAGATTTTTTACCCGTACCGAGTTGCAAGTCCTCTAGTTTCTTGTAGACGGTGCATCGTATGACAGTGGCTTCGGACGCGGTGAGGCTCGAGTAGTAGCACAAGATGCCAATGAAGGACAGAAACGTGAAGATGCGCAGAATGCAGAAGTACAGGAGGATGCTGGACATCTGGAGGACGAATGGTATCAGTAAAAAAAAATAAGGTGAAATATTTTTATACTACTGCCTTTAGTACATTTATAGGCCTGTAGGAAAAACTGAGTCCGGCTGCGGACTGGGTACGGCTCCGATGCGGCTCGGCAGCAGAAGTTGCTTTCAATCAAAACAGGCACGGGACCGCAACGGGGCGGGTGAAATCTTTCATACAAATGCAGTTGCATTCTGTGAGAATCGGGCTTAAAAGAAGTTCATTAACGTAGACTTTTCAACGGTACTCACATTTTCTGCACGGTAAATGCTGTATATTAAGGCTATAGTTGAATATCCAGATGTGGCCATAGTCACTAACATCTGTAAAACAAAAATGACATTAGAGACAATTCTGCACTCTGCCATCGTAATAGTAAGATGGTTGATCTTACTTTTACGATGGAAGTCAAATGTAGTTGACGAAGTGTTGGTATCTCACGGGTACGCTGATGATGTAGTTGAGGTAGTCGCAACTCTTGTGTAGCAGCTGGTAGGCGGCGTGCAGCGAGTCAACCGCGGGCCCAAGGCGGGCGAGCCCCGCGCGCGGGGGCCCACGGCGCGCGGGGCGCAGCGCTGCAGCCCGCGCTCGCAACGCGCGCAGCCGCCGCCACACTGACCGGAACAAGCTCACCCACAGCAGCTGCTCCAAGTCATGAATCAAGACATGCATCACGAGAAGAGCATCAGAAACAGCAAGCTCCCCAAAACACTCTTTCGAATAATGTAAGTAACATTGAAAACCATTACAAAATAAACATAGCCAGAACCAAACACAGATCGGTCCCATAGAACTAGTTCGTTCCAAATCATCTTCAATTTTCAAAATTTCGTCGAACTGACTCAATTTTTGAAACAATTTCGTTAGTTTCTTTGTACCTGCCGTGAATGCGGACAAGTAGAAAAAAAAAAATTCGAGGTGGAAAATAACTATATGGATTATTCCGATTGTATCTTTGGACCGATTATAACTGAAAAAATCGATTAATATGGTCCCAAAGGCAAAGAAAAAGCAATAAACGTTGATCAGTATCACGGTCACTTTTGAATAGCGGTACAGATACGTTCTATTGACTCCCAACAAGCATTCTAAAAATATAATTCTCCTGATTTTAGAAATGATTTTCAAATCGTGATCAACAGATTTGTACGTGGGCTTTGTTTTAAAAACATTTCCCATGTTTATTTTCATTTCCAGACGACAAACTCGTGGAACCTCCCAAGTGAATTGTACAAAGTATCAAATACATATCCGTTAAAAAGATTAAAAGATAACAATCAAACCACTTTTATAAAACTGATCGATATTTAATTATTGGTAAAACATTGGAATGGTTATAATGCCGGAATGAATTTTCAAAGTGTCGCAATAATTACTTACTCATATTTGTTCAATGCAGTATGTACTTTAATAAAAAAATATATGTAGACTAGCATGTAGAATATTGAACGTGTAAAATGAAAATTGCATTAAAATCATTTAAGTAGCCGCGAAGGACAGGGAAAGATGGAAGAGTTTGGGGGAGACCTTTGCCCAGCAGTGGGACGATATAGGTTAAAGAAAAAAAAAAAGTAGCTTTTATACAGATATGGTACGCCTCTGTCCGTCTGCCAAACCAAATTATTGATTTTACTCTCAGTCCCTATCATATTTCTATGTGTTTGCCTAACTATAAACAGCAGTTTAACTGTACATATAACTTTAAAAAAACATTACGTTTAATAGATTTAAAATTTGATTTAGATTACGAGTATAAACCCAAAATATAAATCAATTCGTTATATATTCCCAAGACGGCACAGCAGGCATTTGTGGCAGCTTTTAGTTTAATTATTTCTTTATGATTTACGTTATTGAAAATAAAAAGAAATTCGATTCAGTCATACATCAAGCATGCTTGCTGTCAGTGTGGTCAATACTCCTCCGTTGAAAGTTAAAAGTAACAACTATGTGGCCACAACTAATCTGATATTAAGTGAAAACAGATTTATACTTAGTTTGCGGACTCTGTGTGGAGTTAACAGTTCCTATTTGATATCCAGAAACACGATGTTCAATATCATGAGCAACGTCTACTGTTTTTTCTTAGGAGGTTTCGTTATCATCACATATTTTGTTTTGTATAGAGGCAGTTCTGTTGAACAGATGGTTATCACGATGTCCCGTCTGTTAGCATACGCAGTATTCAATATAGGATCTTTGATCGCAAGTAAGAAGAAGCTGAAGAAATATTTCAACAAATTGAACAATTTTGACGAACAGCTGAATATCAAGAACGATCTACACATCACAACGTCGAGGAAGAATATCAATATGTTGGCAACACTGATGATAATAACGAATGGCATATTAATCTGCGTTTATTTTCAGAATGCTGATAAGCAATATTTTGTTTTGTGGGTTTTGGATGCGATTATAGTATTTAGTACGTATAACTTGGAGCAAGTATTTTACATAAACATGATTCGCATGGTGTATACGCGAGTGCTAGTGCTGAAGGGGCACGCGATTAAGCTGTTCTGCGTGATGGACGGGGGTGGGAGCGGAGGTGAGGGCGCCGAGATGCTCGCAAGCAACAAGCTGCTCGACACGCCCGCGCTGCACCACGCCTACGAGACGCTGCACGAGTGCTCTACGATCCTCAATCAAGTCATGAGTTTACCGGTGAGTTCTTGAACCACAGCGTCTTCATTTAATATGAATTTCAACTAAATACTCCGACAGGGTTAGCCTATCGTACACGAAATTACTGTCTTACTGACTAATGGGATGAAGACAAACCTTCTGTGCAGTATTTATCTAATACACTGGTTACTAGAGCTAGAGCTCGACTGACAGCTAGTCTCGACGTTATCAGTATAAAAATGGTGAAATGTGCCAGGTCACGGCATCATAGCTTAAACAGAATCTAAACCCATAAGTACCAATCATTGTTAAAGGAAGTTTTAGCTACATGTAACATTCAAAATATATGCTTTTAGGTTTTAACGATACTCGTTACATCAGGATTGACAACAATATCGATGTTGAGCGATTTGGTAAAATATTATCAAGACGTAATGGTGAGTTCAATTGTTACTATGTATTATTGTTAACTACGAGCATAATTATCATTCCGTGTCACCTTTCTTTAAGCAATGTCCCATTCCCATCACCTATACAGGGTGTAATCGTTAAGTGTGCACAGGCGATTATTCCGTAACTATTGCAGATATCAAAAAACTTTAAACTGATATCAAAAGTACTTTACCTAATGAGTAAAATGACATTAATAACTTTTTTAAAATATCAAATTTTTATCCAACTTACGTAAATACGTACCAGAAGGAACTTCTCTATCTGGGTACTCTCTTCTGTAGGCGATAATGGCCGCCCTATTGTTACAATCATGTTTGTAGTACATTTTTAACATGTCCCTCTTTTCTGTATTGGAATATGCCATTTTTCAATCAATAAATGCAACAATCACGATTATTAACGCAAATTGAAAAATACAATAAATTGGCGGGAACGAGAACCCGCGACAAAGAATTTGAATTTAGAACGAACACCAATGAGTATCTTTCTTTTTGTTTTTATTTAGTATGTTGCTTTTCAGCTAGTTCAAATCAATACAATATTGAAACAAGGTTTATTATAAATTTGAAGTGGTAAGATAATTAATCTACACGTGTATCTACTTGAAATTCATTAATACCTTCATATCGTACATAATTATAAAATGACAAGGGTAAAATGAGTAGGTACTATTCCACTTAAAATAAGGAAACTAAAACCTTTCTACTATCTCATACTAAATGTATGGGAGTGATTAATGTATTTTTTTTGGATATTTCTCGTTTTATTTTTAAAAAGTTATTAATGTCATTTTATTCATTAGGTAAAGTACTTTCGATATCAGTTTAAAGTTTTTTGATATCTGCAATAGTTACGGAATAATCGCCTGTGCACACTTAACGATTCCACCCTGTATACATTAAGAGCTATGGCAACGCCATCAAGATGGCAACATTTTGGCAAAACTATTTAACAGAAATAACCATCGATTCGCTTTTATAAGTAGAAGAATTGAGATATACATCAATATCGTGTCTTTCTGCTTCCAGTTGACAGCTTCCAGCAGTCCATTTCTCTTTTACCTGATCACTGTACTGAACTCCACCATACTGCTGGTCCTGCCCTGCTACTACGCGAGCATCACTGGTAGTACGGTGTCGATAATCCGGCGACGCGTGCATGACGCCATCTCCATGCTGCCCATGGGTAAGTACTTAATTTCCAGCTAGCATGCGAGACTTTAAAAAACGAAGTAATGAATATGCAGTCTTTACCTTCACTAGAGTCAACAGCAGAGTATACTAGGCCACCCTTCCCATTAGGGTGGGTAGCCTCAGCTAAAATTTTACTCTAGGTTACTCTATAGACTACTCTAATGACCTATAGACTAACGGAGACCCTAAGAGTAAGCCGTGAGTATAGATAGACATAATTGATCTATCTTGTATATTCTGTGTTACCTTTTCAAGACCGTTGACATTTAAATGCGTCCTCTGTCGCAGAGAAGCCGGAGCGACGGCGCGTGAAGGCGTTCCTGGACCTGACCAAGAGCAGCCGGCTGGAGTTGGCGCTGTTCGGCGTCATCCGGCTGGACATGGCGCTGCCGCTCACCTACATGAGTCTCTGCACTACTTACCTCGTCATCGTCATTCAATTCTCCAAGTTCCTCGATTAGGATGCAATATTTCACTTAAATGAGGTGTAGTTTGAAAAAAAATTATTGTGAATCGATTTTCAGGATTGTTCGTCAAAGGTTTTTGTTAGATTTTCACGTATAGATGGAGGGATTGTCCATCGATTATCGATTGTGATTAAGAGTTATTATTTACGTTTGTATTGAATCGTTCCCCCCTCCTCCTTAACGAATTTTATATTTATTTTTGTTCGTATGAAAGGTGCTTTACAGAATGACTGATCTTTACTCTGATTGGGGAACTAAGTCTATACTTTTCGGTTGTATAACGTTTTTATATTTTCATTTTGATTAAATTTTTAGATGATTATAATTTTGTATCACATTTGGTGTCATAACGAAACCAAAATATAAAACGAAGCCCATTTCAAGCGTCATTAACAATTTGCAACACGTGGAGCATTATTGCAGAATGACTTCAATCTCTCTATATTTTCAAAAGCCACTTAACCCAATTGCAGTTCCCAATATACCAAAAGCAGATTCGTATCCCGTCACGCACCATTAACTTGCAACCTTTTTTTGCTCAAACAGTTTTTTTTCTCCAAAAATTGGTTTTAAATTTCAATTACAAATTCAAGTGGATCGTTCTAGGCCCTTCCTTGTTAAGTGTACGAGGTTTTTGTTCGAAGGGTCAGCGCGATACGGAGGCCATTATCAAAGTTTGTAGGGCCTCAGTGAGTCGCCACTCAACATAAACTTGCTTAGTTTAGTTTGGACCTTCGCAAACTGAGAGGCCTGGCTTTTAATTGGACATTATTTTTCAGTGCGATCCATTTTCTTGAGATTACTTTGAATATGTAAAGAGTAACGTAATGGCAAAGCAAAGGCTTGACTATCAGAATACTTTTATAAATAAGTTATCGTACGGCGAGGAGGAGGCGTTATTAGCTATCACCACTTTTGTCAACTGAGAGTCACAGTTCTCAAAACCCTTGATAGACATCCCCGAAAATCGATGGACAATATTGTTTTTTCAAACGATACTTCATTTAATCGTCAAACAAAAAACAACTCGGTAGTAAAGTTTTCAACAATATTCAACAAACTAGAGTTTCTTGGAGTTAGTTACCTTCAGTTGTGAACTAAATGCGAGGAGCTGCGAACTGGCCGAGATTAACGAAAAGCACCGGATTGTTTTGTATACGAAGCAGCAGGACTTACTTAGTGTTTCAAAGCTGTGTAATGAAATTGCTGAGACTTGTTCACAATTTCTCGGGATCTTCGAGATTTATGCGAGGCGTTATTATTTGCTGCATTAAATTGTAGTACTCGGAAAAGGATGAATAGATTGAAGGCATTATACATTACATGCAAGTAAATAAGTATTAGCATGGATTGTCCCACTGGGAAAAGGCCTCTCATCTCACCGAAGATATCAGTGCAGTGACGAGGATAATCAACCTTAAAGATTATATATGACGTTCATACACTTCTTCTTTACGTTTTTTAAGCTATTGCATAGCTTCTATCGCGGGCCTTGAGCGCGGGGACCGAACCCAGAAATTCCGTAACGAAAAAACCTCACGCTCCCCACTCCGACGGGCAAGGAGGTGTGGCTTGAAGGCCGTGCATCGTCTAACGTCGTTTCAGTTCGGCAGTCTTCGACACGGCGTTGTGTGCGATTAGACGTATTAAATTATAATTGCATAAGTTGATACAAAATGCTATGCAATAGCTTTACCGCGGCAGTCCCCGAGTGCCACACGTCTTTTTGTCCTATACAAAGTTACAGTAAACTTATAAATAAAACTGTTTTCATCGGTATTAATACTTTACCTGAAGAAGTTAAGAATACACTATGGATATCTTTTCTAAGGTTAAGGCTATAGAAAATAAATGATTTCGTGTAAATCAGCGCCAAGCGTGGTGTCGGAGTTTTAGACCGCCTCAAGGCCTCCGAGGAGTGTGATGTCAAGAGCTTTTCCTGCTAATATCCAAAACTTCAACTTAAAGGCGAAACCAAAGCGTTTAGTTTATCCAAAACGTTATCAAGTATAAATTCATAATGCATACTATTATCTTAAAATAGCATTAACATAGGTACAACAGAGTTTGCTCCACAGTGCAGACTCCACTCGTGCATAGAGTATAGCGAGACGTGTACCGATCAATATCAATTTGTACCAATTGTGTTATTGTGTTTACTCAGTCCGATCTATTTGTTAATCTCCTATATTAATCATTTACTCTAGACTTGTATAATGTTGATCAATTAGTATTCTATTGGATATAATGTTGATTTAATTTGATAAGCCAACAAATCAGAGTTAGGTATGCGTCTACAATGAATTACTTGGATAATTAATATGCGAGATGTCGTCTAGGTAGGTAATTTGATATCTATGTATTTATGTATATTATACTCCTAGGTATTGGGCAATCATTAGACCATCTAAAGCTACGCATGCAGGCATAGTCTGAAATAGCGTTTAGCTGCATGACCTGTGTCTATCATCTACCTAGATAGAATTGAGGTATATTGTTCCAACCGCATAGAACTTAGAAAACTGCAGTAGAAATTAATTATCAATAAAGTACCTACTATAAAAAACTCGAATCTGTAAACTGAATAATCAGTGAGAAAAATACGAAACAAAAGAAGGAAATCTTATACACACTGAATGGATTTTTGCATAATACGCAGAACAAACTCGTTTCGTCTGAGATAAGGTGGGATCTGGTGAAACGGCCTTTTTGTCTCTCGAAACAATGGGTGGGGTTGCTTTACAAAAAGAAACGCCAATGTCTTGTAATGAAAAAGTTAAATGGAGCTCTCTCGTTTAACTTTTCGAGTTTTAATCGTGTTTCTGGAATCAATTGTTTAAATAGATCCGGTCGGTGTTTTAACTTTGACGATTCGAGAGGGACCTGTAGTTGGTATTTCACTTTTAGTGTTCCAACTTGAAAGTCTCAAGGTTTATTGTCTTTATAGGATTTTTAAGAAGACTCCTAAGACGTAAAACCAAGGATACCTAAACCACACGACGAAATTTTTGCGACTCCACATTATTTACGAACTAAGTACTAATACATCTAGGTAATATAAAGTGATTATTAAAGTCAAATCAGTAATATACAATTTTAATAAATAAACTGAGGTTGAGAAATGCCGGAGCGTGATAATATAGGGAACAGTATCATGCTACGTTTATATGTACCAATATAATGACCTAGGTATATGTCGGCTTTAGTGGGTATTACCCGCCGCCGATGACTTCTATGGAGGAATGGCGGTTGGGTCGAGCCCCACATACCCCGGTGTTTAACTGAAACACCGGGGATGCGTAAATGCATTTACTCACTATAAAAAAAAAGGTATATGTCAACTTATGATAGTTGTTAAAAGTAATCTTAGCTGGAACAACCATGTTTTAGGTTTTGTGCGGTTGAATGGTAATTATTTTAATTACAACAGTTGTCTACATACCAACCTCATGTTGTCCCAAGCCATAAAGTTTAGAATAAACACACTCAACTATTATTCTACATACCAAGTTCGCAACTGTAAGTGAGTTACGAACCATAACCGAATCCTGCACCACCGATGTTTCGTAACCGAGTCCCACCGGACCGCGTCGCTCGAAGAGACTCGACTTATATACAGAGACAAACTGAACCGAGTGTTTGCAGAAATAATTACTTGAGACGCGAATTACAGGGAAGTTATGGACTTGGGTAGTTTATGATTATGGAATAAATAAGTGAAATATATTTATGTTTAAGAGCAACGGCGACGGCGACTACGACGACTATGACTTAATTGTATCACTAGCCTATTTAAACTGCTCTCTAATTCAAGAAATATTTATACAAAACTATATCCACTAAGCCTTCTGTAATATCAAAATTGTCACATTACAGACTACAAGGCTAGCTTTCAAATTCATGCCCAAAGGGGCCCGACTTACGTACTTCATTACGTTACTTCGGCCTTCTATGCCCGAAGGTATGTAACTAAATGCCAAAGCAAGTACACTTAACAAGTAAACTCAAACGCCAAACATTTTAAAAAGCTTGTCATAATTCCTCGTGGTTACCTCAAACCGTTGAGATAACTCCGTTATGGAACGTTCATCTAATTACAAGATGTTTGGAAGTTGCATGTTACTAGGGAGGGACTCAGAACCCACGCGCTTTGAAATTATGAGGTATTATGATGTCTGCGATAGGTTTTATTGTATTACCAACTCGCTTTTACGGTGCCTAGTCACCGTAAAAGCGAGTTGGTTACAGGCATTTTGATTTGAGTTTAATAGAACGCGGGCGAGCAAATAATTTGACTTGTGCTCGTGCTCTATCGCACAAAACGATGCAATCCAGTATGTTTTAAATGTAGTTATTTTACGAAAAGATAATGTACTTATTTTATCTAAAGTTCTAAACAACAGCCAAGCATTGAAGTTTGAAGAACCGTTTCTACACAATGGTGTTGTAATCACATAAGTCAATGCCTCTGTAACTTTGCTAGACTTTGGGTCCTTAAAACAAAAGCACATCACACTACTACTGCTGGGCAAACGCCTCTCATCTCACTGGAGATATCAGTTCAGTGAAGAGGGAAAAAAATATACGTTATATCTAAAAATAGTTATAGATCAATAATATTCTCCTCAAAGCAAAGTACTCCTACTCCTCCCTACAATTTTCTGTCAGAAAGAAAAATGATCTACAAATAATCCAATAAGTACCAGACAACAATGAATTACCTTTATAATAACGGTGAAAGTAAAGGAAAAAAGGGAATCTTGAAAATATGAAAGCCGATAAACAAATCGGGTCAAGATTAAAATAGGCGAGTACCCGAAGTTCGCGAGTAAACAACGGGGATTGAGGAGATCCAATGTCTAAGTGTTCACGGATCCGCCGGAAACTCGACGCGACTTCGTACTTTGAACAAAATATTTTCGTGTCATCGTTGTATCGTAATTAATTTACGGATGTTTGCGAACTGTGACAATTTTGGGACGGCCATTCATTTGTTTTTGTTAGCCGAACTACTGAAAAAGATTGAATACTAATGAAACCTATTTTTTAAGTTAATTTTTTTTTATTAATATAATTCGCAATCTTTTGTATGTAGATAGTGCCTTTGGTATACTGTGGATTTCCCACAGCACAGCAAAGACAAACAGATTAATAAATACTTGCTTACTTTACAATTTATTACAAGGACGCTTATACAAAAGTACATTTCGTCAATAGCTATCAAATATTCAAATAAATAAATTAATTCCTTCATTTCCTGAAACAACAAAAAATAATACCTGCATCGTAACAGAATCGAATCAACAGCTATCAATAAACCCATTTTCATCGTAATAAATATCTCGATTTCCGCGCCGCTCGAGTGATATAGACGTCATCTGTCACTATGACGCGAGTGTTTGTGACACAGACATATAAAATGGCCAAGTGACATAACCATTCAACCTATTTGATGAAACGAAAGTGGTAGAGTAACTGAGTGAGTTACTATATTTAAACCGACTTCAAAAGAAGAGGAGGCATAAGGAAAATTACTTATTTCGCGAGATTATTTTTTCACCCACTTCAGAAACCGAAGAAGGAGGTTCTCTATTCGATGCGTATTATTTTAATATTTCTGCTACATCATAATCTGAAAAGTCTCCTAGTCTTTATAATCGAAGCTTAAGTTCACTCACTGCTAAGTTACATTGCACATCACAGATGGAAAATCACCCAACAACCATTATAAATATATTTTATAGTTGAATGACCCACATTAAAGTAATTGCTTGCCAAATGCAAAATGAATCTGCCATAATGACTTTTTATAAATCAGTAAGTGTACACAGAAGTAATCAATTAGGTAGACTGATGATGATCTCTTTCAAAGAACGACTTCATTCAGCAACATGGCGTCTCTAACTGAAGTGTGCAAGAGTCCATAAAAAAATACAGATTAAAAAAACTGAAGAGCAACATCAACATCAGAAATCCCTCAACCGTTCACCGAGTAGGTAGATATAAAAAAATGAAAGTAAAGTGCGGACAAAGTAATAACTTTCCTCTATAAAGTAAGCTCAATCGAGCGTAAAATCAAACGACCAATTTATCATTGACTATTTGAACTATATAATATAATCTATGGCATTCAAATGTGCCTACTCCATCGTTATATTATACCCTTTTATTGCAAAGGTAATACAGCATTTTATATAAAGTATTACGCATCATAGACGCGACGCGAACACGGTTCAAAAGCAAAAGAGATAACTGTAAATAAAATTATTATTTGAATAATAATTAATAAATAATTAATTGTTCTTTTTGAAAAGTTTAATAGTATCTCTGTAGTTTAAAGTTCTTGAATTTGTGAATCAGTATCTATAATATATTAGTGCGTGTTGCAAATTGGTTGAATATGACTTAAAGGAGAAAACATTTGGGGAAAGTATTTCAAGATTTACATTTCCAAAGCCATTTCCAAAATTGTATTTTTATCTTCTAAAGACTATTATTATCGGTTACTGTGATTTATTGTCATGAACTCATTCAATACGGATAAGACGTCGTCATTAGGTTGAGCGAGTTTACTAGCTGGGTGTCGGCGAGTACAATTTAAAGCGAGCAGCAAACATTACGAGTACTCGTACTCGTGCTCATACCAAAATACTTGCTCGCGCTACCTAGTAACCACACTCAATTTATACGGAACAGCCTCCGTGCTCTTGTGGTTTGAGCGCCCGGCTCACGACCCGGAGGTTCCGGGTTCGATTCCCGGTGGGGATATCTCACAAAAATCTCTTTGTGAGACTTTCCTCAGTTTGGTTAGGGCATTGCAAGCTGAATCACCTGATTGCTCGAAAAGTAAGATGATTCCGTGCTTCGGAGGGCACGTTAAGCCGTCGGTCCCGGTTACTTTCTACGGATAGTAGTCGTTACTTGAGCCATGTCAGAGGTCTTTGGCGGCTCAATAACTCTGACACGGATTGGGCAGTTTGGCCATCCACTCGATGAAGAAGAAGAATTTATACGACAGGCCAGCCAGTTATAATACTTTAAATTTTTACGTACTACCTTCTTCTATCTATACTAATCTATACTATCTATACTAATATTATAAAGAGGAAAGGTTTGATTTTTTGTTTGTTTGTTTGTTTGTCTCGAATAGGCTCTGAAACTGCACCGAATTAAAAAATTCTTTCACCATTCGAAAGCTACACTATCCCTGAGTGACATAGGCTATATTTATTCCCGAAATTCCCACGGGAACGGGCACAACGCGGGTATATGTAACCCAAGGTATGAAAAACATGCCTAAAAAAATTGGTTATTGGCGTGCGCTACTAAATCTATTGATGATACACAAAAACAATGTTCTACACAATCAAAGTACATATCATTGCAAACAAATAAGTTCGCGAGGGCATATGTCTAACTATTATAGTTAAGACACAATAACCGTTTTAAGTTAAAATTAATTAGTTAAAAAAGGAGTGTAATTTTAAATTGATGATATTCATATGATGATATGAATCTACATCAAAATAAATGGCTCTACAATCAAGGTTAATTATGTTTCTTTGTGTACCTCATTAAATTATTTAAATCGGACAGTTAGTTTCAGAGTTATGATGAGAAATATCACTACATAGTAAAGTCGTCTCTGTTTCGTGTCTGTTTGTCTGTATGCTTAAATCTTTAAAATTACGCAACGGATTTTGATGCGGTTTTTTTGTAATAGGTAGAGTGATTCAAGAGGAAGGTTTTTATGTAAAAAAATTCCCAAAATTCCCACGGGAACGGGCACAACGCGGGTAAAACCACGGGGCGCTGCTTACAAAATAATAATGCTCGATGGCGGGTCTCTTATGGCCACTTACTGTTTCGTGCGGTCAAAGCGCGCGGGGATATACCTACCTACGAACTACGAACGACGAAGACGTGCTATGTAGGTATTATCCCGAATTCTTCCTCACATGAAATCTTGATTGTGTATACATATATACTCGCGCGAGACATGTAATATTTTATCCCCAATTTCCCACTTGAAATTTTGATTGTGTATATTCCTGCGGGAGACACGCAATGTTTTATCCCGATTTTCCTACATGAAATCTTGATTACCCGAAGCGAAGCGAGGGCGAGCCGCTAGTTAGGAATATACTCGGTATATCGATATACGAGTAGGAGGTTTATTTTAGCACAACATTGTTAAATACGGCGGTTTTTGCTATATTTAGACTCTGTAAATACTTAAATCTTGAACCGACGAGTTCTCATGAAAGCATTCTTTTGTTTTCCTAAATTAAATCATCTACTTTCACAAGTTACCAGAAAAGATGCTTATATCGGCTTTTTTAAATATTTAGCGTGACGTAAATAAGACGTATTGTATATAGAAATATTGGCGTTAGGTAGATCCGACGAGTATAACAGATCGCGAGCGTCATTTAAAAAACTACTTATATAAAACTAGCCCCGTTCTAAAAAAACCCGTTCTCGCGGTAATTTCGGGATAAAATATATCCCATGTGTTATTCTGATGTATTACTGTAAAGTTTCATCCAAATCCGTCCAGTAGTTTATTCTTGAAAGAGTAACTGACATACATACATACATACATCCATCGACACAAACTTACGCATTTATGATATCAGTAGGATAGGATGAGTAGTATTCCGTACTTGTTCTATTGAAATCGCCGCCTCGGCTTGCTCGATCTCAAAGCGCCTGAAATTTCTAAATCAATCTTCAAATCCTGCTAATTAAACTGTAATTCTGATTTCCATTCGTCTCCTCGTTTACAAAATAAACATCAATCACAAGCAATCAGTGTTTCAATTAAAAAAGCTTTAATCACAGAGTACCTATCGCAAAGGGTTTCTCGAATGCAAATTATGTGTTTTAACCAAAAAATTCTCGTAAAAACGGATCTGACAGCCACCGATACTGTGATGTTAATATTTGTTTTATGAAAACGGCTCTATACGAATATTGGAACCTACTGTATACATACACGGGAATGTTTCGTTTTTATGAAGAATCTTTCCGATTTTGTGCTCCAATATCGGTGTTTGATGTTTCCCGTCCGCCAGATTATTTTACTTTGGATAATAACCTTTTAGCTATAAGCTAACTGATCCCGGAGTGCTTCCAATGTGTACGCGAAGGATTTTAGTTTTTCCGAAATTGTTGGTTAGGGTTGTATGTGATTTTACTGTCTATGCACAACTTTTAAGTTTTAAGTTCTAACTCGAAAGCCACTTTCTAAGCAGCCGTTTACTTTTAGCCAATTTATAAGCTGCAAGCCAGACGAAACACTGTCCAAGTGGATGTGAACATAGCCTTTCTATCAATAGATGACACTAAACATAGCGTGTGACAACGCTCCACAAAACTGAAACTAGTCGTCTTTATCTCACAAAAGGCCGACGAGCAAGTCTAGCCACCTTGAACTAAATAAGTTGATTTTTCGGTATTGAAATCGAATGAATTGAATAAAAATAGAAAACTATCAGTTTTCAGTTGATTGAATACATGCTGAAACGAGAAACACAGATGAATACGCTCAAATTGCAGCCTATCAGTGTATTTTAATTAAATTCCTACCGCTAACCGTTCACTCGGACCTTCTTCGAAATATGAAAATAATATGTTGAGGGACACTCAACAGTAACCTCCGTTGTACATACGTAAGTTCCCGTTTTAACAAATAATTATTTCTTCGAAATACACAATCGGCTTCAATTTTTTAATTTTATAATCTCCATTGTTAAACCCTGAAAATGCACATAAACTGTTATTTCCAAAATTTCTTGTAATTCCGTGTTACAGAGGGATTTTTTTATGACAACTAATGGAGCCGTGAATTTCTAATGAAAATATCCAGTATTGTAAATATTCTTTTTAAAATAAAAATAAAAATGTTATCGACCTCAAAACCGACCATAACTCAAAATAGGAACATGTAAACGCTGGTATTTTCAACATTTTATCCGTTGAACCGCGTAACGTGTGGTCACACATGACGACGACAGAATGGCCGTTCTATGTTAATACTGCAGCGGGTAGATTTACAAAATATACATCTCTTCTCACCAAGCAGGGCCACTTTCAAAATCAGGAGGTTCACGTTTCTTTTTTTATGTTTGTAATTCCATATTTCTATCGTTTATGGAACGATTTGGAAAATGATTGTGCCTAATGGGTTGATTCTAGAATGGTCGCATTTTGAACTGATAAAAAAAATGGTTGTAATTGTTTTCTTTACTCGAATTAATAGAGATTAGCACGTTCTTGCAAAGAAATAAAAATGAACTACATACGTTAGTAGTTATGGATGATATACTTCTTTTTTCATCTATACTTCTATACTTAATATTATAAAGAGAAACTTATCACTACGTAGTATAAAATAAAGTCGTCTCTGTTTCGTGTCTGTTTGTCTGTATGCTTAAATCTTTAAAATTACGCAACGGATTTTGATGCGGTTTTTTGTAATAGATAGAGTGACTCAAGAGGAAGGTTTTTATGTAAAAAAATTCCCGAAATTCCCACGGGAACGGGCACAACGCGGGTAAAACCGCGGGGCGCTGCTAGTAAATCTATATATATAAAATTCAAAGTCCTGACTGACTGGCTGACTGACTGATAATCAACGCACAGCCTCAACCGCTACACCTAAAAACATGAAATTTGCCAGGAAAGTTCTTCAAGTGAAGTAAGTGCACACTAAGAAAGGATTTTCGAAAATTCCTACGGGAACGGGCTTAACGCGGGTAAGGCTGCGGCGCGCTGCTAGTTTTACATAAGTTTGTTTGTTTGTATGTTCGAGCTAATCTCGGGAATCAACAGCCCGATTTGAATAATTCTTTTTGCAATGGATATCCACATTCAACGGGAAGGTTTATAGGCTATTTTTCATCCCGAAATGTTAAAATCTTTTTTGATATGTATACTTACTCAACTTTGGTGTCTTATGAAACCTACCTTCCAACCGGTTTATTTTATTGAAGTTTATTTTTACACACATGTGTGTTTCATTCGACCAATGACAACGTGGCGTATCAGTTTCGGTTTTAAAATTCAAACTTTTGCATAACTGGTTTTTATTTTTTAAACGTAAATGCTTTTAAATGAATACAACTTTTTAAAGAGCAATTTGTTTATTGAGTCAATTAAGGTGGTAATAAATAAGGGCGCAATTAAACAACGATGGCTGTCGCATGCAAAATGCGTTGACAGCTACAATTTGAACTCTAATATCGATAGTTTAGAGTTAAAATTGTAGCTGTCAATGAAATGTGAATGTTTATATTACCATGAGTTAACCGCGATCGGTTAACACATGGTAATGTAAACATTCATTGGATAGATATCATCAGCAGCTAGTCAGAACCATGAAATCCTTTTCCAGAAAACCTTAAACATTACAGCAACTGTATCACATATCCAAAACACTGAATATCAGTGCCAACATCGATCTCATTGGTGTAAGAACCACCATTTTCACGGCCCGATATTAAGGCTTCAGATTAAGGCCCATATAGGGGAAATATGGGGGTTGTACGACCCTTATTGTTCAGATTTTCGATCTGACGCAATGGTGTGTGGTGATGCGTGGTATTGCTAAAAAATTGCGCCGTAAAAACCGTTTACGTTACGCTTTCATTACGCGTCTCAAATTGCTTAGAATATTCCACATTAGGGTGAAGGATGTCAGAGGGGAGACTTGTATTACTGGGCCTCTTTAGACAGTTTTAAAGACATAGTGTTTTACTTTATGACTGTTTTATCGTAGGTAGTAAATTGTAATTATATTTATAAGATAAGAAGGTCTATTCACGGTTCGCCTTCTTTCTTATTTTACCTACATTAGTCAACGAAAGCTTTGATCCCGATCATAACTTACTGCACTGCGTATTGGTCGCTCTGTACGAGTTCCCGTGGGAATTTTGGTTAAAAACCTATAACTTACAGCCTACAACCTCTCTTATGAATGGGGTGGGGTGTTATCATTAACAAAAATAAGTTTTGAAATCGGATGGATAGTACCAAAGATTAAACTAATAAAAATATTATTTAAGTTTAAATATGTTTACATATATAGTATACATACATACATTCAAACGGTATTTAGTTATTAACAATCAAATTATTTAATTAAATAACATCAAAACTAGGCACATGTAAAATTAATGATAATATTCGATATTGAAAGATTTAGGTAGCGAAGCTTATGTTCTATGTTTTTACAAGTGTACTCACTTAAAACTTATTATAGGTGCCACAATACAGGGGGGTTACCACGATCGTGAAGTTGATCGCTCGCAAGTTGCTTCTAAGGAATCGAAAATTTGGTACCATGAGGCCTTTTAGTGTCAGATTAAAAGCGCAGCCATGTTTTAAAAAATACAATGACACGCAATTATAAACCCTATTACAATGAAAAAAAATGTAAACAAAGCACATAGTACCTTTTCGAATACAACGAGTTGTCAAATTGCATTATGTCATTAGAGTGTCTATGATGCCGTCAGTAGTTCGGATACGTTCCAAATAAATATAAATAAATTAATGTCAGGGCTTTATATTTATTATTTCCTCAAAACAGTTGAGAGTTATGATTTGAAAAAAATACACTTATAGTACTAAATTAATCATTGTTTATATTATTTCTTGATTATATCAGTTACTTGATGCTTTAAATGATTCACGTCTGCGGTCATGGACGCATAAAAAAGGTCTTTGCGTGAAAATATATTTTTGAACGCATCTGTTACAACCGATGAGTTGCTAAGAGACGGACTGACAATCATAAAGTAACTTATATATACGGGAATAGAGTTATCAGCCGGAAAGGCGATAGTATCGCCACCTAGTGGTTAGACATGTCAATTTTCGGTGGTACTTGCTATAGCCCAGTATGAATAGAGAATTTGAATTCAAGTCGATTTTTCTAAATTTCTTCAACCCTGTTTTATTTAACGTTTGCTGGTTTTTTTACAAACATTGCTATTTGTGTTAACAAAGCAGGGAAAAGAAATGTAGAAAAATACGACTTGTATCAGAATCGCAATAAAAATGCAGATGTATTCTAGTAAATGTATTTATTTATAGTTAATTTACAAACTGTCGTAATTATATATTACATTCATCATTATATTAGTAGTTGTGGTTCAAACATACCCTAAGGAATTGTCAATTGAATTTAATTACATTAATTATTTGCAGCGCAAATTATTCAGTGAGAGTACACTATTTTGAGAATAAACTATTATATGTCATGGCATAGGTGTGAAGATCTTCGAAAATAAAAAATAAATAAAGTCCTAACTGGTTTAAGCTATTGTTTTCTTATTTTTTTTCCTCTTTATACCATAATTATACGCATCATAATTAATCACTTACGCACATTCACATCACAATTCACAACAGAAAAAGTAACGGAATCAATGAATTTGCATTGAATGAATTTGTCAACATAGACTTTTTACTCTATGTCATAGAGTAATTTATAAATAAGGCTATGAAAGTCGATGAATAAATTACTCTATGTCATAGAGTAATTTATAAATGGTTTGCCAAGTTACGAAGGGGCTGCCATAGTAAAAAAAAAAACCGCCACGCTACCAACGCCATCTATAATACGAACATGGTACTAAATTTCCCATATAAAGTTTCAATGTTCCCAGTGAAAAGCCCCTGCTGACAATACAAATAAATAAATATTCATTACAGGGATTCACACATGGTTTAGTTTATATATCTTCTAGGAAATTAAAATATAACGACTTCTAATATCATTACGGATATACTACGCTTGTGCTCAAGAAAACCTGCCTAATTGGTGAAAAAACACAATGAATGGTTGTCTAAATGATAGCCACAAATACCGACCTGTGTGAAACTTCCCGAAATATATAGAATACCTAAAATACATAAGTACGTACTGTAAACCAAATCTATTCTCCAACTAATAGATTGGCGCAACATGTGGCAAGAAACTTTTGTCATTTTCTGTGTAAACCAACATAGAGAAATTCTTGAATAACTTGACTTTTCATCACCATCCAAGTCAGCTACGTGGGCCAGTCACTGTTTTAGAGAGCACAATATCAAGTGCAATATTCCTTTGGATTATACTGGTATCTTTGAGGTTGGCTGTGATTGAGAACTCTCCTCTATTAGTCAAACGAAGCGGAGTCCAGGGACCAGTGCGATGAGGAATACAAACCATAGCTGATGTCAAACAGCGACGTAATTTGAAAACGGTAGTCCATACTTTGGATAAGCACAGTCATCACCTCAGATTTGATGAATCCCAAATGAAACGATTTAAAATATAACAAAAGTGTATCCGTAATTTGGTAGTTTTAATTTCTAATAGCTTATATTTTATCGATATAGATGTTAAACATTTAAAACTACATCTTCACTTAGGAAACATGTTTTCGCCCGACCTGGGAATTGAACCCGGAATCTCAGTCTTATTAGGCCAGTGCACATACCACTAGACCACCGAGGCGATAAGGGAATGAATGAAATGAAAAAACCTCTATAATGTGAAAAATATTTATTAAGTTTATTAAGTTTTATGGCACTGAGGTCCATTATTTAGTTCACTTTTAATCATTTAATTACAGAAGTGTGTAAGGGACTTTGTTGTCCATGGCTTGATTACCACAAACCCATGTTTTTCAGACTGTTGGTACCTATACCAACAGTCTGCACTGTCAAGATAGGATTAAAGTTCTTAATATGAAACATTTTCTTTTTTTTTTCTTCAACCTGTATCGTCCCACTGCTGGGCAAAGGTCTGCTCCAAACGCTTCCAACCTTCTCTATCCTTTGCGGTTTCCCACCACTCGCTGTCGAAGGAGTCAAGGTCATCCCGCCAGCGTTTCCTCGGCCGTCCTCGGCGCCGCGCTCGGCTCGGTGCCCACTGGGTGTTGATGTGGGCCCATCTCTCGGGGGCCATCCGCGACACGTGCCCTGCCTACTCCCACTTCAGCCGGGCGGTTTTGGTACCGACATCGGTGATGCCGGTAAGTGAACGCAGCGTGGTGTTCGCACTCGGTGGACTCGTTTGAGTCCGAGGATGCTGCGTTCCATCGCCCTCTGGCAGATCTTGAGCTTGGACTTCTGGAGCTCTGTTAACGACCATGTCTGTGCACCGTAGGTTAGGACGGGCAGGATACACATATATATAAAGGTAGAAAAGTCCTGAGATATTAATCATGCATACCAATGACATGATTTTTTGGTTTCAATATGAATATAGGTAACTCATCGATCTTCATCTGATATCAACAATTCAGAGTCTGATTTTTGCACATGCCTCCATGTGGAGGAAACCCGCCGGTGGAACCCTGGAATGAGATTAAGCCAAGCTAAATAGGTTGCAAAATAAAATAAACAAGGCATGGGGTAAAAATGGAGACGTGATCACCTAAGCGGGAACATCAAAAGACACAAGGCTATAAAAATATTAAAACTGCAAATAATTAGGTTTAATGCAGGGCTTAGGTTTAGTGCATTGTGCAAAGGCTAGCCAGTGATGGATCAAGTGAATATTAAAGGCCTAAGCGTCCTGTAAAGGAACATGATACGCACACGCAGCACACACACATGTGGTTACCCGGCGTGGTTCCGCAATTCACTTCCCATCCAGAATAAGCACAAGATGGATTGATAAATGGCACTGAAACACTAGTAAATTCACAACACCGATTAGTTTTAAAGGGAATCTAAACGGGGTGAAAGTGACACAACTCTTACCAGTAAGACTGGGTTCCAAAAAGGCGAGCGAGTAAAAAAAGAGACGATATTATCTTTGTGCTTCTATTTATTTGAATTGAATAAATTTCATACATTCAACCAACTTCATAAGCAATCAATAACAAACTGACATTACAACTGTCAAGTAAATTTGACGTTTTTATAAATACTGAAACAGATTATATTTTTAAATGAAAGCTGTGTCGACGGTTGCTATGTTACTACAAACAATGTCCGCGCACTACAAAATGAATATCTTCATACATTTTGGCGGGAAACAATAAACATGGCAGCCACCTGATTTGAGTGACAGATTAAGCAAGTTCCTTAAAAGTTACTCCCTATTGCTAATAACACGATAGGTACGTGACGTCAGCATAATGCGACCAAGTTTGAAGGTTGATATTGTGTTATAGATCTAATTGTGTTTTTTTTAATTTAGGCGTATTATAAAATTGATGAAAGTATCTGTCAAACAATGTCCGCGCAACAGTGTGCAGTACAAAATTTCACATTTTGGCGGTGGATCTGTAAGGGAATGACAGGCCGGTGAATTGACCGGTCAACGATTTCGATCGTGCTTGGAGTAAGGCCCCAGGCGAGCGACTTTGACAATTACGCTAATAGTTTGGAAAAATAATAAAACATGTAGTGTCACGATCGCCGTACCTCGATACTCCGACAAGATCCAAAATAAAATATAACCAATATAACACAACACATCTCTTCCATATTCGAAGCAAGCAAGATACGTTAGCGGATGATAAGTAGCGAGTAGCGACGGAGAATCAGGAAATTGAATGCGTCGTTTACCTAAAATGATATCAATTTGAGTCACCTTGGAGCGATCCGGCGAGATGGCCAATTTACAAATAACGACGCTTCTAATAAATTTCACTCGGAAATGTTTTCAGAGATTCAGGTGGAGCGAAAATGAAACTTGTGTTGACTTGAAATGATAACTAAACGGGATGAAATAGTAACAGTTAATAACTAGAACGTATGTCTTTAAGAAGCTTACCTTTATTTAGTTTTTGGATAAATATATGGAGTTTGCGTTCCCTTCGCCGTCCCCTTCATACATTGAACAACTTCAGATAGAATATTAAACTTTCACTCTTACACTAAAATACTAAGTTCCTTACCCATAGCTGTCGCTGCAACTTGGCACACCCGTTTGAAAATTGCCTTTTCCTTTGAAACAGAAAGAACTAAATCAATAATAACCTAGCTTTTAAAATAACGGTTTGTTTTCTTGTCTTTCTAAAGTTCCACTTATTTAACTACAAAGTACAAATCTACTTCGAAGACAGTTATCAACTGAGTACAAACTGAGATCTCGAAAGCACTTCAAAAAGTGTGACTAACAGACTCCCAAAGAGTACTGTTTCAAGACAATTTGCACTTCTCTCGACGACCGAGTATTGAGAGTAGAATCAACAGTGATTTAGTTGTCAAGCGCCGCTGTGACGCTGGATTCAATAATTGCTAACAAACTGATGGTTCTACTCGCTTGTTCAAAGACTCTGAGTGAAAACATCTTATAATTCAGTTAGAACTACCGAACTCGGTTTAATTCTAGATGGAAAAGAAAGAAAGCTTAAGTGCGTAGTATGTCTATAAAATATGATACGTATGTGCTACGGGTTTGCTACGGTGTGCTACGGCTACGACACAGCTACGGTAATGGCTACGGTTCAATAATGTTATCCATGTTACCTTAGCAAGGTTGAAATTTTTTTTTGAAACCACTACAATTTAACGTTCGTAGATACATTTTAACTGATAACCAGAGACCGCAAAAATTTGCGACATTGTTCGCAATAGTGTGGACATGACTTCAAAATTAATTAAAATGTTATTCAATTAATGAATAACTTACATGACATATATTTCATTGCTAGTCAGTAAGTACAACATTTTGTTAAAGTATATTTATTAAGGCAAACGGTCAGTATTTTTTTCTACATTTTCGGCAGACAGTCGTTTTTTCTTTCTTTTACGTTCGTGTTTTAAATAAGTATCGTTTTCGTAAATATTTATATACAATAAATAAAGAAATAATAGACTGACAGTAGAAAATTTGGAAAAAATACTGACCATTTTTTTTAATAAACCTATACTTTAACAAACTTTTGTATTTATTGACTAGGAATCAAATTATATGTCAAGTAAGAAATTAATTAATGAATAAGATTTTGATTGATTTGGAGTCATGTCCACACTATTGCGAACAATGTCGCAAATTTTTGCGATCTCTGCTGATAACCAAGGCATAATAAATTAACTAAACAAATACGGTATCCCATAACCTGGCACGTTATTGATCTATTGGAGTTACAGTCAACCACGCCGGGCCGATAATATGTTTTACAATTAACCGCTGTTCTCTTGGCGTACGTTTCATGTGAATTTGCATAATGAAATTGGGCCGGCGTGAGCCATGCGCAGAGATAATATAACGAAATAACCGAAATTATCTCCGTTATGTAACGCATAGGGATCATTAGGTTACGTTCCAAATAGGTTTCATCTAACATGGCGTTTAACGCGGAAAAGTAATAAAATATGTAATGTTGGTACGGTAAGGGAAGTTGGCGGTTACTGTTACTGTTACTGTTACTGTTAGCCTGTATCATCCCATTGTTGGGCAAAGGCCTTGGAAGTTGGCGGTTAAACACTTTAAAGGTTAAAATGCTCTTACAAGCTATATAATTCCAAAATGTAGTTTTACACCAATTTACCAATTTATTATTGATGATACCGATACTAAAAGCAACTAAGTTACCGATACTGAACAAACTAAAATCGATACATCTTTAAACCCGCTAAACGTCCAGTTACTTTTAGCATCATTATTTACAATGCCCCTATATGAAAGTTAAGGTAAGCCGGCCATATGCCACAACTAGCCAAAGGACTCATACTAAACTATTGAAAAACAAAACAAGATCTACAGACATCATGTTTAATGTCCCGAATAAAAGATTAGCGTCGTAAAGTTACCCGGTATGGTCCACCGGGGAACAATACGGCGATGGACGGGAGATGAGGGTCTTCGAGATGCTGCTACAGTACATGCATAGCTCTTGGGTTTCCTTCATTTTATTTGTACGAACGCATGTAGCGTACCGTGGCGGCTACAGTATAAACATTACGGTAGTTGGACGCATTTAACGAATAACTCAATCTATGACATAATAAGGTGTTGGCAGACGGCCACACAGTACTAACAGCGGACGGATCTAGAGCGACGTTTGGGGACTGAAGTAGATTGAACCAAGATCGGCAATCGTATTAGCCGAACGTACCTATCAGTACGATATATTTGGGGCATTCAGCTCTGTAAAAATAAGTGTTGAACCCCGTGAGATGACAAATGTTTTACGACCCGATTACTCAGATCATAGATTCTATCAAAAGTTTAATTAAGTTATTAGCTGTAATATCTTAAGTGAGATGAGAGGCCTTCGCTATGCAGTGGGACATAGTGACATCTGAATACTTTTTTTACTTTTATTTAAAAAAAAAACAATGTATTAAAATATATTCATTAATAGTCCAAATAGTGTCAATTTATTTAAAAAAACAGTGACAACATGCAACTCTGGACTCGTTCACCAAACATTTCCACAGATTACTTTCGCATTGTCGTTGTGGTGGACGCAGTGATGGTTTTATGCAAATGGCCGGGTGTCGATCCCGGCGCGGTTTTTACAAAATAATTTACCGTTCATTTTTCAGTAAATGTTTTAATACCTTGTTTGAATAATGAGGATCTATTAAACATTGAATAATTAGTTGAATACAATTTGTTGATTGTGGTCGTTAATATAACAGAGACTAATGCTTTTAACATGGATTAAAATAATTTATTTAGTATATAAATCACATTCCAAAGCACGAATAACAGTAGAACCATGTGTAAGCGATGTTACGTTACGATTTCGTTTCAAAACTGCGCAGATGAAACACTTTCGTCCGCCGAATTTCTCTGTCTGTTAAAATCAATTCCTGAAAACTGTATTGAATGCACATACTAAAATTTCCCCGACTACCGACACGATGTTATCACAGAATCAAAAGAGTGTTAGACCCACACACTCCCACAGTTAGGCGAAAATCCTCTTATCATACGAAAGAGGTCAGTACAGTGAGGAGGATTTAGTGCAATCACCACACTTGCTTAATTCGGATTGATGATCTCAAATCTGAGACATGTTTGAAAGTACTTTGAACAAGCAAACCCACTGCTCGTAGTCCTATACAACGACGCCGCAGGCCACAGCATTTCTTTTTATAAACAAAAACCGAAATTGAACTTCTTTGCAATCAGAATTGTATGTATAGGAAGTCTGGTAGGGGCCGTCGCCACTGGCGGTTTGATCGGAGATATTAAAACATATGTGGACATGACACACTAGGCTGAAGGCATTGTGATTTGCAAAACATATGGGTGGGTGTACTCATTGTTTTATGAAACATTTTCCTCAACATTTTGAATCGAGTACAAAAATAATTATAATATAATCTTGAATAACGATTTCAAAAAAGGTTTTAGATTGTATTTTAGATTGATATCTTCTTGCCACTTTCCATTTACGAAACATAATTAAAGTATGCCTATTTTCATGTGGCCTGTCCGAACAATTTATATTTAGATCCAGAAGGTTTAAAATTATTTATATTTGCAAAGGACGGTTAAAATAGGTCTTTCATTTTCATAGAAGCATTGTAAAACTTGGTATGATATCTTAGATTACCTATAGATGTCCATTGGAATCACATAACTTATTCCATAATCAGAAAAAACTCAAATATACGACGTCCAGTGTCCCACCGCCCTACAGAATATTCTGGAGATCACTCCAAATCAGTTTCGGTATGTTGTCTTTCAATTACAAAACAGAGGTCCTAAGTAAACCGAGACGAGTTAACAACTAACCAGAGTTTAATTATACATCGAATAACTATATGTACCTATATAAGTGCTTTAGGGTATTATCTGCTAGGGCTTAGTATGTTGGTATATGCGAATTGTATAAAATTTAAACTTTGATTATTTTATAAAAGAAAATGGATTTTTTTATTCGATTCTCTGGATTTATAACAACTTTTCATAGCAGTTAAGTAAGAAATGAGTCGGTTTTCATAAGAAAAGCGACTCATTTCTAATAACATCACTTCTAATAAAATCACTTTGGCAGGTGCTCTCCGTTAGACAGCTCTTCATTCTACAAACTATTGCCAAAAAACACACAGAACTTTACTTTGTAGACCGGTCGAATTCCAAGCGTCGTTCAGGTTTGGTGTGCCCTACATTGACTTTTCGATCTGCTGTAGCGGGTAGTCACTACTTGTACATTAGTCCAAGGCTCTATAATAGAGCAAATCGGCAGTTAAATATTTACCCATTAACTCTATATCAATGTAAAGCAAAATGTCTCACATGGCTGCTCTCATTGAAATACGATGATACCGAAGAATTGCTTCAAGTTGTTAGTTAGAAGAACACGCACACACCCACAGGTATTAACACTATTATATTTAAATTCGATAGCAATTAAGTTACTCTTTGTATTATGGAACCTAGTCTTATGTTCCGGTGGTGGGCGATGATGCTTGCGCCCAAGCTCTGCTTTTGTGGGCGTCATCGTTTCTTATTGTTATTTTTGTCATATCTTTTATGTTCCTAATAAACTATTTTTAATTGATTTTTTTAATTTTTAACTTACTTGGAGAACCGATGTTTATTCTTAAGTAAATTTATACTTACATCGCTTCTCCGAGCAATTTTATATAAATCATCTTTCGATTGTTTTAGACGACAAGTATACGGAAAGAAAATTACAAATTAATTGACTAGCAAGTTTTAAACGTAGCCGACAGTCAAGCTTTACATGATACTTTTTGCATCAATAAAATACGGGTTGTATTAACAACAAAAAATTCTACAAGAGGGATTGGAAACTGTTGGCTTCAAATCGAGAATAGTGGCGGGAAGGGGGGGAGGCCTTTGCCCAAAAATGGGATGATACAGGCTAACAGTGACAGTAACTGTAAAATACTCTCTCATAGCAAAAAAGCTGACCAAAAAAACTTAAAACTCAACATCGCACGTACATATTGGAGAAACTAAGAAAGACCTTATTACAGAACAAATTAAAGTTGCAGTTGGGTTTAAAGTTTTTGTCCAAAGTTAGATTAGCAGCCATTCTCACTGAGTGGACTACGGGAGCGAACCGACATAATTACCGGGGTACTGACCTTGGGATAAAGGATATGAAAGTTGCAAGTGAATTTATTTAAAACTAAACTATTTTTTCATGTTAATGTGATAGGGTGAGGGTGATTAAGACAGATGATCTAGTCATTCTAGACTAATGAATCAGACTGAAGAGTTTGTGGTTTTGAATGCGCTTATCTCTGGAATTACTATCAGTCGGATTCAAAAGTCCTATTGTATAATGATAGCCAGATTGAACCGGAAGAGAGTACTTTGATCTCTCAATTTTTACGGAAAGGGGAACGTAGTTAAAACCGCATATTATTAATTGTAAAGGTATCAAAATTACAAATGCTCAAAAAGTCTACACTCGGAATCATCAATGAGCACATTTTCCAAAATAATTTCCGCCTGTCCTGAATACTCCCTGCATGGAAATTTTCACACTTATATCCACTGAACGTATATCTATGTATTTTTGCATGTACAAGTCTACTATTCACATGAATTGTAGATTGATTTGCGGAAAAAACTACAACGTCCAACTAGAACACTTGAAAACCTTTAACGTATGTATTTGAAGGTCTATTCCTGAATTTCCTTGCGTCTACTCTGTCCGAATACTTCGTTCGTCCAGTTGATGGACCCGAAATGTTTGCCAGAAAACGAAATCATAGACATTCGATTGCATTCGTTCGAATTTTAAAAGCTTCGTTGTTTTCGAAGTAGTTGGTATTGCTTATATACTAGTAGTGAGAGATTTTAGTTTAGACACATATTTAAACACAAAGAACATACTATTATACATAGATAGATAGAATGCCTATAATGTCTCACCGCAAAGGCCTCTCATCTCACTGAAGGTATACAGTAAGGAGGATAATATACATTCTTGTAAATTAATGTAACTTTAGTCAGATATATTTTCAAACTAAACTTAAAATTCGAGTGAAATTCAAAGTCAAAATGTAACAGTAAGTAAGTTCTAGTAGGCCAGTAACCATCACTGGTGTCATAACTCTAATTTTAAACTCAAAAATGTCACCCAAGCTGCGCCTAAAATCTATACAATTCTCAAATGTCTCAAAATCAATAGGTAATATTTACAAGGAGCGGCGCGGGCTGGCTGTAATAGAGCGCGCAGGCGGCGCCGGAGTTATGGGCCCCGCGTGACCGGCGGCGGCACATGCCCGGCGCCGGGCCCATCACGGGGAATGTTAAGTGGCGCATTACGGGTACTGTCCATCATAGTAATACACTTCTTTGCATTTTTAATTAATTACGGTTATGAACAACAACTTGCTTTTATTTCACACTAGCTCCGGACACGTTGCTGAAAGAATTCGGGAAGTAAATAACCTTTGTTCGTCTTCAAAATAAAAATTGGTGTAGTAAGTTAGGTATGAAGGTATGAAAACGTAATGGACACATAGAGTTATTACTTAGGTATGACTTAATTGCGACATAAATATTCCTAGGCATTTTAATTCATGTTGATTATAAGCTGAGGGCGATACTAAACAAGATACTTTAAAAATGAAACTTTTAATGTATAATAAAAATGATCGATACCACTTTGTCATGAAATCTGTTTGCAATCGGACACAGATGGGAATTGTTTCATTTGTCCCGCGGATCGATCATAATCCATCAATCATAAATCTCTTTATTGTTTTAATCCTCTTTATAGTCTCCTGGTTCAATAAATCAATGGCTTAGCAACGAGGAGACTTGAAGAGTCTATCAAATGAGATTACTTTATGTAAATCATTACTCAGATTTCATGATCAAATGCATGTCACTCAATTTTCATTTTCGACATAAATGTTAGAATTACGAATGGGAAACGATACTAATTTCTTTTTAAAGTACAAGAAACCCTAATATTTGTTCCAGGCGGTATTTCTGTACCCATCTTCAGCAATTAAATTGTTAGAAATGTAAAATTAAACCTCAAAATTGAAAGTTCCAAGACGAAGCTTCCAATTAAGTTATTAAACTTTATTACGAATTAAATGAAATGTTTAAAGTATTCCTGGTTTCGGATCCGATAGTTACGTCCGACTTGCACGCCATCTGTCGGGCGGATAATTGGGTAAAACTTTGATAATCCACCCTCTGGGAATATAAGGGCTTGTTCATTCCAGTTGATAGCGTTTTAGCGGCTTATACTTAGAAAGTGCTGACAGGCCACAAAAAGGCGGAGACGGTCGGTCCCTTTGGAAAAAAATAGAAGCATTTACATGAAAGCCATGCTAATGCTATGGTACGATGCTATGCTATATCTATCAATCGTTTGATATGATTGCATAGCTCTAGTGGAAATCATTTTAATACGAGTATTAATACTGGTTGTCTATTTCTTTATGTTTCTTTAAATAAGTTAATTTTAACTTTTTATATATTTAATTAGTCCATGCATTCGACAGTTTTAAACATATTCGTTCACGATACACACACTGGTCTAACTCAGAACACATTTTTACATCGATGCTTAAAAAGCACCGATGCCGCAGTTTTGTTGCAACTGAATATAACACAAAGAGCATAAACCCGAGCTCCACTATGTGCGTAGCTTTACAATAGTGACATTCATGAATATTTTGAAGTTTATGTCTGTACGTGACTGAACAACTGCTTACAACAATATTACTGGCAGTAATACAACTAAAACTTATTCGGGCCCGCCATCGGTTATGTAATTGAATGCTCGACCAGTTTTGTTGAAGGAATTATAATATCAGACAGCTTCATGGGACCATGACAAACCCAGCCTGGGTTTAGGTGTTTCAACCGATTTACAGGATTGCAGATTCTCATAAAACTATGAATATTATTGAATTAGATTTTATAGAGGAACTAGCTGCGCCCCGCGGTTTCACTCGCGTTGTACCCGTTCCCGCGGGAATTTCGGGATGAAAAATAGATGTTGGCCGATTCTCAGACCTACTCAATATGCTCACAAAATTTCATGAGAATCGGTCGAGCCGTTTCGGAGGAGTACGCGAACGAACACTGTGACACGAGAATTTTATATATAAGATAAAATCGCTATTGGGACTTTTACCGCCTTGTAATATAATAATATTTTATCACTAAAGCTGTTTTACAGTAAAACCATCGCAATTCCATACCTCGTTCAACAGTGTGCAGCATCTCAAACCAAGTCAATAAATAATAACTTCCACGAGAATTAAATTAAGAAAAAGCCGATCAATTTTCTCTATAATTTTTCACGAGAAACTGTCTCTGGCCTATTATTTCCGCGCTCCTTATTAGTCATACTTTGGGCAGATAAAGTGATTTATTATCGCGAGCTACGTTTCTGCGGACACCATATGATTGACGTAGGCATTATACGGAGACGTAAGGTTTATGGACTATTTTTCTTATGCTTTAGAAGCTTTTATTAACTTCCTTTGTCTGATTTTTACCCCTGACGCAAATGGGGGGCGTAGATGTTTGATGCATGTTGTTTTTGGTATCATAACTCTGAAACCTGTGAATCCGATATATGTAGGTTGCTTCGATGCTAGTGACGACGATGGAACAAGCTTGTATTATATAATCAAAATAAATAAACGGCATATGTCAAAAATCACTTATTAATCTCTCCTAAGGCGTAGGACACACAGAAAAGACGTAAGACGAGGTCGGGGTGCGGACATAATGTCTCTTCCGGGACCCTTTCATACAAAATTTACAGAAACGTCGTGACTTTTCTATATGTTTGGCGTCGCGAGGTACATTTTGTATGAAAGGGAGAAAACATATGTCCGCGCCCCGTCCTCGTCTTACGGCTTCTCTGTGTGTCCTACACCTTAGAATCATTGATATTGACAAAATCAATGTCATGAATAACGTTAAGCAAAGACGTTGTGGTTATTTCAAGAAAGATTTTGTAAATACCAAAGTTTTTTAGATTCACTGAATTCCTGAACCGAATTCTTTTTATCATCCTACTTATTACTAAATCTGTTAGGTACTGGGTTAGCGTAGATACCAATTACCATTATCACTTTAAATTAGTTCAGTTTTATGTTAATTTTCATAAACATTACCATAAAAGTTGAATGAGATGTCGGAACACGATGTTATTGTAAAAAATAACGTTTAAACTTCTAATTAAAACTATAACTAGGGACCACCGTTTAAACAACTTTTATAAGAACGTGATTATTAAAATTAAGTTTCTTGTTGATAAATATTTAAGAAGAAACTTCAACATTTTCTGTCCAAAGCATTCTTGTTTCTTTGAGATGGTTTTAAGCTTGCGAGCTTTCTCCTGCGACTTAACTTTAACTACTTTAATTATTTTGTGCCACCGCTATTGTTTTTGCTGAATGAAAAATGAAGAATTGAAAAATTGAAGAACACACAGCCTATTTTATTTATTTATTTAAAACAAATAAAGGTTCTTTACTATCGACTCATTCGTTACGATTCCACGAACAGACCCAGGACAGGTCAAACTTAAAATATAACATCCATTGTTTAAAGTTGGGCGTCAGAAAGGTTTTAACGTAACTTAAAGGTATAGGTAAATAGATCCTAAAAATATCTAGATGACCTTTACAAATTCTAAATAGATCCAGACTTTAATCGGAAAATATCACCATTTTGTACATGCTATTTTCACATTCTCATAAGCGCCTTCTACACAATGAATATAATCATCGTGAAATAGTTTTATCTGGTAACAATAGGCAGCTTAGAGCTCCTAACAAAATGAAATAGAGACATATTCTATTATATTAGCTGAGGTCGGTCTTCAAGCCTTTTAAAGAAATTATGCTTGGTCCACATTACGTCCGAGATATTTCTTCTTACTACTATGGCCTTTAATAAATTGATATGTAATATTAGATCATTAATTTGTGACTTCCCATTTTAACTTGAGTCTTTATTGATATAAAGAATGTGTATCTATATTAGGCCTGAAATGCCATTCGAATGGGATACATATCCACAATATCTTCAAGAAAACACAGCGTGACGTGTTTTTTTAGACAACTTAAGCATTTACCAAAATATAATAAAGCTGAATAAGTTTGTTTCTATATTTGTTTGAGCGCTCTAATCTCAGAAACTGTCAAACCGATTTGAATAATGATTTCTTTAATTAATATTTGTAATTAGAATAATTATTATTTGTAATGAATAGCCACATTCAACGGGAAGGTTTTAAGCTATTATTCATCTCGAAGTTCTAACAAAAATGGGCAAAACGTAAATAAAACCGAGGAGCGCAGCTAGTTATTTATCAAGCGAATAGTTGCTTTCCCTGCGCCCCCTCGACATACCTCAGTCATCGTGTAGACGCACCGTTACGTCACAGATGGACATAAGAACGTTAAACATACTCTACATAATCACACGGTCCGGAGACCCCTTCATAAATAAAACACGTTCATTCAATAAAGAATTTAACGTTTTACAATCCAATAAAAAGACGCCGAGTGAAAATTTATTGTAACATAAAAACGTTTCCTACGTCAATACACAACTCGTAAATTTGATTTTATTTACCAGATATAGTCATATTTTGTATGCTTTTCAACTACCGATTTGCCCTGACTTTACTCACTCATATTGCCAAATAACATTACATAGATAGTATAAGCCATTGACTAGCATGAAAGTCTTTTCTTTATATATTATATGTCGAAATCAAATAGTTGAGAATCCCTACATTCAAACTAACAAACTTCCTCTCTAAACAATATTAGTGTAGTACAAAATGTATTTATCAAACAAAGACTTCACACAGATATGAAGAGGGTGTATCCTTCATTGTTTTATTTCGAAATTCGTTCATATTTCTGTAATTAAAAGCCTAGTTTTGAAAGGGGTCGCGTTAAAATGAATTCGCAAAGTATGGGCTTGAATTTCCATGGTTTAATATAAATAATGACGTGCCCTGGTTTGGCCCCTTTGCAGCAGCAAATAGCAGGATAATATTTTGAAGTTGTTAAAACTTGTGTGGTCGAGGCCTTATCTTCCTTCGTACAAAAGCCAACAGGTTTGATTGAAAAATCTATATATACAGCGTGTTCATTTGAACGACGGACGTGTTTCATCCTATGATAAAACGTGATTTCACGTACCTAATAAAAATATTAATTTGAAAAAATAATCACGCATCGCCGAGAAAACCCTGACAAATGTGTTATGAAATAAATCCCAACTTATGGACACCCTAGTGGCGAAAGTAAGCGAATACCTAATCACATTTACGTGAGTGAACTTGGTAGGTACCTCTTTCCCTTCATACTTCAAACCTGGCTTAGGACTGGCAAAAACACCTAGGTACTAAACTAATAATAGGTATTAGATATTAATCTGAAATTACGTAATTGAAACAGTTCGTAGGTATTTTTGACGTATTTAAAAAATGGATCATACCTACATATTTACAATAATTTCACATTTAAATTAATAATTTAGCTATTTACACATCCATACTACCTAAAGTAATCTTAAAAATTGTTCAAAATGAGCACCATCACGCAAAATACACAATTCTGCCCGCTTTTGCATAGGTACCTACTATTTTTTACGCGATTTAAAACAAAACCTGTGCCATCACTCCTAATTTTATCAAAAGCGGTTGTTATACCTACGCACTTTTAGTTCATCTCTATTTGAGTAATCTGTAGCGTACACTTATCTTTTTACATCACCCAACAAATAAAAGTCCATGAGGATCTGGGGAGCGAGCCGGCCACGGCACTGGCCCTCCGCGACCTATCACTAAAATGAGCATTTAGGTACTCACGTACTCGCACCTGATATTGCGCGGGCGCTCCATCGTGCTGGTGAAATAAGTTCGTGAGATCACTCAACGGCACATTGTCCAACATATCCTCTACCACACTATTCAAAATGTTTACCTATGACGACATTATCACAGTAAACTTAACGCGAAACGAGTTCAAACTGCAAACCGGAAGTAAACGATGCGCATGGGTCAGCGCTCACGCATAGACTAATTAGACAGCGGGCGGGTGGCGCGGTGGCGGGTGGGTGGAGCGAGGACGATTGGCGGGCGAGAGCGGAGGGGTAGTTAGTAGGCACTGACCTTGTCGGCATTGTCAAAGAGGCGGGCGGCACAACAAAACATCGCCACGTAATCAGCTGGCTGGCGCGTAGTAACAATAATTTCGTATTTTTGTGGATTTATTTCATGATATTGGTCAAAAATTAAGGTACTATTTTTATTACACATTTGGAATGAGAATCGAATGCATATTCACCTCCTTCAATGCGTCCGTCGTTTAAATGAACGGCCAAGAAAGTCGTGTTAGTTACACCATTAATAACTCAAGCACGTCTGGACCAATGTTAATGATTTTTCTTTATTATAAGATAAAAAGGAATCCAAAATATGTTTTTTTTTAAATATATTTATTTTCCGTTAGTCGGAGTACAGTGAGAAGGAAATATTTGTTTATGATTGTCTAATATTATTTACTAGCAGCGCCCCGCGGCTTTGCCCGCGTTGAGCTCTTTCCAGTAGGAATTTTCGAAAATCCTTTCTTAGTGTGCACTTACGTCACTTGAAGAACCTTCCTGCCAAATTTCATGATTCTAGGTGTAGCGGTGTAGGCTGTGCGTTGATTATCAGTCAGTCAGTCAGTCAGGACTTTGAATTTTATATATATCGGGGAACAGCGATATTTATCCCACTTCTGATATCGGGGACATGTCACATCAGGATAAGCACTAGCATTATACTGTCAATACCACATCAGATATCTTAGGATTTCTAGGTCTTGATCTTGAAATAATAACTCACAGGACTACATTACAATGACATTGCTTGTATTTTACACACGATCATCATGGATTACAGATTACAGTTAGGATACGTCTAGATTAAATTAATTGATGGAACCTCAACGACCTCCCTTCACCCCATAGTCGTCCTGTCCACGCCATAGAATATTTTCCTTATTCTATACTCGATTCACAATACGATCGTGATGTCGTCAACACCTCATTCTTCCAATCTACGTTTTCAATCTCATTACAATCCAACCATCTCCATTTTCCCATAAACTCTAATATACTCCATCTTTACATATCATAGACTCACCTCCACAGACCACAAAACAAGCTCACATCCCTCTATTGAACAACTATCATAGTGCGTAACACAGTCTATTCTCATACCACAGAATACACCACGAAGGTAGAACTCACGTCACGGAATATCAACACTACAGATTCCATCAGTCAGCTGAATTTACAAACTACTCTTCTTACTTCTATAGCTTGATTATACGTCCATCTCCGACATATATATAGATAACCATGATATGTCAACATTGTACTTTGTTTGATACAGTAACTATTTCTGTTTTGATGTACAAAAGAGTCCAAAAGTCCAAAGTTCCAAACGTCCTTGACTGCGCAGTCCTTTAGTCCGCAGGAAGACAATATTATCTTCATAAACAGAAGGCCGAGCTCATCATCAATACACATCCTTATAGGCCCGCCATAGAATGGGAAGTAATTGGAATCAAATAAACAATGAGTTCCGTGGATCATTGACAATTTTCATAGAATAGGCATTTGTGTTTTTAATGTGGGTTATTTTATTTATCACGATTTGTTTGGTGGGGTTTCTAATGTCTTGATATTTGTAATGTATTGAAGAGTTTATACATTTCTGTTTGATGTTTAAGGGGTGCCACGGTGCAGCAACGGCGATGGCGATTAGTATTCTTTGCTAATATTAAATGTATGTTCATCTTCTTTGCCCTCGCTCGCACTCTCGTTGCACATATTTTTTCTAAAGTGACCGCTTGCAAATTTCTTTACATTGGTTTAACATTTAGATGATATACGATATTAGGGCTCCCACACAAAACCGCGAATTCGCATCGCATCGCAAATATCTGCGAATTCGCACGAACGCACCGTAAGAATTTCCGATCTGCTTCGCATCGCACATTCCTGCGATATTACGTCATCCTTGGTGACGCCATTTCAGGACATTTCAGGACAGGAATTCTTCCCTTGTACGATCGTTTTTGAAGGCATGGTGATAATAAACTCAAAAGCTCTTCAAATGAAGATATGCTCATTCTAAAATAATAAAAAAAAATATCTTCTTCAGTTCTCAACGCATAGTACTTTTGAGTAAAATTCGCATCGCAAGTTCCTCGCATCGCATCGCATCGCAGTTTTGTGTGGTAGCCCTTAACTTGTCTTGTGAACTTTTGTTTTACTTTTTCCAAACCATATCTAGTAACAATTGACTCAACTCAATATTTCCTCATTATTTTTTACCTGAACAAATACAAGATAAAGTCGTATCTATGTAACCAAGTTCAGTGGTAACTTATCAGTATTTCCTCCGATGAGGGCCTTGTTTCGCGAGTTAATGAGAATCTCAAGACACTTGTAGCCGGAGCATCTCCGCGAATGTTTGAATTAAAATGTTAATGAAACAATCATTCCACGTTTCTTATATTTAAATGAATCCTACTTCAGTGGTTGGTTTATTTTCGGATTTCTAATAAAGACCAGGAGTACATTAACCTAGAAACTTAAATATTTTGCCTTCAATCTGATGTGTAATGGATCAACGTAATTTTTTTTTATCTTGCACTGTTTCCCTCGGTTTCAACAGCGTAGTACCTGTTTTCATAAGAATCGCAACATATACCTTTCAAGTGGCTGTCGTATACGAAAATATTATTTCAAATCCAACTGATAGTTCTAAAATGTATCATACTCAAACAAACAATACCTTTATTGATACCTTCATAGATAGACATACCATAGTTACTCGTAGTTAATAATCTAACGACAGTTGGTAAATATATATTTTTTTATATATTTTAGAACAAAATTCAGTAGTAGCAAAATATGGTGTACATTTTTATAAAGTTGAGTCCACAATAGCCCCTACGAGCATGCACCGCGATGATATTTATGGGCAAAGTTGGTGCTCCGTGTAACACATCCTAACTTTATGTTGTTCAATACAGATTTGAACCTACTGCCAAAAAGCGAAGAAAAATATGAGTGATTTTAAATTCAAGCGACATTTTAGTTTCATATTTTGTATTTCTTGCACTGACTTCATTACCTTCAGGTACTAAGTATAAGTAGAAGTAGGATTGTATTCGTGAATAAGGAACAAAACCGAATTGAATGCGCAAATGCAACCGAGACATTTATCTACACAATAAAATAAAATAGAGATGTGTCGCGGTTCTTTTTCTTACATTTTCATAAAGTTTTGCTGGTATTAAAGTGTCGGCAGTGTGACGGTGTTGGCCCGGGTCCAGCGGGGCCCGTGTTAGGGGCCCGGGGTCCCGCGGCCCGGCCACCCCTGCATTTCACCTTATTACGTTTTAATAAATGATTCTTGGCCTTCTCAAGCGGTTAGATGGAAAAATTAACCGGTTTCTTGCGATTATAAGGAAAAATATTTATGGAGCTATGAGTGTCTTGAAGTACGTTTTAATGAATGTTTACAATTTGATTAATGTTTTACAAGTTTCATGCAAATATAATTATACCTTTGTGAATGTATATAAATGATAATAAAGATAACTTCTCTATGATATGTAGTTCTGTTGGTTCATAGACGCTGTTTGAAATCTTTTTCATCCTTTTTTCAGAATAATTTCGAAAGTAATTTTTCGTTGACATTTCATACATCTTAGATATTACAATATAGTCCCCCAAAGCTGTATGAATGTATGTAATTAATATATCTAAACAAATTTTCATGTGGTTTGTGACTTACAAACCTGGTGAAAACCACATGGAATATTGTTGTAGTTTTGGCATTTAAAGTAAGTACTTTAAACCAAAACTACAACAACGCCGGTAACACCGCGGGGCACGGCTAGTTATTTCATAAATTCAACGAGGAGGATCATGGGCGTAATCACCACGCTTGCCTGCTGCGGGGTGCGGTACAACACTTAAAACATAAATATAAATACTCGTGCTTGTTCCTAGATCATTTATATAGTTTACGCCATCCGGCATCCAGCCACTCACTCCTGTTTGACGCCTATTTGCACCCATCAGGCTTTTCCCGCTTTTTATTCCAAATATTCCGGGCTTGTTATTTGAACTAGCATTTCGGAATTTAAATCGAAGTAGGTACTCAGGCGTTCAGTTGTGTATCAATATATACATATCTATACATGTTAGGAATGGAATCTATGTTTACGGTTTTGAGAACGATGCGTCAGATAAAAATGCCTAATAAAAATGGAAGTGTATCTGTAATCTGATTCCAGAGTGAGTGTTTAAAGAAAACAGAATCAAAATATTACTAAATAATAACAACTACCCTAATTCTCAAACAACTTAGACAGCCTCTCCACCAGAGCGACGCAATGCTACTTTTGATAGTTTAAACGTACTCACACGGGTTTTTTCGAGTTAGAAAGTTAATAAAGCAAGTAATAACTTTAATTTTATTTCCCGACGTTTCGAGGAGATTGCACCTTTCGTGGTAGCGGGACTTTTGATATCCATCAATCATAATGTTTGACTAGCATAGCTCTAATAGAAATGGACTCAGCCTGCTGGTTCCTTAACTTTAAGCGACCACTCCTCATTTTGAATTGAGACTACCTTTACGGATACACTTCGCTTATATTTAACATTTCTATCTGACGTTTTGGCCCCTTTACAGGAACCGTGGTCACAGAAAACTAAAAAGCGAAGTGCATCCGAAAACTTAGTTTCAATACAAAATGGCATAGTTATTATAATAAGGAGAGATGCTACGGATGTACGCTACGGATGCATGCTACGAATTCGTGCTACGGATGTCCGTAGCTATGTGCATTATCCCTATTGTCGATACATCGCGTAGCCATGGGCTACAATTCTTCCTCGTCTATCTCGGGTCGGGATAGTGCATCTTCAAAGCACATACCGCACAAGCCGTAGCACAACATTAGTGATAATGCATGATGTTTTCGGGTGGGTTGTTTCAAACGGTTTGTGAATGTAATATATTTTAGATTTTAATATCTGTTAAATACGTTTCATAACTTGAGTGACAGTCTGTTAACGTTATCCGGCCTGCCAGTAGAAAGCCACCATTTTTTATTTCCTAACGGCTGTGGGAACTGACATTTTATCTAAACGTTTACCGGAGCCTAACTTGTAACATAATTCGTAGCTAAGCTTCATAATATACTTCTGGAAAAGTTTGTTATACCGTTACAAATTCTCTCCCTCCTTTTCTGAAGTTGGTTAGAAATAATCACCACTTCAATCATACTTAACATTTTATGATAATTATATCTAACTATCTAAATTCTAACCATAACTGGTAACTGTAGTCTCAAACGACACTTTAAATATAAACTGAACATCTCTATGTATGTCCTGTACTTGTATACATCATGTGATTGTTCCGTCCACTGGGGCCTTCATACGTTTGCCGTGAACATCCAAAGACTAGCCTAGAGTCGTACATAGAGTATAGACTTATGAACACAATGCGGCCTTTCATAACGATTGATTATCTAGGTATGGCTTCGTACGATGGCCCGGGAAGACGGGCTAGGTAATCTTATATATAAAATTCTCGTGTCACAGTGTTCGTTCGCGTACTCCTCCGAAATGGCTCGACCGATTCTCATGAAATTTTGTGAGCATATTGAGTAGGTCTGAGAATCGGCCAACGTCTATTTTTCATCCCGAAATTCCCGCGGGAATGGGTACCGTGGTTGAACTCCTCTGAAACGGCTCGACCGATTCTCATGAAATTTTGTGTGCATATCGGGTAGGTCTGGGAATCGGACAACATCTATTTTTCATCCCGAAATTCCCGCGGGAACGGGTACAACGCGGGTGAAACCGCGGGGCGCAGCTAGTACATAAATAGATTTCGGATAGAGCGGTAACAGTGTTTGTTTCAATCCTAAAGCGTGGTGATTATACCTAATATTTCTCACTGTACTGATATTTTCAGTGAGCGTAGATGCCTATGCCCTGCAATGGGATATTACAAGGTATTACTTTGCTTTTGATTTAACCACTGGGTACCAGCAGCGCCCTGCCCTTTTACCAGGTTGTATTCCTGTGAGAACTTTCAGATGAAACGTAGACTATCTTCGCTTTGAATGTGGCTACCATATTAAATCAAATCCGATTAGCGTATCAGAGACTTTCACCCTAAAATAAATATTTGTGAGTATTTTAGAATTTAATAGAATATTCCATGAAGTAGGCCCGGTCTGCCCGCCCCTTTGAGTGCGAGCCGAACTAATACGTAATCCGTCTAACAGGTGATGTTAAATTGAAATTCTATGTTTTGATGCCCCGAACCGGATCACTCCAACTACAAATCGAACAAAAAACATTCCGAATTCTCTAAAGGTGTGATTCCACCAGTGTGCCGCACTGTGCCGCACTGCAATGCACACTGTGCGACACAAATGTTTATTCTGGTCGACTCATTAAAGCATACAATAACAAATTGTGCACGAACATTCTAGGTATGTTCGCGCACATCTTGTAACATTTGTGCGCGCACACATGCAAGCAGTGGACTCGCGTCGACGTGTACAAACCTGTTGTTCGCGAACTCAGTCTTGCTTCCGCTACCTGTGCTGCACACTGTTTTGGTGGAATCGTACCTTAACACTCGCACACACTAGCGCACGAATACTGAAACTATTTCAACGGGTTTTAATCTCCTTGTCAGTTTTTATGATCAAAAATTCTCAATTTTTCAATTCAAATCATAAACCATCTGTGACCTTTGCCATTTATTTATTTTACACGTGATGTTAGACCGAAATATTTAAACCAAAGAAATTACACATTTTATAGGTAAAAAACAATTGGGTGTATTTCATAAATAAGAAGATTACTTACACAAAAATATACTTTAGGGTATGAGTGAATAGTGAACACACCCCTCGATGTTACTCGCACTGGTTTCCGTGAAAATGTCGGGATGAAAGTAAACTGAACTTTCGACATGAATTACCCTGATCTTTATCTGTGTTTCAGTTACCCATACATAACATACAGTTATATATCCTACACAAATCCATTGAGAAGTGTTTCAGAGATTCACGGTCAGACACTCGTACGTTCAAAAGAGCCTCTATGGGGCCAAAACTGAATAAAAATATTTGACTTTGACTTTGACAGACAGACACGGTTGGAGACTTCGTAGAAGTAAAGATAGTTAAGACATTTAATTATCATTAAAAAACTATCAAAACTAAGTACCACTAACTGACGTCTCCATATCTCGATAACTTCATCACTAATGTGCACTGATGGCGCTCGGTGTCCATCAAACACCCATTAGTCGGAATGTTGGTAGTGATTCAGACCGGCCGCCATGTTGGCGCCCTGCCACCGTCGTGTTCGCAGCTGGCCATTATCATATCGGTTAAATAATTACCAAGTAATAGATAGGACTCAATCGACACCCAATTACCGTGTCGTAATAGATTAGGATAAAAATACTATGTATAATAGATTATTTATTTTAAACCTGCGTGATGTTTAAACCTCTCCTCCGGTGCTGCGCGGACTACGATGACTTTTTTTTAATATGTCATTTTGATTCATTCAACAACTAAATTTAAAACTGTAAGCTTTTCTGCACCATACAAATACGAGTATACAGCAGATGTACCACACACTGGATGTGTCTTATACCTGTCGAACAATAAATCTAAACCAAACAGAACTCAGGTATATTAGAAATACTATCTCGAGAGCCAAAGCGAGCAGTGCACATTTGGAGCCATTCTCAATTCACACACAATGGATAGGAATGGGTAAATGGCATTCATTCAAATCACTGACAGCTCCGAAGGCCGACAAAATTCAATTTTGAAATACGGCACAAAGCTTGTACCGACCATGTTTGCAAGACCTATTTCCATTCAATGTGAGGGAAAAAATGACAAGCCGGAGGATTTTATGCAAATGTCATGAACGTAAACAAAGCGATGAACACGCCGGGCGGGCATCACTCGCGGCGTGCGCCCACAATAACGAATAAGTGAAACTTTGACACTTCACACGGTGCTTATATTATACTTTAGGAAGGCATTTCATGAAAAGAACATGTTCAGTATTATTTTGATAAATGGAATAGAAAATAAAAAATTAAACTAAATTAAAAATAATTTATTAATAAAGATTAATTAGTCTATAAACTTAAATCTAAATTATAAGTACATAAAGTTCTTACAGTTCGAATATAAACCGGCCTAGTTTCAGCCGGTTCTTGAAGTGGGGTGTTTTGTATCGATTATTCTATTAAAAAGGCTCGCGGTGGTGACTAGATCTCTTCACACCTAGTCCGATAAAAGAACAGTCAAAAGTCTTTATGTAACGAATAGTAAATGATATCTACAACGTTATCAATACAAGTGGCAATATGATTATTTCTTGGCATCTAATATTTACAAGGGCTACCTTAAGAATATTTTACCGATAAATTTTATCGTCTTGTGGCGGCAAGCTTATGAAGTAGGAGGCTGGCAAGTGAGGTGGAGCCATGTATCTGACGGATCCTGGTCCTGGTTGGACTTTGTGGGGAAGCGTGGCGTTCGATAAGGAGGCGGGGGGCAGCGTGGCAGCGTAGCCGGGCCAAGGGGGGCCCCACATCGGGGGGGCACCGCCAGTGGGACTATTAGCCAAAGGACCCCCTCTATAAGAATTGGAAGATATACGCAACCGCACAATACAAATAATAATAATCAGCAGGACTATGAACACAACCACTCCCCCCACTATACCTATGATCAGATTGTCGTCATTCGTCGAAGCAACACCTACGACAGGGGCTCCTTTAGGTTCTACGGGCTTGGGCCGGTCGTGTGTCGGGGCTACAGACCAGATTATATCAGGTTCCGCCGAAGTTCTGTGCACCAACCTCGGTGGTATGGTCGTAGAAACACTAGATGACGACGTCACAGTCGTTCGTCTCTTAGTCTCGCAAGTTAACTCATCATCCCCAATCTCAACCAATAGGAAGCCAGATAAGTGTTCCGGAGACTCGCATCTAACATCACCAATACCAACGTTAGGTAGCCACCGCCTGAGGGCTCTCGCGTTGCAGTCACACTTGATGGGGTTACTCTCCAAACCAAACATTGAGAGATCAGCTCGCCTATCGTCCAGAGCTACTAATAACTGTGGTTGCAGTGTCGTCAGTTGGCTTCCAGCGACGTCAATTGTTATTTGGGAAGATCTTGGCAAAGGGAAGAGTAGGGCTGGAGGTAGACTCGAGATGGAGGTGTTTCGGAACCTCACTGTAATGGCCGGCGCCTTTAACCCAGCAAGAACACCCGATGACACAGTCTTCAGTCTGGATCCTCTCATTCCCAACTCTTCCAGTCGCGGGTGTAACGTGGAATGCAACTGATCGGCCGCAATGTTGGTATCTTTGACCTCGACGTCCAACTTCTCTAAAGCGAATAAATGCTCCAAAGCCCCCTGCACATCAAAGTATCCCAATCTCGGGTATCCATAAGCTCTCAGTTCTACCAAATTAGGTAATGTTCTAAATGAATTCTTTTCGATTCTTGTACATTTTTCTAAGTCTCTAATATCTAGATTACGCAGCGAAGATAATCCATCAAAGTTGCCATCCATTATAATGTGGATCGGGTTTCCAGATATATTCAAACGTTGAAGGTTCTTGAGTTTGGGCCAGGCGATGGAGAGCGCGCCAGACACGTCTGTTATCGCGTTGTGTGAAATGTCTAAGGATTCCAATAAAGTAGTTCTAGTAAACGTCTTCTCCGATAACTTTGTGATGTTATTGTGGGATAAGTTCAAGTTGTACAAGAAGGGCGTCTCGAGTTGGCCGATCGATCGCACGCCCGTCCCCGCCAGATTCAAATCGCGCACGGTCTTGGGTTCCGTTAAAACGTTATTAATCGTTTTTTCAGATAACGGATTGAAAGACAGATCCAGCTTCTTTATATTCACCATAACGCTGTTCTCGGCGGGGATGTCTATTATTTGATTCCGAGACAAATCGACGGAGGATACGAAGAAATATTGCTTTTGTAGGGCTTTCAATGGAGCGTGCTCGAAGTTGTTGCGGCTGAGGTCGATGTTCTCGAGCATGTGCAGCCGCGAGCGCTCGAAGATGTTCTCGGGCAGCTCGGCGAGCGCGTTGCCCGCCAGCCGCAGCGCCTCTAGCCGGATCACGCCCTCGAACAGCCTGTCTCCCAAACGATCGATTTTATTATCGGACAAATCCAAGTGCTGAATTTGAGTGGAGTTGTGGAAAGCCATTTCGCTTATTGTTTCAAGTTCGTTTCTCGCTAACAATATCGTTCGCAATTTCGGCAGACGAGCAAAGTCGAGCTCGTCTACGTTCTTCAAAGCGTTGCCGGATAAGTCGACCAACTCTAGATATTGCAAGGTACTTATTAGTTCCGAGGGGAAAAAGTTGAACTCGTTATTTGTTAGAATGATTTCTCTGAGACGCGGATGTATTTTGAACGAGGACGGGAATAAGTAACTTAATTGATTGTCTGAGAGGTCTATTACTTCGAGGCTCGTCCCGGTGTTGAAGAACTCTCCCTTGAATGCGTTTAATTGATTGCCTTTCAGAGACAAATATTGGATCGACATCACGTTCACGAACGCCGGCGTCCGGATCGTCACGATGTTGTTGTACGACAGATCTAGATGAGTCAGATTTTTAAGGTTTTTGAACGAGTTCTCCGAAACTTCTTGCAAAAGGTTATGCGATAGATAAATTCGTTCCAAATTGTAATTTTTCGAGAACAGATTGACGGGGAGCGCTTTCAAACCGACGTGGCTCAAGTCGACGCTCAACAAAGCCTGATTGTACTGGAACACATTCTGCGGGAACACGTTAATATGCGAGTTACGACTAATGTTCAAGTGAGATAAACTCGGGATCGACTCGAACGCGTCCACCGGCACCTCCGAGATCTGATTATCGGATATGTCTAAGAACCAAAGCCTCACGAATTTCATTTGTTCGCCGGTGAAGCCGAGGATTCGGTTTTGGCTCAAAGATAAAAATTGAAGAGATTGCTCTAATCCGGTAAACACTTCGGCTGCGATGGAGTTTAGGAGATTTCCGGATAAGTCGAGTTGCTTCAGTGATTTGAAGTGATTGAAGGCGGCGGGGGGGAGCTCGCGGATGACGTTCCGAGACAGCACCAGGGAGGTCACTCCCTCGGAGACGGATCGTAAGATGTCGCTCGACAGCGCGGTGACGCGGTTGAAGCCGAGGTGCACCGACACGAGGCTCGGCAGCCGGGACAGCGCCGTCGCGGGGATCAGCAGTATGTTGTTGTCGCGGAGCAACAACGTTGATAGACTCGTTAACCCGTCAAATGCGTCGTCTTCAACCTGAAACAAATGATCATAAAAAATTAATCAAATTCGTTTATACACAGACATTTATTCGTTTATGCACAGAATTGGGTGCTGCCAACATTTAAGAAATATGTAGAGTAAGTTAGCTAAAAGAGTGATTTTCCTTTCCCACTGTTTTAGTGTCCATATCATCTATCAAATATGTAAGTAACTATCTCCTGACTTGTAGTAAAAACATAAGCGCGAAAAAATATCTCTTTAACCTTTTGACAAGTGTAGTTTAAGTTTAACCAAGAATCCATTAGACAGTTAAACTCACAGTTCTCAAAGAGTTAACGCCGACGTCCAAGTATCGGAGCTCGGTTAATCCGACGAACGTGCCCGGGGTTAGTTTGACAAGGTTGTTCCGGCTCAGGTCCAGCACCTCCAGGGACACGAACGAGCTGAGATGGCTGTTATCAATGTTCTGGAAAGAAGGCAGTTCATGTCAATTTGTTTATATTAACTTTTTCATATGAACAGCGACTTACAATCAGTTGTACATGAAAACTACCACCTTTTTCTAATCGGTTAAAATGCATGATGTTTTATTGTAAACAAATGTTTTGTAAACAAACCATTCGATATTTTTAAAAATTACGGTAAAGGTATTAGAGTTTGTAAACATTTCAGTACTAAGAAAGTTTTAAGAAACAAACTGAAATTGAACATTCTTACATTCTTGAACATTATATACTCGTATGTTTTGAGAACAGTGTTGAGTGATACACATACATAATATACATTGACGAATAATTATTTTTGTGTTCCTATTATTGTTTGCTACTTACTTTTAATTTTAATACTACGTTGTTTTGTTTTATTCTTATAAATTTTTATTGTTCTTTTTTTTTCCTTTCATATTTATAATTATATTTTTTAAACCTATGTTACATTTTATGCCTACTGAGAAAATATTTCTATGTCAAAGATTAACGAGATACATGTCTTCTCGATACAGGCTTGCCTAGTGAGAAGACATATAGACATTCAAACTTGTTACTCCATCGACAAATTGTGTTTTATGCTGTACTAAGAATATTTTTATAATTTAATTTTAAGTTTTATCTGTAAGTGCATTTTGTTCGAAATAAATATTTTTCATTTTCATTTCAATTTGATGTGTACATATACAATATATTGATTGAATGCTTTAGTCCGGGAGTGAGCGTTAGAAATAATATTGTGTTATAGGCCGTACCTAAGTACTACACTAGGTACTTATGAGCTTATACCACGAGGCTTAAAAGCAAACCCTTTAATGTATACTTGGCAAAACAGCTCTCAATATACCCTACATTAATATTAATATTTAACTGAAAATTTCCCCATAATAATTATATTTACATCTAGCAACACGTAAAGTAAAAGCCTCCCTAAAACACATTAACCCTTGCCGTTCCCAAGTTACATATTTAAATTCAAATTTAAAATTCCCTAGATTAACCACTCGGAATGTTCGATGGAAACTTTTGGACTAATTAAAAAGGGGTTAACTCACCGTTATTATATTACTTGACAAGTTGAGATTTTTTATGGCTGCGAATGATTTGAGGGCTACGGTGGGGAAATTGGCGATGAAGTTTTGGGAAAGGTCGAGGGTGTCCAAGTTTTCAGCTCCTTGGAACACGTCGCTGTTGAACTTGGAGAGCCGGTTGCGGCCAAGGTGCAGCGCCCGCAGCTCCCCGAGCCCTCTGAACGCGCCCCCCTCGATGCTCGAGATCAAATTCCCGTGCAAATCTATCTCTTCCAACGTCTTCTGAGAAACGAATGACGCCTGTCGGATGAGCGCTGCAAAATACATTATCGGTTAATATACTCTAAATTAAATTAAGATAGTTGTTTAAGTCAAATGGGAAATTAGTTCCAGTAACTATCACTGAGGGCGCTGTTCCTGCTTTTATCTTAACATAAAAAGCAGAATCCTTATACAGTACATATTAAAATTGTCATGTCATATGTCTGATTATTATAATATTACGCTCCACGTCGCCGATGTATGATATTAGCCAGTTCTTTTAGGCAATATACAGAAAATATCAAACATAATATTCGTAACTACTCAACTACTTTCAGCTACTAAAGGTGCCCCCGGGCGGGCTGGTAACGAGGAAAAATGTTTGTTCTAGTAACGAATCATTCAGATAATATTAGTTTTTCGGGTTGTAATTCAAATTATTTGAGACAAAGGTTTCTTTTTGTTCTTCATGTATTGTGGAAAACATACCAATATGTAACAACAACTCTGTTATTATATTGTGTTATATGGACTAATACAAATAAATGTAAACCGAACTTTGAACATTCAATAGATACATGGAACTGGAAATTATTTTAATTAAATACCTTGGAACGCCCCCGAGCCGCCCGGAGCCGACCGGCGCATTTCGATATTTAATGGAAATGATTTATTTGGTAGAACAAATATTGTAACTGTCTCTTGAAACAATATTGTAAAACTCGTAATTCCTATTCAATGGGATGTCCCGGCTCCCGCGCAATGAGTTTGAATAATTTATCGAATAGTTGTTCTAATGATTCTATTGTTTCATTAAACTTCCCGATAGAAATATTAATAAATTATTGTAATTTAGGAGTTCACTCTCATTGAGTGTTTAGGCAGAATCAAATTGTTTCGCTCGATTCAAATCATTGTGTGATAAAAGCAATAATTGTGGTATTATTATGTTTGAAAATGTTTTAGGGTGCCTTTTCACCAGAGTTATACTATGTTATGCTATGTGTGTAAGAATATATAATTGACACCCAGACGTAACTACTATAGCTTCACATATTGTTGACTCCGGGCGGGATTCGAACCAGCAACTCCCGACAGTAAGCGCTCTCACTGCCACTGTGCCAAGGGGGCTTGTCAAGTAGCCAAGTAACATATTAAGAGTAAGCACATACCTATTCTGTTCTCTCGAAGAGACAATACCCTCAAGGCTTGGGGACCATTCAGAGATGTTGACGGCACAGAGATCATGTTGTTGCGATCCAATCGAAGAGTCTGAAATCAAGATTAAAAAATAAACAAATAAACAAAAGCAAATGTGCGGAATAGAGTTGGGGTTATTAGGTTGACCCACAAACGGTATTTATATGTGAGGTTGAACGTTTTGTCATCGTTTTATCTATCCTGCGTTAGATAACAGACAATATCTATAGTATTTTACATGAGATGTACCCTTAGTCTTGGTGGCTTCAAGAATAGAATCTAATGATTGAAATAAGGCGACAATATGATAATGAGACAAATCTGGCATAATAAAACCTTTTTTTTATTACTGAAATATGATTGATAAATCCAGCATAATGAATATGACAGTTCCAACTCACCCTCAAAACATCACACCCAATGAGCAGACCCTCTTCCAACCCTCGGATGCTATTTCCACTCAGATCCAACTCCTCAAGAGCTGGCAGGTTATGAAGTTCTGCTGTAGAGAAGATCGGGTTCAGGTTGTCTCCGAGGAGGTTGTCTGCCAGGACGATCTTGGTGATGTTTCCTCTGACTCCCGCCAGGAGGCGGTCGGGGAGCCTACGGAGACTGTTGTGGGAAAAGTCCAGCTCTTTGAGTGGGAGACCGTAGGAGGAGAAGATCTGAAAAAGAAATTACTTTTGTAGCTTTTTCTGCACCAGAAATGTTATTTGATTTGTTTTCTCAACGAGTATCGCCCCACTGCTGGGCTCTCCCAAACGCATCACCTCTAGGTCTCCCCCAAACGCTTACAACCTTCCTTATCCTGTCCGTATGTGTGTATATTTCTTCAGTGAGATAAAACGGCTTTTGCTCGTTAGTGAGACTACGAGACTTTCAAACGAGAGAAATTTTCAAAAAGAGAGAAATTTCGTTTCGTAATTAGTTGTTCATTCATATCGACAATCAGTTCAAGCAATTCAAGTTAAATATATCAGATTAATTGTATGTAGTTTTGAAACTCCACAAATTTATAAGCTTATTATTAATTTATTGAATGCCATCAAACACCGCATAATGCCCGCAGGGAGTTATGTTGACAACACAGTAGTCAAAATAAATTATTAATGAACCAGACAGATCACCTGTCCCGAATAAATAGAAAACCGAACCGCTGAAACAAACATTTTACAATAACAATACAACAACAATATTTTGTTCTCGACTGAAATTAACTAAAATACAATATTTGTTACCGAATCATTCGATAATAAAATAATGCATGAACAAACAATGATATATGCATACTTAGAAAAATCCCGAAATTCCCACGGGATCGGGCACAACGCGGGTAAAACCGCGGGGCGCTGCTAGTATAATATAATATACCTAATATTGAGGATAATTTGGTAGCCGTATGAAAGTTTAATTATTTGTTGAGTCGTAATGGCTTAAGGTTTCGTTGAATTCTTGGAATACAGAGACGATACTGTAATGATCTAGATTCGCAGTGGTTAACATGTGAGTTAAAAGTTAGGGTAATGATGTGGCGCGTGTAGAAGGATCCAGAAAAAAATGCCGTTGTCGGGCGAAAGGAGTTCGAATATAAAGTCCTTGGGTAGAGTCGTATTTTGACTTAAATGGTAGAATATAGAATTGGAATAGAAATGTATGACCTCAAGGGATGTGAGCGTTAGCCGCCTAACTAAATATATAAAAAAATACACAAATACAAATCTCAGATTTAACTACAGCAACTTAAAGCAGCAGAAACACCTACAGCAACTTAACAGCAGCTTAAACACCTATTTTAGTGCTTCAATTCGTCCTTATAGTCGGGGAGACTACTCAAAACACAAAGAGAACCTAACTCTTCAAAGTCCGAGCTACCAATCGGTTACCAAGTCTGTGCTTAATTATGAATACTTGAAGGACAGTAAAGATGACCCGTGGCCACTAGCGGCGGCGGCGATCCTCAGCATTAACTACGAGCCAAGTTTGATGCTCCTCGGCGGATAATGTATTCGAGATCATTGCTGCCGGAGACACTTCAAACTTCGGGGGTCAGGCAATTGTTTCAGATGCCTGCTGGATGGGGTGGTTTTAGTATCTCGTTGCTGGCTTGGGTAATAAGAAAAGTAATAGTGATTTAGGCTTGAATATTTTATCTTATTATAAATATTATACTGGTTTCTTAAGTTTAAGCCAACACTTCACGTTTATTTTACATTTTTATCTGACGTTCCGGCGCCTTTACTGGAACCCTGGTCTAAGTATCCGTAACCGTAGTCTCAATTCAAAATATAAACATTATATTCTTTCTCATCGCTAAATGGAGCATATTTATAGAGCTCATGATATTTTGTGTGTCTTACTAGGTATTAATTATCATAGTAAACTTCTTAAAAAAAATGAAAAACCTTCACAATCAAAATTACAATATCTTTTCATTATCATTCGTTCCTTGCTTGTTTTCTTGTATCCCCTAAATATTAGATTCAAACAGCAAAAAACATAACTATACTAAAACGACAACAACCAATAGTAGGGGCATAACACACCAAACAGTCCACTAACGCTCTCACAAACTGTTATATTTCGTACTAAAACTGCGGGAACTGTTCTAGGGGTATAAATTGTGCGCGATGGCAGACGCAATAAGGACGGGGGCGCCAAATGAGGCATTAACCACGCATCCCGCCGCAGAACAATGACTCCGCGCATTGATTGTGTTTGAATGTAGCACCTGCGAGGTATACACAACGACTAACTTTTATGACGTCACGTTAGTTGTGATGGATGTTAGCAAATATAGGAAGGGTTTTAGGGAATTTTAGAGAATACGGAATTTAAAAGGCTTGTTGTTTGGTGTAGGGTTTGTGTTGCTTAATTAAGTTTGTTGAAGGATTTATTTCTAAAATAAGGGACGGCTCCGGGATGATTTGAAAGTAATAAATATATATCTATCTATATCTATACTCTATAGTCATATATATAAAGCTGAACAGTTTGATGTTTGTTTATTTGAACGCGATATCAGGAACTACTAGTCCGATTTGAATAATTATTTTTATATTGCGTAGCTACATTTAAGAGAAAGGTTATATATACTTAACAAAATATTTTTTTCGAAAATTTCACGGTAACGGAAAAAACGTGGGTTAAGCCGCGGAGTGCTGCTAATTACAAATATATCTATTTGGCTTGAATCTCAATACTCGAAACACCTCGCCTCGTTTATGAGCTAGTCGACTAAGAACTAGCTGACAGCAACTCTCTTTTTTTATCTATTAATAGCTATATTTATATCTCAAATTCTCAGTTTGAAAATTCATTTAATGTCAACTCCCCTGAAACCCCTAAACCTCCTTGGGTACAATTACCAAAATATTAAACGAAAACGTCAACGCTACGAACGAGTACTATTATATACAAAGTGTTCCATCAAAATATATTTCAATCAATGTCGTAGAGTAGGCAAGTGGGGCGTATTGTACCGATAACTATCAGATCATGAAATGGCGTGTTGGAAATAGAAATCCGACACGCGCCGGCTCGGCGAGTAGAGGCGGTGCGTCTGGCGTTCCATTGAAACGGAAGCGTTTTATTAGATCATCGGACAATTATTTGCGAGCGGACAATCCACTTTGCTAGTAGAGGTAATAACGACTAGCAAATCTATTTCGAGAATCTTCTTTAGCCTTTGAGCCAAATGCAGTTCTTTATATCAAAATATATATATTGATAAACCTCAAAAACGTCCCACGACAATAAACCAAAAAACAGTAATAGCCTGTAACGTCCCACTGCTGGGCAAAGCCGTCTAATCTCACTGAAGACACCAGTACAGTGATTAGGATTAGACGTAATCACCATGCTTGCTTACTGCAGGTTGGTGATTTCAACCGAGCTAAAGTATAAAAAACTCATTTTTCGTCCCATGCACTTCCACGACATCTCAAAGAAATTTTGAAAATCGAAAATAGAATTTTACCTGGGTAGGCAGCGCCTGTTGCCCCGCCCATTTCTGGCTGAACGCAATAATAGGCGCTCCATACGGCAGCGGCGGGAAGTCCCCGGGGAACACCACTCTGTCGCAGTTCATCAGGATCCTCAGCTGCAGGGCGCGGTCCACCTGCACGCGGCAGCGGCACGGGTAGCGCAGGTCGTCGTTCAGCTCGGAGCACGGCACCCAGGGCTGCTGGCTGCGAGCCAGGGGCAGCAGCAGCAGGAATAGGTACAGCCTCATGGTGCTGCAAAGAAGAAAGATGTATTAGAGCATAGGACACTATAGTCAAGAAATGTAGAGACAAGACACTAGAGACATGTTTCAAAATTCTGTTGATTATGAAAAAATAGTTTCTGATTCGGTACTAATGTCCATTATAGAAAACTTAACTACCACATCAGCGGGGTTACCAACCGTACACGAGCCAATTTTTTTCTTAATCCAAGTATTCATAAAATCATTAATAAATAGCTCCTGAAACGATTTTTTCCGTTTTTGTCAAACAATATTTATTACTTGTCCAGGCTTGCTAATGTCTTTAAACGCCGGTTCCGACATTGAGTTGGTCAAATTTCAATTCAGTTATTTAAATTGAATCTCAATCGCAATCTCGCAGCTTCTTTAATGACAACGTTAAAGACGCTGGTCCTGCCTCGAAGCCAAACATCAATAAAGCAAGCCATTCACACCCCACATTACCGCCGCGGCTTAAACAAGACATATCAAACAGGCGTTGCTCAAACAAAGGCTGATGGGAATAAATAAAATGTTATCTGAAGACGACATCGTGACCGGCTCGTAAACGGCATTGTAACGGATTTACGGCCGGCCTTTGTTTACCACACATGTCACTTTCATATTGACACTTTAATGTAAACATATTGGTACTGTCGGTTTATGCAACTGAAAAGTTTTGAAATACCGGCTGAGTATAAAAGCAAACACGGTTAACGTGAAGATGCTTTTCTTGCAACAAAAACTAGATCAAAATCTGTTAACCCAAGTTCACTATTCCATAGGTAAATGCAAAATTACACATTCGTCAAATAAAGCAAGACAGGTTTTATCAAGAATTTAATAAAAATATGAGCTAATTTAAAATGTAATCAAATATACCTCTTGGAAAGGACTATAAAGATACCTGCGATATAATATGAAGGATACCAACATCATCAAACGACTTCTATGAAAATCTTTTAAGAAATAACTCAAACACATAAAGAAACGTCTCATAATAAAATGTATTAAAAATGAACCTTTATTATAATTCGACGTTCCGATGTAATATACCATCGAAAGGATTCCCCGAGCCCGGCGCGAGATGAAGTCTCGCATTGTAAACCGAACAGAATTCGGTACACAATGAATATAAAGAAATCTCAATAAGAAAATGTAACAAAGATATACAGAAACTTTACATTTGTTTGATAACCTTATTTTATTTGAATTATACGGATTTTCAGGGAAACATTGTAATCGGATTTATGAGGAATACGATTGTTAAGTTGGATTCTTTGAGAACTTAGTCTAAATTAGATGGAGCTGTGGGTTTGGCTAATACGCACTGTTATTCTATAGTTAAGGCGTGATTATTGAAGCAAGTTCTACTATTTAGAATAAAAATCGAAAATAACGCCTTCAACTATAGAATATGACTGGGAACCTCATATAAATAAGGTGAACTCAACTGAGGCAGAACTAAGTAGATTAATTTACTTTGTATGTTTATGCTGCTTGAGATATAACTTTTGAACATTGTAAAACCAATAAAGAATGCTACATTTCGACCGTGCCTGAGAAATATCGCTTATCTGAAGCTTGATTACCTATCTACGCTAACACCACATAAGTATACTTAAGGTTTCCAACATGCAGACAAAATACCAACCGCTTACTCGAACGTACCTCTCCCCTATTCACTAAACAAAGTTTATCAATAAATCTATCACATACACCACTAATATATTAAATAACTCGTATAAAATCTAAATAATTCAATCCAACTTCATATCTCCTGTATTAATAACGAGCATTTCTGAATTTATGAGTACAGTCGGTGTCCAAACTACGCTGTCGTCCAAACTACGAGTATACATCCCCGCGAACGGAGCAAACTTTTCACTGGCCGATATTTCAATAAACTTTCAAAGCAAACTAATAATTTATGAGGCATGTGTGTTGTAAAATGTATACCTTTTGACGACATGTTGTGACAATATCTATCTATATATACTACGAACTAATGTAATAAAACTAAAAAGTAAGTTTTCTGTTGGATCTCGTTTAAATTTTGAACGACGAATTTAATAGCTTATGTAAGTAATATTGAAGAGGAAAATTATAAACTACTTTTGACTGGATATTATTTTAGTACTAGCAGCGCCCCGCGGTTTTACCCGCGTTGTGCCCGTTCCCGTGGGAATTTCGGGAATTTTTTTACATAAAAACCTTCCTCTTGAATCACTCTACCTATTACAAAAAACCGCATCAAAATCCTTTGCGTTATTTTAAAGATTTAAGCATACAGACAGACAAACAGACAGACAGACACGAAAAAGAGACGACTTTATTTTATACTATGTAGTGATAAAACAATATAATTAGTCAAACCTAGAACTTCGAAGAGTTGAAAGCATAAAATTATCGTGAAAAGTATACCTTTAAGGTCATATAGTAGATATGTTATGTAACAGGAAGAAAGGAAGTCCTAGCCCTGCAGTGGAACATAGGGGCTATTAATGTCAATAATAATATGTAACTTGGAACCTGTACAAACATATTAACACGAATTACTTGAACGCATAACATATTATAGAAGATGTTAAGCCGCGTACCCACCTAGCGCACAGGCTCGCGAGCCATGGCTCGCGAGCCAGCCTCAGTAGTTTTGTTCAGCCCCCGTACCCATCTAGCGCACAGGCTCGCGAGCCAAATGCTCGGCTGGTGTGGACGTGCCTCGGGCTGCCTCGGGCGCGCGTTTGCTCGGCTGAGCACGGCTCGGCCCCGAGCCATCTGTTGTCGGTAAACTTGACGCGCTCAAAGGTGCCTCGGTGAGCGCTGTGTGTTAGGTGGGTACGGTTATGTTTTGGCTCGCGCGCGAAGCTAGGAAAATAGCTGGAGGCTATTTTCCTAGCATCGCGGAGGCTGGCTCGCGAGCCATGGCTCGCGAGCCTGTGCGCTAGGTGGGTACGCGGCTAATTTCACTAAGAAAGCTTCAGTTATATTCCATAAACATTTATTTTATTTACTTATTCACGTATCCTCCGGTTCCGCCCCTAGACGTGTGTTTGTATAAAATTCTTCTATGTTATTCTTAACACTAAAATCTGAGATGTTTCCCTGAAACTTCTCTTGTATAAAATTAAATTAAATAGGGAACTCTCATCTTACTGCGAATAATACTCGAAAAGAGGATTCTACCACAAATGGGAATACCTTGAGAAGTGTGTCAGATTTTTTCAACTGAAATATTTATCTAGAAACATGAAATAAAATTATGTGTCCTTTACAGTTAAGAGCTTATAAAAATGGTCGTGTTTTGTATTTAAAAGTATTGAAAAGCTTATAACAACTTGGGGCGATGAGTTTTAGCAAGAATAAATTGTTTGAACATAAGGGTGCCTTCCCACCAGAGCTGTGCTACGATGCTACGATTGGTATTCAATGCACCTAGCAATACACAATAGTGGCATTCACCAAACGTATTAAATGTAGAATAGTAACGTAGCGGTGCTACGCATAATATAGTTCCGGTGGACCCTTAACTTATGCTTCTTACGACTTGAATTTCTGTACAAACGTTTAATATGTAAGCATGTTCATGTTTTTATTGAGTTGTATCCCAATTGCATCCCACTGCTGGGCAAAGTCCGCTCATCCCTCCGTATATCCTTATCCTGGGCCACTTCCCTTCCCTCCTATTAATCTAGTATGTTCAATTTATAAATGATTATTAAATACTGTCTACAGACATCATAACCCGCATATCCATGGCCAAAGCAGCATTTAACACCAAAAAACATCTGTTTAAAAACAAAATATCCCGATCCATCAAAAAACAACTAATAAAAACATTTATATGGAGTATAGCTCTTTACGGCAGCGAAACATGGACCATGATCCAAAGGGATAGGGAAAGGCTAGAGGCGTTTGAAATGTGGTGCTGGAGGCGAATGGAAAGAATAAGCTGGACGGAAAAGAAAAGCAACGAGGAAGTGTTGAATGTAATAGGGGAAAAGAGAGCAATACTAAAGACGATAGAAATCAGGAGAGGAAAGATGTTTGGACATCTTTTACGACACGACGAATTTATAAAAACTATAACAGAAGGACACATAGAGGCAAAGAGAGGAAGAGGAAGGCCAAGAAGGGCATATGTAGACCAACTGAAGGAAAGAGCAAAAGTCGTGTCGTACGAACAGCTGAAGAGGATGGCAGATGACAGAGGAAAGTGGAAAGAACTCCATCGACAAGAGCCCAGCTCTTAAGTTTAGAAGAAGATTAAATACTGTATAATATACGTACTCTACTAAATCCATCTAAAACTTACTTCATTCGTTATCTACCGCTATTAGCATCCTTCCTAAAACTAACATGGCCGCTGTACTGAGCGCCGCCCGTCAAATGTTATCAAAATTAATGTAATGGTGTAATTTGGCCGCGGCCCAGTGGAGCTTGGCTGTGAAACCGCCACTTTGTTTGTGATCGCCGAGATTTGTGGCGCTCCCTGACTTATAAAACTTGATACACTTTGAAATATCGCCCCGGGGTGCCAAGACCCCATCGGCTAGCACTGATAATTGGCAACGCGTATCATAATTACTGTGATGTGTCGACTCCGAGTCACGGGACAAGTCCGGTCTTTTTGAGGGGTTTGCGAAGGCATTCAACTCGTAGAAAAAAGTTATAAGAAATACCACCTTTTTGAAATGTAAGAAAGAAGGGAGGTATTATGTAAGCATACACTTACTGTAAATACCCGAATAACAAATCATTAAATCGAATTGACAACCTCCTATTTCTGAAGTAACTTGAAATGAAAACGATGAAATCCCGAACAAAACCTTACGCCCGAACTAATGACGTCACGTAAGCATTTCGCATTAACTCTTATATGGGACATCTAAACCATAAATTTCATTAAAGCTTGTTCAAATATTAAAATTAAGAGTTCATTTTACGAGCCATATAAAGAATCCGCTCGTCCCGTGCGTCACAGCGGTGACGTCAATAACATTTTATGATGATAAACTCGTCGCAGTAAGCTGTAATACGTCATTACATGGTGTCTAATAAAATATACCACGCTTGTTTAACATTTATCGTTTAGTTGTTCCTGTTTGAAAGTCGCTACATCGAAGTTCTCTTTAATTCTGAAAACACGGTAGTTTTATGATGATAATGTAATGATATTATCTTAAAATAGTGTAGCAACGACAGCGAAAAAAAACTATTATTCTCCCTAAATGAGAAATTCTGCAAGAAAGAGACGCAAGTACCTATTATGAATGTATGTATGAATAAAAATATAAACGAATGTTTTTTTTTTGCGATAGATACTCAACAATTAAGAAAAAATATGAAGCAAATCTCCTTGAAGTAAGAAAGCGATTATCTCAAACTTATGTAAAGCTGAATTCAGTTGTGAAACGTTAATTCGCTACAAATTGTTTCCGTCTGTTACATCGGACCTCCGAGACTAATCCAGTTAAAACTTCTCCTTACTTCTCAAAATGTCCATTATTTTCCTCAAGAAAAATGACTTGAAGCAACTTCTTTAGGTACCATAAACAACGGCCCTTACTTTATTGTCTAGAGTCGAATGGAAGCTAAACCGTAATATTTGAAATTGGAATTTGTTTGTAATATATTTAATGGGTTGGTAACAGACTCACCTGTTTTATTTCGCTATTGTGAAGCGAACAACGAATTATGGTTTCTTTCTTACGCGCAGCTTATTCTGGTTTCAGTGGCTCTGAACTCAGTCTTCCAAGAATTTCTGAATAAGGACGGAGTTTTTACTTTGTTAAAGGCAATTACTTAACTAACGGGACAGTAACTAGCACGCTAGTTAACTGTAAGTCAGTGGACTGGCTGTACTGTACACAGGAATGTGTACTCTTGCCCTGGCCGTTAGTACCTACAACTTAGATTTAGATATTTGACACGATAATCACAGACAAGTCAGGGGCGGTTTTTCTATCAGTCATATGTAGTGCTTTCATAGCACTGAATAACCAAAAGGCGATGATACTGACATCTATTCTAATTAACTAACATAAAATACCCAATTTTTTCACCCAATTTAACAGCAAGCATCTTTTCAAAACCACACTTTCCATAAAACCAAATCGATCATCTCCAAAACAATATTTTTCGTCGGTCCAATCTGTGCGCGTAATAAGTCTTAATTCACCCTGACGCCGTCTCGATACCCCCCGGGGCGTGCTGAATACAGCCGGCATACAAGTAGTCGCCCCCGGCTTCACAACCTCCCTTGTGATCGAGCCTATTGTTTTATTGCTATTGACATATGAATTGAGATACCGTATGCTTTGATAAGCATGGCCCAATGTACAGTTTAACTCGGTACATATAGTTCGTCAGTGAATAATATTTGACTAGATAGAATAAGTGTTTTTATATGTGTGTGTTAAATAAAAATAAGGCTTTTGACTTTTGACTTAGTTTTTGTCATTTGTTTACCTATTTGTTCTGTACTAACGGTAAATTTACCATAACCGTTTTTGTTCTAAAAAAACCTTTTTTACTAAAATATTTATGAATTAAATCAATTGATGATAATGAGTGTTGTGTTTGGCGAAAAACGTAGCAGATAATTTATGTAGTTCACACAATAACCACTGGAAACAAATGGCTAGTTTGTGGTCGATCACCGCAGAAGGTTCACATTCATTCTAAATTACCTGTTATTGGATTATGTACATTAAAATTGCTGAAAGCAATTGCTGGTAAAACACAAATATACTTAGAACACTATGCAGACTGGAATAATTTTTTTTAACTTTATAAATACGCGAGAGTATCTTACCTAGGTGAGGCTTACCGATATGTTCTACACAAAATAAATTTAACTATGTAGTAAAGAAGAAGTAGAGTTTTTAGACAGCCTAAAGGGTTCCTATATAGTCTGACTATTGAAACAACCGGGACCGACGACTTTACGTGCCCTCCGAAGCACGGTAGCGCTCAGATATAAATGCCACTATCAGCCACACATCCAAGTGGGGGTGTCCTGCACGTTGCTTAACAATCGCAATGAACTAAAATCGCTCAGTCGAACTACGCCACGAGCGGTACATATAGTTACTATGTAGTTAGGTACACTTTATTCAATTCGTCTATTTCGCTATTACAGTCAAGTCACCTGGGAATCAACTGGATGGAAATCTGGGAATCAATTCAGCTAAATCAATTCATTGTGTGTCAATTAATTCAGTTTGATCGCGAAATAATTGTTTGACACATGCTGGGCCCTGCAGAATACAAAACCGTACTCAATTGAGGCTTAACTGAATTATGATATTTTGTTAACTCTTTTTGTACCTTATTACATAAACTGACAAGTATTCTATCGTGATCCAATTCTCATTATGTAATTATGATACAATTCATTTAGTTTGGATGTACGGTACAAAATCTAATCAGTCTATATAATCTTCTTAACCGTATTCCATGCCTGTCCAAAAAAAATGTTGAGCATAACATGAAACTTGTCATATACCAATTTCTACAATACCTACGAACAAGTCAGTAGAAAAGTAATAAACATTTTCAGGAGCTTACAGTACATACATTTCCGAAGCCCCTTCTAGTTGATTCTATGTTGCTGTGACAAGGTACTCCAGTGTTACGTCAGGATCAATTGATGCCAGCGAGTGTTGATCTCGAGTTGTGTTGATATTGATAAGTTTCAATTGATTCCCTATACGAGATGAGAAGTGTGTTGATACTCTACTGAAAAGTTGCTGTTTATTTTCATTACCTTTATTAATAGGCTTGATTTGATGTTTAGCTGTAGAATGTTGGCTTTCGTTAACATGTGTTTGGATTAAAGTTATTTTAGGGGGTGTGCGTGGTAATATTGGTTGAATTAAACCACAAAGATGAATTGCCAAAGTTTATTAGCCACACACAACACACACTATTTTAGTTTTTAGAAGGATAGCAAGACAGGATCAATGTAGCACATAATACATATCATGTAATTAATCAAAGTAGTAAGTGAACAGTTCACGCGTGGGCAAAACGCGAGTGCGCGTGAGAACGAGTTGTATGTGTCTCTCGTAGCATACGCTGTGATCGACTGCGCGCGCGATGCGCCTCCGCGTGGCTTCACATTCCACAATTAACTTAAATGCAAGATTTGCACAAATTCGGAACAACGCATATCGCGCGGGTTTGCTTGCCGAATTATTGTTTGTTTACATTTGGTTAGAAATTATTTATTTGTGTTATGAATGTTATGTTACTGGGATATGAATGTGTGATGTATGTAAGTGGTTTTTTATATATTATTGTGTGTAAATAAAATATAATTATAATGTATGTTTAAGTGGAGGTCACCTACATCATCCCCCTCCAGAGACCGACTAAGGGCGATAAAAGTCAGGGAACCGTACTGTACGACCTGAACGCGTAGTTGTTAGCGCGGTCTTTTCCTGCGGTGGATGAACAGGGACACGTTCTGGAGTTGCAGTGTAGGATCGAGGAACGGGTACACGAACGTCTAGTATATAGGCTGGCTTAAGGCGGTCTATAGTTACTGTGAGATCTTTGTTCCTAACGCGAATAATAAATGTTTTACTCCTTCTTTTGAGCACTTCGTATGGACCAGTGTAAGCAGGCTGGAATGACCCACGCATCACTTCTTCCCTAAGGAATACGTGACTGCATGTAGCTAGATCTTGGAATACGAAAGCTCTGCGATTTGAGTGGTGTTGGGAGGGAACCGGACGAATATTTTCCGCAAAGGACTTCAACCGAGCCGCGAAATCGGTGATGTCGGTGGTGTAGTACGCAATATCGTGACCGAAGAATTCGCCAGGGAGACGAAGTGGTTCACCGTACACCAACTCAGCTGATGAAGTCTGGAGGTCTTCCTTAAAGGCACTCCTATTGCCTAGCAACACAAGTGGAAGTGATTCGGTCCACTTGGTGTCTGCATGACAGGTAATTGCAGCTTTTAGTTGCCTGTGAAAACGCTCCACCAATCCGTTGCATTGCGGATGATAACTCGTTGTCCTACGGTGATCGTAACCGATGGACTGAGAAAGCTGTTGAAACAGTGCCGATTGGAATTGTCCGCCTCGATCGGTTACGATCTCGGTAGGACAACCATATCGTGCCACCCAACAGGAAATAAACGTTTTGGCCACTGTTTCCGCGGAAATATCGGTAATAGGCACAGCTTCCGGCCATCGCGTAAAGCGATCGACGGCTGTGAGGCAGTACCGATAATTATTGGATGATGGTAGTGGGCCGATTAGGTCTAGATGTACATGTTTGAACCGTGCTGAAGGTAAATCGTGCGTACCTAAAGGTGAGGCAACGTGTCTCGTTACCTTCGAGCGCTGGCATGCCAGACATGACTTAGCCCATTCTCGGCAGTCCCTTCGCATCAGTGGCCAAACAAAACGTTGTGCAACGAGTTTGGCGGTAGCATTTGCACCGGGGTGGCTGAGGGAGTGGAGACTGTTGTAAACTTGCATTCGAAGTTGTTTAGGGACGAAAGGTCTGGGTGTCGGTGTACTGACGTCGCAGTACAGAACGGTACGACTCCCAGGTATATTCGTCTGTGTAAGGCGAAGTGAAGTGTCACCTTTGAGGTGTTCCGCAAGGTCTGGATCTGAACCTTGGAGCTCAGCCATCACTTCAAGGTCAACTGGTACCTGCAGTTCATCGACGCGTGATAGTGTGTCGGCAACCACGTTGTCCTTACCAGCAATAAAAACGATATCGGTGGTGAACTGCGAGATGAAATTAAGGTGTCTATACTGACGTGGTGAGCAGTTACTTTTACGTTCACTGAATGCGTAACAAAGAGGTTTGTGGTCAGTATAGATAGTGAAGTGAGTAGCTTCCAGCATATGGCGGAAGTATTTTATACTCTCGTAAATGGCAAGGAGCTCACGGTCATACGGAGAGTATTTCGTTTGTGACGGGCTTAACTTGCGAGAGAAAAATGCTAATGGCTGCCAGTCTCCATCCTTGAGCTGTTGCAGGACACCACCTATCGCCGTGTCTGAGGCGTCAGTGGCCAATCCTAATTTAGCTTGCGAATCAGGATGAGCTAAAAGTGCTGCATTGCACAGACTCTTCTTGCAGTTTTCGAACGCTTGCGATGATTCTTTAGTCATAACAATCGGATCGGATGCCTTAACCGATCCGGACAGTAAGGCATTCAGGGGTGCTTGAATCTGAGCGGCGTTGGGTAAAAATCGCCTGTAAAAATTTACCATGCCCAAAAATCGTCTGAGTTCTCGGACGGTTTTTGGTAGAGGGAAATCAGACATTGCCTTTACCTTGCTGTCCAGAGGTTTGGTGCCGCTTTCAGAGATTTCGTAGCCGAGAAATTGAATATTAGACACACCGAAGACACACTTGGCCGGATTGATTAATATACCGAATTCTCTCATTCGCGTAAAAAGTTGACGCAAGTGTTCTTCGTGCTCACGTGGCGTGCGGCTGAACACAAGAAAATCGTCCTGGTAAGGCCAGCAAAAGTCTAAGCCACGAGTAAGCTCATCAACAAATCTCTGAAAGGTTTTACTTGCGTTACGAAGTCCAAATGTCATGACTAAAAATTCAAACAATCCGAAGGGTGTTGTTATTGCAGTTTTCGGAATATCTGCCCTATTAACACTAATCTGATTATATGCTTTCACTAAATCGATACTCGAGTATACAGTACAACCCGACAGGTTTTGCGAAAAATCCTGTATATGACGAATCGGATACTGATCTGGTATAGTACGAGCGTTTAATTGGCGGTAATCGCCGCATGGACGCCACCCATTATCTTTTTTAGTCACGAGATGAAGAGGTGATGCCCAAGGGCTGTCAGAAGGACGTGCGATACCGCTAGCAATCATAGCGTCAAATTCTTGACGAGCTACCTTCAATTTATCAGGCGCGAGACGGCGAGGAGAACATGATACAGGTGGACCTGGTGTGGTGCGAATGTGGTGTTGTGTATTGTGTTTTGCGATTTGAGGAGTTCCAAAAGGACGTGTAATTTCCGGGAAATTAGACAAAATTTTATGATACACAGTATCACCATTAAAACTAGCTACCTTAACACTTAAAACAGCATTGTCGCTTAAATCTAAACAAGCTACAGTGCTAACATTGGTTAGACTATCGATAAGCTTCTGTTGGCCAACATCAACAACCAAACGATAGTGAGAAAGGAAATCTACGCCTATGATTGCTTTTGTGACGTCAGCAACAACAAAACGCCACGGAAAATCACGCCGCAGACCCAAATTCAAATTTAATTGCATGTAGCCGTAAGTGTCGATAGTCGAACCATTGGCAGCACTGAGCTGATATGTTGATTTACAAAGCCACCTTTAGCAAAATTTAATATATACGTATACAAATATGGAATCAAAACACCATATAATCAATTAAATGTACCTACTGTGGTATCATTACGCAATACGCCTACATTTTCTCAGAATTTTAAAAAATTGATTCCAATCATTTGAAAAATAATACGCGTCTGAATACATTCATAACACGACTAATTATTACACAAAAATCCAATGACCAATTACAGAACACGATGCAACCTCATAAAATTGCGATAACCCACATAATGCACAGGTAATACGTACATAAAAGAAGCTGAATCTTTGATCATACAAACACAATGTTGTTTATGTCAAAAGCTACTAGTTCCACTCTGTTTGGTAAATTATAGTCTCTGAATTCAGTTTAATGACCTCTGTCATGTTAATGCCATTTTATTTGCATTTTAGTGTTTTTATTATGTTAATAAACATAATTATTATGCAAGTTAATTAACATGTTCTGAAATTGCATGAAAATAACACAATTTCGCTGCTGAAACGAGTTTCCAACCTCTCAACTGTACTGTAATTTTAACTACTCGTATAAAGGTACGATATAATGTTATTTTTCTTTAATTTATGATATATTTTAAACTTTTGAGGTGGGATGCTTAAACTGAAACCGTGGTGCTCAAAATGAATGTATGTGCACAAAAATCCTAGTAAATTTAAGAAAAACAGTAATCTCCACCAAATTAATCTTAGGAATAAAAATAAGCTCGCTGTGCCCACTATTAGACTCCATAAAGTGTCTCAGTCCTTCGTAGGTCAATGTATACGTTTTTATAACAAATTACCAAACGACGTGGTAAGTCTTTCATTTATTAAATTCAAAATGTTTATTAAGCATAGACTCAGCCAAAAGGCATATTACTCTATTTCAGAGTATATTCTAGACTCAGACGTTTGGAAATTAATTGCTCTATTATTTAAGGCTTAAAATTGTTAATACAATCATTAAAAAAATGACAACCCCACTGAGTTTCTTGTTAGTTCTTCTCAGTAGGTGGCGCGATGTGAACTAACGTAAACTTAATTTTAAGCTGACGATTATAAATGATTGTAATGATCTGATATAATAAAGACATTTTGAATTTGAATTTGAATGAGCAACCCCCTTTTCAAATCGGTAATCAAATGATTAAATGACTGTCAAATAGAATGAAAACAATTGAGAATTAATAAATCAATTACGGAATTACTTTACCAATAATGTTACCGAATATTTTGTGGAATTAATATCACAAAGAGAACTGTAATATGTTCATAGCAATTAGCAGGATTAATTAATGAAAAGTAGGTAATGTATTATTATACGAGTAATAACTTTTTGAGTCACCTACATATAGTTGACCAAATTACCGTTCAACAAAATAGATTAACATCGGTCGCGATCGAGTTTCAAACCGTATCGTACCGGATCGTTTTGAATTTAGGAACAAGAACGGATCGAGTAAGTGTAGGGCCACATCTGCGGAACGTACGGCGCCGAACCTTCCGCTAAATACGCTTGTAGTGTATTTCAAGTTATCTATGACACATCAGTACGCGGCGTAATTTCGACTGATGTGTCATAGAGCGGAAGGTTCGGCGCCGTACGTTCCGCAGATGTGGCCCTACACTTAGTTCACCTCCTTGTTTTAAATAACATTTTAACATTTTTATTTCAAACATAGCTCATTTGAGATCACCAACCCGCATTAGGCAAGCGTGATGATTACACCTTATCCTCACTGCACTGATATCTTCATTGAGATTAGATTTCTTTGGGACAATACAGGCTAATACTTTTTTATATGTTTCGTGATACACTTGTATTCTGCAGGAGTCTCCACTATGGAACAATTATAAGTTTTTACAAAGTTTTTATCATTTTGGAGATTGTTAGTAAGATTTGGCCTAAAAGAATAACATCAATTAAAGCTAACTAAAGTCACAGATTCATGTTATCAATGTACTAGACTACTCCCCTCACAGTAAGGATCTAAAGCCATGCCCCCACCTTGTCAGCGATATTACACCATATCGTATTGAGAGACAGACGCTCTGCAGGTTTCCAGCCGATACAACGGGGCAGGGGCGTACTCAGGACAGGAAAGAGGTCGTCGTTTTATTATTATTTATGGGCTAAATTCATTTATGTGGAGAGGAGAAAGGAGAAAATTATTTTGCTTTCCAAAATATAGCAAAATTAAAAAGAAATAAGAATAATTATTGTAGTAATCGCGAGCCAACATGAGAACCTTTATTATATCATAGTTCTTACAGAAATGATGTCTATTAGATAAAGAAATATAGCATGTTGAGTCACATTGTGTTCTGTACTCTACAATTCACTTTATTCACGATTTCTGTAACATATTTTCACTTTGTAGCGTTTGTGGCGTAGTTTGTCTAAGCGATATTAGTTCATTGTGATTGTTAAGCTCGTTAAATTGTCGGCCCCGGTTGTTTCAATCGTTAAACCATGTCGGAGGCCTTTAGGCGGCCGAAAAACTCCGACACCAGGGTTGGCCACTAACCTACTCGAACTTCGTCTCGCATCGCCATAATAAAAACCTGTATAAAAACCTTTATACATATAATATTACTCTATTGGCCCCTCTTCCTTCCAATCAAGGTCCTGCGTACGTCCCTGCTGAAGCAGCAATATTGCAGATCGATTGTAACACAGTTCAGTTTTCAATTTGGTTCGTTGTCTCCGGCTGCTGACTCGCCTTCGTATCAGATTGATATATCAAAGCTACGTAGACGAACTATTTGCACAGTCCGCTATACTAGCACAGGTAGGACTGCAACTTATTTCAGAAATAAGTCTCAAAATGGATTCGGAAAGAGAAGCGATATTTTAAAATGGATAGTTTTGAGAATAGAAACTACAATCTAAATAATAAAGTATTAATAATGTCCCACTGCTGAGCAAGGGCCTCACATCTCACCAAACATATCAGACCAGTGAGGAGGATAAGCCGTAATCACCACGCTTCCAATCAACCAAACGACAACAAAATTACAATTCAAATACGATGACATTTTGTCATATTATTAAGTTTGCATACTAAGTTGAATTAACCACATGTTCCATCGTGCGTTAGTTTAGTAATACAATGCCAATTTGAGTTTGGCTTAATGTAAATCCTATTAGATTGTAACCCTCAATATATACAAACGTACCACCTTAAAACTGAGTAACGGTTGGTCCTATCTTCACGACTGACCAATTCGTGATCAAAGCGAAAGCTTCGAAAGCTCTGAAAGCTTTGGAATCGCGCCAAAGCGGCTGTAATCAAGGACTGTTTACAGAACCAACAATTAGAATAAGTAACAACAAAACAGAAATATATTTTCAAAGCTCGTATGCGCTTGGTTTTTTGACCATTAGGGCGTAATAATGTTTGAGGAAAATGAATATACTCGTTTATATTATTTATATTAACTTCAAACACATTTTAGAGTTAAAAAGTAAAAGCAGTTTTAGCCTGTACTGGTGGCCCATAGCTGAGCCAAAGCCTCTCATCTCACATATACAGTAAATCCTTAACTAAACTTATCACAAGTTCCTAGTATTAAAGCTCAAATAAAAACCTAAAAACGTTTCCTAACACTTCCCAGAACCCACGTGTTTGAGATAACTAGCTCTTTGAGTGGCTCTGAAAGGATCAGAGATTCAGACGAAACTTTCTATTATACTAGATAAACATTTTCAAAGCAATAGTTCCTAAACTAACAAACATAATATATGCGTTTAAATAGTGCATATATATATGGGGGTGTAGTGGATTATTCGCGTTGCACTCATGTCAGTCAGTCGACCTGCAAAGGTGACATGGTGCGAAATAACTCGTCAATAGTCCACAAACTCTCCTCTAGTGGCTCCAAGTAGCTGTTTATTCAGCGGCCACACCCCGGTAACCACGTCGGCTCGTGGGCTAAACCTGGAGGAGGGGGCTCGGAAACAACATCACCCGAGCTCTGTCGGCTACCTCCCGGATGTGTTGTCTTGGCTCTGAGCAATCCATCTTCGATGGCAAGACACTCAGGCAATTGCAGGACGGCCTAAAGGTGACAATAGAGGTCTCGTTATTGTTAGCCAAACTGCTGCATCTGGCCTCTCTCCGGTCGTAGCGGTCTCCGTTCCATCGGATCAAGAGAGGTTGGACGAGGGAGTGCTTTTGCGTTTGCGCGTACGTCTGAGCACTGTAATATATTCTGCGTATTTGACCGTTTCCCTTACTGGACTCCGATTTTGTGCCAAGTCTTGTGGCGGCGGGCCGAGGTAGAGAGGTTCAGTTGGTGATGCAAACTGAGCTTTGTCTGAGGTCTGCACACATGCGGCCCTGGGGGTGTGAGAACACACCGTGGTCGTTTTTGCTTTGAACAAGGGGAGACAAAGTGAATTCGGCAGCACCCAGGGTGACAAAGCAGCCCTATTTAGGGAAGCGCTGCTTTCCCTGTTCAACCAGGGAGGGGGCTAGAAAAGGTGCCCTAAAAAAACGCTCGCCCCACTATTTTACGGGAGGTAGTAACCACGGCTGCCTACGCATCCGTTATTTCGTGGTCGAAGACACAGCAAAATTATTACCTCATGCGGAGGCAGCTGCGATGGTGTGGACATTTATCCCGTATGCCCGAAGAAAGGGTGGGAAAGCGCATCTTTTACTCAGAACTCAAAAACGGTAAGCGTAACCGCGGCGGCCAGTTTCTGAGGTATAAAGATGTGCTTAAGAGGCATATGAAGGGGTGTGGGATAGAGCCCAATACATGGGAGGAGCAAGCTGCCAACCGACCAGAATGGCGACATAAAGTTCACAAACATGTCCAAGAGTTTGAAGAACAGCGAAGGCGAGATCTTGACAAAAAAAGAGAACATCATAAAAGTAAACCGCCATCAAACATCATCTTCAACTACGTTAACGGCGTCCTCACCTGCTGCAGCTGCTCCAGAACATTCAATGCTAAAATCGGCTATATCAGTCATGTGAGGGCGCATCAAAACGGAATTTAAATTGAGAACGGTCACCGTCGCCGAAATCGGCGTGGGATTCATCATCATCATCATCATCATCATATATATGATTCCCTATGAATAGGTTTCCCTTCGTTAACAATCATATCGACGTTAGAACATATCCGATTTGAATAGATATATCAATTACTACCCGCGTTGTGTCCGTTCCTATATTACTGTAAAGTTTCATCAAAATCCGTTCAGTAGTTTTATCGTGAAAGAGTACCAAACATACATACATACATCCTCACAAACTTTCGCATTTATAGTATTAGTAGGATTACCTTTCGGTATCGCCCATTTAACAAAGAAACATTTTCGCCTTGTGTATATACTTAGCAAAAACATCATAACAAATTGCCTATCACTATGTTAAAATGTTAAATTGTTTAAAAGTACTTATATTAAAACGAAATCATATGTTTTGGCTTTAAAACAAACTACCTTTAACTATCTATAGACAAAATAAGCTATTTTGTCAGAATCAGCTTAAAAATCCATCATGTTATAAAGCCTAGTGCACATCGATGTAGATTGTTTTCCTATCGCTATATCATTAGAGAGAGGCCTCGCTGCCGGATATTGCGCCGCCATCCTACACCCGCCTTACACGACACATTTCAATAGCTTTTCATTTTAAACTCTATTCACCGGGAGGATGTAAGATTGAACCCTAATTGTGTTCTTGTTATTGAAATGCAGTCTTTTTGTTTTATTTACACGCAACGGAGTGGAAAGGATGATTCGTTTTATTTTACTCGGTTACGCACTGGGTTTATTAATACTTTTCTAAAATCGTTTATTTAGTATTGCAATCACTGGTTCGATACAACGAGTATCAGCAAAATTTCTCAAAAGGCAATAATTGCTCTCTGGCAGCTTGCTCTAGGACTTATGGTAGTTGGTAGCCGTATAATTTAATCGGAAATATACTTGAGAGAAAATCACAATTTTTCAAAATTATCACATAAGTATTTAGTATCGATGAAGTCATTAGATCCATTAAATCGAAATTCGATCCATTCGATGTTAAATTCGTTAGACTCGTTAGACGTGGTGGTTGAAACTCAAATTTACTTATTTTACAACAATAAAAAATCTCCATAAGATCTTTATAGCAAGACAAGCATTTGACAAGCCTTTTGGCACTGTGGCAAGTGAGAGCTCTTGCTTTGTCGGGGGTAGCGGGTCCGATTCCCGCCCGGAGTCAACAATATGTGCAGACATAGTTGTTGCGAGACGACGTCCGTATTTTATGTATGTAAAATATTTAATAGTATAAGTTATTTATATTCCATATTACAAGCTTAGAGCTTAGTTTGGTCTAATTAACCGTGGATGAATTTATTCGAGTGTATTATTTATTTAAAAAAAGGCTCAACACGTCCTTTCAGCCCAGTTCCACCGCCGCCCTTGCCGACTGTACTCTTGTACTATCAGTCAGTATTACTCCGCCGGGTCGGCGGCGGATATTGCGCCCATATCCCTGGATCTTATGTCTGGGCCTGAAACTCAACGCTCGTTACCGAGACGCAGGCTCTAGATACAGCCTACACTGATACATCTAGATAGATATCAGGTCATGTTATTTATACTCAGTATTGGAAACACTGAGGACGCGGAGGGATTCATCGTACGTTATTGAAGGAATTGAAAGTTTACCACTATGTTTGTGTTAATATACTTACTTCCAGTCTTGAGTCCAGTTGAGATAAATGAATCAATATACAATAATTTTTACATTTTAATATGTACGATAAGGCATTTATTTATTAAAATCCTCTCACGTTTTTTCTAAATAACATTTAAGCATCGTAGTTTCCAATAAACATAATCAACTTGTTTAATAGAACACGAGACTCACACATGTTAACCTATGGTTTCATCGCCTCCCAGCTTGTAATATAAATCGGAACCCTCCAACACCTTACTTACTAAAATAAAACTACCGCCTATTAAGCTAAAGCAGAACGAAGAGGTTCGTTATCAAAACAAATGCGGCGACTTTACAAGTTCACGAAGAGATATCGCGCGATCCGCCAGAATAATCGGAGATCTCTTCCGAGCCGATATCGACTATCAATCGCGGAGAATTTCGGCGAAATGTCTCTTATCTGAATCATATTTAAAGTTTTGCTGTTGCAAAATCATATATCTTCAAAACTATTTGTTGATTATTTTAAACTTTATTATAACAAGCTTGTGCAGAAGGAGCCATGTTTAACGTAGGATCATTTTATACTGTATCGAATATCGCTCACAGAAGACTCGAAGTCAAATAAAACAACATTTTCTTACAAACTTTCGTAAAAGGTCTACTGTCGGCGCAAGCTTTAAGCAGGATTAGTGAGGAAGGGAACTCCAACCGCATCTAAACACAACACACATTAATTAACCGAACTTGACAAGTCGTCTCATCAAATAAGTCGCGAGACGTATTATTAATTAAAATTATATAATTCGCTCCTGCCTCCCGCTCTGTGGAACTTACTAATTCCTCGATGTCTGTCATTAAACTAAAATAGGTAAATGGTTAATTAACCGACTGGTTAAATTGGTTAAACGCTTCCTTTAGCTACTCCGAAGAAAAGTTTTATTACCTTCGAACGAGGTGTAATAACGTCTAATGGCTTTGAAAGTCTGCATGTCCTTTCACAGCATATTTTTAGACTGAATCATGAATAGTTTTATGTTTATGTTAGTTAATATGATAAACAAACGGAATTCGTGACACACAATGCTATACTTAGGGCAAACACAGATTCAGTACAGTAATATAATGTTTTACAATAAATGAATATGTTTCACTGAAATTAAATAATATCACCACAAAGAGAAACAAACCTGATCTTTACCGTCTTATTTTCCTCAACCCCAATATCATTTCAGCGGCGGTAATTCTTCTCGTCTATTAAACTAAAACTCAACGAAGTGAATCCTCTAAAAGCTTGTGAAATACGATTAATGCCATTTTTCTCCGTCCGTCTGAAATGTTCCGAGCGAAGAGTTACTGATAAAAAGTGATTAGTGGAAGGATATCGGTTTAAATTGAAAGAAAACCCGCTGACCCCGCGGAACACTTAAAATCTTCGCAATTTACCAGAGGGAGAGCCCCCCCGATCACTGGGCCAACTATTCGAAAAGTCGCCTCAAAACTAACTTCTCCTTTTTTAATTAGCTGATTGGAAAACTTTTCATGACAAAGAGAAGAGATACTTAATATTTGCCGTTCGTTTTATGTTCCGAATCAATTTAAGGACCTATAAAACATCTTTAATGTAGTTGTTGAGTGTTGGCCTACTTCGCTAAGTGTGAGTGGTGGAGTCGGCCCCAAAAATTATGATTCCAACTTCACAACAAAACAAAGAGTATGAAGCGTGTTTACCAAACAATAATCTTGTTTGAAATCCCCATAATGTTGTATTCAAATGTCTGTGATGTTGAACACCAAAACATTCGGCGGTCGGGCCGCGAGGGCGGGCGCGCTGGGCGGGCGCGGCCAGGGCGGGCGGCGCAGTAAAAACACTCGGGCTCATGTTGAACTAACAAAAAATATACCCAAAAAGTCATTTATTTAACAAACCCGGATCTTGTCTAAACACGTTTTGTATTCGACTCCCATTTTAAATTAAGGGAAAAACGAGTAAATGTAACGGTTGCCTTCCCTCAACGGATTTACGTTGATGATGTTTTTCGAGGATGATTTAAGCTAATGATTTATCGTATGTGGTTTGTTTTAAAGGCAACCATTTAAAAGAACAATGGCATATAAAATTTACATTTTAAGTGTATATATAAAACAGAAATTCATATTTAAACAAAGGAAAAATAATAATTTCAAATCTCTAACCCTCATAAACCACAAAAATGGAAATAAAACCGAAAAATACGTCATTAAATTGTGTCACAGTGGAGTCGAGCTCGTATTATGAAAATGAGTGGAGTTGAACCATCTCGTCGGAACATCGACCAACTTTGATAAGGCTCGGGGTGATTTACATTCATAGCTTTTGTGTCCTCACCGCGATTGCTTACTTGCGCTTTGATGTTAGTTTTCTGTTCCCGGTAATAGCTTTTAGATGAATTTAAATAAAACTCGCACCAAATAACAGTAGGGAACTTAGGAAAAGCGGGTTAACTTTATTTTTGAAAACGTTAAACAAAAATATAAATAGGTAATGGTATTATGTCAAAAACAAACAAATACCAAAAAGCAAAGCTCCATTTCGTATTCGATTAAAAGAACACGAACAAAACTAATCTATTTCCCAAAACTTGTGAAGCTTGTTACAAACAACTTGTTTATATTAAAAGTTGGTTTAAAAAACGTTTTAATTTCAAGTCTAAAGTAACCTATCCGATATCTAATGAATATTGGAAGATTGCAGGCCGCCCGCGCTCCGGGCGGGAAACACAAAATATGCAAATAACTTTAAAATTGACTTTGGAATAGCGGGAACTTAAAACCTTCGTTTACTTAATCCTGTGACGAAGCTGATCAGTCGCGGCGCGGTAATAACTCGGCAAAGTTCACTCTCGGAGATTTGTCAAAAGAGGTATGATAAAAGTTCCCAAGAAAAATGTAGGAAGTTTCGCCCGAGGTTCACCTGACTTCAGCATCGAATATCCGCCGTGAATCGTTTAACTTTGTGATATTTTTAAACGTAATTGCACAAAGTTTCTTTGTAATAAACATTGCGAGGATAGAAATATGTCACAAGAGATTGATATAATTAGTTTTAAGCAAATATACCTTAGGGATTCTTTTTAATTTTAGAGCTAGGGAGTGGGACGTTTCTAGGTACCCAGAAGTTAAATCACAAACAAAAGCAAGAAAGCTTTATTAAGTTACTAGCAGCACCCCGCGGTTTTACCCGCGTTGTACCCGTTCCCATGGGAATTTAGGGATGAAAAATAGCCTATAACCTTCCCGTTAAATGTGGCTATCTATTACAAAAAGAAGTCAAACAATCTTATTCAAATCGGACTGATAATTCCCGAGATTAGCTCGAACATACAAACAAACAAACAAATTTTACCTCTTTATAATATAAGTGTAGAAAGTATTTCGATTGTTGAGTTCCCTCGTACCAAAGTTAGTACTTATACCTGCACTGTGATTAATCTAGATAAAACCTAGTTCGGAGCAAAGCTTTCCGATCAAAAATCCGTAATCCTTTTATAACGTTTACTTTGTAGAAATTCTCGAAAGTCCGATCCGGAATGTAGCACAATAAAGTAACAAAGAGTAATGAAACAGATTGCAAGGTGGGCGATCTTAGGGAATTCGGGATAACATACTCGGCGATATCTCAGCGGGTGTGAGGGGTCATAGAATAAATAGTCCCTTGGGCCGCTCTGTATCTCCATAAAGGCTTTATGTTCCGTGAAGTGGACCTCATAGCACCACACGATGTAGGATTAGGGACCAGACATTGTATTTTTTTCCCTACCTCGTAAAACATCGGTTGTTTTTCACGTGCCTTCGATAGGTGCGTAGTTTGTGTAAAATTTTATGGCGCTATTGGTTTCCTTCTCTATTTCGTGGATGATCAAGCTGGCACTAACTCTCGGTTTCTGTGGACGTCGGTTTGTTGTCGTCTGTTCATTACATCAAATCCGTTTGATGGCATCTAAGGAGTGCCGCGATGGAAATAGTTCAGTCGGCCGGTAGAGACCACCACGTTGGATATTAGTTAGATGGTACTCAGTACTTAATAATTATTGAACTTAAGACTGTTCAATTCCTGGATGAACCAAACCATGATTCCAATTTCAAATTCAAATATATTTATAGCTTATCACTATTACATAATAAATTACAATGTAAGTTCTGTGACACCCCGTAGGGGCACTGCAATTATTAGAGGAACCATACATTACTACGATTAAACTATATATCTTATTTTTATCATGACTCTGGTTTTATATTCGACAAGCCCGTTGGCACAGCGGCAGTGAGAGCGCTTACTGTGTCGGGGGTTGCGGGTTCGATTCCCGCCCGGAGTCAACAATATGTGAAGATATAGTTGTTGGCGACGACATCTGGGTGTCAATTTATATATTCTTATAAAGTATTTGTGTATATATATGTAGTAGTATCAGTTAGTTAGACTCCATATTACAAGTTAAGAGCTTAGTTTGGGTCTAATTAACCGTGAGTGAATTTGTCCGGGTATATTTATTTATTTATATTTATATGTATAACCAACCCGCAGTAGGTAACCGTGATGATAATGCTCATGAGAGTTCCTCGCTGTACTTATATCTACATTGAGATGAGAGGGGTTTAGTCTGCAGTAGGGCATTATCTACATACCTAATACTTATAAGGGAGAACGATATTCATTCCAATGCCCAAAACCTTTCACTTGTTACCAGTTTTTCATGTTTTGTAATTCTCAGTAATGTTTTTCTAACAGTAGATGTATTGGAAACTTTTCATCAATTTTCACATCATAACCTATCTAGATAAAACAAAGTAAATCCTATCGAAACACGACTAGTCTAGCCTGAGCTATCTCTACGAACACTAATGTAAACACTAAAGCTAAAATAACAGAGTATAAAATAAATGTGTTATTGGAAGATTGGAGGCCTTTTGAAGCGCTCTATGTAGATAAGGGATTACAATATAAGTAAAACATTATTTTGGGTTTTAGTTAACAATAAATATACGTAGCTCAGTGATGTATCTGGCAAGTGACAGTGAAACAAGTGAAAGTTTTGATTTGGATATCATTTTGGAATTGAAAATTACTGTTTGATAGAGAACTTCAAAAATCAAGGGGTTAACGTTACACCTTCGTAAGCCATGGTGATTTCCCTTTTTATTCTACTCCAGAACATTGCATGCACAAACACAGCATGATGTTAGAAATAATCTTAATTTTATTATAAGTTCAATGTTCTAAGAATTCGCAGTCAACCCTCAGGCAATATTCGCTTGCATGTCCCAAAGCGCAGTGTATCGCACGTGTTTAATATAACTCGGTAACGTACAAACAAATATCATCCTTAAAGTGGTCAAGGTTCAAGTTCGCCGTCTGTACGGGAACGGGCGCAATTTAAAACAATTTGGGCGTTAAGGAAACTAAACAACATTTCATGTTTAGTTATTACACGCAGACCCTTTTGGTAGCATAGATACCTGCATGAACCACTGGTGAAGTTATGTAAATGTGTAGGTAAAAGCACCAGGGCCGTAATCAAGGATGAGGGTAAAGATGCCAGATACACTCATGCCCTTTTATTAGAAGAAAAATATATAAAACAATCAATCATTATTTTTATCAGATTAGGCATTGTTTATCTATGTTAGATACTTCACTTTTAAGTGCAGTGACAATTTCAGTAACTAAGAAGTCTTTGTCATGCATTGAAATCTCATAGATTTTTGTTTTAGTTTATAGAACTTTTTTGCAGTGACTCTATAGTAAAACATTATATAAATTTCAAACCCCCCGTCTTGCGTTCGTCCCTGTTCGCACCCAACTGAAACAAATCTCCGTTGGGTTTTTGAAGCGCGATCCTTTCCTAAGGCTTTGTTTTCGTAAACGAAATAACATAACGTATATTAGTTACGTTCCCGTAAACAAAATAATGATTACTACCTTTATTTTAATTTTGAAACATGAACCTTCTAAATAATTCAATCAAAATAATGGTGATTGTTCAGTAATTTATTAGTTTTAGTCAATCATTTTAAAACACTGTTTCTGATTACAACCAACCAATGCTGAGATATTTTTTATACTAACTTCACTATTTTCTTACATGATTACGTGACGTGACATTCTTATTCATAACACAAAATCAAGGTAGAATGGAAAGAAAAACAAATCCTAAAAAATCGTATTCCCCTGTCTCTGAAGTATTGGCATCAAGATTTAGTTTGTTCACGAAGCTCGTTAGAGCACTGCACACTGTGTGGGACGTGACGTCGCGCGCGCCCCCACGCCCCGCGCCGCAGCCTTGATACCTCCCTGCGCTACCCTTCGCTTTAAACTTACATTTTATTAAATGTTCCTGCTATTTCCACTAATTACATTGGCTTTGTTGATGAATATCATTAGTTAGCTACTGTTTTACTTTGCATGCCTGTCAAAGGAAGGAAACTACAAAGTTCTTTGTGAAAATATACCAATAGACCTTTCACAACCAATATTAGAAAAAAACCTACTGCTACTAAGTCTTACAGAAACCTGTTCAAACACTTAGAATCAAAAGTTTTTTCAAAAGAAAATTCAGTGTATCTGTATATTGGTAATATAACACCAAGTTCATATTTTCCGCACGCTCGCACATAGATGTCACTGTGAAATACTTGCAAGCTAACACCGAGGACATTGAATCAATACTAAAGTGCTATACAATTACTGAACTACGTGAGATTTAATATTCATCTACTGTTATTGATACTAGAAGAGGTTTCACTCGCAATTAACTCATATTCGAACGAAAACAATGAATAAAAATATTTTCACAAAAAGTAGAAAATGGATACCTTACAGTTATTCCGGATCATTTAAATTTTACAATGCAAAACATGTTAAATAATAAATGTTTGGGTATAAAGCTGTCTATACATTGTCAATCAGGCTATGCGACCGACACGAACGGGCTGTGGGTAGCGCGCTTTATCACGGCCATCTAGAATTGTGTCCGCCGCTCGAAGCTCTCAAAAGCACAATTGACACTTTTGAAATAGCTTTTGTTTTTAATTGAAGAATGTGAGTGAGAAGAGTTGTTGTGCAATCCGCACTAAATGTATCTCACTTAGGGCGGATTGCACAACAACTCTTCATTTTATTAAGCGCCTAATTTCGGGATACGTCAAGATGCTACAAATGTGGACATAGCTTAAAACGTTTCTTTCCTTATAGGTAGGTGTATCAAATCAATGCTGTCTCCTATAAAAAATAGGAAACTCTCCCTGTAAATAGAGGAAAAAATGTTTGTTTACGAAACATTGTAGAAAGTTAAATAATGATTACTGCTTATTACAAGCAATTATAAAATTAACCTGTTTAATAAAATAACGTGTTTTGTAGCTTTTTAAGAAACTCGTTTGTTTTAAATATTTCGTGTGTCCCATCACTCTGCTGACTGACACCAGTTTTACCGGTTCGAGTAACTGTATCTATGTTCAGATACAAGAATTATCAAACCCAGTTCAGCTTTTGGGCAAAATTAACTGAATTTTGAATAAGTCGGTTCAGCAAGTTCGAGTATATTAGTGACCCACCCTGGTGTCGTAATTTTCGAATCGTCTAATTTATTCTGTTATGTCCCCACTGTTTGGCAAAGGCCTAACAAATCTGATTTATTCTGGCCTGTTTCAGGTTGATGAACCAGTAGTTAAGGCTCATTTGTGAGCCTTTTATTTTTCAATTAAAATTAATCTAATTTTGCTTTATAATATACTGAAATGACTGCTGTTACTGCTGACTCCACGTGCTTCATTGTAAAGCGTACAGTTATTAATTAAAAAAATTTGGATATCCCGGAATATTTAAAACAATACTGGACCGAGTGCCGTTTCAATGAAAGCTCGATCGATTGCATGGCGCCCGGACTGCCGTGACATCTCAATCAACGCGGGACATCTTCCAGTGTCCCCCGCCGGCCATTGCTGACCCCCCAAACAACTCACGTGACCCCCATAACCGAACAGAAGCAATCGAAGTTGCACGTCATTTTTAAATTGGATGACAATCTTTTTGAAAGGAACTGTGATTTTTAACTGACTTCAATAAAAGCCAGGTTTGATATTATACTGACAAGTATTTTGATATTTAAGTGTATTTGAAAATAGGCAGTTGAAGTGAATTGAGATGTTTCGTAAGATCTCAGACGAAATAGGCATATTCTGCTTAGGACTATTACACACGAGCGGCGTGACTCCTTAGTGTTGAGGGCTGCACTTGCTTGACTCTTTCGTTCGCAACACGCTCACGGGTATACAGCCTTTATTATACCAGCAAATATAGTAAAAGTCATGTATCTATCATATGACTTGTCAATCGAACAATAGCGCATTAATTCTTGCAGATGATGTCGACTAAATAGTCTTCAAAATCTTTCCATCAAAAATAATGATGAACTTCATTTTTTTCCACCAAACCTACTTTTCTTTTGTAGACAGAAAAGTAATATTATCGAGCAGATAGTCTCGGTGATAAGTGCAATTCGCGAGCTGGTGAGAGTACAGTCGGCAACAACATTACTTAAACACAAACTAACTTTTTAAAAGCATTTCAATCTTAAAATAACTGCACGAAATACTTATTTATATTAAATTCTTTCTTACCTTTCAACTTTGAAAATGTGTTTTCTATGTTGCATTAGAAACAGGGTTTTCATTTTAGAAGCGTATTTTGATGTAAGTTATATTTATTACTTTTTTAACGCCAAAAAGGTAACCTTAGTTTATTATGTATGTAGCACTTTCATAACTGAATACTAAATCGCTCAGATATAATATGAACATTGTGCATGAATAAGGCTATTCGTCGTGCTCAACTTCGGTTCAACCATTCACTCAACCCACTCAGACCATTGTGAAGTTTGTCACCAGTTTGTCTTCAATCTTTAAACCGGTAACCGTTATCGGTAATGTAATGACAACACTGGAATATTTTATCCTAATCACGCCTTGCGGACTTACCCGTGTTGACCCATTCCCGTGGGGTTAAAAAATAGCTCAAATTTTTCAGCTATATTAATATAGGTAAGTAAAGTATTAGCTTGTAATGTCCCACTGCTGGGCAAAGGCCTCTCGTCCCACCGATATCAGTATAGTGAGGAGGATTAAGCGTAGTCACCATGCTTGCATAGACATAACATTTTCAAGTACGCAGTATAAAATGGACCACAAATTCGATACATCAACTTGATGTAATCGAATCTTAACTCTATTGCATCTCAGTGTACTGGCAGTAAAGATGAAATGTAACCCCGTTTCATATTGAACCCCGGCGCCCGACGCTTCACAAACAATTTATATTTCACTGAAACCCACTGAAACAGCTCTGTAAAAGCTCCACATTAAAGTCTTTGTGAGCTTTCAAATAAAGCTCTTGTGATTCAAATACTTGTGTTGGTTTATGATTTCATCCAAATTGTGATGCTTTTTATATTTGTCATAATTGTAATGTGGATTTATTTGTGCTTTTACAGTTAAACAACAATTGATTGGTTTATTCCCCAATTCCATCTGGCACTGACACTGGCTTCTGTAACACAGGTCCTCCTATCGCAGGAGTTAGGGACTGCAAACCCAATGTCAACCATGTTATATGTCAACAAATTATTTATTTATTTATATAAACAGGATTGCGACGGTCTACTTATGAAAATCCTCAAAAAGTCAATTCACAGACTATAACTAGCCGATTGTGCAGCCGGCCCGGTGTGAAGATGTCTTTATCATAAAACGTTTTTCAAATCACCGACAGTTAGTTTTACACCTACCAACATTTACAATTTTTGGTTAATGAAGTAGTGTTCAGAACTTACTTACTTTGTTTTATTTTCGGACCTCTTATTTGTATCCTCTTCGGTCTAATTTGTATCTGAAACGGAATAAAAAGAACGATCAAATTAACTTGTTTGTGTATAGTGCGAGGTAGTAAGAACTACAGGTGGCTGAAATATCTATGAGTTTACTTTGGTAGAGATTATTTTGCGTCTAATGCGTCGTTTAGACTGAGAGCGTTTACAAGCTGTGTGTTAATTCAACTCACTTTCTATTGAACTTCTTAGCTTTGTCACACACATCAAACAAAGCATTCATAAAAATTCGCCGACTTACACCTTCGACCCTCTAATCTGAACGACCCTTAACTTCTCCCAACAATTAGTCAAATCAAGTGCATCTCCTCAGTCTAACATATTCCAACGGCTATTTACAGGGTTATTCCTTAGTGCAGTTCCGGGGTAGTTTGGAACAAGTAGTGGTAATTGGACGGGTGTTGGCCCTCGTCACACGCCCGGCCCGACACGGCCCGACACGGCCCGACACAATCGAGAACAACCGACTAATTACATTAACAGAAAGTTACCGGAACAATTAACTTCCGAAGCGGCAGGGACGTACTCAGATTCTAACGATGTTAGTCCCTTTTGCGTTTGATTAAGTTGTACAATCTTTTAGGTGGTCGCCTCCTAGCGTTAGAGTTTAGACTAATGATCTAGTTTAGCATCCGTACTTAGATACGTCAATTGATCTCCTATGGACTCATTTACTTCCGTTATCAAGTTATTTTTGTTTGGTTAATGTTCTTTTTATAAATTGATTTGTAACGCTTATTTTAATAAGCGCTGGTAGATCAGCGTATGCTGCATTCTCCCTATATGTGGCTATACTTACTAAGTGTTACATTTTATTCGTATTTTGAACGAGATTTCGGCCCATACAACTTTGTTTAATCATTTAATCAAATAATACTAAAGTTTCCCTTCATCCCGCCCTGTGTTATTGGCGGTCTATGAATATTATCGTCAATAAAACTCGTGAATTGTGCGGGGGCGCTAAACGTCCAACTTGCGAAGATCGAATATTGTTACAACGCGGGAGGCGTCTAAACAGTTATTAGTTGTTTTTATTAGTTTTATTAATGTGAAAAGAGTAAGGAGTTCTATGCTTTGTTAACGTGGTCTGTAATCTGTAAATAATTGTTTAGATTTTTTCTTGTAAATAGACTTTTTTTCAGATTTTTGGCAATGGGTTTTGTAGCATGTGGACTGATACATGTATATTCCGTACATGCGGTTCTTCGCCTTATGTATTCGTAACATGCTTTGACAGCTAAAATTCACATCTAAAATATTACGTCAGTCAAGCTCCTCAGCTCCAACCCCTTATATCGAATGGTACAGGTACCAACTAAAAGCGAAAGTGTTCAAAGTAAAAAGTCCACATTACTTATTACGTACATGTTAGCGTATATTATTATATTGTTTATCGTGTGAAATCGCCATAAAACTAAGGTCATATGGTACCGTGCAAGAGAAATTTTAAATGGTTCATAAACTTAAGATAATGTCATCTAAAGCATATTGTAGTCGAGACATTCGTTACATACGGCAGTAAGTAAAGTATATCATCTCATTTATCTTCCTACACCTATACTTAAAAAATTAAGCTTATGCTACTAAGAGACGCCAAATGCTTCCTTAGTAGAGAATTAATGAGTGATTGATGAATAATAACGTCAATTAGTTAAGTACGTTTTAATGGATGTCTCCGACTACGGTAGTAAGTAACCTAACCTAATTTTAGTTCGGTTTAATCTCGTGGCGGCGCAGTTTTAATGGCTACGGTACACAAAATACGCAATAAGCACTTCGCTCGTCCGCAGTACGGTACCACCATCCTAGAACGATAGATAGGTACCCTTTTTGTCATACAATATTCAGTCCAAAAAACCACCTGCGCCTGCTCGATAGATTGCTGCAGTTGTTTTGAAAGTCTTGTTTGATAATATTTTTTTTCCGATTTTTATTTGGTTTAAATTGTATCGTAAAAGGTAGATAGTAAAGTTTTAAGATATAAATCGAGGGATTGATTTGGTTCTGATCTGATTTTCATATTGGAACAGTAGTTCTCCTTCTGATCTGTCTCAGAGATTCATTCAAAACAAATACCTATTTAACTCTTTTTATTTGATTGAAAAATCAGCCTTTAATTAAGTAACAAAAACTAAATTAACGAATCCAATTTCACCGCTCTGTCCACATTCCGATCGTTTAAATGCTATACGATATCCACCCGTATTTGCATATGTAAAGAGTAGGTAATTGCATTCGTAAATACGGGAGATAGTTTCGATGTTTGCGCCGCAATACAAGCTTTGATTCCATTGTGATACAAAGAAGAGTAAAACTTTATTTATGTTTCTTCACACGGTAGAGATACTGAGATGGTAGTCATTATTGCAGTGACAGTGAAATCTCACTTAGTTAATCCCATCAGTGCAATAACATTTGGGCATAGTGGGGAAAATGGGTCCTCACTCAATGTTACTAAAGAGAAGGACTGTACAAGGCAAGCTGCAGCTGCAGGCGACACTAAGAGTTTCAATAAATCTCTATGTAATTGGTACTGCAGTCACAAGCCACGGCTGCAGGTCAACTATCACCATGCAAGGAAAGAATTTCATAGAGATTCCTAGAACCCAGTACAGTCTGCAGCTGCAACTTGCAGACTGCAGTCCGACTTCAACTTGTACCTCGCCAGCTCGCAGCTTGTAAACTCGCTCAAAATCAACTAAGCTACTTAATAAACATTGTTATAGATATAGAAACGTATTCAACTCGTAAACTACACTCTTTGTCATGAACAAAAGTGTCAAGTATCTCATTTGATTTTGATGTTGAATAATGCATTTTGATGTTTTATTGATGAAGGTATCGAGTTGCGGGCGGGGGCTGAGTTGAGCGTAGTAAAACGCTAGAAATATGAACAGAACGAAAATATGAAAAACTTCAAGTGACAATAATGTTAGAAACGCTTTCCATTTTTATAATATTTTATATTTTGTAGTACCCACTAATAATTCTTATCCTTTTTTTTTCAAAAGCTGCGCCAATATTGTTTCTATTGCGACCTACGATGACATAGATGGGCGTAAAACTGTACATTAAAAGTATTTAATATCCTACCCCTGTCTTATGAGTTGCCCATAAAAGCAAGCAGCGTACTAAAACAATATCAAGGAAGGTACTTACACCGATGTGCGTGAACCGAACTATGAAATATTCATTTTCTCAAAACCACATTATTGTTTGAGATGATTTCTTTATTGTATCGAAAGATTTTCTTTACACAGAAAGTTAGGTTTCGTAGATTTATCGTATTTTCTTCCCTTTCTTTTAAAATGTTCTGAGTCATTTAAAAACATTAAGGTTTATGAACACAAAAGATTAGGCCTTCAAAGCAGGCTTTAACTCCATACATTGACCACATTATTCTGCGCCATTGACTCGATAGAACAAGCTCCAAACATAAAACCTCTATGTATACTTTTCGCTAATTTAAAAAAGCCCCAAGTATTTTTTTAACACACTAATCTCTTGAAGCAGTCAATTATTGGTTTGGTAGTTCCAGATTCCACTTTTTTTTTATTAATCACAATTAAAAAGAAGGTTAACTAATTTTCCTACCGAAATAAAATTCTATTTATATGAATCAGTCCTATCAATATTTAATTTCATTTATGTGAAATAGATTTGATCCCACACTCGCTCCGTCCCACACTCTGTCCTCACCCTAATCCATCGCGATCGCGATGAAAGCTGTTCGCTGGCAGCGTTTCGTTTCGATTGTGATACACACTCGATCACTTGATGTATACCACTCATTTGTAGCTGTTGCCGGAACGTAGGGATACATACGTTATTGTAACCATTCGGAGTTTATCCAGTACTTTACTTACAGTATAAAAAATACTAGTAGTAGTAGTATTAGCCTGTAATGACCCACTACTGGGCAAAGGCCTCTCGTCTCATCGCAGATATCAGTACAGTGAGGAGTAAAAAGACTACATATGTTTAACATATCCGTAGTATATAAAAAGTATAACAAAGTGACTACCTGTATGTTAAAATTTTTGTTAACGGATTTTCATACGATTTTTGTTAGTGTGATTCATGGAGGTTATGTTATTTTCTATCGTGAAATTCTTAACTTAAGTAAACTTGATTCACTGAAGCGAAAAGGGGGCGGGTTACTAGTGTTTATTTATAAAAAATCCGTGCATTTTCCGCCGAGGATCATCTAAACGTGCATCTACTCTTGCAGTGTTTACCGCATATATTATAGTAAGTAATAGATAATGCAATAAATTATTTGAGTGTATTATTTACGGCTATCCGAAATAAATACCAATAAGAAATGATAGCGAGCACGTAGTTTGTACGCAATTTGCAAATGAATCATCGGAGCCATTATGATCGGCGTGCGGCGGCACAAAGCCGATCCCGACACGATTAAGGCACGCCAATACCAAATCTTAATAGAAATAGGACATGGATTACGTCCCCGACCCACTATGGGAGGTAAATTCTCATTTGGCTTATGGCTTTCAGGCGGAAAACTGAGAATTTTGTGCGGTCCCAGTTCATCCCCCTGAATAATTTATGGTACGTACTTTGTCTGTGTACTCTTTATTTATGAAATGTTGTAATGTATTCTGATAACAGACGTTCGGCGAAACTTTGATAAATATGGCTATTGGATTGTGAAACATTCATGTGATTTAAAAGGATGATTAGTTGAGCCAGTTTTTGGAGCGGCTGTGATATTTGTGTTTACAAGTTCGCTAATATAATTTGTGTCGTTCTGTACGAACTATCAGCATATAGGTTCTCACTGTAGGGCGCAGGCTCCAATCAGTGCCTGCTGACATGTAATTCCTAAAGACGAGCACAGGCTACAGTCAAATCATACATTAGATTGACTTTACTATTAGAACTACAACATGAAGACCTGTACAACGTCAGTATAACACTTCTGTCGCCGAACTCTCGAAGTAAGCTCGATTGAAATCTACCTACTAGAACAAAGAGAACATCTCGCCTAAAACCTAACCAAAGAGCTAATTGCCCAACTCGCTTGTAATCACGATCCGGCATCAAGTGAGTCAATCCATCCACATTTCCCTGGAAGTCATCACACGGCGTCACCGAGCCGCATGCCTGAGCTAAAGGCCTGCACCCACTGTACTCACAGTCTAACCTGACTTACTGTCTTTTGTCTGTTCAGTCGTGGGTGTAATTCAATCTAACACTCAAAAACCAGGTGTTGATAAAAAAGTCTGTATTAAACGTATATTATCAAACGTCATCTAGCTCCTTCATATGTTTTCATAGACCGTGTCAGACTGTCTAACTTCAGCCGTGATTGTAGATCACAGTGTGCTAAACCTCTTACGCCGGCAGTCCCGTTGTGTGACCCTCATAATGGATCTCGCGTGCAAATACCTCGAGTTACGAGCTAATAAAAGCGCTCATGTTAAGATGGAAGGCTCTTGAAGCGGGTGGGTACACTTGTGTATTGGTTGCTAATATATTGCTAGCCTGTTGACTTAGTGGTGTGTGTGGCAGCGCTTACTGGGTCCGGTAGCGAGGTTGATCCCCGTCCGCAGTCAAAATACATTTAAAGTTTAGTCTTTAGTGAGCACCCTATATGCTTTTCATAGCTAAACGAATTGAGTATGATTACGATTACCTAATAGGGACTTCAAACCCGAGGCATGTGTGGAAAGTATTTTTATTTTCTAAATCTCCAATAGCGTATTACATAAAGCAAATTGTACGTGACACTTTTTGTGAAATATCAAAATATGAAAGGTAATATTCCTTTAAACCCGACGACTCGACTGTACATCGCAATTTCAGTTTAGAACTTAAAAAATCAGCAATTTTTAGATGAAATAAATGTGAAATCGTGTGAATTTGTACCTGAAAATGTTCTTAGATACGTGGGCTGATTTGTAAATATAGTTTAGTGTTATAGTTCTTTTATATAAGAGCGTTAAAGTTTTATTTTTCAAAATAACACTGTACAATCAAATACGTAATTTGCGACTACCTAATAACTTTATTTATTTTAAACAAATTGATTTATCCGAAGTTATCGGCGGTAGCTACATAGTAGATGGTGCCTTAGCACCAGGGCTATGTCTCGCTTGGGATCCACCGATCATCTCAGCCGTAACATAACATAGCTCAGAAAGACCTCGACACTATAAACTGTAAATTCTAACGACGACACGGTTCCATTCGTAAACATTAAAATAGAGTCTTATCCAAAAATCGGTGTTGGGTTGGTATCAGAAGCCGCATTATAATAGACGAGGGTCGAAGCCAACATCGCACACAATTAGCCTGAACGGGATATGTCTCGTAAATATTCACTATATGGTAATAACTCACTGGGTTGAGGAAAGAAGTCAGACGGAGGCAAATTGGTTGTAGGAGAAATCTGTCTGTTTAAGTAAAGGGTAAGTTAAGGAAACCAAAATGCCTAGAATTACTTGCTTGGCACCTATTAAGGTTATCATACGCGTAAGGTTTCATGTACACTTCAAAAATCAAGTTTTGATAAAATGAAACGTGTATGAAATTTTTACTTTTAGATAATCTTGACGTTTTCTGCCATTAAATAAGTTAGTAAATAATTCAAATAAGATAATACATACGTACTTATCCAGCGATCTTGTTTATATAAAGAACAATTACATATTTTTTTAATTATTTCATAGATGATTCCGTCTGTATCTTTCTCACAGGCTATGTACGCTTAAGAAGACAAGTGTATCTTACATGTTATGTAATATTGCAAAATTGTATGATTGTTCTGAAAGTATTAATTGTTTTGTTGTTCAACACTATTCTTCACAAGATATGTAATAACTTAATAAGCAATTAAATAGAGTGTAAAGTTTTACTGTCGGTCATAATATTATTAATACATTGCGTTGTATGTCGGTGCGAGATTACTATGATATTATGAACTAGAATATCTATGTTAGTCTTTTTCCATGTTGAAACACATTTGTTTTATTCTAGTCTGATTCAATGACCTAGATTCTAGATGAGAGTAGCGTTATAATTGATTACTCGTACCTACCTAGTCAATTTTAGCATTTACCTGCATTTTTTATTTATTTTATTTCAAGCGTACTGAGCCACTTTCTACAGGAACTTGGTACTTTTTCTAGACAAAAATTGACTTCATTCTCCTGTCTATCTTCATAGAAACACGTCAATGTGTTACTTTGTTGTCAGACATCCGTGCGATTCTGCGTCTGGGTGGAGGCGGTTGGTTAGTCGAAATAAAATTGAGTTTTGTAAAGCAATGACTGCCACACTAATTAGTCCTTTGCGCTTCCGATATGAAGTTTTTCAGGAAGAACATACATTTCCGAAGACTCGGAACAAAACACAAGTTAAATTGCCTGCATCAAATGCATTAGGAATTAAGCAATAGGCAAACAAGCAGAACACGGCAAACAAGAATTGCCGACGATTTGCCTTTCCGGTTAGGACGCAACGGTAATTGGGCAAACCGCAGCTATCGATCGGACCGATTCCATAGCTCGGAATATCCGACAGACGACTGATTGCGAAGTTTATTTATTATGATAAAAACGTTCGAATTAAGGAGTGATAAGCTTATTTGGTGGTTTCTAAAGCGAAATTTTAGCGGAATTAAACCGGGTCATTCAAATACATTGTCCAACACTGAAATATTATGGCAAGTGACGGTCCGATACAAATTTAAATTTAAAAAAATACTTAAAAAAAAATTGATGGCTGTCACTTCTATGAGGATAGAGTCAGTTTGATGTTATAAGTATTAACCGGACAGCCAATAAGATTCATGTACTAAGATCTTATTGATTGTTATTTTATCCTTATTTTTATTTTGCAACACAATAATGTGAATAAAGTTTAAAATTCTTGTCTACTCGATTGTACCGAACGTAATCTCCGGAACTACTGAGCCGATTTATTTCGTACGGACACACACGAGATTCCCACTATATGAATAATTTCTGTTATTTCCAATTGAAAGCGCCGATATTCCTATTAAAATACCTGTTGGCTATAATAAACTTACTATTAACATACCTTTGGACAGTTAACTATCATTGACCACCATTTAAACCCATTTCAAATTGATTTTAGATCGTAAATGTTCTAAATCCGATATTTCGAATCTAAATTGGTCTATGCGCAATTTATATTCATTGCAATTCGAAACAAGAACTTTTTTATTTTTAATGGTGTTCGAACGCCAATGTTCAATGTAACATTGCTTTGACATTGACTTTAAAGTCGGAATTTGTTTAGCATCGAAGTAATTGTCCTAATCGACCTAAATACTTATATTTTTAGAGAACCCGTTAGAAAGACGTTTTTGTCTCAAATTGCCAAATCAATTTGTTTCGCAGTTTGTTCAGCAACCATTTACTTTTACTTTAGCTCTACGTCAACATCTACCTATAAAATATTATATTTATAGTTCTATCAAATACGGTCACAGATAATTATAATAATTATACACAGATCAACGAAATAGAACACAAGATAATAAAAAAAACCACCAATCAAGTCGAGCTTCATTCAAATCCCTTTCGAATGCCGCAGTCCTAATTCCGTTGTCCTAATTCCGTTAATAATCGAACGGTTCCACGTTCAAAATGGTGTTTTTATTTTAATAACGGTTCATTTGAAGCAAGACCCGGTTCACATACTGCCAGCGTACAGCCTCCTTAATACCTCCAAACAGGTTTTACAGACCTTGAATCGAATACTTTTGACTCAATGTCTTTGCAAACTTGTCTTTCTAGATAACTGGCGCGTGTTTCACTTGTCCGTTTATTTAGCTCAATATGACATGGCGATATTGTGACGTAATTTCGTTTTTAATGTTCATGAGATGGGTGTTTTTTCGTGTTTAGAAAAAGTTCCGAGCCCCAAAACAGTATTAGTTTAGTACTAAGAGCCTCTGAAAAAATAGAAAAGTTTTTTGGTCTGAGAACCTAGGCAGTCTCCCACATCTTGTTTTATTATGTTTTCCCTCGCTACCCTTAAACTGCTTTGTCACAGACAGTTTAGTCAAAAAATACTAACAAATATCTCGACGCTGCACCCATCTCTCGGTGGTTCTACTCACGAAAAGGTTTGGTTGGTAACGTTTTATGGAATGCGTTTGTGCAGAACATTTCTATATGAAGTCCGACCTGCCAGTTTCCGCATAAAGGTACGACCTCCATAGAGTTGTCTCGTAAAGGCGAGGCATCTGTCGGGGCGCGGAGATGAAATGACTCCGCGGCTGTCGCCCTCCCCTGCGACTGTACAAGAGTCCCGATATTCCCCGGGATTTATTGCCCCGGCCCCGGGATTTACAGCTTTGACCAAAATGCTTACCCGCACCATTCTGTTAGCTTTTTATTGGCAATTTGTTACCTTGTGTATCTTTTTGGGATTCGTGATTCGCCCCCACAAATTGAACTCTTGATAGTACTTTTTGATTTATTTATCGCGTTCTTGTTTATTGAGCGGCCGCCGCGTGTGGCTTCATCAAACGTTTATTATTCTTCGGGGGCTTTTTTAAATAAAGAACGTTTGTTCGGACCAATCCGGTTAATTAACTCTTACTTGATTTAACCCGATTATATAATTAGATAAACGCCCTCTTTTAACCCCGTATGGCACGATCCAAAAAAACTAATGAACAGTTTTCGTGCGCTTTCACCTGACTGGGAAGGTTAGTAATTCAATAGGATAGTTTATGGCTACAATTTATCCCGTAATTCCTACGAGAACCCTCAGCAATTTTGAATAACCGAGGCAGCGAGGGCATGCCAGGCCGTTAGTTTTAAATAACTTGCATACAAATATAACATCCACCCCGGGACCGATATAGGGGAAGACATTTTGTGTAGAACAGTCGAAATGTGCCGACATTCGATATTTATTTGAATATATCTCTCGGCGCAGCTGTAGCCGGCCACCGAGGCTGCGGACAAAATATTGAGCGCAATAACTTTGTCCTACGAAATAGATTATGAAGTTGTGATGCACTTCATATGGATTTAACTTAGATGTTGTCGTAAAGGTTGACGATATTTTCAAGCTATTTGCCGGCGAGTTCCACACCAAGTTCGTTCGTAGATAGTTTTGAGTAGTATAAAAACAAAAGAACTCTCATTCCTAGATCGAAATAATTTCAGAATACATCACTAGTACACACATGTGTGTCAATATAAAGCAAATACCAATTAGCTTTTTCCCAACCCCATTACTTTTACCTTTTCACTAAGTACTAACTGAAATAAATATCATTAAAAATATTGTACTTAATGGAATTAATAGAGTTCTCAGTTACTTCAAACTCCATTACGATATTTGGTACATGAAACCATCGTATTTCGCTGTAAACATAATGATAAACTATTTACCTATTTGTAAAACTGCTAAAACATTAAATAAAAATGTTATACGTTTAACTGTTAAGGAAACACGAGATAAGAACGTGTTATACAACTCGTTACGGGTTCTGTTTAAAAAAATATATAATGTCTCACTATTTTGCATTGTTTTTCCTCAATTAGGACTCGCGAAAAATCTTGTTTCGTCTAAATCTTGTTTTTTTTGGTTAAGGCTTAAGCGTTTAGATTTAGATTGATGGAGTTGACTGATTGAGTTCAAGAGAACATGAGCTTGACACATGTCAAGTTACTACTCACTTGCTGGCTCAAATGAATGCGGCAACTTGCCGTTCGCTACCTAACTCACCGAACGCATATTTCTACTAATCTATACTACTTTTACAATTAAGCTGAAGATTTAGATTTTTTGTTTGTTTGTTTTGAACGCGCTAATCTCAGAAACTGCTATTGCGATTTGAATCATTCTTTTTGTAATGGACAGCCTCATTCAACGAAAAGGTTATAGGCTATTTCCATCCCAAATTCTTACGGGCATAACACGGTTAAAATCGCAGGACCCTGCTCGTGACGAAATATGACAGTCTAACAGTGTTGACCTTACATCAACTGACCTTGTAAACACTTTTCCTCCGCACGGTTTTCCCGCGAGCCCTACGGATCTCCAAACCCGTTCACCAGTAACCGTAACCAACCGTTACGTTTACGATGCAGGTTTAGGTTCAATATACGGAACTGTTGCGAACAATACGGGGTATTAGTTGAGCCATTTGGCGGGTATGACGTCGAGGAGTTATTGGTGTGGTGAAGACATGAGGACATTTGAGTAAAGCTACGTTTTCTAAGGTACTTGGAAGACCTTTCATTTGAAAGCGGTAATGATTCCCTTGCCACCAGAGCTAAGTTATCTTTCATTTGATACGATTGGTAGATACTAGCATTGTTATGTCAGGTTGCTATGCTACGTTCGATCTGGTTTATTTTCTTCTACTCATTACTCTAACACAGAGTATGAAGTGTATTTGTTTCTGACGTCACCATTTAATTTATAAAAAAAATATCTGTTTGAAACACAAATTAAAACAATGAATAACAATCAATATGTTCTTAAGTCAGCTTTTGTCATTGGCATTATAATAATCAGGTCTACCCTGACCTATACCTGAACCCATAACTTCACCAGAGGTGAACTCAGCGCACGGTTACTCACCAAAGATGCTCATTAAAGACGAAAAGTCGTAAATATATTCGAGTCATGACTCCACATTGAATATTCAAATAAACCCTATTAATCCGAAACCCCTATATTCAGATTAATAGGTTCGAAACAAAATATTCAAGACATACAAGGACTCATTCACTTTATTTATAGTAACTTTTATGAAATTTATTCTGTGTTCTAAATGTCAAAATCATTATTAATGGCGCCTTGAGAACGAATGAATGAGATTATAATCTCGATCACTTGAGTCATGTAGCACTGAAGTTTGGTTTTTAAAACGCTAATTGGAAAACATAGATAATGAGTAGGTAATTTACGAATAATTGTAAAAATATTGAAGGGCACGCAAGAATAAGATGATCCCATGTATATTTAGGCGTAAAATATAAATGTTAAAGCTGTAGGTAAATAGATGTTCGTATGTCCATAATTTTCCCAGACAGAATATTTCTATATATATTTCTTGAATCTAAAACTTCAATCGCAAACCCCTTATCTTCCTGCTGGCCGAGTACTCGAGTCAGAATGTCTGCTCCTTCAACTTTTCCAATAACCGACTTTGAAAATAGTTTAATATCCAGGACAATATGCGTATTTCTAGATTTTATTATGCGTATTTCTAGATAACTTTTCCTAGTATACAAATTAAAGGTAGGGTTACTTTTAGATAACCCATTGTACGCTTTATATCAAATAAGACTACAACAAAAATCAACCCTTTTTCTTCTCGATTACCAAATTAATTTCGTTCGTCTACAAAAATGTTAAATGCTTCCCATTATTTTAAATGACTGCATAAATATTTATCGTCTATTACTATATAATTTCCTTCGATTAACGGTACATACCTACTATGCGCGTGTAATAAATGTTTCTGAAATTGGACCAGTAGTTCCGGAGATTAGCGCTTTCATTCAAATTGTTTAACTTGCGACATCTCAAATTAAGGTTTATTTATTTATGTCTGAAAGATTTTATTCATTCAGCATAGGACATTGAATACTACTCACTCGGATTAAATAAAAAGGGAGTTTAAACTGTATAAATAAAACCTATAATAACTACAAATTACACTAAATACATAGATACAAATTACACTAGAATTCTCTCATACCAATTGACTGGTATAAGCGCTTTTTAATTTATTTCGGACTAGCATTGCCCCGCGGTTTTACCCGCGTTGTACCCGTCCCCGTGGGAATTTCGGGATGAAAAATAGCCTATAACCTTCCCGTTGAATGTGGCTATCTATTAGAAAAATAATTATTCAAATCGGACTGATAATTGCTGAGATTACCTCGAACATACAAACAAACAAACTTATAAATTTTACCTCTTTATAATCACTACATAGTATAAAACAAAGTCGCTACTTTTGTATGTTTGTTTGTCTGTATGCTTAAATCTTTAAAATTACGCAACGGATTTTGATGCGGTTTTTTGTAATTGGTAGAGTGATTCAAGAGGAAGGTTTTTATGTAAAAAAATTCCCGAAATTCCCACGGGAACGGGCACAACGCGGGTAAAACCGTGGGGCGCTGCTAGTATTAGTATAGATGTGAAAAGTGGTCAATTAAGTATTTGACTGACAGTACAATATCAAATAAGAAAATTGCCTACAATTCACAAGCCAAGTAATCTAGGTGCACACCAACACAAATAACACAGTTTGTCCACAAACATGACACATTGAACTGCTGGCCTCATTTTGAGCAATTTTGAGTGTAATGTGCGGTACTTAACATCAACAATTTGAGATAAATGTCAGTCATTTGCGGTGGACCACAGGCTGAACATATCTACTTGTTTGGATTTAAGGCGGTTTTCATTTAATTCTCGCTTTCCTTGCTTTTCTATTTGGTTTTCACTAATACATATTATTTTGTTATATTACAATCGCTCAATCTTCATAAATGTCGATTCTTAGTGAACATGTTCGGTGCCGTGAGTTTGGTCGCAAGACTTTGGTTTATTAATAGAGCTACCAATAAAGCAAGGAGGTGATATAATTTATAACTTTAATTGCCAGTTTAGGTCTAAACCTAAACTGGCAATTAAAGTTATAAATATCACATTAAGTCCTACTGTGACACTTATAAAATGTTCATGGACCTTATCTAAAAGCACAGTATTGTCATTTTTATCTATAAATATAAAATCAATGCCACTTTTCGTTGTAATGTTATAACTCAAGAACGGGCTCACCTATACAAACCAAATGTTTAGGCTTTGTTCGGACTATTTAGTAGATAAATTCCTGCACCAGCAACACAACCTGATTTTGACATGTAATCTTACTTATTAGTATTAAATTAAATTGTATTATACATTGACTTAAAAAAAAAATAACCAGCAGAGTTTCTTGCCCATTCTTCTCTGCTGATGTTCTTCCGAATGGGTGGTACGTTCAAAAGAGCCTCTATGGGGCCAAAACTGAATAAAAATATTTGACTTTGACTTTGATGGTTTATGTGTAATCGGTCAATAATCGTAGTAAGAGTAATCGGTCGAGCGGTTCCTTAATTCCCACGGGAACGGGCACAACGCGGGTAAAACCGCGGGGCGCAGCTCGTCACATATAAAATGGTCATAGACCTTATCTGAAAGCACAGTTATGTAATTTTTAACATTATTTTATAATGTTTAAACCCCAATAGTGTGTCTCCAGTCGTTCACGTTGCAGCATAAGACCCAACATTACCTAACCAAACCATCCATCTGTTTTATCAACAAACATAATATCCATACATCGTCCCAAACTTTCCCATTTATAACATTAGAAGTATGGGATATAATCGTTATTTGCATATCGGTTCTGCGAGTAAATCTTAAAGCTATTACGCCACTGTTGACCTCGCAAACACTCGCCCTCGTCTTTGCTCAGTAAACAGTGTGGACACGCCCTTATGGTGAACTTTACGTGTAATGGCTATTTACTGATGTAATATAGATTTAGTTAATGTCGTGTTTAATATACCTATAACTGGGTGTAGTGTACTCGTAGTTGCGTGAACGAATTTTAAAGTGGCATTAATTTGTATCCGTCAATACGTAGGTGTCTACTTTACTGATTAGTGTTTAGTAAATTATTAGCCTGTAATGTCCCACTGCTGGGCATAGGCCTCTCATCGCACTGAAGATATAAGTACAGTGAGGAGGATAATAATATTTTCTCTTCTTGATACTTATACGTAGATATAAATACCTTTCTTATAAAACTTATTCAGTATTTAATATACCGGTATTTAATAAATAAGTAGTTAAAACAAGGTCACTATACTCAGCCATTTATGAGAGTGAACTAGGAATGAATGACAAATGTCTGTATATTTTTCAATGTCCACAGAACTAATATCCAACTGCCTGGAGGTGGCATCAATCATGTGCTAGCTCCTTGACTGACTTACAAATTACCCCCGGGCGAAATATTAGGTTCAACTCTCGTAAAGTACTGCTAAGCATTTACTTAGAAGTGATGATCTATTAACTTCACTAGCGGAATCTTGTCAAGATTTATTTACGTAGTTATAACAACGTTTTTATTAGGTACGTTTTAAACGAATCTACCGATACTGTTCATTGGACTATGCGTTACCCAACCTGACTATACTTAGAGACAAGTTTAAAATAATCCTTATAATACTAAGTAGGGGCAGGGAAGCACTGGAGCGGGCTCATTTAAAAAGTTAATTTTTGTGCCATCGACACGAAGAAGAAGAAGAAGATACTAAGTAATTAGTTCTAATAATACTTTAATATGACTTTACTTAACCTAAACTACTGATTCTATCTGATTCTATACTAACTCATAAAGTTATATCACGTATTTTATCATGTCTCCTTTTATGTTGTAACTCTTGGAATATTAACGGCGATTTACTGCAACTATAATAAATTATTAGACTGTAATGTCCCAGTGCTGGGCAAAGGCATCTCGTCTCACTGAATATATCAGTACAGTGAGGATGATAAGACATAATCACCACGCTTGCCAAATGCTGGTTGATGATATCAAACCCGAGCCATGTTTGAAAAGTAGTAAACATATAGACTACCACCACTAGACTACCGAGACGAGAACAACGATAAACACGGAAGACTGAAGTCTTAATATGTCAGGAAGAGCAGTATCATCATTTATTGTGACTTTTTGGACAAATTGATACGTCAAAATGATCCATCTATGATGGATTGACTATCGTTCCGCTGGTTTTAATAATAATAACTCGAGGAAGTAACTCTGTTTTTTTAAAATAATTGTATAGTTCTTAACTGTAAAAGCCAGTATTAACAGAATAATAACTTCTCTATTTTGTCATAAATTGTAACATAACGCTCCCGTAGAAAAACGATCAACTACTTTTGTCTCCGCGAACGAAACTCTGTCGTTTACAACAGTCTTATTCCGATATCTCGATCACAATGGAATCGAGTCAGAAGTCGAAGTCGATCCAACACAAATGTCAATAGATACAGTCATAATAATGTCGTGACCAACTTGAATTGTTACTTTCTAACTCCGAATCTTAAGGTCGCAATGTTTCCTTGTTTATAAATTATGTACATGTAATTAAATAACTAGTAATGGTCACGCGATTTTATCTCCATTTTTGATATTTTTGGAGGTGCCACTGGTGCAGCAATGACGACTACTGAATCCTAAACTATGATTTTGAGTTGTTTTTGCTAATCGCCGTCATCGCTGCTAGCCCTCGGCACCTCTCTTAAAGTTCTTAAAGACTTTGACACATATTTTTTCTTTCAGCGTCTTATCAAACTTATTCAATGAATATATTTCATCTGATGGAACCTTTGCCCCAAAATATAAAACAGAGATCACGTCTAAAATAAAAATCATTTGATTAACTTAATCCTTACTGTACTGATGTCTTCAGTGAGAAGAGAGGCCTTGGCCCAGCAGTGGGTTATTACAGGTTAATACATTTCTAACTTTTTGATTTGACTTAAAGGAACTAAAAGTCCGTAATCTACATTCTCCTCTCAACAGATAGGTTTTTCATCCATTTCCCAGTAGCGAAGGGAGGCGCCGCGCCGTGGTGAGTAGCGGTATTACGCAAGTGCTACTTACATGTGCACAGCCAACGGTGTATTGAACTAAACGGTCCGTTGAGTGGCCTGTCAATATCCGGGAGAGGGCGCAGTTAATCGGTTCAGCTAAGTTAGCTGGCCACTATAATGCGCTGGTTACGTGCTGGTGTCAGTGTAAAATACTCGTATATATGTTAGTGGAAATATTTTTGGACGAAAATCGTTTTCGTCATAAAATATTAAACAAGCCCGTTGGCACAGTGGCAGTGAGAGCGCTTACTGTGTCGGGGGTTGCGGGTTCGATTCCCGCCCGGAGTCAACAGTATGTTAAGACATAGTTGTTAGCGACGACGTCTGGGTGTCAATTATATATCCTTATAAAGTATTTGTGTATGTATATGTAGTAGCATCAGTGAGTTAGATTACATAACACAAGTATAGAGCTTACTTTGGGTCTAATTAACCGTGTGTGAATTTGTCCGGGTATATACTATATTATATTTAAGACTTTGTAAACGTAGTTCTAAGACTTATGTTTATTCGTTACTAAGCACAGTTACTAAGGGCTAATGAAGTTTTGACATCCTTCCTTTTAAAGCTAAGGCGATAAAAGTAATGGTTTGATTACAAATTATTAAGGTTTTGGGATAATGTCAAATCAACATGAAATCTTGTTATCTATTTTTCACCTAGTAATGTTTGATTCGTAATCACCAAGAATGTGCATGGAAGTATATATATAGGTGTATGTTATTGTCTATAATAAAATGCTTTGTAGTACATGGTCAACAAAAGACGATACATTGTCCAACATTTTGAAATGTTAAGTAACATCAGAGGCTGGTCTAACGGGGACATAATGTTGGGAATCTTCAGTCATTGTGGCCGCGTACCGCAGACCTCTTACTGTGTCAATTTTATAAAGAAGTAAGGTTTTAGTGGGTTAATTTGACTAAAAGTTTACTAAGTTACATTAGTATCACACACTAAATCAAACTCGTTTTCATAATTGGCCTGTCAAAGTAACCGAATCAGTACGGAGTAATGTTACGGTAATTATTTCAATTACGGTTATTTGACTTAAATTATTTATAAGAATCATATACATACATAATTGAATATTTTTTGGTAAGATTGGACTGTGCGTGAGTGAGGTCTTTTTTTAATATTAGATGTAGATGGATGTGTATATATGTGAAGAAATTATTTACTTATAGAATAAGCACCTGACTTTCAACTTCATATTAAAGTTATAACTTAAGTTATAATTAAAATCTAGAATTTTAAAATAATATTTGAACATAAATTGTATGACAATGCATTGTATACTCTATTCCAGTCACTATCCACCACTTTTAAGTTACCTCTGTTAGCTAAGTATTAAATCAGATAATAATTATAGTTTTCTATTTGCCAGTCAAAGTGGATAAGTAATATATCAAAGTGATAAGACTTTAGACTGATAAGTAATACATAATATACTTTACGTAAATAGTATATAACATTTATATACTTTACGTAAATAGTATATAACATTTATATACTTTACGTAAATAGTATTTCTGATATGTTTAATGTCTAAATTAAGAACATTAATAAAAGTCTATTATTCCTTAACGGGTAAAATTACGAATTACACGAATGAAGTAGCATTTTATTAGGTGAAGAGTAATAACAGTAAATAACTGTTATTTACGACGTTATTGTGGGAACTTTCCTAACTCTGCTTTAAGTACTTTTAATACTTCAGGGGCGCAGAAGGATGAACATTGAACTATAGATACCTCGTGTAAGAAATGTGTCGCCCGTGAGTTGTAAGTATCATGAGTTATCACACGTAGTTATATATGTTAACTAACAATTCAGTAATAACGTTTTTACATCAGAATTCATGTATATTGATCTCTTTGAAAAGGACATTTATGTATGGATAAAAAAGTAACTCTGTCTGTTACTTATTTACACCTGAAATTAAAAACTTTAAAACCGAACTTATTCTTCTTTCGAAAATCACACTCAAACGGATATGTTGTATGTGAAACCGCGGGAAAAAGCTAGTACGAGTAAGCTATATTATAATACTAAATTGATTGTTGTTGTCCATTCAATATCCGTGTTCAAATAACTTTATATTTAAGAAATAACATAAAAATTCCAAACATCCAGTTATAGAATACATTATCTAAAACGAAGTTAAATATGAACTTGTCCGCCATATGTAATTTAGCGTGACGTCATGGACTAAATAATTCTCATGATATAATTTGGAAGCCATTGTCAACTCGGTGAATATTATAAACAGATTTTAAATAAGTTTTGACATTTAAATTTAGATTGAATCCTTTTCCCCTGAAGCAATGGCAAAAATGCTACGAGAATGTTCTAGCTATGGTACGAAACTCGGACTCTACCGATGCTAAGATTTGTAGTTGTATGACAAAGATGCGTAGCTTATACTACGCTTCATCTAAAAAGTAGCACATCCTTAACTCGCGGCTGTAGCACGCATGCGGAACGCGGATCCATAGCACGTATCCATAGCATTATTATGATGAGTTAAGAATAGGATGAAATCACTAAACCCTTTTTGTCTACAATACCGTCTGTATTGTCGATGGTTGGAAAATGAACCAAATTAATAAACATTTTAGTAAGAATAAATAGATTGTTTTTATTTACTCTTGACGCCGCAGCCGTGTCGTATTCCCGAACATAATAATGTTGAAATATTTAATTAGTAAAGTACCGTCTTGTCGACACTTTGAAGAGGTTCTTGGTGAATTCTTGTTTCACGCCTCACGGAGACAAACTCCTAACAAAATATGTGAAGGGCGCAGCGATAAGGAAAGACAATCAGACGAATCATTTATTTGTTACACAGTTTAATGAAGTAAGAGTTAGCTAAGGTACCTATGCTTGAAAATTATTGAATGGAAACACGAACGAATGTCATAAAAACTTTGCCTTTTATTTTCAAACATTTCTACCAAAAATATATTTGTATAAATTTAGAGATTAGGTAAGTACTAAACTTCAATTATAACTAAGATTTTAATCTATCTGATCACAGAAAAGGAAAGAAAGATATGATCAAAGAAACAATAATGTGTTTAACGCCTTGACTCGTTGTTAGCTCGACATAATTCTGTAGATAAGTTCCCAGTAACATTTCACTAATCTTCAGTGCCATCGTTTCATCATTGAGCCGTCTTTATTTTTCGTACAGTCTACATTTCAATATATTTTGCGAGTTTGTAGAGAATAATTTTATTATGTTGATATCGCGCTTTGTTTGCGATACAATTAGGCATAATAAGTAGGGGTAGTCGGGGCGAAAAGACACCCTTCACCGAGCGGGTTGTGTGAATAAAATGAAGTTACACATTAAACGAAGTTCTTACAAAGACCTCCAGAAAATAATAGCTAACTTAAACTTAATTGAAACATCGGTAATTTGAATTGAGCAATTTTACACGCTACAAGTCAGTAAATTCTAAAAGAAAATTTTACTCGCCTGCTCGCAGCTAGTAAACTCGTTCAATATAAACAACAACGATTCTGATTCCTGCAGATCGAAATTCAGCATATACGGCCTTAATCTTCTGGTTTCTTAAGGGGTTTCTTTTTGTTGACCGAGAAACGAGGCCGCTAATTACAATAAAAATGATCCACTATAAAACGCTAAGACAACATGAATGGGATCCATAAATCTACGTTACAATAAAAAGCCCGCGTCTTTGATGAACAATAAGCTCTAATTTACTTTGTCGTCCGTGATAAAGTCCCTTTGTCCGCGAGCTTTTGTCAGCCGCCGTAAATACATCCAAATCAACGCAGATCTGACAATCGTATAATTTTCATAATAATAATCGGTTGCTTTTGTTTTTTATTTATATTATTAATAACGGATTTTATACAAAAACGCCATGGTGACAATACCCAGGAGGATTATTTTGCCATTGTGTCCGTGGCAGATTGATTCGCTGAATCTTATCGTCGCTTATTCCTATTATATATTTTAAGCGAATTTATCCAAGCTAAGGAGCAACTTAAGAAAAATAACATTAATTATAATAATGTGATTCATAGATAACTCGACAACACATGCTGTGTCCACTTTCTGTCGTCAAATAAAACTTTCTAACCAATTACTGCCTACTAACGGACGTCTGTTTGTTTAGGAATGCCTTTACGACAGCTGTTAAAGTATTAACTTATACATAAGATTAATAAACTTTAACCTAGTGTTCAAAGTTATGACATACAAAGTTAATGTACTAAATACCTGCGAACAAATAGTGAAGTAATGTCTAAAGATGTTTGGATAAAAAAGCGTAATCTTTGTGTAACCCCACTTCGTCACATTCTTTTTGTAAAAAAAATATTAGCCTGCAATGTCCCACTGCTGGGCAAATGCCTCTCGTCTTACTAGACATATCAATAACAGTAATGAGGATTAGTAGACATTACCATCAAGCTTGCTATCGTTTAAAGATGATAAAACCAAGCCATGGTAATAAGTATTAGATAAGTATATCAATTGGAACAGGCTTTGTTCAACCCGAGAATTGACCTTAGATCTTCAGGTCTCGACAGGCGATGCATATGCCATTACGCTAGTAATGCAATAGTCTAATTAAAATCATCTAAGTACGAAAAAATATCCCCATCAATATGTAGCTTAACGGTTTGTTTTCTCTTTGTTTGAACAGGCTAATCACTGGAACTACTAATCGGATTTGAATAAATATGTTTGTACTGTATACCTTACTATATTTTCATTTAAGACAAAAAGGTAAGATGATATGAGATGAGTTTCCGTGGGAGTTTCGGTCCGAAATTGCCACGGAAACTCGCACAATGTGAGATAAACCGCGCGGCGTAGCTAGTTGAATGACATCACGTAACTTATCTATTACCTATCACTTGTTATTTATAAGTAGTTGAAGAATGCATGTCTACATATGGAACACATTAGTGGTAACGTTTAATTCCTACGTGACGTAATAGGAAGCCAAGCAATTTTCCAATCGATCGGTTACGCGTTAGGAAATGCGTAAAAGAGATTTTTATTGCGGACGTTACGATGTGTGCATACCTCTCACACGTGACAACGTGGTGTTTGCGATATTTAAGTGAGGTAATAATAATTAGTTAAGAAGCTATAAATTATGATTCAGATTTTTATCGGATGTAAGTGCTTCTAATATTTTTATGGGTGTAACTAAATCGGAGTCCAACAAATCAATGTGAATAGCTTCTTATAAAATATTCTGTCTGTGGACGAATTTAAGACGTTAATTTACTTACTTACAAATAAATAAAAACCAAATAAACAAACAAACATATTCATTGATGCAATAGCTATGATTAAATGCAATGTTGCCCGGACTAAAAACATAGAGCCATTGAAATCATTGCAACATTCATTAGTAAACAAAATACAAACAACGAGCAAAATCAACAATCCACTACATCAACACACAATAACTTTTATACACAGGGTGATTCCAGACAGGTAGAGTTTCACATGGGACATTTCAACTAAAAAGGGTTTTCAATAATTATTGAGACTGCTTAAGTTGTATATACCTGTTGTTTTTATTAATTATGCCATTTAGCTAGGTTGGCTTAAAACCAAAGGCTTTTAAAGTAAACTCTCGATTAACTGTAGTATATACATTAGAGAGATAAAACAATGTAACTGCTTGTAAAAAATAAATACTGTGAAACACTCTGTATATGATTGCTTTCATTGAATGAAATAGCTGCTGGTTCAGTGCGGCATCTAATTAGCAGACAACGGTTATGTGTCGGTAATAGAACTTTGATTATAATGCCTTAATAAAAGGGCCCATTGGCTATTTATTTACCTTATCTGTGAGTAGCACTTGAATCTAATAAGTACTTAAATATAGAAACAAAAGCTGTCCGAGCAAAATTGTATTTTACATTGCACGAAATAGAACACTATTTAAAATAAACGTTATATGTTTATAAACATATTTAGGCGCTAAATACAATTAACAATGATTGTGATGTCTACAATATTACGTAACATGGCCGATCTTCAAACCAAAGATAATTGCTTCTGTAGGGTTTTCTTTTAAAGTTAAGTCTGGGCATTTTTTAAAGAGAAACAGATTCTAGAAAGACCATTTTATATAGGGCCAATATATGTATATAGATATCATTTTAAACATAACATAGGATAAAAACAAAGATAATATGAACGGTAAAAAATATGCACACAGAGAGAAATAAATATCTGAAAAAAATGCTTCCACATACCAATATACAGAATCTGAAATCTAACAAAGAAAATAAGAAAATTGTTACATATTTTCTATACTTAATACAAAGCTTAACTTAGCTTTTACATAAGCGCAGTATATAAGGATAAGTAAGACCGTACAATGCACAGAATATCAGCGAGTCAGCGAAATAAGACAAGTACAGTAGTAGTCATTTTGATTAGCAGATGTGCCCATCAATAACTCTTGTTCGTTACATAAATGATTTCTGGTAATTCTCATTTCATAATGCAATTTGATATTTTTCCTAAAACAGTAATATTAATAAATATACATAATATAGTTTTTATATTCTTGCATTATCCAACAAACAAAACGTGAGACTATTTAGCTGACTCCAACTCCATTCTCCTTAAGAAAATCTACAGTAGCGATATGTTATAATTCCCAGAACTTATGCCAAAAGAAAACTCGAGCAAATATTAGTGACTTCTCTAAACTGCCAATTGAATTGCCAATCGCTGTACGTCTTCCATCTTCGACATGGAATCTCGAAGCAGTATTGATCACGCATCATCCGTTACATCGAGAATGATTTATTCCTTTATAAAAAGAGTTTCCTGTTGTAAAAAGGTTATATTTGTATGAGATTCTTCGATAACCATTAACTACTCTTTCTATCATGGGAATGTAAAAATGTTACTACATTTTTAAAAACAGACTTTAAGGTGGACATTTATTAGAAATTATATTTATTTGAAATCGGTTAACAATGAGATCATGCTGTAAGAGTACCCAAAGAAACCAATTAAAAGAGTTTAGAAATCAAAACAATTTTGTTCGTAAACAAAATAAGGGAAACAAAACACGACTAGGAAACCTCTTCTTCATGTTTGAACTTTGAAGTCGATTATAAACAAAGTTAATTAATGAATGTTGTAACAAAATGTAGTGAGAATATTATGTAGAATCAATCATATTATAGGTAGTACTCGGCCATTACAGTTACATATAATTGACCTTGGAATGAGATCTTGACAAATATAAACTTCTGCTATAAAACCGACCATCTCCCGAGGTCGTAGCAACTGTACTTAGCTGCGGACTACAACTATTTATCGACACTAAATCACCCAAAATATTATATCTCTCTCCATACATTTTTCTCACGAATATCTTCGACACGGGCTCAAATGTCACGCGATTCCTTTTAACACTCAGCAAGACGTGATATTGTTTCAACACGAGATGTTTAGCAACGCATACCGACTGTTATATCATCTGCGACCTTGCGAGTTGGCTAAGTAGAAGAAATATTGGAGTATTGTATTTGGTAGTAATAGTAACTGTGAGAGGTCAACTTTTGTATTCAGAGAATGAATACGAAATAACGCCGACATTGTGCGCGTGTGTTGTTATTCATCGCCTTAATAGTTTATTTGTATTTTTAAAGTGTTTTTAAACAGCTTAAAGCATTAAGGCATAAAGACCATCTAAACTAGTCATGTTAATAAACCTTTATGGTCTATAGAAGGATTTGTCTATGGTTGAAAAGCGGCCATGTTCGTTTACATTATGGAACTTGCAATCTCGTAGAATAGTGAAGGTACACTCCAATCTCTATGGACAACATGAAGTAATGTTTTCATACCTTCACAAAACATAATTGTAGTAATAACGCGAACTCAAAGATTATATCATTCGTGTGAATTTTGATTGTTTTATATGAATTGAAACTCAAATTTATATTATTATTGATGGTGCAACGTGGGAGGCGATTCCATTCAATACGGTATTTCACTGATATTAAAAGTGTAATTTTTGAGAGTTGAATTTAGTAAAATAACTAAAATTATGATCAAAACTGAAATCAGAATCAAAATCCATTAAAAAATAAAGAAATTATAAGCTCTGAATGATTCTCTTCTGTCCCTTTCTTGCAAAACGATTTTACGGGGCTACAAGCTTTGTGACGCCACAGAGCTAGTAGTGCTGTCTCTCTCTAATCAGCAACTTTGACCGCCTGTAACTGGAAATAATAGCGATATAAAAAATGTTTTTTGTCCTCTAAAACGTGCTAAAAAGATAGATAGAAGAATAAAAAAACGGTGAAATACCCTATTTTTATGGGGAGCTGTTTAGTATTGAGTATATGTAAATTTTTGACATAGGTAAACCTTATTGCTGTACCCTAGATAAGACCAGGAGTTAGGAAGGTAAGCAAATGACCTAACAAAAATCAAAGTCAAACCCCAAAACAAATTGAGGCCGAATCACAAAGTAGGATCATCTTGGGAACCCTTCGACTTATTTCTAAGACACTTACTCATCAACCAACTTGGCAACTAAGTGGAGCAACATAACTAGATTAGGCAACAATGTGGCAGTTTGGTATCTATTGAAGCCGTTGGAGAGATGAAATTAACAAGAGCTCCGGAACCGTTAGATAACTCTGATTTATGATCCGCTAGTCTTAGGTGTATTGTTAATTTTATAACCATTCTTCGAGTCGATAACATTAAGTTAGTTTATATGTTGCGAACTGGGGAGAACGGGTCATCGCATGGTGCATGCTGTAAACGCCTTATAGCCGGACCCAACCACCTATCTAAGATCAAGTTTCGACTAATTTTTATGTGACGTATGATTTAGTCGCTATAGAACATTTTGTTAGCATTAATTTACAGACAAAACACTTGATCTGCTTTTGGAAAATGTGTACAAAATAAAACAATAATCCTAGAAAGAAGGTACCTTTACCAAATTACCGCGGTACTGATCTTCAACAACACTCGAACCGTCACAACAAGCCCTCATTTGTCTAATTGCTTGTTATTTTAAAGCAAACAATATGCCGGATGAGTGATGTTTAAAAAGCGGAACATAACTATCATTAACGTGATAAAAAATAGGTAAGTGGTACATTTTCTTTTTAATTACCGGCTTGGGGAATACTTTACGAATATTCGTAAGCAGTATCTCCTTAATAAGGTTGGGTTCGCGATCGAATTCAAATCAAATTGAAAACAATTTAAAATTTACCATCACTACATAGTATAAAACAAAGTCGCTATTTTTGTCTGTTTGTTTGTCTGTTTGTCTGTATGCATAAATCTTTAAAATTACGCAACGGTTTTTTGTAATAGGTAGAGTGATTCAAGAGGAAGGTTTTTATGTAAAAAAATTCCCGAAATTCCCACGGGAACGGGCACAACGCGGGTAAAACCGCGGGGCGCTACTAGTTTAAAAATAAAGATAGAGGACATCAAGTAGAGGAACATGGGAACAAAATATTGGGTGTCGCGAAAAAATCGAGCTACCGTACCATGGGTTTGAATAAGTAAATCAAGAATAGAATCGGATCGTGTAAGTATAGTAACTCTTAGCGCGCCGCGGTTTCACCCGCGTAGTGCCGGTTCCCGTGGAAATTTCTAAAAAAGGTTTTAGCACCTCTTGAAAGTGGCTATTCGATTCAAAATGAACTATTAAAATCGGACTAGGAGTTCCTGAGATAAGCGCGTTCCAAAAAACAAAAATTCAATAGAACCAAAAATCAAACTATAGCTTTATTATTTTAGTATAGGTTCTACTCGTGTCGTCAAAAAGTTTAGACGATCTAAAAACTTCCAACATCTAGTGATCAACAACCGGAACCATCAAAACTACGTATTAAAACTCAGAACGACATTTTATAAAACAAGTTTAATCAATTGATTAATAATTACGTAAAAGCAGATCTATTTATTAAATATACGCCTGAAGACAACGTAATTAAAAACCAGACGATTAATAACCCAAATCGGTAACATTTGCTCCAATAAACTACATTACTCCGACTAATTAACCATTTGCTTCGGACTGGATTGACATTAAATATCAATTAATTATTTAAGTTAACGTAACAGTCACGAATTTTGTTAAGTTAACTTAAATAATCGGCAATCTATGACATTTTACACGAATTCTTTTTGTAAATGAAGGTACCATAAATCAACGAAATAATTACTTTATATTACCTAAGTGCTGTCCATTTTTATAATTTTTATAGTTTTTTGTAAATAGCATATATTTTATTTCGGTAAATTTCAACTAATCTACATCTACTAATAAATCTACTAACTAAGCACTTGCTGTTGTGTTTAGTAAATAGAAATTCTAAATACATTCTGTATTTCTGATACCACTTACTTTTCTTAAAGATTAAGGGAGATTATTGCGAGGCAGAAATCTCCTCCAAACTTTTTATTTCTTTAACTAAAACAAATACTTAAATTACAAATAAAGTAACATCAAATATGCACTAGAAAACTTTACTAGAAACAGCGATTGTGGATTATCTAAACTTCTAAAGAGTTTGCAGAGTAGAGCCTACACTCAACGGATCTAACGATAAAATTCATTAACTAGCTTCTTATATTAATATATTTATATATGTTACGAGTTAATAATACAATATACGAACCATGTTAGAAAGAAAGTTACACTCACTTTCATTTATTAATTGTTGTCCGGAGCCGACAGGTGGCGACACCGGACTCGCATCAATTTTAACGTTACGTGCACATCTGAACTTATAATAGAAAATTAATAGATAGCTATTGATCTTATCTAAGCAAGTGACGTAGAGTAAGTAAGCAATTTTGAGTAGGATAGTGGCCAAATTGTGGTCTAAACATATTTAATTTAAAATAACCATCTCAACTCGAGAAGAACTGGCCAACCCTGATGTTGGAGTTTTAAGACAACTTAAAGGCCTTTGACATGGTCTTAAGATTGGAGTAACTGACAATTTTACGTGCTCTTTGAAGCACGGTACCACTAGCAGCCTCTCATCCAAGTTGATTAACAATAGTAATGATTAATGTACTTTAAAATTCCAACTTGAAGATAAAGTACTTTCGTTCACTCAATTAATCATACATTATTGAACACTACTTAGTATATATAAGGCCATGAATAAAGGCAAGTACACATCTCTATTTCGTGGAAATAACTATTTAACATCCATATACCTAAGTGGTGTTTAGATTGGAATTTTACTGAGCTTCGGAAGTTGTGTTTTAAACGATACCAAATTATTGATTGATTGATCAATCCATGTACTGAATGATTTCATTCAATTGGAATCGAACGAATGAATGACCTAAGTTCAAATGATCATCGTCTATATTCGATGTTTCTATGTAAAGAGCTTTTGACTATTAAGATGTTTATTTAAAGACTCCATTTGATTAATATTTCCTAGAATCTACGAATTAAGATATTCAGAAAGAAATTTATTATTGCGGGATATTTCGGTATATCCATTAATTACAATGTGTAATATTTCAATGGTCATTTTAATAATTGCTTTCTAATCTATTAATGTATACACAATTTACTATATTTCAATTTCTAAAAATACGTTATGCTGTTTTTAGCGACTAACGTTCCGTCCCCGCTTCGCTTCGGTTTAACAACATTGTATGAGATTAAATAGGTGAAATTAAAGTTTTAGCATGCAGTGTCCCCACTGCTGGGCAAAAGCCCTTATTATCACATCACCCCCTAAATTATCATGTCGAAGATATCAGTACAGGAGGAGGATTAGGCGTAATCACCACGCTTGCCTATTGTGGTTTGGTGATCTGAAAAATAGGAAACATATTTTTGCTGGACCTGGGAATTGAACCCTGGACCTCAGTGGACCTCATGGCAGGCGAGTACATACCACTAGAGTCTAGTGGTCGGTGGTCTAGTGACTAGACCACCGAGGTGTTGTAGCTGTTAACGCATGTGCCACTCAGTCTAATAACGTCCTTAAATGTATTTGTCCTGTAAGTTCCTACAGGTCAAAGTGCTCACTAATCTACAGTGCAGTGATGATAAATAGGCACAACGAAAAGCAATAGCTCAAGTCAAAATACGATCGCGATGGAACATTACCATAAATACGTGATGAGGAGCAACACAAGGATGGAGATATGATTTACACTCTGCTCTGAACATAATTAAAACAGAAATGCATCCAAAGAGGCTCCCATTGAAGTTTTACGAGCTTCGTAGATGTGGATAGGTGTACAGTGCGTGACATTTCATGTGGTATGTAAGAAAGATGATGTTATATGTTTCGATTTGATATGTGGATTTGTAATCACTGTTAGGTTCTTATTTATGGCATGACCGACAATAAATAAGTTATTCGTTACAACTTCATTTCATTAATTTTAGTTTCACTGTATTTCAAATCCGCAAATAAAATAAATCATAAAATACTGTACTTACATAATCTATTCTATACTTTATTAAAGAGTCTAATCATTGCAGACTTATCAAACTCTACATGCGTTGAAGGACTGAAATTTCAATATCAATCCTTCAACGTATCTACATTATCCGACTGTATCCTATGCCTATTAATCAGCCGTGTATTGTACAGGCAGGCTGGCGGCGCGCGGTGTTTCATGTTAATTATTCAACTTGTGAAATAATAGTTCCATAGGTAATGGCGCTGCGGATTACTTTACCTTGTTGTTCATTAGTTTGCATTATGTACGTTTAATGCGCATCTAACCTAGTTTTAACATCCGTAGATTATAGAGTTCACATAAGTCATTCGTTACTTTTGTCAATGTGTAGAGCCCTATTATTTTTGCGTTTTTTACTACAGTGTACCAACATATATATCTCATACTATTTCATTTGTTACCTAGAACTAAATGGTACCAAAGACAAGCCCGTTGGCACAGTGGCAGTGAGAGCGCTTACTGTGTCGGGGGTTGCGGGTTCAATACCCGCCCGGAGTCAACAATATGTGCAGATATAGTTGTTGACGACGACGTCCGGGTGTCAATTATATATTCTTATAAAGTATTTGTGTTTGTATATGTAGTAGTATCAATGAATTAGATTCCAAAACACAAGCTTAGAGCTTACTTTGGGTCTAATCAACCGTGAGTGAATTTGTCCGGGTGTATTTATTTATTTAATGGGGCAGGTAAACTCATAACACCAGTCTTTACGTCACTCGGTTAAAAATATAAGAATCCATTACTCCAACTACTTACTTAAAACAAACTCTCTTCAGTCAACTTAATTAAATTAAAACACTGAAACTCTTCTGAATTCGGACGCGTCTCATAACGTCCTCAGCTAATAGTCGCAATGCTATTATTTCGTCCCGCAGTGTACCGCAGTGTCACTGACCTAGCCCGGACTAATTTACATACTTGAACACTTGGCTGCAAAAAATGTGGCATTCTCGAGAAATATTGTGTGAATCTAGTAAACTCATCACTAATCTAGTCACTTGTGAGGGACTGGGAGCGGCGACGGTGTGATCGTAGAGGTTTTAATGTGAGGGAATTTGTAGAAAGCAACTTAAATATAAGTGCTACTTAGGAGAGCTTTAAATAGTAACTTGCTGCCTTCTTCATAAACGCTCTCTACTAAAACACTGTTAGTGAGTGTTTTGTCTCTTTTGCTCTTTGGAAAATAGCGTATGTCAGAAAGGGACAAACCATTTGATAGCTAAAACGCTGCTAGTAAGCTTTTATGAATAAGGCCCTTACTCTTTTTGCGCCTTTTAGAGTTCAGACTGCTTGAGCGAGTTTGTAAGCTGGCGAATTGTAAACTTTATTTAACGACTAGCTGAGCCCCGCGGTTTCACCCACGTTGTACCCGTTCCCGGAATTTCGGGATAAAATGTATCCCATGTGTTATTCTGATGTGTAACCTATACAGGGCGACACAGAAGACGTAGTACAAAATAATTAATTATGGTTAGGTTAGTGACAAAGAACGTTATTCACTACATCACTAATTAAAATTCATCTAAATAACTTTTGCTAATTTTCTAACAAAATAATTTAATAAATTCCTGTAAGTTTGGTCACCCTATGGACGTTTGGTGACGTCATGTGACGTCATGTTAGTTATACTTATTAGGTACTTGTCACATTATCTAACGTAATCTCTGTGTGCCAAGTACCTAGTCAGTCGCCAGAAGTAATTTCTGATATCAATACACAAGTGAAAGATTTGGTAAAACAAATCAAATCATTTATTTACAAGTATGCAGTATCTTATTAAAACTTAAACATATTTCAACAAGTGCTCAAAATGGTCACCGCCTTCCACAACGCAAAGCTCTGCACGACGTCGGATGTTCCTCTGAACTCTACCGAGTACAAATTCGTTGGCTTTCACAACTTCAAATGCTTGTATAAACCGTGTTCTTTTGGGATAATCGGCTAAAACAATATCTTGGACTCGTTGAAAATGAAAAGGGTGCATTTTTTCAGATTGCAATTATCTCCAAATAAAAACTTGGGTTGTTCGGAATCGTGCCGCTGCTTCTCGGGTGCTTGCCTCAGGATTGCGGATAAAATATCTAAGTACTCGTGTTCGAAACTGTTCTGTGTATCTTGGTTGCCGGCCTCTGCCTTGGGCATGAATTGGAACAGTAAATTGCCCATAGTCCCTCAAATTTTGCACACAATTATTTATCAATTGCCGTGTGGGGATCGGACTCTCTGGGTAGAGTTCGTGAAAAAGAGCTTGCGTCTGCACCGTACTCCGCGACGTAAAATAAAATTCTACCATACGTAATCGTTGAATGTTTTCGAATGGATAAGGAGGTGGCATTATTATTAACGAATATTAAATTTTTTCCAATCTCCAAATTAAACTGATTAATCAATATTTTCTTGTTATGACAAGTAACTTCAACGATGTGTCATTTATTTTTAAATTATCAGTCATGATGATAAAGAAGGTGAGTGTTTACAACAAAGTAGTTTCAACCTTTTTGTTTTCCACAAAGTAGTTAGGGTAACCATGATGGGGTCACAAATAACGGAAATAATTAAAACAATGGTACAACGATTGCGATTATTTAAACAACACGAAACATAGTTCGGATTATTAGCACTAGGTAGGTAAGTTAGAAAAACATGTTTCGTATTACGTCTTATGTGTCACCCTGTATAACTGTAAAGTTTCAGCCAAATCCATTCAGTAGTTTTTGCATGAAAGAGCAACAAACATACATACATCCATACATCCATCCATACATACATCCATCCTCACAAACTTTCGCATTTATAATATTAGTAGGATACTCGCCGGGACTTGACGGCTTGCTGTTTGTAAACTATCTAAACGACGCCGAAGTATAAGTAATGACCAAATAATACTCGAACGGATGTTACATACATACAAACATTAAATCAAAATGTTGTAAAGTAATAAAGTTCTATTGGCAAATACTTATTTTGCAGTTGAATACGTTAGATGTCTAATTACGTATGTGCAATGTAGTGTAAATAATTGTGCTAAATGTTCATTGAAATCGGTTCAGTTTAGAATATCAAGTAGATTGAATGTGATTGAAATTTTGAATAACATGGGAACCTAGCTAGTAGGAAGAGAGATTACTTTTCTTAATTTTTTTCTTTCACTCAACTTTTTTTGTAGGAAGTATTATAATCATATCTTAATTCAATTCAATTTATTGTTCAATAAACATGGGTACAGGGTATTTACAAGGTGTTATAGTAATAGCAGTAACAGCCACGTTTCACCATGAAGGTATATGAACTTGTATCTTACTCTATTAGTTTAATTGGTAGTTAGACAGCGCGTTTAAACAAAAATCTAAATCTTCAGCTTAATCATATTAGTAAAACTAAAAATGTACTTTTATTAAAAACGGACCTTACTCAATAGGTGTACTTGCCAATAAGAATAGACGACTTGATATCACTAATCATTTCTTGCTTAGTTTTCACATTAACATTATATTTACCCATAAAGACTCGGCATAAGATACTTAATTGTAGATTTCTACCAGTTATCAGTGACTATCAAGTCCATTACAAACTTCAGAATAAGTTCTGAATAATCTGCTATTGATTTGCCTTTCGAAACAAACGTCCAAAGTAGCAAGTCATTTGAACGACTAACAATAATTTGCAATACTTTGCCGTTTGTTAAGATTCTGTCATAGCTACTGAAAGCTTTCGCAAATATTTCACTCTATGTGTACAGTGAGTTTAATAAGACATGGTTCTAGCTAATACCTACGAAATTATGTGTAAGTTAAATTAAAGTAAATCGGTTGTATTTTAAATACCTACCTGTTCCTTTTCACTAGTCAAAAACCCTTTTAGGTACCTATGTAATTTGCACCCTTTACTTACTTTTGGAATGTAAATTCAAAACAATTGAACAAATGAAACCTTTCACATAGTTAGGTGGTTCGTTTAAATTCAAAATACGAACTTACCTGTCAAAGTTTTGTTCAAATTCCGAACACTTCACAGAGATCTTAGAACTTCAATCACTTAGTTAAGAACTTTTTATGAAAACCTTTTCAACACTTTTCACTTAGCACATTTTGGGGGTTGTTTTGCATAAAGTAGTTCTAATACACGGTTGTAGACACCATTTTGTTGACTTATATGTGAGGATTCGATGTGTTTCGCTCGAGTGAAGAGGGCACAGACCTCTTGGCTGCGTGCGCCGGCGCCGACTGCCCGCCTCGCGGCGCGGTCCCGTTGCTTAGAACAAGTTCTCTCCGCATTCACGGTATTTCGTTATTATTCGTGACTTCTTTGTTATCAATAACGTTTCAGTTTCTATGAGGCTGCGGCTTTAGGTCACTTTATAGGTTAAGAATTTAGGCTTAATGCTACAGATTAAAGGTAAGGTATAGTCATGTATGGCTATGAAACTAGCGGAATGATTGCAGTTGACAATAAGCAACAAATCTTTTACAATATAAAGTTGGGCTTTGGGAATTGGTTTTGAACGGTATTTTTAGGGTTCCGTAGCCAAATGGCAAAAACGGAACTCTTCTAGATTCGTCATGTCTGTCCGTCCGTATGTCACAGCCACTTTTTTCCGATATGATAAAACCTATACTGTTGAAACTTGGTTAGTAGATGTATTCTATGAACCGCACAAAGATTTTTACAAAAAAATTAAAAAAAACAATACATTTTGGTGGTTTCTATACTGAAATCTGAAACTCAATTTTTTTTTTCATCAAACCCATACGTGTGGGATATCTATGGATAGCTCTTCAAAAACGATATTGAGGTTTCTAATATCATTTTTATCTAAACTGAATAGTTTGCACGAGGCACACTTAAGAAATCGGTAAAACGTGTGTTCAATCAACTCACATCTTCTAACTAATAGAACTACAAGAAGAAGTACTTCATAGGCGAGTCCAACTCGCACTTGGCCGCTTTTTTCAATTTAAAATAACTATTTCGCGAACTGAGTGGTTAAAACCTCTCTGCGGAACTGCCAAAATACTACTGATACCACTACCTTCTGTAGCATTTAAGAATATTGAATAAATCACGTCATATGATGATGTATTTTCCAAATTCTAAGCGCTATTGTTTAGACAAAATGATGCCAATGTTTTGAATAGATGACTAACAAAGTATACTGATGATGATGTTCACGTCTTGTTATCTCTTCAAAATAAAGAAGCTTCTACCGCATTCGGTTCACGTCACAAATCTGGACAGAATATAGAATACTAGCCACGAGAGAGCGCAGTAAGTACCTACATCGCTCATCGTAAGCCACCCACTATCGCTTCATTTCGATTAACAAAGTTTTAAATAATAAATACTTACGCAATAAAAATTTGTACATAATCATTTTTTTTATTAGTAGCGGTATGTGCACCCGCCGGCCAAGACTAAGGTCCCGGGCTCAATTCCCGGGTAGAGGGAAAAACATGTTTCCTTCTTTTTAAACATGGCTCGGGTTTCAGATCACCAACCCGCATTTGGCAAGCGTGGTGATTACGCTTAATCCTCCTCACTGCACTGATATCTTCAGTGAGATGAGAGGCCTTTGCCCAGCAGTGGAGATGAGAGGCCTTTGCCCAGCAGTGGGACAGGCATATGCTTTCTTACTTACTCTGTTGAAAACCAAATAAAAAAAACATTATTTTTTAGTTTAACGTGAATATACTAACTGACAGACATCATACATAATCCATGTTATTTAACATAACACATGTTATTTACACTTCTCTATTTCGTGGTTACATGTACCTATAAAACTACTTACTACTTATGAAAACTTTTAATTGGCTTTATTTATATGTCTTTTTATATATCTAGTACCTAGTTTCTAAATTAAAATACAATCAAACATATTACATAAGGCCGATATAAATACAGTAATCTAAGACATCTTTCTCATCTAAGATAGTTTATTAAGATAGGCAATTGAAAAGAATTTGTGGAAACGATTAACAGATTATCAGCCTTTTTAAATTCTCTTTGCCCTTACATTAATAAGAAGGGTTCCTTCGTTTACCACACCACGTGTGAGGGCCTCGGTAATAAGTAGGCGTATAAAAGTTCTCTAATTTCAAATACTTTACGAAAAGCCTAAGAATAATATTTGAAACCCATCCAAAGCCATTTCCAAGGTTTTTCTCAAATAAGTATTTTCAATATTTATATTGCTCCCAGTTTTTCAATTGAAATGGGCATATCTTATTACGCGAGTAACTTTACTCGTAAGGAACAAAAGGAATACCTAAAAAGGAAAATTATTAAATTATTTGCGAATGTTGCCAGCAGCCAGGAGCCTCGCGAGCAGACGAGTTGGGTTAACCTTCACGGTATCTGAGGTCTGCCCACACATGGGCCACTTAATCAAGATTAACATTTTATTGACCTTCAAAATATAAACCTCATATTTCCTTGGCAAAATCATGGCTAAGAATAGCCCAAAAAGTCGAAAAGAATTAATTCTAAATTGATTCACTGTTCCTATTGGGATGGGGCTATGATGTTCCCTAGCTACCTACAAAACATATTTGTAAGTGCGAACTGTAAAATTAGGAGCCACAACATAAACTAATTGTAGGATAGAGCTAATTATCAATGTCTTTGTAAAAAATCTTGTCAACTCCGTAAAATAGAACCAAGATTAGGTTTTATTCCTACCTAGGTTTTATCTAGATTATTCCATCGAAAATAACAAGGACCAATAGTTAATTCAACCACTGAATACCGTGGAATATAAAATCGTCCAAGGTATACGCTCCGTATATATTACGGTACAAGTTACTAAGTTAGGTAAAAACACCTACTTACGCCTCCGACTCATACCCCGATTATCCGTGATGGATGCGGCCCCACGTGCCTCTGACAGCGAATACATTATATTTTCTTTTTCAAATGTCTACGCCATTATATTCGGAACAGCTGAGATCGATGGCACAAACTTCAGTTTATTTAGATTTGCAGGTGGGTAACGTTAGTTGGTAACTTTGTACATAATAGCGTAAAAAGCGCTACACTATGTACCTACCTATCTAAGAAATAAGGGACATTATCAGAACGGGAGGACACGTTACATCATCACTTTCGATGTTTGATTGTAAGATTTCGATCGTTTAAGTCCTAGGACTATAACTGAGAAGTCTGAAAACTTGGACAATAGTATACTAATTACAGATGAATGGTTACAAACAGGTTTAGAGAAACGTAGGACTTAGCCTACTTCCTTTGTCCTTAGGCAACAAAGGAATCAAATGGCATAGATACAAATACATATTCTGAGCCTGGTTTGAATACCTACATTATATTCAAAGATACATTTATCACTGATAGCTAAATAATAAGAGCTTTATAAGGATTAGAATAAGTTCCATAGTATTAGGACATTAGGTACTCAGTCGATAGCAGCTAGCTCACCTGGAGGCACCAAGTTTCCTCATCAATCAGTGTTGCCATATTAAAGTGAGCAACTTACCCTAAGTTCGCGCAAAAGGAAACTTATTACCTGCCAGTATTAAATTTTTATTTTAATACTCTGTGGTAATGTTTACCATGCGTCTTTATGATGGCAATTTAAAAGTTTGCCTTTTAGCACCGCATTATGAGAGCGTTATTTTATCAATAACTGAAGTTATACTGTGAAACTTTTATCATATTCACACGAAGAATATTATAATATTTCATAGTATTCTACGCACAACTTGGAATGTCACATCTAAACTGTCTAAACATATTTTTCTAATGAGCCCCTCTTAACCGGTACGTATAGGAATGTCACGTGACAGTCACATTATCATAACATATTCTCATAAATTGTCATATAGATAGACCATCGAAATGTTACATTTTTTAGGCCTAACCTTGCGTTTTTTAGAGGACGCAATTTTATTTTTTTGATGTGTAGGGGGGGTCAGTATAAAGCTAAAAACAAGTTTGTGGGGTCGCCACCCTTGTCCCACGGCCGCCATCTTGAAAATAGGGGTTGAAATGGTTTTTACGATATATCTCTTAAACTATTAATTTTTTTTTAAAACATTGTTAACAGTTTTGTTGCAAATTAAATTCTCTACAACTTTAGTCCCGTAACTTTTTGTCGTAGAACTATAAATAAAAAAGTTATAAGCGAAAATGTTCAGAAATTCGAAAAGTAAAAATAAAAGACATAAGGGACATTACAGCTGCTGCTGATCCTAATACCGATCTATCGAAGGTCGTAGTTCGATTAGGTGGGTTCCATTTGCTCATAATATGTCGTTCATAGGTGCGATTGGATATATCATGTCTGGTAGTGGACTCGAGGATATCTTCAAATTAAGTTATGCTGAGAACTGTGTACAGCACATAATGTCATGCTTATGGTAGGGCTGTACATGCCTATGGTAGGGCTTTATGTGCTTATTTGCTAGTGCATTTATCAGTAACAAAAATAGTTATGGATTCCATAGAATTTACAGAAGAAGAACGAGATTTTCTGGATGATAATAGTACTATAAATGAGCACGTACAGCCCTACCATAAGCATGTCCAGACATTATGTGCTGTACACAGTTCTCAGCATAAATTAATTTGAAGATATCCTCGAGTCCACTACCAGACATGATATATCCAATTGCACCTATGAACGACATATTATGAGCAAATGGAACCCACCTAATCGAACTACGACCTTCGATAGATCGGTATTAGGATCAGCAGCAGCTGTAATGTCCCTTATGTCTTTTATTTTTACTTTTCGAATTTCTGAACATTTTCGCTTATAACTTTTTTATTTATAGTTCTACGACAAAAAGTTACTAGACCAAAGTTGTAGAAAATTTAATTTGCAACAAAACTGTTAACAATGTTTTTAAAAAAAATTAATAGTTTAAGAGATATATCGTAAAAACCATTTCAACCCCTATTTTCAAGATGGCGGCCGTGGGACAAGGGTGGCGACCCCACAAACTTGTTTTTAGCTTTACACTGACCCCCCCTACACAACAAAAAAATAAAATTGCGTCCTCTAAAAAACGCAACCCCAAATGTAACTTTTCGATGGACTAATAGTAGACAATCCGTTACATAGAATGCGAAGCGATTGCCAGTTGTTTATTTATAGGGATGGTAAACTCTTTTACATTGGACTGTTACTTAAATTAAATAACTAAGTAGGTACCTTCTTTAAGACTACTTTAATGAAATAACTTAACTTTCTTACACACAATCTTAGGTACTAACAGAATCGGTATAGAGTGTTTTATGAGTACTAAAATCACCGAATTCTAGCAATGGACCGTTAACAAAGTCGTAAATCTAATAAATTACCGCCGTGCCTTGGTCTAGACTACCGTTAGGTATTAGCCTAATTAATGTCGTTCAGTGCACAATGCAAATGTAAGCTTAGCTTATAAAACTAATGTTAACGTAAATCATTTTTATTGCTTATAAATTGTTTGAGTTTGCATGCCTTGGGTAAGTATCGAGTTGAAGTTGAACCTAGTAAGTAAGCGATTAAGTTAGGTATCAGGATTAAGTGGTTAGAGTAGGAAGATAACTGTGATTAATGGTCTTTTCGACATTATCCACCATTACGTCGTATGGATAAAGAAGGATATTTAGTTTTACAGTATTTTAATATGTTTAAGTATCCGCATAGGTCCATTAGGCGTAAATAATTTCCTTCCTAGCTTTGTCGTAGTTGAAATATAATGTTGTCTATCCAAAATTAATCTACAAAATATCATCATAACAAATCCATTACGAGTATACCCGATCCCTAGGGACCTATTACTTTCTTGGGTGGGCCTTAGGGCAAGCTAATGCCTTTTTTGCCCAAAGGTAAATCCGGGCCTGTATCCCAGTCTTAAATCAATGCAATGCAATGAAGATTATAGCCGTAATCAGTGATCACAACGCAGAGCGCTCACCCAAAGCCGCAGATTAACAAACCAGGCACACAGATTCGCCGCTAGCTATCCGCTAATGAGCCGCGCTCCACGCTTTCCCGCCGTTTAATTTGCCGCGTGTTTCGCGGGATGGAGACGGCCATACTGATTATTTATTGATGCACATTCCAAGACGCTGCTTTGTAGTCCACGGGCAAACAGACGCCGTGAGAAAATGGACGCTTAGTTAAGTAGGTACGTTGGAATCGCTCATGCGAAAATTATTAAGTACCTAGTTGCTTGTTGAGTAGTTAGCAACTCAAAGTACTAGAAAATACATTACCCAGCTAATTAAAAACCGCGGCCACTGTACCTACTTACTAGCTTAAATACTATAGAGTTAATAACAAGAAGTAAATTATTACTTAACCCTTAGAGCGTTTCCACATTATCCGATCCGATATCGGTATCGGACGCCGATCCGATATCGGGGAAAGTAAAATGTATGAAATATGTACCTGTCTTTCATATTGTCCGGCCCGATATCGGATATCGGAGCCGACACCGATATGCTGGCGGCACCATCGGACGCCCGTGAGCCATCGGACGATAATGTTTGTATGTGTGCTATACGTGTATCTAAATTGTCTCTGTGTGCGTAGAGCCCGATGCTAGTTTACTAGTTTGGTTGTCATAATTAAAAAACTTTCTAGGTGCGTTTTGTAGCTTGCTAAAAATAGTATAAAATGCTCCCTCTGAATATCTAGCTTCCACAATGGGATGTATCCAATACTGTCTGTGGTGTGGACAGATCTTTTTTTGCGTCTCGAATATAATAGATACAGCAAATAAAGTTTTCTATTATAGTCTGCCATGATGACCTGCCCGCACTAAGCTATCGAGCAAATGGCCGTATCGGAACGATTTTATCGGAAATATGTGAAAATAGCACATGGTGTCTATCGGCTATCGGATATCGGCTATCGGCGTCCGACACCGATATCGGATCGGATAATGTGGAAACGCTCTTACTCTCACTTAAATAATAATACTTTAGTCAGTTACCTTTGCAAAAACTATCATTGAAGAACGATTAGAATATATCATCACTACATAGTATAAAACAAAGTCGCTACTTTTTTCGGTTTGTTTGTCTGTATGCTTAAATCTTTAAAATTACGCAACGGATTTTGATGCGGTTTTTTGTAATAGGTAGAGTGATTCAAGAGGAAGGTTTATATGTATAAAAATTCCCGAAATTCCCACGGGAACGGGTACAACGCGGGTAAAACCGCGGGGCGCTGCTAGTAATATATAATCATTAGCCGCGGCCCGCGGTTTCACCCGCGTTAGGTCCGTTCCCGTGGGCATTTTGGGATGAAAAATAGCCTTACCGTTGAATGTAGTTATCGATTACGAAAATAATTATTCAAATTGGATTGGTAATTCTCAAGGTTAGCTCGAACATATACACTTACAAAGCTCTTTATAATATTAGTATAGATAATGCAATCGTTTCGTTTATGCACACGCGTGCCCAGCCAGCCTAGGGTAACAGCAGCACAGAAACAGCAGTTCAGGGATACTGCACTCCTCTCTTCTCATTGACCAACAATAATAATTATTGTAGAAGTCATAAAAAACTATTCACTAATCTGCAATTTATTAATAAATCTTGTACATGGAGGGAGGAGAATTCAAACCAATTTCCATAATCATCCGTCAATCACTGTCAGAAAATTCACTTCTGTCAAGTTCAATTTTATTTGATGTTGCTGTCACTATCACTGTCAAATTTAGTGAAGTGATGAACAAAATCATTTGTTGTGATGTGATAGCTACTGTTCACCAATTTTGATTGTAAAAATAAAAATAGGTAATGCTTTTGCTTTGTGAATTTGTAAATACTAAACGGTGATAAGATGATAATTAACACAGTATTTGATTAACTTTATTACAGTATTATCAATTTGTTAACAAAGTTTTAATGGAGATCAAATTGTTATAAATGTATATATCTCAGCAACTATCAATAATCACAGGATTCTAGTATTGTTTTTATCCAGAAAAAACTACACAAGAAACAATGTCGACGTTATTAACTGCAGATTGGTTCCAATTGGATACCTATTACAGGTAAAGTTTATTAATAATAAGTGTAAAATATCCTCTTACCCTCCCCAATCAAATGCATACAAATTGTAATAATGTTATGGCCATACCTACGATTTCTTTTCCTGACTAATGAGTATATCTTATTTAATTATTTGTATACTTTGATATTTATAGCATGAATAACATATAATTCCAACAATATCATTACAAAACATACAAACACATAATTATTATTATATCCATTAGTTAATATGTTTTCTCTATTTTCAGGAAGTTTGATCTGTACAGTAACATGGACTGGGCAGTCAATGAGAGTCTAGACAATATGATAGTGAGTGGGGCACCTTACGGGGGGCCTATAGCCACCATCAGAGACCGGAAACAGATCAAAGTAACATCGTCTACAAAACCTGTTATTACTATTTACAATTGTGCGGGCACTATCTTATCTAAGATATTGGTGAGTTTGTGTTTGTAAAGAATCTGATGTTCAACTTCAATACATGGTCTAATATGTATTTATATTACATACCTATTAGAGATATTAAACATTAGATATAAAAATATAAATCAAATGTGCTGAACTCCGTTTTACCATTAATCAGTTTTAAGCTTTGCTCTTTAATAACAGTTTAACAAGTTAACAGTAATAATTACTTATATACTCTGTTTGTTAAACTTGATTGTAATGTTTTTAGTAAAAAAATTACTTGGTATGGAAATTAGTGGGGTACAGTTAAATGAAAATTTCCTTGAAAATGTGGAATTGTGACTATTAGTTTAGTAGGTTTTTCTTATCTATTTATTCTCATATTTTTAATTATTAATTCAATAATTGCATAAACCCCTGACCAATACCGTATATCAATTAATTTATCAGTGGAACAGCGGTGTCCTGATCCACATTGGCTGGTCTGACGCGGAGCAGCTGCTCTGCATCCAGGAGAGTGGTGATGTCCTCATCTATGACATCTTCGGAGCCTACCAGAAGACATTCAACTTGGGGCAGGAAGTTAGGGACACTAAGGTTAACTATTCTTCTTCCATTATGATCTTAAAAACCTAAAGTATAGTTCTATTGAAATTGATATTAAGATACTTGTGACATAATTGACAAGCCGGTTGGCACAGTGGCAGTGAGAGTGCTTACTGTGTCGGGGGTTGCGGGTTCGATTCCCGCCCGGAGTCAACAATATGTGAAGACATAGTTGTTGGCGACGACGTCTGGGTGTCAATTATATATTCTTATAAAGTCTTTGTGTAGTATAATAATATGTAATAGTATCAGTTAGTTAGATTCCATATTACAAGCTTATAGCTTAGTTTGGGTCTAAATAACCGTGAGTGAATTTGTCCAGGTATATTTATTTTATTTTATTTATAATTATGTCTGAAGAATTGTGCTAAATTTGTATAGATTGGTTAGTTAGTAATGAAACTTTGAATGCTAATCAAGTTACAAACATGTTAATATTTGGTACAGATAGTCTAGAATTCTAGATATTTTATTGATTTAATAATCCTTTGTTGTGGGTCAAAACAGGCTGAAAGTAATGATTAAATATAAGGCATAATAAATTGAATGTCTAAACAAATAAACTGTCAGTTAGTATAAATTGTTTGTGTTTCTCTAGGTGTGCAAAGCGCAGCTGTTCCCGAACAAGCACGGCGTGGGGCTGGGAGTCATCACCACCACCAACCGGATGTTCATTGTGAGCAATGTCTCCGAGCCCAAGTGCAGACCCGTGCCTGATTTACCAAGTGAGTCATGGACTTCACTAATATCACAATATGAAAAAAATAAGTCTGAGTGCATTGTATATGATTGTAAATGGATTGTAAATATTAAATATGTATGCGTGATCATGTACCAATACCCATGGCATTGAATTATCTCAGCTCAGCACTATCTTGAGGCTTTTTATTTGTCTGAGACCACAGCATTACACCATCCTACTATATATTTATAAATGTTTGTTACTCTTCATGGGAAAACTTATCAGTTTTAGATTATTAACTTTACTACAATACTTATAGCTATAGCATTTAAATTAAAAAACACTTTTTATCTCGGAAGTCCCACGGGAACGCAAATACAATTGTATAACACAGTGTATAAGGCAATAAAATACATATACCATTTATAAATATATGTTCCAGGAGCGAACGAGCCCATATCAGCGTGGTGCGTGGTCAACTCTGCGTTCATCGTGTGTCGAGACAAAGAGATATTCAAGTGCCAACTAGCGGAGACCAGAGCTATATTGATGGTAAACCTGAAGAAATTATTATTTTTTTGTATTAAGGAGCTAACCTCTGGAATTCACGAGAAAGTATGTTTTTTTAATAACGGAATTCCCACGGGAAGAGCCGAAAACCGCGATGGGCCGTTAATTAATTTGTAAACAAACTTGGAACTTTAAATGTAGTAAAATCTGTCTAGTAACATTCGTTACGAATTCCTACTATGGGATAGAACCTTATTGTATTAGAACCTTAATTTCCGTCTTAATAGCATGACGAGTAAACAATATGTGAAGACATTTGTTCAATTATATGTTCTAATAAAGTGTTAATTGTGGACGTAAGTAGTAGTATCAGTTAGATTTCATAATACATAGCTTAGAGCTTACTTGGTAAGGTTTGGGTCTAATTAACCGAGGTATTTTATTTAGTATTAAATAATAATACTAGCCGCACCCCGTGGTGTTCCCGGGTTGTACCCGTTCCCGTAGTAATTTCGGGATAAATGTATCCCATGTGTTATTCTGATGTATGACCTATAGTATAAGGGTCATGCCTGTGTCCAAATCTGACCAGTAGTTTTACCGTGAAAGAAATCCATCCTCACAAACTTTCGCATTTATAATATTAGTAGGATATCAGCAGCCCTACAACAAGGCGTAACATTAGTTCCTTTCCGTTCCAGCGTCCCGCTATAAAATGCCCGTACACCCAAGTACTATCGATAGTGGCGTCGCAGAACGGGAACCACCTCGCTCTGTTCACGGACTCGGGCCACCTCTGGATCGGCTCCTCCGACTGCAAGACCGCCTACTCGGAGATCGACACCGGCTTCATAAAGCAGCCTAAGTGTTTGATGTGGTATGTATTCAATGGAGATTGGTAGGTATAGAATGACTTGATGTGGTATGTATTGAAAGGAAATTGGTATAGTATACAATCACCCGGCAAACGTTGATTTGCCTAAAAAAAATAAAAAATGTTAAGGGTGGACAACCTTTAACATTTAGGAGGATGAAAAATAGATGTCCGATTCTCAGACCTACCCGATATTTATTTAAAATTCGCTATTTGTCAAGGTTTCTCCACGCAACATCATTAGTGCCGTAGTAATTTGGGAATAAATAATCCTGATATTACCTATGTCATTGACAATCCATACCTACTTGTGTGTGAAAAAAAAACGAATTCCAATTAAAAATATACATTTATAAAACCTGAGATTAAATTCTATAGTAGAAAGTCACATCTCAATCAACTTTACCACATAGACCTCAAATTACTTCTCAGGTGCGGATCCCAAGCCATAATCGGCCAGTGGGACGACTCGCTCAACATGTTCGGCACGCGCGGCGCGTCCTACTCCACGCCGTACGACTCGCCCTTCTACCTGATCCAGGAGATGGACTGCGTGCGCGTCGTGTCGCAGTACTCGCACGAGATCGTGCAGAAAGTGCCCTTCGTGCTCGAGAAGATATTCAGGATCAACAGCACGGCCGCGGGGAGCTATCTCTTGGAAGCTTCCAGACAGTTCCAGGTATAGAGATAGAAAATAATGTCTTGTGTGGAATTTATTCAGTATAAATATTAAGTTATATTTTGTTAAGAAAGGTGTTGGAGTGTTAAACATGATATTTAATTTTGTTATGAGAATATGAAGAAATTTATAAGGTCACTGACCCGTATATTCAATAAAAAGGCAAAGACTCTAAAAGTTGGGTTATGCATAAAAGGTCACTGACCCCGATAGTCAAAGTTCGGTCTTGAATAAAAAGGTCATTGACCCGATAGTCAAAATTGGATCTTGAATAAAAAGGTCATTAACCCCGATAGTCAAAGTTCGGTCTTGAATAAAAAGGTCATTGACCCCGATAGTCAAAGTGGGATCTCGAATATAAAGGTCACTGACCCCGATAGTCAAAGTTCGGTCTTGAATAAAAAGGTCATTGACCCGATAGTCAAAATTGGATCTTGAATAAAAAGGTCATTAACCCCGATAGTCAAAGTTCGGTCTTGAATTAAAAAAGGTCATTGACCCCGATAGTCAAAGTGGGATCTCGAATATAAAGGTCATTAACCCCGATAGTCAAAGTGTGATCTTGAATAAAAAGGTCATTGACCCCGATAGTCAAAGTGTGATCTTGAATAAAAAGGTCATTGACCCCGATAGTCAAAGTGGGGTCTTGAATGATAAGGTCAGTAACCGTTATAACCAAATTTCTTATACTTAAATAGGTCGGTCTATCCTTTGTCCTGTTAATTCCCACTTAACTTTTAACACTGTGATAATAAGGTGATCGTTGTGTAACAGAAGCGCAGCCACCGCGCCGACGAGTACATCCGGCTGGTGAAGCCGGAGCTCGGCACGGCGGTGCAGGACTGCATCGAGGCGGCGAGCCTGGAGTTCAGCCCCGACGTGCAGAAGCTGCTCGTGCGCGCCGCGCAGTTCGGCAAGAGCTTCCTCGCCGACTACGAGCTCACCGACGCCTACGTCAACACCTGCAAGAAGCTGCGCCTGCTCAACGCCATCCGCGACAGGAAGGTGGCCATACCGCTCACCTCGGTGCAGTATCCTTTTCGTGATCGTGATGATGATGAGTTAGGTGGTTGACGTTTTAGCGGGTTTTGAGGTGTAATTTTTATGAAAATTTCATGTAAATGAATAAGGTAAGTTCAAATCAAACGAATTAAAGGAAGATTAATTGATTCATGAGCGAAACCTGCCTATAAAAGTGGCTCCAATATTTTTACTGATATAATAAAGCTTATGATTTTTTTTCGGTTTCTTTAAACGGACAATTTGCTAGAAATACCAGTTCGATTCGAATATTTTTTTTCGCATTAAATAGCCATATTCATGAGGAAGGATAAATCTAATTTTCACGAGAATGGGCACAACGAGGGTAAAACAGTGGGTCTGTTAGAATAGAGTAGGGTCCTGCAGTGGTCTGCACATAGTGTTCCTTAGCGAGTCAGACTGGAGGCGCTGGGCGGGCGCTGGGTGGTGGTGCGCGTGACGTGGCGGCGCCTGCACGCGCTGGCGGCGGCGCTGGCTGCGCACCTGCAGCTGCCGCACGCCGCCGCCGCCGTGCGCGCGCACTGGGCCTGCTACAAGGTACGTGACGAGGCGGCGCCTGCGCGCGCACTGGGCCTGCTACAAGGTACGTGACGAGGCGGCGCCTGCGCGCGCACTGGGCCTGCTACAAGGTACGTGACGAGGCGGCGCCTGCGCGCGCACTGGGCCTGCTACAAGGTACGTGACGAGGCGGCGCCTGCGCGCGCACTGGGCCTGCTACAAGGTACGTGACGAGGCGGCGCCTGCGCGCGCACTGGGCCTGCTACAAGGTACGTGACGAGGCGGCGCCTGCGCGCGCACTGGGCCTGCTACAAGGTACGTGACGAGGCGGCGCCTGCGCGCGCACTGGGCCTGCTACAAGGTACGTGACGAGGCGGCGCCTGCGCGCGCACTGGGCCTGCTACAAGGTACGTGACGAGGCGGCGCCTGCGCGCGCACTGGGCCTGCTACAAGGTACGTGACGAGGCGGCGCCTGCGCGCGCACTGGGCCTGCTACAAGGTACGTGACGAGGCGGCGCCTGCGCGCGCACTGGGCCTGCTACAAGGTACGTGACGAGGCGGCGCCTGCGCGCGCACTGGGCCTGCTACAAGGTACGTGACGAGGCGGCGCCTGCGCGCGCACTGGGCCTGCTACAAGGTACGTGACGAGGCGGCGCCTGCGCGCGCACTGGGCCTGCTACAAGGTACGTGACGAGGCGGCGCCTGCGCGCGCACTGGGCCTGCTACAAGGTACGTGACGAGGCGGCGCCTGCGCGCGCACTGGGCCTGCTACAAGGTACGTGACGAGGCGGCGCCTGCGCGCGCACTGGGCCTGCTACAAGGTACGTGACGAGGCGGCGCCTGCGCGCGCACTGGGCCTGCTACAAGGTACGTGACGAGGCGGCGCCTGCGCGCGCACTGGGCCTGCTACAAGGTACGTGACGAGGCGGCGCCTGCGCGCGCACTGGGCCTGCTACAAGGTACGTGACGAGGCGGCGCCTGCGCGCGCACTGGGCCTGCTACAAGGTACGTGACGAGGCGGCGCCTGCGCGCGCACTGGGCCTGCTACAAGGTACGTGACGAGGCGGCGCCTGCGCGCGCACTGGGCCTGCTACAAGGTACGTGACGAGGCGGCGCCTGCGCGCGCACTGGGCCTGCTACAAGGTACGTGACGAGGCGGCGCCTGCGCGCGCACTGGGCCTGCTACAAGGTACGTGACGAGGCGGCGCCTGCGCGCGCACTGGGCCTGCTACAAGGTACGTGACGTGGCGGCGCCCGCTCCGCCGGGGCGGGGGAGTATGTCGCCTTAGCTGCAGGCACCGCTGGGTGTGGGAATTCCGGCTCCTTCCTTTCACTAAGGGACGTTTAATTGTCGTCCCTTCTTCGGAGCGAGGTCCCACGGAGGCGGGTGGCGTGTTATGTGTCTGAGCGTGTCGGCCGGCAGACGCGATGAGGGGCGCCGTCTCCGTATTTGCTAATGCTAGCTGTCGGTGTGGCTGGAGAAGCAGACATATTGGCATGCCGAGAGGTAGCCTCGCTACTTCAGCCTAAGCCGTAGACTACAGAACTCGGATGGGATTTAGTGGGTATTACCCAGCACGAGATGATTCCCGTAGTAAATTGTGCCGGGTTGAGTCCCACATATTTCGATTGTTTCCGTAAGCAACTGGGGACGCGCAAAGGCATTCTCCATCCATAAAATAAAGTAGTGCCGTGGTGGTCGCAGGTGAGCCAGCCGCACGTGGACGCGGAGGCGGCGGCGCGCGACATCGGCGCGCGCCTGCGCGGCGTGCCCGGCGCCTCCTACACCGCCGTGGCCGTGCGCGCCGCCGAGCGCGGCCGCAAGGCGCTCGCCATTAAGGTAACCGCCCCACAACTCACACAGGGACTTTGTAACTCAGGAACTTTGTCACCCAAATTTTTTGGAACCTATGGTGTTGATGACCCTCGCCGCTCCCCGTTGCGCAGATCCTGGAGTACGAGAGCCGCTCGTGGCTGCAGGTGCCGCTGCTGCTGTCGCTGGGCGAGTGGCGCGCGGGGCTGGCGCGCGCCGCCGCCGCCGGCGACACCGACCTGCTGCAGCGCGCGCTGCTGCACCTCAAGGAGCACATGGCCAACCACGAGTTCGAGGTTCATCATCGATCATATTTCAACAATAGCGTCTGTTCCGTCCCGGTCCGCCCTGCACTCTCATCGGTCAAATTGGTCCTCGTCTCCATTATATTCAGCTCTGCCACAACAATCAGATACAATATCCACACAATAACACGACTTAGCCCATTCCAACCGATTCGCCGAATCATTCTGCCACCCAACCGACTCAATAAAATTTTTCAGAAAACCATCCGCGCGTTCCCGCTGGCGCTGGCGCTGTACATCAAGCACTGCGCGAGTCACAACCGCGAGGCGCTGCGCCAGCTGTACGACGAGTCGGACCAGTTCGCGGGCCAGGCCGCCACTCACCTGCACGACGCGCTGCACTCCACCAACCCCGGGAGCATCGAGGCCTCTCTCATCTCGGCCAGGGAGTGCTACAAGAAGGGCAAGATGGATCTGGGTGAGTGGACTGATGGCCCGGCTCATTCCACCGTGGCGTAGTTTGACTAAGCGATGTTACTTCATTGCGATTGTTAAGCAACGTGTAGCTCGACCCCTACTTGGATGGGTGGCCGATGGTGGCATTTCTATCCGACCGGTACCGTGCTTCGGAGGGCACTCGATCTTACTTACTTTATTCCGCCCCGTTCGTTACAGTCACCTCGTACTTGGCTTCTTCTCTATCGCCGATAATTGTTTGTGATGCAAACGACGACACAACTGAACGATTAAACATCGCAACGGTTCCTGTTCATCGAAGCCTTTACAACCTAAGCAGTCGAGCTCTGAACAATGAAAGTGTTGGAACGTTTGCAGGTGTTCAGATCTGCGAGGAGTCGCGCAAGCTGTGCCGCCAGCAGTCCAGCCTGCAGGAGACGTACGGCGCCGCCTTCGTGGGGCAAGCGCTGCACGCCACCGTGCGCGAGCTGCTGCGGCGCGGCGAGCACCGCCTGGCCGACAAGCTGCGCCACGAGTACCGCGTGCCCGACCGCCGGTGAGCGCGTGCCGCCGTGCCACCGCGGGCGGATGGGTGTTTGTTACTCTTTCACGAAAAAACTACTTGACGGATATGGATGTAACTTGACAGTAATATAGGTTATACATCAGAATAATACTTGGGATACATTTTACCCCGAAATTCCCGCGGGAGCGGGTACAACGCGGGTAATACCGCGGGGCGCGGCTAGTCATTAATACGGGGGGTTTTTAAATCAGTCGGTAGTGGCAAGTCTGATACAGGAAAGATACGAAGATCTTTTCTTAAAAACCATGCCATTCATAATATTCATTTATTCTATAAACTTGCCACGCCCGGGAATTGACCCAGGTAAAATGTGACGCTCTGTATTTTTACTGTGTCAATAAATACCTAGGTCAATTATAAACGAATGTCTTGTATACAATATTTTTTCTTCCTTGTCCCAAAATGTGGACCAATGACGTCGATATTCCAGCCGAAGATTGCTCCTGGAAAAAAAAGTTATTGATTTTATAACTTACCCCATCTCTAAACCTTTTTCCTCTTCAGGAGTAGTCTCTTCGACTGGAAAAATTACGATATTGGTCCAAATTTTTAGACATGTAAAAATAATAGAGTATAGTTCCGATGCATCCCCACCCTATTGACCCGTACGTTGGCGAGGCCAGGTACTGGTGGCTGCGCATCCTGACGCTGGCGGAGCGCGGCGAGTGGGAGGAGCTGGAGAAGCTGTCGCGCAGCAAGAAGTCGCCCGCGGGCTACGAGCCCTTCGTCGACGCGTGCCTGCGGCTCGGCGAGCGCGCGCAGGCGCGCCGCTACCTGCCGCGCTGCCGCGACGACATCCGCGTCAAGTACTACGTCAAGGCGGGGTGAGCACAGTTAACCAGATCAATGTCCCCATACTTATTATATAACAAACTACGAAAAAGCTGTAGTTTGTATGTAATACCAACATACAGTGATTCAAGAGAAAGGTTTGAGAGTACTTTGGGAGTATCGTCCCACTGCTGGGCAAAGTCTCCCCCAAACGCTTCCAACCGTCCCTGTCCTTGGCGATGTCCCACCACTTGCCGTCAAAGGAGACAATGTGGTCGTCCCAGCATGCGCCGCGCCCGGCCCGCGGGGGCGGCGCGCCCATCTCTCCGATGCACCCGCGCCCCGCCCGCCCCCGGCCCGCGGGGGCGGCGCGCCCATCTCTCCGATGCACCCGCGCCCCGCCCGCCCCCTCCCACTTGAACCGGCCGGCTTTGGCACCGACATCGGTGATGCCGGTGAGGGGAACGCAGCGTGGAGTTTCGCACTCACTCGATTCGAACTCTATTTCCTACAGTTACAATTAAAGTTATATAATTCCCTGTGTTCAGTTACCTAGAGGAGGCGGGCGAACTGGCGCTGGCGCAGCGCGACGAGGCGGCGCTGCTGTTCGTGCTCAACAAGTGCCCGCTGGCCGACGGGCACACGCGCAACAAGATCAACGCGATGCTGCAGCAACTCAACAACAAGTAGAACTCAGTGACTGGCCTAAACAGACATATACCGCCTTATTCATAAACGCTCTAACTAAAACACTGTTAGTGAGTGTTTTGTCTCTTTTGCTCTTTAGAAAATAGCGTAAGTCAGAAAGGGACAAACCATTTGATAGCTGAAATGCTGCTAGTAACAGTTTATGAATAAGGCCCCTACAATCTATTTCTTAAGAGTTCAGTTTGAAACCAACTGAGCCCACGTACGCAACGAATGCAACGCATTATGAACTAGAATGATTCCCGAAATTCCCGCGGGAACGAGTACAACGCGGGTAACACCGCAGGACGCGGCTAGTATAATATTATACACCACGCTACGTACGATAAGTATATTTCTAAGTGATTCAATTTCATAATAATTGAATAACCTAGATGTCGTTGCATCGTTGTATACGTTGCGTACGTGGGCTCAGTATGTCTTTACCATTATAATCACTACATAGTATAAAATAAAGTCGTCTCTGTTTCGTGTCTGTTTGTCTGTATGCTTAAATCTTTAAAATTACGCAACGAATTTTGATGCGGTTTTTGGTAATAGGTAGAGTGATTCAAGAGGAAGGTTTTTATGTATAAAAATTCCCGAAATTCCCACGGGAACGGGCACAACGCGGGTAAAACCGCGGGGCGCTGCTAGTCTGAAATAATGATCGCGAATTTCCAACCAGACAATTAATATAAAGAAATAGTGATGAGGAGGAAGTATAGAAGGAATTAATTATTGTCTCTGGTTGGAAATTCGATCATATTAGTTTAGATTTGAACTGTTTTAAAAAGAAATAGGGTATAGAGGAAGTTGGTCGGCTAATTATTCTGTTCTGCTACTGAACGTATTCCCTAAACACGACTGTGAGATAAGATAACATACTGTGAGTTGATTGGTGGTAATTTCAAATGTTCTACCAATCAGTGCATACCAATCAGAGTATTTTACTAAGTGTATTATATAAAGATTATATAATTTTAGGTTATTATTTTGTTATACAAATGTCTGTTTTTTATATCTATATGGATATTTTAAGAAGAAAATTGTAACAATTGAGATAAATCATTAGATATCTAACTCATCAATATTATATATACTTTAGTAACATTATTTACGTTAGCAAAATGCACCCAACCCATAATATCCTATCATAATATAGTCATTATCATTAAGTGCTAAGTTTTGTATCATTCTATATACTGTGATAAATGAATTCAAAATATAAACATGAATAAAAGGCAGATGCTGTTGGTTTCGTTTATTATAAAGTGCCGAGTGAGCGGTACATGAATATTGATGCCACACGGCAAGTGACGTCGACACGTGTCTCATATACCACATACATCTACATACGAGTGTCTCAGGCCGCACTCCGACCTCGCACATTGTGTTTTACGAACCGAACAAAGAAAAACTTCGGTAATCTATATATATAAAAATAAAACCCGTTTTCCTTGGTCGCGGCATCACGCGTGAATGGCTGGACCGATTTCCACGGTTTTGCATTCGTTGGAAAGGTCTCGGGCTCCGTGAGGTTTATAGGGAATAAAAATCAAAATTCCCACGGGAACGGGAGCGCTGCGGGTGAAACCGCGGGGCACAGCTAGTAAATACATAAAATCAATGCGCTGCCTTGATCCATAAATATGTTATTTAGTATCGGTTTGGTACATTACATTTTTTGGCTCGTATTAAAACTGGCCCTGACCTTTCAGTATCTCTTTCTGTTTTTAGTTGATACCCCGACATTCTGAAACGCCACTCAAATTAGAAGGTCGTTAATTGAAGGCGTCATAAGTTAAACATTGTATTATCGGACATAATACATGTGACTAATTAATTTTAATTACACTTTTGTATTATGTAAGAAGTCCTTTCCACCAGAGCTATGTTGTGCTACATTGCTTTACATACTACGATTGCTTGTCACTAATGTTTTGTTAACGATCCTATCGTAATATGAGGATGGCGGTATCCACCGAAAGTAACATAGCTAGAGCGTAGAGGCACTTTGTTATCCCGTACAACACCAAAATACCATTTACTTTTCAATTTAAAACACAATTTGCTAAAATTTTCTTAAAGCTACCAATAAATATTGACGGCGCGTCCGACACCGTCACACGCACGCGCACAGTGCACACTACACCGTGCTTCGTATGCGAGTTAGTATTACAATATGAACGTTACAACACACTGTAATGGAACACACAGGCTGATGGGGGTGGCGGGCAAGCCAGGCTCCAAATAAATGGGGATGTAAAGAGGGATACATTATTCCTTGGTTATACAAATAAGAGAAAAACATTTACAAGTTTTGGTTCTTTTTTCCCCATTTTTAATTCGGCTGATAATCATTTCATACAATTATAGTTAATATGTCTAAGAGTTGGATCTGTATGTATACCTTGATATGCCCTCGTAAGTCTTGTCAAATATGATTCCGTGACAGTGACGCTATCGTGTTATATCATAGGCATTTATGAAAATTACAATTTGCAGAACACTTTTTTGACGATTGAGGTTTGGATTGGACCATTCCTTTCCCCATTATACTACAGTACAGTATAATAGACCAGTGTAGTCTATAAACACCCCCCTGAATCTGTAACTGCGCTATTTGTATGAAGGAATAATCTGCCCTTAAGATATTTTAATCTAAACATCAGCTGTAAATCCCTTGAAACACAAAACATAAGATTCACAACCGGTATTTTTGATATAATCACATGAATTTAATTTTATATACATACAAGTCGGTTTAGATAAAAACGCAAGTAAAACGTGAAGTATGACATAAAATAGTGACAAACTTTTTTATCATTTCTTGACTGTTTATGATCAATCCGATCTGAGACATGTCCACAATGGTCTCTGGGCCGCAAAATAATATGATAAGTACTTTGTAGTATCGTTTCACTGCGTTTTTATCGTATTACATATCTGCAAAACTACCAACTTGAGCCTCTGTGGAAACATGAAAACGTGCTCAAGTTGGATTCAATCTTCAAACCAACTCTTCCATGAAGACGTACAATGAATCAAAATGTCTACGTCAATGATTTTTTTTTCAAAATTGGTCACTATAATTGACTACCACAGATCTAATATTTTGATCAATTTAAAGATCGAGTAAGTTACGTCTTACAAACTGTTTTAACCCTGTAATTTTAAGCTGAAGAATTTTCAAACATTTTGTTTTGAACAATGTGGGTAGGGTATTTGATAATTAAGGTATAATATATATATTTCATAATATATAATATCTTGCCCAACAAGAAGTATATACAATACACAATAATATGTAAAGTCTTCTCTAGGCGTTTTGACACATAAATAAATATATGTGTGAAGCCGCCAAATAATAATCCCGTTACATTAATTACCAAACACACTACATTGAGGAAATGAAATTGGTCTCTAAACAATAAATAAATAAGAATCTAGTAATTCAGTCTTAAATAAACGTACATCGATAACCTTCTCCATTCTTGAAGTCGGTTTATTAGAACAGTCTGTTCGGAGAGAAATCCGTCGTTGGTAAAAAGCGAACTTTTTGTTATTATATTAGGCTGTGTGTATTAGTTGCTCATTCTTTAATAAAAGCTCAGCGATAGAATCATAACGGCGGTCTTCTTTCCGCCCAGACTGTACATAAATATTACGTGACAAACTAATAAATAATGAGCAGTAACAAGTATCACTAAATTAATCTCACATTTTAGAACGAACCTAAATAACATAAAATATAATGTTTACTAATTGTGATAATTACAATACAATTACAATCGTTTTAGAGTCGTTCACATGAAGTAAGTATACAGGGTGCACTAAATACGAATACATTCAACACCCATTAACCAATTTTCAGCCTAGGCTTAACTTATTAGGCTACTTTGAAATAAGTTCAAAATTAACATTTTTGTCAATTTAACAAATGTCAAAAAAATAAAAATAACGAGCAAAATCACTTAAATAAACATCAAGAATATAAATCAAAAACTCCCTTTAGTCAACTTACTAATATGAAATAAATAAAACTACAAGGTACGGTCGAAACCAAAGGACGGACGATCAGTGAAATGAAGAAGTTTGGCGACAGACAATATTTGATATTGAAGGGGAAGGTTACATGTTCAACAAATATGGTCAATGTGATGTTTTTGCCGCTATTGCCTCTAAGCTGAGGACTGAGCTTAACAAGCATTTATACTTTTTTAATTTTTCGTAAATATACTAAAACATAGAATACAGCTTTTTGGCACCGTCGTGATGGGAAATCGCACATAAAAATCCGCTTCTATACCAACATAATAGGTGGCAGAGAGAAGGAAAGTTGCCGATGCTCTGTTCCCAGTTCAATTACCATATTTATTGAACATCTATCCTAAACATACAAATTACATTTGAAAAGCAATTCCCAATGCTTTTTTCAGGGTTCCGTACCAAGGAATCCATTTTCCTTTTATTTGTCGTAATATCATTTTCCAAGCGTAACATTCCAGAGGCGAGCATGCGTAGCACTATTCTTTGGTTATCACTATCTATTCCAAATATCACACTTTTTACCCGTTAAGCACCCAACCCTAATATCCTAAAAGTTTTTTTTATCATTTATAGTCATTTTTTCTCACCATTTGCCTTTCTACAAATTATGGTAACCGAAAAGATATGCACTTGTGATTGTTCTAAAATTATATCTCGGAGTAGCTACGATTGCCAGAAGAGTGCTTCCGTAAGAAATCTCATTTAGTCAACCGGGATGCCTTAAGGATTTAAGCAACTAATTTCTCATTTAAAGCCCATAAGCATTTGCTAACCCAACAGTAGGTTATAATGAAATAAATCCTTAAAAGGATCACAAGTGTATACCTCTTCAATATCACGCTACGATATTTAATTCAGTCCCATACCGAAGCTAGTCGGTTATCAAATATGTAATTTAGAAGCAAAATTACAAAGAATCCGGATATAACGACATATACACAAAATGGTCGACATGTCAACAAATAAATCTGATACATTTTAGTATGTCATTCATAATGTTTAATGAAATGAAGTGAATTAGTGAGCAAATAAATGTGAGTCTCATGTATACAGTTAGTCTCTATATACAGACTCTATAAATAAAACATATTATTTTCAAACAATATAACCAAATGTCAAACATGTAAAATATTTTTTTTTCGACAAAAAGAGACAACTTTTTGTAGAAACTAGGTATTTTAAGAAATCCTAGAAGTAAAATCTATAATAAATTGCGCGTGAAAAACAAAAACAACATGAATTTCTTATAGAAAATTTAGTTAAATTAAACGTGAGTTTATGTCTTTGGTTTATAGAAATACAATAAATTAAGAATTAAGCCTAAATAAACTAATTTTAAGTGTTCACGCACACTGCACATCAAACATCTTTGAGAATAAAAAAGACCGGATTCATTTCAGTCTAGGATGTTACTTTGTCTTATTTTTCATGAAAAATATAGAAGCAGACGACTAAGTAACTGTTTCTCTTTCTAATTCGATGGGGGAGAAAGAGAAGGCACCAATTTCTAAGACTTCTCGTAGGAAATATTTGGTCTCAAGTTGGAGCAAAATAATGCCAACCAGGTAGAGAAATTTCCAACGAACCTTCGTATTTATGGTATTTGAAGTCTAGTTTTTAAGTTGAAGTGCTTTCGAGACAATGAACGCACGAAAACACAGTTACTACATACAGTCAATTAATGTTACAACCAGCCTTATCAACTAAGTATTTTCAATACAAACTACGCTTAATAAGCATCTTTTTTTTACTTTTTTCTAAACATTATATCACATATACGAGTATATTTATTAAAACTAGCTCAAAACGATATTTAGGTGAATGCTTTTTTTGTTATTTTTTAAATTATTTTCTTCTTAATTTATAAAAATCTAAGTGAAAATATTTCTTCCCTTTCTTAAGCATTCCGAGTGAATCATTTTGGTAAGTACATTTATTTATGGGAGTATAAACATGGCACGAAGAGACAAAATGTGATTATATACAGACACATGCAAAAGTCTCCAACATTATACAGTCTTCATTCATACCTTTAGATATTTTTATAGACAAATCTGCACTTTAAAAACGTTAATCACTTTTGCACATAACTGTACACGGCATATTGACAAAATGTATTAATTTCGGGCATCATGTAATGCAATTTCAAAATTACAAACTTCAAATATGAGGAAAAATTTCTTAAATTCATATGTCCACAGATGTCCACAAAGAATGAACGAAACTAATACAATTTGCGTTTGTTTCTTTTTTCTGCGCAGGAAGACCACAGAGCGGGGAACACAGCAATTACATCGTTACATTAACAACTACTCGTAACGGCCGATCACAAAACTCAGCCTTCACAATGAGACACCAAACATTTTCTATTTACATGCGAAAATGTTCCCTATTACTACTATAATAAGAACATACAATATAGTGATACATTAATTGTGCACAAGGCGATCGCATCTACCACTAGGAGCGCGGTGTTCCACGCCTACTTCCTATTGGTAGATTTGAATCCAACGTTCGCTCGACTTCTAAGCACAAATAGTTCTCGAGTCGATAATCTAATTTAAATCGTCTACCGACACCCACGACTCAAACATATCCTAAAACTAAAATTAAATAAAATTGTATTCCAATAAATAAACGGTTACGCTTCAACTAAAACAAAATAATAAAATCTCCCAACGTTAACGAAGCTACGGTTCGTTTCTAACGAAGCACGCTCGAAGCGATAAATTATACACCTTCATAGTGGTAAGCTCAAATTATAAACGATAGTTTTTTTAATATTTTTAGGAACTGTATGTTGTGAACTAAAACTAATGACTTTAAATTCGTGGTTGGCCGTCGACAAGATACCTCCTTGTCCTGAATAGTCGAGATGGTTCAGATTGGGAGTCCCGGTGGCCGGTGGCGGCGAGACGCGGCGCCTAGTGGTGCGCGGCGGCGGGCTGGCTGGTGACGGTGAGGCGCGGGGCGCCCAGGCGCGCCGGCGCCGCCGTCACCAGCAGCCCGCGCCCCCGCGCCCCGCTCGCCGCGTGCGACTGGCTGTGTGTCTTAAGCCCTTGAGCCGTTTTGTAGCTTTTGCCGCAGTGGCATTTGAATCCCTTTCTTACCCTGAAACGATTAAGAAGTTTTTAAATATACTAAGAAAAACACCCTGTGTTCTACACCACCCATCTATAGTTGCCAAAGTAATATTTTTTCACTATCTTATATACTAGTACCACCCTATAGAGTCAAAATATAATTTACATTACAATTACTGACCATATATGTCTTTACACATTAACAGTACCAAAATAAGTATCTAAATCTAATTAACTGACATTTTATAGTTTTCGTGAAAAAATGGAACTAAAATTACTGCTAAACGAACACAACTTACTTGAATATTCAACAATACTTCAACTCCATGGTATCTAATAAATTAACTACCTATCTATTAAAATATAATTCCACTGCAAGATGAAGCCCAGGCTCTCTAAAGTTGAAACGTTAAATAATTCTATCACATGAACGATGTCAATTAGTAAACAATACCCATTTTTTCCAGAAGTATTCCTGCGCGGTCAACAGTTTCTTGGGGGCCGGGTGGTACTTTTTATTGTAGCGGTCCGGTACCACCACGGGGTACTTTCTGATTCAACATACCAACAATATTAATCTATTGAGAATGCGTGCAAACATGGGGCGCGAGTTTGGATTTAGTAATCAAACCTACCCCAACTCAAACGCCTTTCAAAATAAGAGATACATACTGAATTCATATCTGTTTTTCTACAAAAAGTCAAAATGTTATAGAATTGATTGAATCAGCTCGATTGAGATGTAAGTACTTATTTCAAGATACTTTAGTATTTTTAACATTTGCAGGAATCTGCGTTTTTTCTGGCTATTCCTATTAGTCCAATCGATAAAGTAGTTATAGAGTGCGTGAGAGGGTACCTAATAGACCTAGAGCCCGTGAACCCCAGACCTTCGATATTTTAATAAAAGCTGAAAGTTTGTCAGCGTATGCTCCCAACACAGGTAAGAACGATGGACTATTATGAAGTTTGGGTTACCGTGGCTTTGGCAGGTAAACGGTACTAAAGGTCAATGGTCGAAAACACCAAGTTGGCCGTCGATTTCGATATCACCGTCAAAGGGTGACTTGTACAACTTGTCAAGAGCTTTCAAATGACATAGGTCATGTCACTGTTGAGCATTAGGATCAGCGTCCATAGCATAGGTCAACTCCAATCTTCAATGGTCGAAAACACCAAGTTGGCCGTCGATTTCGATGTCACCGTCAAAGGGTGACTTGTACAACTTGTCAAGAGCTTTCAAATGACATAGGTCATGTCACTGTTGAGCATTAGGATCAGCGTCCATAGCATAGGTCAACTCCAATCTTCAATGGTCGAAAACACCAAGTTGGCCGTCGATTTCGATATCACCGTCAAAAGGTGAATTGTACAACTTGTCAAGAGCTTTCAAATGACATAGGTCATGTCACTGTTGAGCATTAGGATCAGCGTCCATAGCATAGGTCAACTCCAATCTTCAACGGTCGAAAACACCAAGTTGGCCGTCGATTTCGATACACTTTTTTTGCTACATTGCACCGTTTTTAGGGTTCCGTAGCCAAATGGCAAAAACGGAACCCTTATAGATTCGTCATGTCTGTCTGTCTGTCTGTCCGTCCGTCTGTCTGTCTGTCTGTCCGTATGTCACAGCCTTTTTTCTCCGAAACTATAAGAGCTATGTTGTTGAAACTTAGTGTGTAGATGTATTCTGTGAACCGCATTAATATTTTCACACTAAAATAGAAAAAAAATTAAATTTTATGGGGGTCTCCCATACTTAGAAATGAAAAAAATATTTTTTTTTTTCATCAAACCCATACGTGTGGGGTATCTATGGATAGGTCTTCAAAAATGGTATTGAGGTTTCTAATATCATTTTTTTCTAAACTGAATAGTTTGCGCGAGAGACTCTTCCAAAGTGGTAAAATGTGTGTCCCCCCCCCCTGTAACTTCTAAAATAAGAGAATGATAAAACTAAAAAAAATATATGATGTACATAACAATGTAATCTAACACCGAAAATTGGTTTGAACGAGGTCTAGTTAGTAGTTTTTTTTTTTACGACATAAATCGTAAACCGCAAAAAAATACTGATTATTCATTCAATAACTCAAATGTAAATAAAAAAACATTTATTTCAAGAACTTCTTTATTATGTTACTCGCTGCTACGGAACCCTTCATGGGCGAGTCCGACTCGCACTTGGCCGCTTTTGAGATATTCGCGAATAACCTAAAATTGAGACCTTTGTCCCCGCCCTCCCTCCGGCGCACCTCCTAGACGTCAGGACTTTTTTTTCCCTGAGCACCCTGAATACGTTTCTGAAGAAATCGCTTAGGTACCCTCTTACGCACTCTATACCCTCCTTTGAGTTATTCTTTAATTGGACTATATGTTAACTGTCGGGATTTGTGCACATTACTAGACGATTCGAGTAGATTGCACTACTCGTCGTCGGAGGTGGACCACGAGTGGCGTAATCCACTCGAAATGTCGGGAAATCAAATTAAGTGTTTTTAATTGCTAAATCAATATTTTGTACCGCTGAAAAATCGTAGTAATACGACTTTTGGAAGTATGTCTTTCTTTAGGGTTAGACTAACAACATTTTATCTTTTTGGTAGATGGAATGACTTCTCATTACTCACTTGCCGTCCTTCTTGTGTCCGTTCTTGGAGTGGTACTTGATGCCGTTGACGTTCTTGTAGCGCTTCTTGCAGCCCGGCACGGGGCACGCGAACGGCTTCTCCTGCGCCGCCGGGCCCAGCGCGCCCGACACCGCGTTCGGGTTCATTCTGGAACAACGTTCAACGTGCTACATCAATCCGACATGGTTTATACGGCGTCATCCACAACGTTACTGCTTACTACTCTATCACTACATATTATACGAGTAAAACAGTCCCCGGCCGCGTCTGTCTGTCTCTCTATTCGCGATAAACTCAAATACTAATGCACTGATTTTACCGCGTCTTTTTTTTCATAGATAGAGTGAACCAAGAGGAAGGTTTATGTGTATAAAAATCAGTGAACATGTGATCAGTGGTTCAGCCGTGAAAGTTGAAGTGAAATACATACACACAGACCTAGTTTTCGCATGCTCTAAGCAAACATAACGGTAGTCGGTCTTCTTTCCATAGTATCACCAATTTCTAAAGGTACAGAAATTGGTGATACTATGGAAAGAAGACCGACTACCATTAAAATCGGTTCAGGGCATTAGATTTAAAAATGTAAAAAACAGAGATATATTTTTATTCTTTAACTAGCTGTGCCCCGCGGTTTCACCCGCAGCGCCCCCGTACCCGGGGGAATTTTGAGATTTTTATTCCTTATTTTTCGTATATAAAAACCTTGTCCTGACAATAAGGAACACATTAAAAAAAGAATCATCCAATTTGGTGCAGTCGTTCTGAAGTTATGCGCTTAGCAACAGATTCAGCGATTCATTTTTATATTATAGATAAAGTATGTATCTCCGGTTAGATGACTTTAACTTTTTACATATAACAAAGTAGCGATTTTTTTGCTGCGACAAACGAAACAAAAAGTGATCAACATCCGACTTTACTGACTGTAAATAGCCTTCCAATGGAGCGATCATATAACGGTGGACGTGTAATCATTGCAGTTGTCAACAATATTTCAATAATGCGACATTCACATGAATCAACAGTCGCGGTGTGAATCACTGTCCACGGAATGCTATTGTATATCAACGGTGAAGATAACACCACCGTCCACATCTTACACTCGTTTGTAATCATGTTGATTTATAATAAGAGATCTATAACAGCTGATGAATACATTAAACTTTAAACAATCATAGTAATAATAAATGTATTTATATTTATTTAACTGGACTTCCTTAATATCCTCACTATCCGTATAAGAAAAGAAAGAAAAGAATAGAAAAAAATCAAATCTTTTATATTAGATTTAATATTTATCCTATCTTGTTCTTCAAGATAAAATCTTAATACCTACTTAAACACATTATTGACACATGGTACACCCTGCCAAGCAGACTCTGAAATCAGTACAGAAGATACCTAAAGGAAATGGCTCTGATATTTAAACCGGACTAGAGAAGCTAGAATCCAGTGTAGGCAGTAAAAAGTTCCATGTTGAAACATGTTGTTGGAGGATTCAGATAATTTTGGGATAAATTACAATAAATTAATATTTATATACAGGACTAAATAGAGTTTTCATTGTCTATGGGACTATATAATTACCTCTACAGATTAATTATGGGATCCAACAAACTAATATTATGACATATACTTGAATATTTAAGTAGACAAAAGTAGAATTAGTTACTCACTTGACCCCATATCGCAGGATAAAGTCTGAGCTATACTCCTCCACCGTGGTCCACGAGTCGTTGCTGTCCTCCGACTGGCTCATCATTTCATCCTCGTCCATCTCACTGCCTGAAAAGACAATTTATGTCTTAATTTCAACTGTACAGTGCAGTGGTTAGATGTGGCTTGAGTTCAACGGTACAACAAGAATGCAAGTGCCCATTGTACTGTTAATAAAGCAGAGAGTAACTCAGAAAGGTACCTTTCCACCAGCACTATGCTTTTTAGGGTTCCATACCCAAAGGGTAAAAACGGGACCCTATTACTGAGACTTGGCTGTCCGTCCGTCTGTCTGTTTGTCACCAGGCTGTATATCAAGAATGGTGATAGCTAGACAGTAAAAATATTCATAGATGATTTCTATTGCCGCTATAACAACAAAAATAAAATAAAACAAATATTCAAGGGAAGCTCCCATACAACAAACGAGATTTTTTTAAAGTTTCTTGCTCGATACTAATAATTTTTAATAGATAATGGTACGGAAGTACGGAACCCTTCGTCTGCGAGTTCGACCACACTTGGCCGTTTTTTTATATATGGTATCCACAAATCATATCCAAAGAGCATAGCTCTATTGGAATGGATGGAACCTAAAATGTACCACTGATATGGTTTTGGTTGTTCCGTCTACATTATTTGTGTAGATTAAACTAGTAGGTAGGGCAAATCAGTAAATGCACCACTGATTATACGCTATTAATTTATAATTCCATACGGTAGCATATTACTGACGATGTTTGATTGTATCCCCAACAAAATAAATCTTTCCATGTTAAAATTGAAGAAATACTATGTAAAATAAAAAATGAATAGGTACCTGTGGGAGTGCTACTGCGGACGGAGGGCGTCCGTGGCAGGGACAGCAAGCGGCGCCGCACGTCGGGCGCCGGCGGCAGGTTGTGCACGCACGTCGTCCAGCTGAACTTGAGCGCGTAGCTCATCGGGATCATGGCCGGCTGCGACGCCTCCTTCTGCTCCACCACGGCAGGGTCTAAGTCTACACATCATCACAAAATATGTTATCAACTCCTCAAGTCACCGAAATGCAAAGTGCAAAACACCGATCAGCTGATCGACAGTCATAACACAGCAATGTTTTGAACCCGTAATTTTTGCAAGTAAATTTTAATTGTTGATTCTTGGCAAGCTTGCAATGTAAATAACAATTTTCTGCGAAATAAAATAGCTAGAATAGAAAGAGATTTACATTATTATTTTTGTATTTCACGCAAAAATACTTCCCAATAACGACAACCTAATGAGATTGATAAGGCGTATATAGGGTACAATATAATCGAGTTAATTCTACCATTATTTGGATAAAAAGCTAGAAACATTTTATACATACCAATGTGGACATCTTCAATGTGTTCAATGAGTTCGTACAAGGCCGGAAATATTCTTCCACAGCTGTTAAAAACACAGGAGTTTATCATGAAGACGGCCATGTCGGACAATGGTAATGGACTAGTCAAGTTAGCGACTAGGTAGAGCACCTATTTTATTTTATCAGAATCCTAATACAAAAGTTATTTAAATCTATATCCTACTTGTTCAACATAATCTATTAATTAATTAGTTTTGTTAACGTATTTATTAGTATTTTTATCGCAATTTAAAACTTAAAATTAAAAAGTGTTCAACCTATTTGACACTCGCGCATATTGATCGTCAGTTGGCTGCACCGCGGGGAAGTCTGCCAAATATCGACCAATAGCGTTGGCGCATTTGTGCTCTGTTTCATTTTACCACTCCGAAATTGAACATTCCAAAGGCCGGTCTCCTCCTTTTCGGTGTTCTTTGGTAAGTGCGGCAAAAATTGCGAATAAAATAAATCGTGAAAAAGTGATATAATACACGACCCATCAATAAATAAAAAGTGCTCTAAACGGCGTATTCGGGCTTATCGTGTGTGATTGTGAAAATATTTATTTGTGACTTTGTAAGTTATCAGAGTAAAGATATAATTTCCGTCATCTCGCCGATTCGGCCATTTTCCGTCGTCAACTTATATATTCTTTCGCGATAATACGCCTGTAACCTATGCTAAATTATGTGCCCAGTGATATACTATTCATGTGTCTGATGTACCAGTGTTGATTTATCGACCTGAGCCTCCGTTACGTAGTGTTGTAAATTACGTAACTTAGCGGTTCGTCGGTCAAACTGTCAAGGCTTTGGAAGTCTCATTACTTTAGTTAGTCTCTATTAGTCCGCCGGTCCGTCGAACTCTCTTCTCATTAGTACTCCGGTTTATTTCAGTTGACGTCCGCCGCACCCATAAAACACAAAAATGCTGTCTGCCGCCAGACTGATCGCCCCTGCAGCCAGGTCTGCTGTAAGTATCACATAAATCTATTCCCATTAATACTTATATTATAATTTATCTAGTGTTACTGTAATTCTTTTATAATTTGGATTAAAAAGGCCCAATGACATTATCCTAGTAGGTCTATTACCTATTGTCCTTGTCAAGTTTTTAACTTGATGATATCTACCGGTAAAAGGTTCCAGGAACTAAATAGAACCATGGAAGATGGGATTAGTCTATAATTTACGTAATTCCAGCTAGAAACTGTCTTGTTGAAAGTGTTACATAATCAGATTTTCAGTGAGCGATATCAGCTGTTGTGAAGGAACCCATGGGAACTAGAAGACCTATGTCATTGTAGGAGCTCTAGTGGATTCTTATTGGACATTGATACCGAATTCGTTATTGATTGATATTGATTTTCGGGGTGGAGTCTACTTGACACACTGAATGATCTGATATTACATGAACTTAACCTAAATTGAAAATCAATCAATAAGATAAGGTCTGTAAGACGACATTATCATATTCTAAATGGAGAATCGTGCTTAGTTTAAGTGCTCAATAGTGCCTGCATGTGTTCCAGATCTTCTCCAACACAGCCCTGGTCAGGCCACTAGCAGCAGTCCCGACACAGTCACAGCTTGTGCCCGTCGCCCCCGCCCAGTTGTCGGCGGTGCGTTCCTTCCAGACCACCTCCGTCTCCAAGGACATTGACTCCGCTGCCAAATTCATTGGTGCCGGAGCGGCGACAGTGGGTGTAGCTGGTTCCGGTATGTACATAATACATGTTATAAGTTGCATGCTGAATGCTGTGGGTTTTGTTCATAACATTATTTTAACTTATCCCTCTCATTTTTTAACTGAAAAACCTAACTAAATCTGAATTGAAGCACAGTACACAAAATCTACAAGGTTTGAAGTTAATTTTCAGTAAAAGTCAGCATGAGTGTTGCATAACTAACTAGTATTGATTTTATGTACTTTGCTACAGTTCCCTCTTGCATAAGAGTTGAATGTCCTCTGTTCTCACAGGGAAGTGAAAAATCATTTGGAAAGTCATTGGCTATCAAACTTATCACTAAAACTGGTTAACTGATTCTGATTTAACATCATTTGTTGGCTGAATAATGATTGTTCACTGATATGTGAGTATTGTGTTGTCTGCTTGCTAACATGTCACTAAGCTGTGGTTGTCCCTGCAGGTATTGGAATTGGACTGGTGTTTGGATGCTTGATCATTGGCTATGCACGCAACCCTTCCTTGAAGCAGCAAATATTTTCATATGCTATCTTGGGTTTTGCACTGTCTGAGGCTATGGGACTGTTCTGTTTAATGATTGCATTTCTTCTATTATTTGCCTTTTAAAGCAATCGTTTTTGAATATGTATAGGATATTTTGTGATACACATTTTTTTAAGAACAGTATTTTGTACCATATTATACAAATATTATGATGGAAACATTACTATGAGGTTAGCTTACTTTTTTTTGTAGTTAGTGTCAATACATTTTTTGTTTTTGTATGTAGAAATTGTTGGTATCAGACTGTATTGCTTTGTGTCTTAATCCCAGGGTGAGAACTAATGAGTTGTGTAATATTTCAGGAGCGGGTATTGGAACAGTGTTTGGATCCCTCATCATCGGATATGCCAGGAACCCCTCCCTCAAGCAACAGCTGTTCTCATATGCCATCTTAGGCTTCGCCCTGTCCGAGGCTATGGGTCTCTTCTGTCTTATGATGGCGTTCCTTCTGCTGTTCGCTTTCTAAGCAGTTTAATTATAAGAACACTACTGCCATCCCACATGATGAGGTTTCGGTTACTATCTGGAGTGGAAGGCCGTGGAATCAAAAGGAAACCTCAACCTCATAGTGATGCAAGGACTGATGTGTTAGTGCTACACTTTCCAGTGCGCGTCATCAGGAATGCAATTTATTTAATTATGTAGTATAATGAAAATCTGCTAATAAAATGTTGTTCGTAAACATTGCATTACGCTACAGTTATTTCAATTCCTGAGTTTGTAGACTGATACACACTTTATCATGTTAAAAGTTTAATCATTATTGAAAATCGGTGATAATAATATTTTGCCAGTGAATGCGTATACGCGTGAGTATTGTCATCGACTTTTTGTAATGTATGTTATCCTGTTCGAGAATGTCGGCATCTGTATTGTACATTTTTAGGGTGATTAAATGATACAACCAAATGACGAGCATTTTTATCGAACTATTCTTACCCTCTCCTAGCTGGGATGTATCTAGGTCACAGGTTATTGATTAGGTAACCTGGACTGGGTAGGTACACATTACACAACCTATAATTAGGTTATAGGTGTAGGAAGCCTCAGGTTACAATATCAAGTGGTACAATAAACAAAATCATTAAAATTACACCTGTCAATTGATGAATGATAATGTCAATGAAAATTTTATTGCATATAATAAAAAAGTCTGACATTGACGAGTAGGTCCACATGGTCCACACATTTCCAGAGTACAATTCTGAGAAGTCCCAAGCGCCATGAATTGTATGCCGCTTACTATACGCCATTTTTACATGTTTAGTTGAATGACATTACTCGGATTTAAAAAATAGAGATTATTTATAAAAATCATAATAGACCGGACTCTTATTAGAAATATGTACCTAGTTTTTTTCAATTAATCACAAATGTAAATTATATTTTAATTTAACAAAGAATAAGAAGAATAATAGCAAGAGGTTTTTAGCCTACTTAAAAAAGGGAAGAGGTGTCTCAATTCGACCCACACGACAGAGAAACATGCGCGGTATTTTTTGTGTGTTCGCGGATTACTTCGTTGTAGGTATATGAACTAATTTTCATGTTTTTTTTGTTGTGAAGAAGATATTTCAGGGATCTGATGATGGCATCCCAGTGAAATAAAATACATATATAAAATAAAATAAAAAAATCAAAAACCCAAAAACCCCGTAACAGTAATCCCGCCCAAATCGGATCAATAGTTTCCGAGAAATCGCAGACAAAAAATAGTAACATGTTTTAAAAACTTAGGGTCGAACACAAAACCTCCTTTTTTGTTGGAGTCGGTTAATATAAAAAGATGATTGATAATATAATATCAATAGGAATTAGGTATTTATTTTCGTCTTATCTCGATAGTGTCTACTCCGTATCTCATATCACATATACTCATTGAAATATGACCGTTTGTTGATGTAAAAATATATCCCACCGAAAACATAAATGTAAAAAGGAGAGCAAAGTTCAATACAAAAATTATGCTTGGAGATCTAAATGAGTGCCAAGTTGTAGGCATAATCCCAATATGTATTTATAGGAACAAAATAACATCATGAACAAGTATTAAACTCTATTTCTTCTCTTTATTGGATACCTATAACAATTGCTGTTATTTAAAAATGTGAGATTTAAAGTGGGTTAGATTTGACTAGTTTTCATTACATCAGTCATTATAAAGTTGTTCAACTTATAGGTATATATATTTTTTAATTCTGAAAAAGGATAAAAAGCAGACAAACTTTCTCCCGAAATACGGCCTTTATCAGGGCTAGCTGGTTCCACCTGTAATAAACTCCAATGAAAACGAGCCTGTATTTTTAATAACAATTTATTTGTAAATGTTTCTGTAATCAACTTGTGAATGAAAATAAGAAAGTCGACAAATTAAAATACATTTTGAAGATAATACCCAAAATATTTAGAATAAGTGCTAATTACATGATACTTTCAACTTAGCTTGGCATTCATAATGCTTCCTTTAGAATTGTTGCACATGATTATTCACAAAATGGATTCACTTCAAGTATCAAAATGAATTCACTTTGTCATGAATTAGTTTGTTCGCTCGTTGGCAGAATAAATATAGACCACATACAGAAGTAATTTTTTAGCTTACAATTTCTAGAGTTACTTTTAATTTAAAAAATGCATAAAATTACCGAATATTTGGCCTGGAGCGCGGTTGTCCACAACATTGTGTTATTATGTCAATGAGCAAATAAACCCTTCATGATATTCCTAAACAAAAACATAATAAAATATAAATCCACCCGCACGCACGCGCACATCGCACAAACTCGTGATCTTTTAAACTATTTTACTTTATATAACATCTGATGATTTTGGTGTTACAAGAGCTATCACTAAGTTGTACATGCTTAATTTAATATACAGTTATTTTCGCTCAGTCGCTTATATTTGTACCAAACCCAGTGGTGTAGCTGTATATAAGTTATAATTTATAAAACTAAACACTAAAAACTATATTAGATAAGTTCAAAGAAATGTAATAGTAATGGTATACATGATAATAGCACAACATAATTTAACACAAAACACGCTTCACAATTTGGATCGATGGAGGGTAAACATTACAGCAATACTATTTCATAAATGACTCTAATAAACAATAAATTGTAAAACATCTTTACAATAATTTCACTTAACCTACAGCAAAACAAAATAAGGCATTTTCCTACACATTTATATCTCAAACACAATCCTTTGCGAAACCGCGCTCGCTCCCGACTCGAGCCGTTGAACACATTACAAATTCTATTTTACATAATCGTATTGCGAACAGAGATTTTTAAACATTGAGATCAACACTCATTATAATTATTTGGTCCGAGTACTTAGTTATACAGGCGCACGGGCTCGAGCCGGGAGTCACTTACACTTTATTTTTGGCTCAACATTTCACCATGAATGTCCGGAATCACCCCTCTGACGTCATAACCGTCTATTATAGTTATATTATTACATGTAACGTATGATAAATAACGCGAGATGGCAGAGTCTAGATCGCCTCGGTCTCGAACTGGGCGCCCTTGGAGATGGCGATGGGGCCGTACGTCTCGTGCTGCTCCAGCTTCAGCACTTGATGCTTCTTCAGGACCAGCAGACTGTAGAACTTCTGCGCCACCTGCGATTGTCATCAAGGATTTTACATAAGCAATATCATTCAACTGCTACTGCTTGGTTATATAATAAAAAACCTAGGAATTATTAATAGATTCATCATGATAGTATTAGCTTGATTTAGCTGGATTAGATAACCGCTATCATAAGTGAGATAGGAAGGAGGTCTTGGTACAAGGATATAATAACAAAACATCAGCTTGCCTGTGAATACCCATCATGCTTATGGCATGTTTTTAGAGCTAGGTATCCACTAGAGGCAGCCTCGACTCGCGAGCTTACAATCTACATAGTATACATCGCGTCTCGGGTTGGGGCAGCCCGAGCCCCGAGGTAGCGGAGTGTGTCGTCACCGTGTACCTGTTTCCGGGAGTTGCGGGGCGGCGCCAGGTCGGTGAAGGCGAGGGCGGCCCGCTGCAGCAGCGCGCCGCGCATGGAGGCCAGCAGCTGCGCGGCGCGCCGGTTCAGCACGCGCTCCGAGAACTGCTCCTCCGTCTCGTCCAGCTCGCGCGGCCCGTCCTCGTCCTGTTCACACCAAATAGATGCAACGGTTAAATAAGCTCGCACATTTTCACGAACGATGTTCATTCTGACGATGAGATTCTTATATCATTTTGCTTGTTGAGATGATACATTCCTTTCCTCTATGTGCGATATTTGTTCGTTTAGTCTATACACGTTAGTATTTTACTCTTTTTTGCTTTTTTTGCCTCGTGCGGCAAATACACTACTGTTTGATTATATTTCCTGCAGCCGCCTCGCGTATTACGGCCAAGGTTTCACTTTGGGTAGCCATTCTAAGTTTATCATATTAGAGAATATATTAATTTAGTAGTAAACTTACGTTTTCAGGTGATTGTGGCAAATCGTAGTCGTGCTGCGGACTGTGTTGGCCTTGGTGATCGTCGTAGCCCAAGTTTGTCATGTTGTCCTGTAATAAATGTCATGATAGAAAATGTATTCCTATACATTTTTTTTTGTTAAAACAAATACATTTTAAGGGAATACTAAATTGGAAAAGCTGTTGGATTCTTCCCTGATGGCTTTAATACTACAAATATTTTCGTGTGAAATTTTGTACGTCGATTGATCATATCAAAAGTAGCATTGCAACATAACACAGTTATTATCGTATCCACCAGGCACCAATTATATCAAACGCTATGCTATATGATAGGTCTGCTGAAAATATATCCTACACATTCTCGGCTAAACCATGGAACCAACGATGATAAAAGAAGTCATGGACTGATTGACATTTGAGCTCCATTTTAAACGCTGATTTCCATTGGATTTATAGAACCGCAAAAGCTACCAGTATATATAAATTGTATACAAACCCTGTATGAATGCGAGAGTGGTAGACTGCTAGGCTGCAACTGCACTCCTCCCAGCAACGGGGATTGATCTGTCGAGTGCAGTAAGGCGGGGTGGTGACCTGGAACGTATTGACGACTAGTTTATAAACAGTTTAAGTTAGACTACCAAGTTTCTATATCGTTACGGTTAAGATCAAACTTAAAGTTGTTCGTATATTATACTAACCATGCTGTAACCCAGCCGGCGTCAAGCCACCGTGGTGTAGGCCGGTGGGCGTCATTCCGCCGTGCGTTAATCCGGCGGGCGTCATTCCGCCGTGCGTTAATCCGGCGGGCGTCATTCCGCCGTGCGTTAATCCGACGGGAGTCATTCCGCCATGCGTTAATCCGGCAGGTGTCATTCCGCCGTGCGTTAATCCGGCAGGCGTCATTCCGCCGTGCGTTAATCCGGCCGGCGTCATACCGCTCGGCGTGAATCCGGCGGGCGTCATACCGCCCGGGGTGAATCCAGCGGGCGTCATACCGCCCGGGGTGAATCCAGCGGGCGTCATACCGCCCGGGTTGAATCCGGCGGGTGTGAATCCGGCCGGCGTGAATCCGGCGGGCGTCATCTCCCCGTGATGCAGGCCGGCGGGAGTCATCCCCCCGTGGTGCAGGGCGGCGGGCGTCCCCCCGCCGTGCGCCAGCCCCGCGGGGGACAGCGCGCCCGCCAGCGCGCCGGGCGACAGCGCGCCGGGAGTCATCCCGCCGGGAGTCATCCCGCCGGGAGTCATCCCGCCGGGAGTCATCCCGCCCGCCGCCAGCCCGCCCGGGGTCATGCCGCCGTGCAACAGCCCGCCTGCACACACACATCTCCTATTACGATGACATTTTCGATGACGAGGTTTACTCGGCTCTTAAATTTCGTGACGATGATCCGACTCCAAAAATCAAGAGGTAGTTCTAAATTAATGAGGATTGAATATATTAAAAAAAAACTTGAGAGGTGTCAAGGGACACCCGGATGGAACGAAGTTTATTTATTATCAACAAAAATAATCGTCGCGACACCACACAGTTCAATGCGAAATAGAAAGTAAAAAAAAGTATTAGCCTGTAATGTCCCACTGCTGGGCAAAGGCCTCTCATCTCACTGAAGTTATCAGTACAGTGAGGAGGATTAGGCATAATCACCACGCTTGCCTAATGCGGGTTGGTGAACTCAAACTCGAGCCACTACTTTGTTAACCCTAGGCTGTCCTAGACCAAAAGTTATAGTTTATCCGTGCAGTGAGATGCAATAGTTACCGGGCGTCATGTGCGCGTGCGCCAGCCCGGCCGGCGGCAGCGCGCCGTCCAGCAGCGGCAGCGCGCCCGCGCCTGCGACACACGCACTCAGTACGACCACCACACGACCAATGGCACATGTAGTGTCCACCAATAACGAACTAGACATTAATTACAAGACACGACGACGACTGGTACCTTCAGAACCACGCAACTCTTCTATAACATGTTATATCAGCAAATTGTTATGTGAATGTAATTTTCTGTTACTTATTTAAGTTGTTTTATTCTTCAAGGTCTAGCCAGATTGTAAAACGATGAAATTCTGTGATAATCAAAGTATCTTACCATGTAATGAGGGCGTGAGGCCGCCGTGGTCTGACAGCATCGCCGGCGTCGGGGGCGCTGCAACACATAACACACTTGTTAGAAAACAAAACGAAACAGTGAAGAACATGTAGACAGGTATTTAATGGTATGCAATACACCATATTGAGAGACTAGTTGTTTCGCAATAAGAAACCTTAGGTGCCTTTTAACGTTGCTACATACTATAGCAGCGTAAAGACGCGTTTCAACATACCGAAGCAGAGCTCAATGCATTGCAACGCTCTATATCTATACAAATGATTGCCAAACGATGTAGCAGTAGTGGTCACGAATTTATGAAGGTCCTACAGAGTGTAAGTACTCCATAGATCAGTACCTGGCGCGGGTGTCGGAGGCTCCTCGTCGCGAGCCGGCGAACACGGCGTCTCCTCTGGTTAGCGAGCAATGGAAACAGTTAGTGGGAGCGGAAACAGGTTGTGGACGCATTGTTACTTATTATTTTACAGTTTATAATTCAATTTGACTCGAATTTTCTGGTTTAAGGGTGCCTCTCCATTGAAGCGGAGCAAAGCTGTGCGGAAATCAATTGACTAGTCACAACACGTTACGAAAAGATTTTGACAATGTCAATGCATTTCTATGGAAACGCACCCTAAAGATCCCAATAATATCTCTACCAATAATTTCTGATAGCAGGTCAAGTTATGACATTGTATGTAAATGAATGTCATATAATTTCCGATCTTTCACCCCCACAACTTGATTTTTATTTACATGGAAACAATGTCATAACATTATCTGATATCTGAGATTACCGGTAGGGGATATAATATGTTTTTGGAATTAAGAAGAAAAAAAAATGTGTTTGTAAGAAAATTATAAAAATAATAAGTAATTATGCGTTACAGTGAAAGTTTATGAGAGAGAACAACCATGACAGTGATAAGAATAAATTAGTTCTGATAACATCTCACATTATGAAACCCAAAAAGCAACTTGTTAACGAGAAGAGTGTGATTATGAAGATCTGTACAAAATGTGTGCAAAGTCCCAAGTCTTGTAATATCCGGTTAAGTTAACGTCACACGGCAGTCAGTGTTGATATCATATTGACGCTGTGTTAGGATGTGCAAAATATACGTCAACATTTGTAATAACGGCTTTGTTAAATTATGTTCGAATTATTAATCGTGACTTTAGTGAAGTAGCCTTTGTATTCATACAATTTTGACAAACAGTTATCGAAAAGTGGGTCTCCCAAGATCGAGAGAAGCTCTAGGCCTTTGCCCTAGACTCCAGAAATTATATTGCACAAAAAAGATGAAATGTATTTGACCGAGATGTGAAGTTAAGTGAACCGTGCATGTAATGAGTATATTAGTGTGTGATGTGTTGTGTGTGTCGCGTGCAGTGTTACCGAGGGCGGGCTCGTGTGGCGCGGGCGCGGGCGCGGGCGGCGCCTCGGCCGGCTCGGGCGCCGGCTCCGCCGCCGCGCTCTGCGGGACAACGGGCTTATCATGACACTTCTATATTCTATTTTCTCTAACGAGAGTTAAAACACTTTTCCTCTATGGAAAAGAGTTCAGTAATGGGGTGAGTAAGGAAAGAAATCACTAAATCTATTTCGTCTGCAGAAGGAATCGTCATCGGCTGGAAAATCTACCACATTAGTCATCATTTTAATTAGCTTAGATTAGTTATGAATTATATTTTTTTTTGTGATCTACGCGCAGTTAATTTCCTTTCATATTAGTTAAGTTTCTGTTCTTTTAAAAATTCTGCAATATTTTCTAGAATGTCAAAGAGCTATAAAAATATCGGAATAAACAGACAGGCTGAAAAAGCGTTTAGCCCTAGAATTATAATATATCTGCGCAAACATCAAAATCTATTGACAGAATGTTATTTCCAGATGTTATTTGTTAATAACTCCTTGAATAAAGGTATCTGCCTCCTATGATAGAGGGGAAGCTCTCTCACAGTGAGTGTGGAGTATAGAGTATAGAGTAGTGGTTGTGCGCGGTACGTACGTCGTCGTGGCGCCTCTTGCGCGAGCGGCGCGGCGCGTCGGCCGCGTCGGGCGACCGCGTCTCCGGCTCGTCGTCCGACCGCAGCGTCATGTTGCGCTGGTACTTCTGCAACGCAACACGAGATATTACGTTCCGAGAGGTTTACACTATAAAAATAACAGTGCTCATTGACACATAGTTTTACCCTAACTTAACACTAATCTTGTTGGAACGGACTTCAAATGGGAAATATAAGTTTATGTCACAGACACGACTTTTAGGTAGATCTATTATAGTTATATCGAAATTGGTTATGGCAATACACTCACTGACGACATAAGAAATTTGAATATAAAAGCCCAGCTCATAGCGGAATTCAGTATAGATATGTATGTGCGTGCTAATTACTATAATCGTACGAAGATAGATTTTTGCGCGAATAATGAAGTTGAAGTATGTATACAAATAGCAAGTGTAAGCTGAGTACTCGTAGAATAAGAGGCACAGTACCTTGAAGAGCACGCGCGAGGGGATGGGGCGCGCGGGCAGCGTGAACAGCTTCTCGACGCCGCCCGTCTCCTTCCAGTGCATGAGGCGGCGCGTGGGCGGCGCCAGGTCCAGCGTCGTCACGATGTCCGACGTGTTGCTGAGCTGGTTCTTCATCTCCTCGCCCGAGATGTTCTTCACCTCGTCCACGATCAGCTTGCGCTTGCGTTTCGACTTTGTTATGCCTGTTGGTAGGGAATGTAAGCTTACATTTTATTTAAATTCAGGTGAAATTAATACTTGACGTGGAGGGAAGATGCTCTTGAAATATCTATGGGAAGTTTCGGTTTCGCCCCGTCTCTTACGTCTCCTCCCTGTCAATCGCTAAAGCTTTCAACAACTTAAGAAATCGAACAATAAGTGTAACCCTTGAGCACGGTGGCGTCTACAGGCGCGAGCGCGAACGATTCTTCGTCGTTGTGCAGCAGCGTCGTACTGTCAGCCGCCGGCGGCTCCACCTCCTGTAAAAAAGTAAATCATGAGAAACTTTGTTTACGGATACACTTGGTTTTTATTTCACGTTTTGGCCCCTTTACATGAGTCGTGGTCACAGAAGAGTGAGACGGTTAGCATCTTTTTGTATGACATACGGTTTATACGATGTGATTAATGTATTGGTATATGTATATATGTATATGTATGGGTACGTACCATAGGCGCGGGCGCGGGCGGCGGAGTGGGCGGTACTTCGGGTGGCGCGGGGGACTCGCACCAGCTAAGGACATATTATATTCATTACACACCATTTCATTTTTGGTTTACATACTTCATCCTTCGATCAACAATACACAACTAGATATCGGGTCACGTACAAAATCAAAGCTAAATACTGTCCGCGTGGATGACGTGTGACAGCTTATTTTGTTTACTACCGAACTGAAACAAAAGTTTTAAAACAGTTCGAAGTTCAACCTAATTACAACCATGACACCTAGCAATTAAGTAGCAAATCTTATGAATAAAATAAGTGAGAATAACGCCTCACTTTTCAAATGAGGCGTTATTCACCGAGACGTATTTTTTGCGCAGACCCGACATCTAGTTGTGTATTGTTGATCGGAGACTTCATCAATATCATACACACTATGTCACAATAAAAGTATAATAATAAAAATGTTTATAGTAGTCACATCAGGAAGAAATGGTATTTCATTTAATAGATTATCTATCAGACAGTATTGTCTACAAGCCTGTTTAAAGATTCGTCTCAAATCTTGACAAATAGCTTAGTTTGAAGTGAGGAGACTAGTATTAGAGTACAATTGTAGGATGTTGTGTGACCTGTGCGCGGGCGAGGGCGGCGAGGGCGGCGAGGGCGGCGCGTCGTAGTGGTCGGGCTCGTCGTCGGAGTGAGGAGACTAGTATTAGAGTATAATATAGGATGGTGTGTACCTGTGCGCGGGCGAGGGCGGCGAGGGCGGCGAGGGCGGCGAGGGCGGCGCGTCGTAGTGGTCGGGCTCGTCGTCGGAGTGAGGAGACTAGTATTAGAGTATAATATAGGATGGTGTGTACCTGTGCGCGGGCGAGGGCGGCGAGGGCGGCGAGGGCGGCGAGGGCGGCGCGTCGTAGTGGTCGGGCTCGTCGTCGGAGTGAGGAGACTAGTATTAGAGTATAATATAGGATGGTGTGTACCTGTGCGCGGGCGAGGGCGGCGAGGGCGGCGAGGGCGGCGAGGGCGGCGCGTCGTAGTGGTCGGGCTCGTCGTCGGAGTGAGGAGACTAGTATTAGAGTATAATATAGGATGGTGTGTACCTGTGCGCGGGCGAGGGCGGCGAGGGCGGCGAGGGCGGCGAGGGCGGCGCGTCGTAGTGGTCGGGCTCGTCGTCGGAGTGAGGAGACTAGTATTAGAGTATAATATAGGATGGTGTGTACCTGTGCGCGGGCGAGGGCGGCGAGGGCGGCGAGGGCGGCGAGGGCGGCGCGTCGTAGTGGTCGGGCTCGTCGTCGGAGTCGGCCGCGCGCTGCTCCGCGCACTCCACGCCCGCATCGATCTCCGCCTGCACACGATGCATCAACATGTCAACACCAATACTATTCATTCAGACAACTCAAATATTAGCCTGTAATGTCCCACTACCGAGCAAAGGCCTCACATCCCACAGAAGATATCAATACAGTGAGGAGGACATATTTTTTAACATTTTAAGGCAATAAATATGTGAGTGTATAGTACCTGCAGCGACTGCGGCTGGTCCTGCGGCAGGCCGGGGGCGGAGGCCGAGGCGGACGCGGTCGCGCTCACCTCGCCGAACAGGTCGCCCTCGAACAACCCGCCCGCCGCTACGGGGAACAAAATATACTAAAATTGTACTAATGACTCGAAATTATTCTTTTATCTCTTAAAAAATAATAATTTCGAGTCAAAATATCCTCATCATTCAGTGGAACTTTGAATTTGGAAGGGGGCAGGAGTTTGGGGACCAACTGAAACCTAGCTGGTTAATGGCCAATAGCTATATTAATCTCACAAATAGAACTTTAATGAAACAGACAAATCTGTTTCAGAAATTAGCGGTAAAAATTAAATAAACTCTTCAGTGGGTCTAATAGTGTCCTTTTCATAAAACTTTAAGTTCTAGATGCTTCCACCAGCACACTTTCCCACTTCTACCCTGACTCACGTCCAAAGTCCTCGACGTCGGAGATGGCGTTGAACTGGTCGAGCGGCGCGGGCTCGAGCCGGCCGTCCGCCAGCGGCGAGCGCGGCTTCTCCAGCGACAGCGACGAGCTGCCGCCGAACACCAGGTTACTCTGCGCAGACACACACAGATTGGTTCATGTGAGGGGCTCATAAAGATAAGGAAAGTGAATCAAATTCGTGGCAATAAAGTTAGAGTAATTTAATGGCATTTGTCTAGAGTCGGAGTATTTAGACCGCCCAAAGGCTTCGACATGGTCTAACGATTAGAATAATCGGAATCGTTAAAATTTAACTTACCCTACCATATGCTGTGGCATTCCGAAATAATAATATCATCATAGATGATGGTTTAAACGCCATTTACTTGACCTTTTGTTTTCGTAAACTCTTTGTAATTCTTTAGAATAAAATTATATTAGCGTTTTCTTCCCAGTTTTGAGGTGAAATTTATTGGACGCATGTAGGAGAAATGACCCCATCATAAAATTACCTGTGTATAATCTATTTCTTTTGGATTGGCACAAAATGTGGTTAAATGTCGTAAATTTTCCAGCCGAAGACGATTGCTTCTGAAGAGGAAAAAGGTTTAGAGATAGGGTAATAATGAAATAAAATTACTAAACCTTTTTCCTCTTCAGTAGTATTATTGGTAATCCTCCTATAACTAATTGTTATGCAGTGATTCACCAACCTGTTCCAGTCCTCCTTCATTTCCGATGGCATCTCTCATAATATCGGGGTTGTCTGTATCAAAGCCCATGTCTCCGAACCCATCGTCGTGGGTCACTAGGTTCAAGGATCCATAGTCTTCGCGCATGGTGATCTCTTCAGCTCGGGATTGGTTCAGGGAAAACTGGGCTTCGATGTCTACCTCGCTGTAAAATGAAGGGTTTCAGTAAATAAGGTGTTTTTCAGAAATTGAAATGCCCTTAATAGTCAATTAATCTATTAATAGTCTGTGAATCTGTTTGCCTAGCAGTGGGACAACACAGGATTTTTTCAAATAAGTTGTAAGTTACTCTTTACTTCTTGATAGTAACTTCACTACATAGTATAAAATAAAGTCGTCTCTTTTTCGTGTCTGTCTGTTTGTCTGTCTGTATGCTTAAATCTTTAAAATTACGCAACGGATTTTGATGCGGTTTTTTGTAATAGGTAGAGTGATTCAAGAGGAAGGTTTTTATGTAAAAAAAATCCCGAAATTCCCACGGGAACGGGCACAACGCGGGTAAAACCGCGGGGCGCTGCTAGTACATCATAAATACAAATTGGCTATTGAGCCATGAGCAATTTTTACTTATTGATTTGATCTGGAATTTAACCGTTTTTGGTTTCGTAAATGACATACAAATTTCTTTTATTTATTTCGTTGTGTACTACTATCATTTATTAACCTTTGAAATAGAGCAATTCTTTAGTCTAAAGTTTCGACAGAAAAGCCATTTACCTGTCCATATCAGATACATTTAAAAAGTACTTAAACCATTCTCACTTTAACTCGGGCATGGCGGTGTCGAAGTCGTGGAACACCTCGGGCAGGGTGATGGCATTCATGGCTGCTTCCCTGTGCTCCTCTGGCAGGTCCACCATGCCGGGCCGGAAGGCCATCTGGAAACCAACCACCATGTACAGTCGGAAATTAAAAATACTATGGGCTTTCTTTAGTAACTTAGTTTTATGTAATTAAATATTTTAAAATTCTCCTTGACATATAACAATGTAGTATCTTGATTGGCGGACTGTGCCTACATTATACACATCAACACTGGCGTCATTCAGTAAGAAGTAATACAAGAAACATAACAGAAGGAAAATAGAAAATTCAGAGTCTTGAAACACTTAATACAACTGGGTGGCTGGTCTAGAGTTACTAAAGACAGAATTTTTTTTACATTAGAGAAACTAAACTACATTCAAGCACTTTCTTAAATAAATACCCATCTAATATACTAAAAGCGGTAATTTCCCTGTTTCTTTTAAATTTAGAGGGTGTTTTTTTATATTTCCAGTTAAATATTCCATCTCCAATATCCAGTTGGCATTCTAACTATCAAATATTTGGGACATGTAACTGACATTGTTATTTGCTTATTTATTGATTTACTTTTAAATTGATCTGAAAGTGTTTAAGAGTATTGGTCTAAATTGAGTCATTCCTAAATTTCTAAAAATGCTGATTGACATATTTATCAACACCTAAGTCATTGTATGAGAAAGTCGGCTTCACAACATTATGGAACTGAACTAAGATTACATTCAGTAGCAATGGATTGTATCCGTTTGGATATGAGAATTGAACATTAAGAATTAAAGTGTGCCTAATTCATGTTTGTTTCAATCCATACAGTTTCCTACACACAAAAAAATGGATAACGTCAATAACAACAAGGTTCACAACAATATACAATATTGATAAACAACAGTTATATTATTAAGAATATACCTTGATCTTGACAAAAGCCTCATTACAATCTTGAAGGAGGTATTTGGCCTTCCTGGAGTAGATCCTGACCACTCCAAGTAACAGATGTCCAGAGGTGCGCAGAGCCATTTTCACTTTCGGCTTCAGGATACCATCGACGGACTTCTCGATATTGGTTTCAAATACGTGAGCCTTCGTCAGCTTCTTGTCCCAGTGAGCCGCCAACCAAATCTTGGCCAAGGGGCCCTTCTTGGCCAGCACAAAGTGTGCGTAAAACATTGTTGAAAATTACGATCCAACTGTCACATTAAACTTTTCCTGTAAAACAATCTCACAACATAAACACTTCCACTAATTCATAATTTATACCGAATATAGGTATTGTGTGATTAGAAGCCACAATCATGGAAATAAAAACACCAGTAATTGCTGAAGCCAAGAGTTTGGCGCCTAATCGTAACACCACAAATCTAAGCTCTGATTCCGTGTTTTAGGACTTAACCGTATGTTAATATTAAAGGTGGCCACTAGATCAACATATTTAACAAAAACAACTTGATTTTCTACAGTAAAATCAACTAATAATTATAAATTTCACCTTTCACACACAATCAACGTAAACATGACAACAATTACGTTTCCAATATGGCGGATGATTGAATGAACAAAAGTCGAAATGAAACAAAACGGATCAAACGAACCATAAACAAGAAGAGGACGGGTGATGGCGGATGTGGCAACGTCGCACGCACACTGCGGCTTGCAGCGGATCGTCACATGGGAAAACCGTTGAGTTAATTAACCGACTGCAAATAAAATCAGAAAATGTAATGAATGACCCTTGTTATTATTTCTATTAAAACCTTCTATTTCTACCCATTAATTCTTATCAATTCTAATAAGTAAAATGCACTATAAGGTACACATTAGTTTGGAATAACGATATTTTCAAACACAAAACTATGCTAACTTGGTAAGAAAAAAGTAAAGATAAAAACATTATATTGAATGGAAAAGTATTTAAATTACGTACCTTTATACCTTTTATACAAACAAGAGAAGGGTATGCATAAAAAAAAAATATCTCCCAACTGAATAAATGCAACATACGGATGAAACCATATTGAAGTTCAAAAAGAACAATACATATCTATATATATAAAAGAAAGTCGTGTTAGTTACACCATATAAAACTCGAGAACGGCTGAACCGATTTGGCTGAAAATTGGTGGGGAGGTAGCTTAAAACCAGGAGACGGATATAGGATACTATTTATCCCGTATTTCCTACGGGAACGGGTGCGCTGTGGGTGAAACCGCGGGGCACAGCTAGTCTATATATATAAAAGAAAGTCGTGTTAGTTACACCATTTATAACTCGAGAACGGCTGAACCGATTTGGCTGAAAATTGGTGGGGAGGTAGCTTAAAACCAGGAGACGGATATAGGATACTATTTATCCCGTATTTCCTACGGGAACGGGTGCGCTGTGGGTGAAACCGCGGGGCACAGCTAGTTAATAAATATAATATACAATGCATCCGGTCACCGGTGTCGGAGACATAGGGGGGTAAAATATGGTAATTTTTATCGACAAATTACATTTAAAAAAATCTCTACCCTCCTCCATAGTAAAATGGCAGCCATTCTGTTTTTCTTATTTTGAAGTTCAGGTGCCTGTACTGATCTAATAATTACTATCGACTTATCGAGTTAAACACCTCAGGAACACGAAAAATCACGATACACTTTATTCAATATATTTTTCGTAAACGAACAAAAAAAGGGATCGTGAAAAATTAAAATAAGTATTTCTTTTATTGCATTTTTTAGTGTTTTATCCTGTCAATCTAATTTTTTTTATTTGTTTACTCATAAAACAAGATATCTTCTTTAAAATAAATCCTACATCACATTGAGTTATATGTACTAACGTTTAGTACATATAACTCGATGCTACATCAAAGACCTAAGTAATATAGTTTAAAAGTTATGATGATTAAAGCAAGGTTGTGTTTCTAAACCTAGAATGGGCAAAGTAAATAAAACAAAGTGAAACTTTTAAGTATCGTTTATTATTATTCTAACTGTTAAAGCCATGCTTCGATATGTCCTCCATCCATTATGCTGTAGACAAGCTGCTGCCCCAATCGACACATGTCGTGTCGCTCTTCTTATCATGGCTTGGTCCGCCCTCATTTCATCTCCGACTCGTAATATTTTTCCTAATAACTAGTGCTAATAACTCTTCTCTTGTGTTTGGAATGTTTACATAAACCTTCTTCTTCATTTTCCCCTTCGATCAACAATACTGTTGATCGAACTTCGATATAATATCGAAGTTTAATTTTATGGGGGACAATCTTCGATCATCGAAGATTGTCCCCCATAAAATTATTTTTCTGCCATGGAAAGTCTCTGGAAACTTATTTTTTAACACGCTTTTATTAGCTTGGCCTGTATGTATGTACGTATGTAATGAAATCTTTGAACATCATTTTCACCAACTTCCAGAAGTCTGATTAATTTGAAACTTGGCATATGTATCAAGGACCGATGACAATGCAATAATTTAATAACAGTTTCCCGTTATCCTTAATGGATTTGCCAGATTTACTAAAAAAATATTACTTCATATAAAAGACATCAACGGGCGCTCGCTGTGGGACGGAACGGGAGTTCTGTTTTATTTTACTAAATGGTACTAGACACTAACAGCGTCCCGTGGTTTTCCCGTGATGGGCCCGTTCCCGTGGGAATTACGGGATGAAAAGTTGCATATAATGTTATGCTTACTAAAAAATAAAAAATAAAATTATAGTTTAAAAAAACTAAAAAAACACGCTTTTATTGCAAATTGAACTAAAAACTAGAAAATAATTTTTCTCCTCAAATCAAAATTATAATAAAATTTAAGTTGTAACACAATGATTTAATTCAGAGTAAAAAAGCGTGGGGTGCTTAATATTTTTAAATATTACAATCATCATTGGTAACTATCTATGAGAGGATAGTTATGAACTACAGTAAAATGCACCCCACGCTTTTTACTCTGAATTAAATCATTGTGTTACAACTTAAATTTTATTATAATTTTGATTTGAGGAGAAAAATTATTTTCTAGTTTTTAGTTCAATTTGCAATAAAAGCGTGTTTTTTTAGTTTTTTTAAACTATAATTTTTTTTTCTATTTTCTTAAATTATAGTCTGTGTTTTTTTTTATTGAATGAACAATTTTTAGTTTAAGTGCCATGTACGTCATCATGGGTACCTATCATGTTTCGCAGTCTATGGTACTTATGGTACCTATTCTTTGTGTTATTATTACATTAGCAGCAGTGTTACCAGCTAGAACGTAAATTTGTCTTCTTGCACGTATTCATTTGCCTTTGGAATACAAGAGAACATGCAAGAGGCAGATATTCTTTGCTGCTAATATCAATCACCAATAAGTAATATTCCAAAAAAATATTAAGTGCTTGATCCACTGTTAATTAAGTGGCCAATTTTTATTTAGTTGCCCTTTAGTTGCCTTTTAAATTAAATGCTATAATTTGTTTGTCAGTGTCAATACTAAATGAAATGTTATCTGTGGTTGATCGACAATTGAACCGACAATTTGACACAACGAAATCAGTCAGAAAAATTTTGTTTCTTTTCCGGTCTACCTGTGGGCTACGCGAGACGTACGTGTTTTATTTATCTCAAATAATTAAAGTAATCCTTGAAGTTCAGCTAGTAAAATTGTACATTTATTTAGTAACAGTGAGCGAACAACGCTATTCACTATGTATTTTACCGTTTTACTGTGGTTTTCAGTGATATTCACCATGTTAGTGGGAATGTGTCTGAAGTCGCCCAAATTGTGGCCAGACCGATGATGTGACTTCTGATCAACAATCGTTTGATTTTGTTGCTAGGTCTGCCACAGGCTCTCCAAGATGGGTGCGTACAGATACATTCAAGAGTTGTATAGAAAGAAGTTGAGCGATGTTATGCGCTTTCTTCTGCGTGTCAGAGTATGGCAATACCGTCAACTGACCCGCATGCACCGCGCTCCTAGGCCTACCAGGCCCGACAAGGCTAGAAGACTCGGATACCGCGCCAAGCAAGGTAAGCTCCGGCACCATAACCTCTCCATCGTGGTGATTTATTAGTCGGTTACTGACCTAACTTCTGTTGTTTTTTAGGTTATGTTGTGTTCAGAATCCGTGTGCGCCGTGGAGGCCGCAAGCGCCCCGTCGCCAAGGGTGCCACCTACGGCAAGCCCAAGAGCCACGGAGTCAACCAGCTGAAGCCTACACGCAACCTGCAGTCCATTGCTGAGGTAAGATGTGTCTCATTTATAATACTTATTTATCCAGTTAAATTGTTCCCAACATAATACTCGTATAATGTTTGTTCCCACGTGAGATTATTTATATTGACTTTTATTCATTTTTAGGAGCGTGTTGGCCGTCGGTGCGGTGGTCTGCGTGTGTTGAACTCATACTGGGTGGCACAGGACTCCTCATACAAATACTTCGAGGTTATCCTCGTTGATCCGTCACACAAGGTGATTATAAATAACAAGCTATCCTAACCTCAATTTGTTAAATTTATATGATGAACAAATGTCATGCACCAATCTGAAAGGTTTTGCTGAATACTCACCTACCTATAATCTGATAAAACTCTTTCTAACTCGTAACATCCATGTCAAAAGTACCTATTTACTAAATCAATGGTATTTGTTCAGGCTATCCGCCGTGACCCCAAGATCAACTGGATTGTGAATGCGGTGCACAAGCACCGTGAGATGCGTGGCCTGACATCTGCGGGCCGCAGCTCCCGCGGGCTCGGCAAGGGCCATCGCTACTCACAGACCAAGGGAGGCTCGCGCCGCGCCGCCTGGATAAGACGCAACACGCTGCAGCTGCGCCGCAAGCGATAAACATAATATACGTCTACATTATACACACACACATATACCTATTTTTATTTGTAGCCCTTACTATTCCCAGTGAATTTCAGTGTAAGTATTATTATACAAATAAATTAAGTATTGCAACTGCAAATAAGTAGTGTTTTGTTTGTTATCATGTATTGTAATTTACAGGTCACTAGTTCAAGACTGCAGCTACAGGAGTTACAATATATCAATAGGTGTGTACAAATTTTGATCACTTAACTATTCCATCAATAATTCCTATTTAATATTCCATTGTTTATGATTTTTATGATGATATAATGCATAATGAATGCGCAACCATGATTACCACGCATTTAAAACTTCCTTGGATGGCTGAACTTCTTCAAAAAGAAAAAAACCTTTTATTATTTTAGTGGCATATTTTACAATACTCTTTTTTATCATTGCAGGGACATAGGCAATCAAGAGTGGCCATCTCATCAAATAAATCGTCCATATTATAAGGTAACTATTGCTTCCCTTTGTATGTTTTATTTATTATTTATATTTATTATTACAACTATGAGTTAGTTAATTATTTATTCAATTTTCCAAATAATGTTTTGTACTTGTTACATTGCTCTAGTGTTTCGAGATTGTTATATTTGGAAATATTATAAAGCTTGTCTAGGTGAGGCTATTCGCATCTATTGCTTATATTCCTCAATCCGGCAAGAAACACTATAATTAAAAACATATATTTCATGCTATACAAAAGTTACAATCCCAATTCAAAACTAATTTTTATTTTTATTCTTTACAGATCTGGTTGGAGTCAAAAAAATCTTAAAAAAATACACTCGTGAGCAAAAAAATCGACTCAGGCGACACACCTGCATTCAAAAGTCACTGGCAAAAAAACTGAACGCAAAAATATTTTTTTCTTTGTAAAATCTTAACGCTGCTATTGTTAGCTTCAAAATGATATAAAATATTGTAATGTTTCTTGCTCACACAACGTCAAACGTCAACCGATACACATCTCCGATAACAACAAACTAGAATTCTACCTGAAAATGGACACAACAAGTGAAAAAGCTGCTTTATCGGCGAAAACTTCATTTTAATGCACGACAATGCCCGTCCACATACTGCAGGTTCCGTCGGGCAGTATTTACAGGAGGTCGTAATTGCCGCTATGGATTGGCCAGCGCGTAGCCCGGACTTAAATCCTATCGAGCATTTGTGGGATGAACTTAAAAGAAAAGTTCGGGCTAGAAATCCTGCTCCAGCCACGAAATCGGACCTCAAAGCGGCGCTCATTGAAGAATGGGATAGCATCGAACAAGATCGAGTAAAGAAACTTATTCGATCCATGAAGAAGCGATTGGAAGCTGTTATTAGGGCTAGGGGGGGCAACACTAAATATGGATAAGTTCGTTTTAATAAAAAAAATATTTTGTCTAATTAAGCTGGTATTTTCTTTACTGTTAATTATTACCTTGTTTCATTTCTTAGGACTTCATTTCATTCAATATTTTCCCTTCGGCGCATAATGTACAAAACGTAAAATGAACACGACACGCAAAATGTACAAATCGCAGAATGAACAATACGCAAAATGTACAAGACGTAAAATGAAGACAACACGCAAAATGTACAAATCGCAAAATGTGCAAGAACGTCTAAGGCTTGATTCACAATGTTTTGTTCACTTAGACCAGGTGTCTAAATCAATTTTTCCCATTTCTACAGATTCCCATTTTTACAGAAACCCATTTTTACAGATTCCCATTTTTACTGAAACTTATTTCTACAGATTCCCATTTTTACAGAAACCCATTTCTACAGATTCCCATTTTTACAGAAACCCAGTATTAGCCGTAACATATATATATGTCATTTTAATGAAAAGAGAGAGTTTAAACATGAAAAAAAAATAACCCTAACCTACCGAATTACTTACTATTCGGTAGGTTAGGGTTTTTTTTTTTTTACTAGTCCATAGTTATCGGTTAACATTACGGTTAGAGCCTACACCTAGTTTTAGCCGGTTAGAACTAGGTGTCATATATATGTCATTTTAATGAAAAGAGAGAGTTTAAACATGTAAAAAAAAAATAACCCTAACCTACCGAATAGTTGGACGGTTGAATTGGGAATGAGACACTCAATAATTTTTTCGTTTGTGTGAACGTGGGCTGTGTTGCACATTTTGCGATTTGTACATTTTGCGTGTTGTCTTCATTTTACGTTTTGTACATTTTGCCTATTGTTCATTCTGCGATTTGTACATTTTGCGTGTCGTGTTCATTTTACGTTTTGTACATTATGCGCCGAAGGGAATATTTTTTCTTTACCAAAAAAAAATAATTAAATAACAACGTAGACCACTCATTTTAAAGCTAAAGCCCATAGCACACGGCGTATTTTATACGCGTAGGCGACGCGCGTATTAGGAACGCACGTCTTCGGCGCCGTAGACGCTGATTGTTGCGTTTGCATTGATGATACAAGCGCATGAAGCGCGTTTTTTTCTTTTTAAAAGAAGTACTAAAGCCAGCGTAAGCAGTGTTGTTTCAACCGACGCCATTGTACAACTGGAAACTGGAGGAGTCTCTGGTCAAAACGCAAAGCTACGAGCGGCTACAGCGCGTATACGCGCAGGAGACGTCATGATCGCCCCGTGTGCCTAGGTTACAAGGTTGCGTTCTAATCTCGTTTGAAGCTCGTATACGCGCGTCATCTGCGCGTCCCCTGCGCGTATAAAATACGCCGTGTGCTATGGGCCTAAAACTAACAGCTTTGCGATGTTAAAATCAGAAATTGAATGAAAGCTTTAGATTTTTTGCTAGATTTTTTTAACCGCGAGTGTATTTCATTTTGTACTTATTTTTTGGACAATAAACATAAAATCACAATTAACTCGCTATTGTTAAATGGTTCGACAATAAAGTCGTAACTTTGGCCAGTTCTTACGCAGATGCTTACCCATTTCATAAAATCAAGAGATGGAGCAAAGCACTGAGAAGGCAAGTTAATGTCAAGTGTCCGCCGCAGCTAGTTCGACACTACATTTAAAATATGGATTGCTCTTTAAAGAACATCTTTCAAGAGCCGTCGTTGGTACATGAACATCTTTGGCCAAATGTTAGATATTATAGCGGTTAATAATGCTTGGCTACTTTACAGGAGAAAATGCAATATGGGGAGACTATCACATAAATCTGAAAAAATTTAGACACAGGTTGGCGACTGAATTGAGGCAGAAAGGAAGATCAAATGAAACGGATCCACCAAGCCCTATACCGAAAAAAAGCGGCCAAGTGCGAGTCGGACTCGCCCATGAAGGGTTCCGTAGCAGCGAGTAACATAATAAAGAAGTTCTTGAAGTTCGTTGTACTTACTACTACTTACTTACTTAGCGTGTGGGTTGTGATCGATTAACGACCTCACAAACCAAAAAACTAAAAAAATAAAAAAAACTACTAACTAGACCTCGTTCAAACCAATTTTCGGTGTTAGATTACATTGTTATGTACATCATATATTTTTTTTAGTTTTATCATTCTCTTATTTTAGAAGTTACAGGGGGGGGGACACACATTTTACCACTTTGGAAGAGTCTCTCGCGCAAACTATTCAGTTTAGAAAAAAATGATATTAGAAACCTCAATACCATTTTTGAAGACCTATCCATAGATACCCCACACGTATGGGTTTGATGAAAAAAAAAATATTTTTTTCATTTCTAAGTATGGGAGACCCCCCTAAAATTTTATTTTTTTTCTATTTTAGTGTGAAAATATTAATGCGGTTCACAGAATACATCTACACACTAAGTTTCAACAACATAGCTCTTATAGTTTCGGAGAAAAAAGGCTGTGACATACGGACAGACGGACAGACGGACGGACAGACAGACAGACAGACATGACGAATCTATAAGGGTTCCGTTTTTGCCATTTGGCTACGGAACCCTAAAAAGCGCTTATCCAAAACCCAAGTGCGCCGAGGCCGCCTATTTCTGTGCGTTATGATGGTCACAACCATTGGCCTGAATATACGACATATGGGCGTTGCAAATTCTGCAAGAACAATAAAACTAACATAATGTGTACCAAATGCAAGCAGAGGTTATGCTTAGTTACCAAAAGAAATTGTTTTTATAATTTCCATAATAAGTAAAAGCAAAAAGTGATTTTTTAATAAGATATATTTTTATAAACTAATAGGCTGATTGTTTTTGAGTAAACTCATGTTCTAGTGTTGTTTATTAAGAATTTATAGATATTTAATTATGTTCAAAATATAAGTGAGTTTTTGTAGTTTTCGGAGTTCCGTAGTCGGAACTACTAGTGTAGTCCAATCATTTGGTAGTTTTACCTGGAAAGTTTTCCGGGAGTTTTGAAAATTGGTTTATTTATAAATTTGGGTATGCTCTTTTCGAATTTCAACTTTGCCACCTCGTACCCCCGCCGCTCGCGCCGCCATATTGAAAAAATGGCGCCTAAAAACGGTTTTTTGGAAATATCTCTTTTCCGACGCATTTTACGACAAAAATATCTATGTACAAAATTACACTAGAGAAAATTTCCTACAATTTATGTATTAATAATTTTTTTCATAAAATCAATAGCTTTTGGCGTACGAGCGCCGCAAAGTACACTTGAGAGCATAGAAATCGCACATAGGGGAATTTTCCTGCATTTTGATTTTGATACTTGTTTTTTAAAAAAATTAAGGGTTGGTTGCAAATATAACTTAAATTAAATTAAAGTACACACTGTTAGCTTCCTAAAAACCCATAATGTCTGGCCTTGACCTTCCAAATCATAGCAGTGGTGGCCTAACAATGGAATGGGCTAAATTCGCTCGTTACAAGTAGCGCGGTTTGTGGGACTTTGAGCAGGTATAAAACGACAAGGGATGATTAAAATGACATCTTTTGCATACCAACTCCCAGTCAGAAAGGTTCTTTAACGAATACGTCATCTCTCTAATCAAGAAAATGGATACCACACCAGAAGTAGCGGCTCAAGTGGTTGCACTTATCGAAGCTGGACAGAACCAAAGTCAAGTGGCTCGTCAATAAAATTTGAGCAGATATGCTGTTCGACGTGTATACCTGCGATATCAGCAAACTTGTGGCTATACCAGGAAACCAGGAACAGGCCCAAAACGTGCGACAACACAGCGCGATGACCACTTTCTTGTGAATACATCACTACGAAATCGCCGGTTGACTGCAGTTCAACTCGGACAGCAGCTCCAGGAAGTTAGAGAAGTGGAAGTCAGTTTGTGGACAGTTAGAAGAAGACTAGCCGAAGGAGGTCTGATAGCGCACAGTCCCGCAACTGGCCCAAAATTTACCCCAGCACACAGACAAGCACGCCTTCAGTTTGCTCGAAATCACGTAAATTGGACTATGGATCAATGGCAGGCAGTCCTCTTCTCCGATGAGTGCAGGATGTGTCTCCTTGGTAACGACGGACGGGGTAGAGTCTACCGAAGATCCGGTGAGCGTTTTGTTCAATGCTGCATCTCCGAACGGGTCGCATACGGGGGTGGTTCGTGTATGTTCTGGGGAGGTATTTCACTGGAAGCGAAAACCGAACTTGTCTTCATCACAGGGCCCGATACCGATCATCGATCGCGTGGATTGACTTCCCAACGTTACGTCGGGATATCCTGCAAGAACATTTTGTGCCCTTTTCGGGATTTATCGGCGAAAACTTCGTTTTTATGCAGGACAACGCTAGACCACACACCGCTGCTATAGTACGCCAGTACTTGGAGGAGGTTGAAGTACTCGTTATGGAGTGGCCTGCTCAAAGCCCAGATCTCAATCCCATTGAGCACTTATGGGACGAACTAAAGAAACGAGTAAGAGCCAGAAACGCAGTGCCTACGAGTCTCTGAGAGCTTCAAACCGCGATCAAGGAAGAATGGGACAGCATACCGAAGGATTTCGTAAAAACATTGATTTCTTCAATGAATCTTCGACTGGAAGCTGTTATTAAGGCTAGGGGAGGCAATACCTCGTATTAAAAAATCGTTACATTCACGGATTTATTGTTTTTTTAACCTTTTATACCTGCTCAAAGTCCCACAAACCGCGCTACTTGTAACGAGCGAATTTAGCCCATTCCATTGTTAGGCCACCACTGCTATGATTTGGAAGGTCAAGGCCAGACATTATGGGTTTTTAGGAAGCTAACAGTGTGTACTTTAATTTAATTTAAGTTATATTTGCAACCAACACTTAATTTAAAAAAAAAAACAAGTATCAAAATCAAAATGCAGGAAAATTCCCCTATGTGCGATTTCTATGCTCTCAAGTGTACTTTGCGGCGCTCGTACGCCAAAAGCTATTGATTTTATGAAAAAAATTATTAATACATAAATTGTAGGAAATTTTCTCTAGTGTAATTTTGTACATAGATATTTTTGTCGTAAAATGCGTCGGAAAAGAGATATTTCCAAAAAACCGTTTTTAGGCGCCATTTTTTCAATATGGCAGCGCGAGCGGCGGGGGTACGAGGTGGCAAAGTTGAAATTCGAAAAGAGCATACCCAAATCTATAAATAAACCAATTTTCAAAACTCCCGGAAAACTTTCCAGGTAACCCCCTTTTTTTTACCAAATGATTGAATTATAGAGTTTTAAAAGTAAAGTTGTGTAACTATCCGACTGATTTTCTAAAATATAATGATATTTTTTCTAAGACATCACCTTGTTTCTTTTATTCTTTCTATTCGACAATGGGAAGTATACTGCACATGGTCTGAGTTCATTGATTTTCTACGAACTCGATAATGTCCACTACAATGGACGTAGGTTTTTCAGGGAACTGAAATAGGTAGATTTTTTTGAGGGCCCCATAGAAGCTAAGAACCAAAATCTGTAACGATTTTACAAATTTAACTTTTAAAAAAATCCGTCGAATAAGGCTTAATCACTGCCACTGTATTTAGTTTTAATTACATATATTTTAGTATTTAACACAATGATTCAATTCAGAGTAAAAAAGCGTGGGGTGCATTTTACTGTAGTTCACAACTATCCTCTCATAGATACCAATGAAAATTGTAATATTAAAAAAAAATATTAAGCACCCCACGCTTTTTACTCTGAATTGAATCATTGTGTTAATTCATAGTATACGAGTATAAGTAGTGCTTCTTTTCATGTTGTATTTTATGTGGTGTAGAAATAAATGGTTTAATGATTATTGCCATCATTACATGTAAATACAAACCCGTTACACAGTAGCAAAAGGAGATTTCTCAGCTGATGCTATACAGAGGATGCACAGCATACGCCCTCAAAAGCTGAAATGGTCCACATATATCTACGAAGAGCTCGGCGGATTTTTGCCTTTGTTAGCGTCATGAAGGACTTTATAGAGAAATGGAAGTAATCAGGGGAGGCCTTTGCCCAGTAATGGGACACCCGAGGCTCTAACTAATCATTAGGCGTTATTACTAACATTTTTTAAATTATTGCATTAGTCTAATGCAATAATTTAAAAAATGTTAGTAATAACGCCTGATAAGAAAAGCCAGGCAATACTCCAACTCATTCCGCCAAACAAGTCTGTAGGGAGCTTACAGAGCACCATTGGGGACCATTGGAGAAGGTATGCTCAGCTGCCCAATCACAGCAATTAGCAATAGCCGCGTACCCACCTAGCGCACAGGCTCGCGCGGCAGCCTCGGTGTCCAGATCGCGAGCGATGGCGCCCGAGGCAGCCTCAGTAGTTTTGTTAAATTTACACGAGGCCACCTCGCGAGGCAGGCTGAGCCATCATAAGTCCGCGAGTATTCGAAATGGACAGTCGTGTATGTATGGACAGCTGCAGCTATTTTCCTAGCTTCGCGCGCGAGCCAAAACATAACCGTTCCCACCTAACACACAGCGCTCACCGAGGCACCTTTGAGCGCGTCAAGTTTACCGACAACTAGAGGTAAACTTGATGCGCTCAAAGGTGCCTCGGCGAGCGCTGTGCGCTAGGTGGGAACGGTTATGTTTTGGCTCGCGCGCGAAGCTTGGAAAATAGCTGCAGCTGAATATACGCGGCATCAGCCTGCCTCGCGAGGCTGCCTCGTGTAAATTTAACAAAACTACTGAGGCTGCCTCGGGAGCCATCGCTCGCGATCCGGACACCGAGGCTGCCGCGCGAGCCTGTGCGCTAGGTGGGTACGCGGCTATTGATGAAAATCTATTAACATGAATTGAATGTGGTCTTCAGTAATTTTGATTGTAGAGAGATTCGGAGGGCCATATTAAGAAACGCGTATTAAGAACCTATCAAATGGTGTGACTTACTGACCTACGCAATTTTCCGAAGAGCAAAAGACAAAACACTTTATAACAGTAAGTTACATAGCGTTTTTTTTAAGACGGAAAGAGAAATTATGTTAGGTAAACCACAAATGAATGAGCGGGGAGCGGCGCTAACCATGGTTGAGTCTTTTAAAACGTCAGCGCTTCAATTATCAAGCACCGTGATTGGCCAATCAAACCGCTCCTCTTCTATGGACACGCGCCCTAAGTGTAGGGCCACATCTGCGGAACGTACGGCGCCGAACCTTCCGCTAAATACGCTCGTAGTGTATTTCAAGTTATCTATGACACATCAGTACGCGGCGTAATTTCGACTGCTGTGTCATAGAGCGGAAGGTTCGGCGCCGTACGTTCCGCAGATGTGGCGCTACACTAAGGCCCTTCGCTGCGTTAAGCGGGCGCACGGCGCGGACGCGGACGCGGGTGTCCGCGCCGTGCGGCCGCCTTATCCGTCGCGGGCTCCGCGGCGGTCTCCCGTCTCTCGCAGCGCCGCCAGTATAATTTCGATCGCGTTGGTCGCAGTCGATACCTATGGATAATTTATTGATATACTACTTAGCCAAAAGACGACGACGTGGACAAAGGCGTGAGTCAATCAGCCCGAACGAGCGCGCCCCGTCGCCCGCGGGGCGGAGGCCGCTGGCCGCGCCGCGTGCGACGGATCACCGTCTCGCGGCGCTGCTCCCACGTATCTTTTAAAACATACACGCGAGGCGGGTGCCCGCCACGGGCGTCCGCGTAAGGCAGCGAAGGCCCTAAAGGGTAAGGGTCTTATTCATAAACGCTTATTAACAGCATTTGAGCTATCAAATGGTTTGTCCCTTTCTGACTTACGCTAATTACCGAAGAGCAAAAGAGACAATACACTTTATAACAGTGTTTTAGTTATAGCGCGTTAATGAATAAGGCGATAAATACATTCGTCCAAATGTCTAAAAACAACAAAATAAGATTAAAATTTTATTTCAGTACATAATATTCTATGACCTTAAATAAAACAAACATTTTTAATTAACGTAGAAAAAAGGACTAAGTTATAATAATAGTTCTACATTATATCCACGTGTCAAGTGATTATGATCTATAGACAGTACATATAGTGAGTTACTGATGCTAAACATACCACATTGCATGACGAAACAAGATTAATCCTAAATAATTTAAATATATAAATCTACACAGCTATTTACACTTTGGAAACCAATGATGCTCGATTTTAAACCAGAATTCTGAGAAACACTGCCAAGTGCCAGCCGTATGAATTTATAAGTCCACAAGTAGACTTGCATTAAGTAAGTCTTTAGAAATATGAAGAAACAGAGTGCTCAGCATCTTGCACTGTTTAAAGATTGATTACTGCGCCTTTGTGTGCGATGTTCGCGTCAATTCAATTGGCAAGCACTAAGATAGACTATAGATTTAATTTTAAATGGTTCTGGCGTTAATTCCAATCTGATGGAGAAATTATTTTACAAAATAATTTGTTAATTAATATCTATTTAATAGATAACAGATCATCAATCTAAATACAATAGACAAATAATAAATTAAAATACTATATTTTATTTACATAAAAAAACTTAAATTAAATAACGACTTTTATCAATACAAATTAAAAAGAATGAAATCTTAATAGTGCCTTTTAAACAAAAATAATTAGTCTCAGCTATCTTTTTTATTCTGGTTTAGCAACGTCTTTTAATCAAAGTTTTTTTATTCGAATCTCATGGGGTTATAGACAATATAAACTAATGACCTGAAAAAACTGGCAACATTTTAAAGTGAATAAGTGTTACCATTGTGAATATATTTAATGAAATGTAAGTACTAAATGACATTTTATATCCATTTAAACATTTATTAGTCCAAACAAGTGTTTAATAATAATAAGATCACGTTTACACCAAATCGATTTACCTTATTTTTTTCAAATAGTTCGAAATTGTTAATACAATTATATAATAAAAAAACAGAGTTCAATTTCGAACATTTGCCAATTAAAAAATAACAACTAAACCTCATCAACACCGATAGTGTGATCTATACAATAAAGGTTTAAATTAACAATAATTTACACACATTAAATAACATGGTTATTGGGTGTTGGGTACCGGTTGTGTTTGCCGCCTGTCGAATTGGAATGTGTCTGAGAGGTAGAGGCCGAATATCGCAACGCTGTAGAACACTGTGAGGCCGAATAGAGCGACGCTCGCGCTCGCGGTGAACATATTCGAATATTCGCACCTGGATTCAGAATGCACATGTTACGTTACGGTGTAAATGCAGCCTCATTCCACACTTCTATACTTGAAATCCTTAAGGATAAGGGAAATCACTTGAGATCCTTAAGGACTCAATTAAGTTTTACACCGCCTCGTAACAAGCAAACTAGACACATAAAGAAATTAAAAATAAAACACATCACCATGGACAAAAAAAATAAATGTAACGAAATTAAATCAAAGGCGGGGTGACGCACAATGCATGCAGTAAAGTATTAGCCTGTAATATCCCACTGCTGGGCAAAGGCCTCTCATCTCACTGAAGATATCAGTACAGTGAGGAGGATTAGGCATAACCACCATTTTTGAATAGTAGGAAACAAGTTTTCGTTCGACCCAGGAATTGAACCGGGGACCTCAGTCTTGGCAGGCGAGTGCACATACCTCTAGACCACCGAGGCGTTGCATGCAGGGAGCCAGACAAATACAGGGGACAATTAGCAAAGCAACGAGTAAATTGAAATAAAATAATGGGGGAAGAATGTTCGAACCGCATGTTTTAATAAATTTGGAAAAATAGCGACCGGCCTTCGGCCTCCCGCACAAGTTATTGATGAAAAATTACAAATCTTTTACTTATTCTGCTTCCTATCATTTCTATTAAAACTATTCACTCATAATTTGCAAATCAATATAATATTACTGAACTACATATGTGGTTTTGTTAACACAGGACTTGACATACTTTATTGAAATTTTACATTTACTTATTTCTATATATGTCGAATTGAATTGGTATATGATACGGCGCACTACAAACTATTGTAATCTATGTAACTTACTAGACACCTAATTTAAGTTTGAAGAGTGAACCAATAAATTATGTATTAATTACATTAACAACTAATATTACAAGTGCGAAACTTTATGATGATTGATGTAATTGGGTATATTGATTATTAGTACATCTAGATGCTGAAGAAATCTAGGTATAACATATTATATAGTACTTTTCAATTTTCTCAATGAATGTGATACTGCGGATCGTCGCTAGTCTAATATATAAGTGGTACCGCTAAGAACTGCATTTGATTTCTATTATATGCTTAAATACGATTTAATTTAACATTGTAGTAGATGACTGTAGTAGACAATATATGGGAACTAAACTATACCTAATAATTTAATTATCTATTTTGTGACTACATTATTTGGCGTTAAAATGTGAATGAGAGATTACTTATTGAGAGTTAGAATGAATGGTTTGTGATGTAGTATAGATAGTATTGTGCCTGTATGTGTATTCGTGTAAGAATGTAGATATAATTCATTAAATTATGATGTTTCAGTGACGGTGTATGTTTTGTGAATACACGGCACATGCCACATGTGTATTATTTATTTATGGCGATTGTTTGCGCAGCTTAAGGCTTGTAATACACGTGTCTATAAACGGCATAGTAATGGTGTATTGGGGGCTGACGGCCGTGTATGTTTAAACAAGCCTGGATCGTGTTTGATGTTCGACCGGATTTAGACCTTCAAGGACCTTTGGTAACCCCTATATTAGTTAGAAGGCCTCCCAAGTTAGTTAGTGGGTGTTCGTCTGCCCCAAGAAGTAGAGGCCTCTAGGCTCGAGTCATTTTGGGTGTGTGTAATGGAGTGGTTACACGATCAGTCTAGCATCAGTCTGCTGTCATTCACAGCAGAATGATGAAAAATATGTAAAATATTTAATTTTTGTAATTCTGGACCATCAGTCCGTCAGTGAACCGGTTAGACGATAATTCTCTCGTCATTCTGAGCAGACTGATGGAGCAGCCTGAAGCCAGACTGAAGCCAGAGTGAGCGTGTAACCTTCGAGTAATGGCGGTGGGTCGCGAGTGTCTAGTTGACGTGGTGGTGCAGGCGGTGGTGCGGCGGGTGGCACACGTACCTGAAGAACCAGACGACGGTGAGCGCCACCGACACCAGCGTCATCAGGATGTTCTCCAGGTCCCAGCCGCGCTCCGCCGCGCCGGCGGCCGGCGCCGCCCCGCCCGCCCCCAGCGCGGGCTGTGGCGCACCGAGAGGGAACGGCTGTAGCGGAAAACTTCAATATCATTCAAAAGAATATATAAGTTCAAAACTCTCTTCTTAGATACATTATGCTATCCTACTAATATTATAGATGCGAAAGTTTGTGAAGATGGATGTATGTTTGTTATTCTTTCACGTAAAACTACTGAACGGATTTGGATGAAACTTTACTGTAATATGTATCAGAATAATATATGGGAAACATTTTATCCGGGTACGGGTACAACGCGGGGCGCGGCTAGTAAGTAATAAATGTGTGGGCGAGGGCGCGTACCTGTTCGTGCGGCGGCGGGTGCGCGTGGTGCGCGTGCGCGTGGCGCGCGGGGTGCACGAGCGCGTGCACGACGTCGCGGTGCGTGAGGCCCAGCGCGCGCAGCGACGCCGCGTCGTCCGCCAGCACGCGCCCGCGGTGGATGAGGCGCACGCGCCCCGCAGACAGCTCGCGCCGGAAGTGACGCCTGCGCGCGCACATATCAACATCACCGATACGAACATGGATATCAATAAATATCTTCAAATATACGTTACGACTTTACAGCTAACCCACTGAATCAATTTAAGTTACTTTTGAAATGGAAACCAGTTTACAACCCGAGGTCAAACTTAGGATACTTTTAATCATAATTATATTCCTACGGGATTCAAATATGGATATCGCGCGACCGTGGCGGATCCAAGACTTTGATTTGGGTGGAAGGCTTGACTTTTGTGAGAGTAGATTTTATTAATGAAAATTTCAATTTTTTCAGAAAACTGTGACGATTTTGGGAAGCTTAACTCCTGCCTCCGTCAAAATGCTACTGCGAAGAGAGTAAAACCCACGGGGAACAACTAGTAAGAACATATTGTTACTTCTTACCATTTAAAGTCCTTCAGCGGCTCGTCGAGGCTGCCCTCCACCTCCTTGAGCGTGTCGTTGAGGTACTTGAGCCGGATGAGGATCTTCTTGCGCTCGCGCGGCGCGCCCTCGCCCTCGCCCTCGGCCGGCGGCTCGCACTTGTCGATGTGCTCGATGCTCGGGGCTGGCTCCGTCACTTCTGCGAACCAATTAAATAAAAATAAATAAATATACCTGGACAAATTCACTCACGGTTAATTAGACCCAAACTAAGCTCTAAGCTTGTAATATGGAATCTAACTAACTGATAGTACTACATATATTACACAAATACTTTATAAGAAAATAGAATTGACACCCAGACGTCGTCGCCAACAACTATGTCTTCACATATTGTTGACTCCGGGCGGGGATCGAACCCGCAACCCCCGACACAGTAAGCGCTCTCACTGCCACTGTGCCAACGGGCTTGTAATTATAATGATAACTTTGATCAAAACATATATGATTTTTCCGACTCATTCGTGTAACAATAATTGTTGTAATAAAAATAATTATTGTTAGATGAAATCAAAGGAATTCGCAATTAGGAAGGAAAACATAAAATGTTCGGCGACTATTCGATATCAGGCTTCTTTGACCGACGGCTTGGCCGAATATTCGTTTTTCGCCGACAAGAGCCTAGCTCTTAATAAATGAACTTTGAGTCAAAGTCATAGTCAAATGTTTTTATTCAGTTTTGGCCCCAAAGAGGCTCTTTTGAACGTAGCACCCATTCAAGTGTATAGTCTAATAAGAAGTGTAAGATCTGACCGGCAGCCGGGGCGGCGGGTGGCGCGGGCGGCGCGGAGACGTCGGCCTCCATGGCGCTGACGATGCTGTCCATCTCGCGCGCCTGCGCGCTGCGCGGGGGCTCCGCCTCGTCGCGCGCCTCCGCCTCCGAGCTGCCGCCGGCCTCCGACTCGTCAGCCCGCGCGTTGGGGCCGGCTGGGGGGGAAGTGGTCATTGAAATGTATGCTGCAAGATGAATAGAACCAGACGCCTTCTAAAGAAATGTGCTATGCAGAGATGTTTAAAACAAACAATAACTGAGGTAATAAAGATTCCTTGGAGTTTTACAAATATTTCAGTACCAAAATTATGTATTGATATTTGAAATTTATGCTGTGGAATGAATGGAACCCAGCGCCTACTTAACCAATGTGTTATGCACAGATGTTAAAAAACAATAACAGGAAATAAACCTTCGGATAAGAATCGACCTAATCTATATCTATATGTATAGTAAAGACTAGCGGCGCCCCGCGGCTTCACCCGCGTTATACACATTCCCATGGTTTCGGGATGAAAAAAAAGCCTAAAACCTTCCCGTTGAATATGGCTATGTATTACAAAAATAATAGCTTAAAGCTTACTTCGGGTCTAATTTACCGTGTGTGAATTTGTCCAGGTATATTTATTTGTTTATTATAATTATAGAAACCGGACCGGTAATTCCCGATATTAGCTCCAACATACAAACAAATATATTTTACTTCCTTGCAATAATAGTATAGAAGTTTAGAAAACGACATGAGCCCTTTAAGTGTTAGCTTCTTCGACACCAAACCCGTTACCCGTATGTGAATGTGTACAGATGTGTCCAAAAGTACTCACGCTCAACCCTCCGGTAGAAGTGCAGGCGGTTGTTGTCGAAGAGCGCCATCTCGGCGTCCACGATGCTGTCCATCTCCTGCAGCGGGATGACGCCCTCCGCGCGCTCGGGGCTCGGGGACGAGCTCACCGCCACTGGAACGGGACACGTGGAGGGCTCAAGTGCTTTGTAAGAGGATATTGACAAGCTCGGCACAGTGGTATGAGAGCGCATACTGTGTCGGGGGTTGCGGATTCTATTCCCTCCCGGAGTCAACATTATGTGCAGACATTTTGTTGGCGACGACGTCTGGGTGTCAATTATAAATAATACTTGTGTATTTACATGTAATAGTATCAGTTAGTTAGATTCCATTATAGAAGCTCAGAGCTTAGTTTGGGTCTAACTAACAACGTGTCAATTTGTTTGGGAATATTTATTTATTTATCAGGCGAAGGCAGGCTTCCTTGAAACACTTGGAACTAAACAAATGGCCGAGTTTGACGTGCCACTGGCATCGTAGTATCTATGTCGTAGGTTAATTTGATACTTAGAATCTTCGCGAAAATCCTAGGGGTTTTGCGAAAACGCGGATAATTAGACATAGGCGAAAAATTATCAAATCTTACTTTTAAACATGAAAAAAAAAAAAACCCTAACCTACCGAATAGTAAGTAATTCGGTAGGTTAGGGTTATTTTTTTTTTCATGTTTAAACTCTCTCTTTTCATTAAAATGACATACGGCTAATACCCGAAGTGCGGCTACACCTAGTTTTAGCCGGTTGCCTAATCGAATCGCTGAATCGCTGAATCTGTTGCTAAGCGCATAACTTCAGAACGACTGCACCAAATTGGATGATTCTTTATTCAATGTGTTCCTTATTGTCAGGACAAGGTTTATATAAGAAAAATAAGGAATAAAAATCTCAAAATTCCCACGGGAACGGGGGCGCTGCGGGTGAAACCGCGGGGCACAGCTAGTAGGCAATATAATTACTACTAAAGTTATTTAAGACATACCTAATTGTTTTTTTTAGTCTTAGGTTACAAAAGAACAATGGTCAGATCCGGTCCAAGAGACTGATGGTCTCATCGGATTGTACATACTATATATTTATTAAAACTAATATAATAAATATAAAGAGTTTGTTTTTTGTGTCTTTGTTTTTTTGAACGCGCTAATCTCAGAAACTACCAAACCGATTTGAATAATTCTTTTTGTAATGGATAGCCACATTCAACAAAAAGGTTATAGGCTATTTTTCATCCCAAAACTCACACGGGAACGGTCATAACGCGGGTAAAACCGCGGGCTGCTGCTAGTATTATAATATGTCTATTTGGTACAGCGGAATTTACTCATAGGATCTGATACAAATTATAAACTGTATTACTCAGTAATGCATTGGATTTGTATTCATAAGCATAACATAAAGTACGATGTATAAATGTACACAATATTATCAATGCACGTTGCAATCAGTCGCAATGATCGTTATGAACATTCGCACCTGAATTGTCAACTGTGACGAATCACTGGATAAGTAAACAATTTAAATTGAATGAGTACTTACCGACTTATTCATAAACACTTTTAATAAAGTGTTTGTCTCTTTTGCTCTTTATAAAATAGCGTATGTCGGAAAGGGACAAATAATTTGATACTAATAAAATAAAGTTAAAGTTGTTAGCGCAGACTAATCTCACAATGCAGTCCTAATTCGAGTAATGATTTTTGTATTTAATAGCTCCATTGAAGTGGATGGTGATATGTCATTTTTTAAGCTCGAATTAGGGCATTGCAGGCTGAATCACCTGATTGCCCGAAAAGTAAGATGATTCCGTGCTTCGGAGGGCACGTTAAGCCGTCGGTCCCGGTTACTTTCTACGGATAGTAGTCGTTACATGAGCCATGTCAGAGGCCTTTGGCGGCTCAATAACTCTGACACCAGGATTGGTCAGGTTGACCATCCACTCGATGAAGAAGAAGCTCGAATTCCGACGGGAACCGGCAAAACGCTGGTAAAACCGCGGGACGCTATCTACTAGTTAAATATAGCACTATTGATTTCCTTCTTCTGTGGCTATATGAAGTGGATATCCGTAGAGGAAACCGAATGTACAAATAAATCTACACATCAATAATATACACAATGTATCTATGTTACTTTGTGGAGTAAACAAGTGATGAAATAAGTGACGCAATCGACACAAGAAGGAGTTTAACAGGATTATTTATACATTCACAACTTTATCTTTATTTATGTATAAAGGCAAAAAAACAAGTACCTACCTACTACTACTCTTCCGTCTTATCTTATTACTGAAACATAACCTTCGTTGTGGATATTTTGGCAAAGTAATTGCCTGCCCATGTAAAGAGTGAAAGTGCTACAGGACTAAGAATTATCTCTTGGCATGATTCTTGAGCAAGATTTGGCAACGTGGGTAAAACCGCGGGGCGCTGCTTGTAGATTATAAATTATAATAGAATGTGAGTATAGATACTAGCTGTTCTCCACGGTTTGGCTGGCATTGTTCCCTTTCCCGTGGGAATCTCGGATTACAAAGTACAAGTTACATTCCTGAAAAGGTTGATCTAAAATCTGTTTTGTAGTTTTTGCAGGAAAGAGTAACAAACATACATCTTTATATCTTCACTACTTTCGAATTTACATTTGTTGTTAGTAGGATATCTGAATAACTAGCTGCGTCCCGCGGTGTTACCCGCGTTGTGCCCGTTCCCATGGGAATTTAAGAACTACTCGACCGATTTTGTGCAAAATTCACATAATCCATCTACTAAATAGTCAGAACAAGGCTTAAACATTTGGTTTGGATAGGTGAGCCCGTTCTTGAGTTATAAAATTACAACGAAAAGTGGCATTGATTTTTATATATAGAGAATATAAACTAAAAATTAAAATAATTGTACTGCAAGCAAACCACGTCAATTATCATACCTTATCTAATACAATAGGCTATGTTTGATAACAGTGGCACTTAGACTAATCTGAGAGGCAATAAAATAAAGATTATAATAATGAAGTACGTACCTGTGTCCGTGGACCCGTTAGCCGAGGCGTTGGTGTACAGCAAGTTGGGGCCTGAAACAATGGCTATTTGTTCAAATAACGGCCCCAAACAATAATATTATTACAATGTACACTCTCTAAGGCATAGAGAGTTAAAATGGACAATATTGTAGTGCTCTGACGTCAGAGCAAATACAAGCACTGACTCGTTCAACATGACTATTACAATTTTAT